>JARWLC010000001.1:107130882-108330882 GCA_033318265.1 Phyllotis vaccarum | reverse complement strand
TATCTCTGTAAACAGGAAAAGTTGTTACTGGATAGAGCTGTTGTGGGGATTGACTGGAGATCAAACCCAGGGCCTTTACCTGTAACAAGTGCTCTACCAATGAGCACCGCAGAGTCCTATTCAGTACTTAGAAAGACATCAAACAGCCCTCAGTAAATACTAGCCAATTTTCACTTTTCCCTTGATTAGAGTTTGTAATTTCCTCTAATGTTAGAATATTTTTGACTTTTGCATTCATTCATCAGTTGCTGAACTTAATAAAGTGCTACTATATTTTCTCTTAAAGCAAAAAGCCCAAAATTAACTATTTGGGACCGAAGAGATGACTCATCAGTTTAGAGTTTATACCATCCTTGCACAGGATCCAAGTTCAAATCCCAGTGCCCACAAAGGGCAGCTCACAACCTTACAACTGCCTCTAGCAGCATCAATAAGTAATCTGATACCTCTGGCTTCTCTGGGCACCCAAACTCACATAAAATAAATATTAAAAATAAACAATCTGCCTTGCAGTATGCCATACTGATTAGGGGCAATTGTTCTAAAGTTAAAAGGACAGTCACCTCCATCTACAATGGGCATATTGAAGAGCATGCTTGAAACTCCAATATTAGGAAGCAGAGACAGGGAAAGACAAGGAGTGGTGACCTATTGCCCTTAATCCCAGCAGATATAAGTTTGAGGCCAGCTTGGTTTATAGAGGGAGTTCCAGGCAGGCAGTGGTGGTGCCAGGCCTTTAATCCCATAACTTCAGAGACAGAAATCTTTCTGTGTTTCTTGAGTTCAAGGCTAACTACCAAACAGTAGTAGCCCATGCCTTTAATCTTAACCTGGACTTGAAACAACTGGGCAAAGAGAGTATTTAAGGCAGGCGTAGGAAGACAGAGCAGGCAGTAGAAGCCATGAGGAGTGAGGCTGAGGAAGCTGGAAACAGCTGATGAGATTTGACTGCAGTGTTTCCTCTTTTGGGTATTCCAGACTTTTACTAAGATCCTGCTCTGAGTTTCCTTTATTATAACCAGAATTCGTGCAACAATGTAGAGAGATTCTGTCTCAAACATTAAATATCTGGGAGAGAGGGTATAACCAACCAGGAGCTGCCAGGTATTTTCCAGACCTAAGCCAATGAAGGACTCGGATGGCTCCCCCTAGACATTTTGGTCTGGGGACTGCAAATCAACCCAGATCTCACCATACCAAGCTCTGCTTGTGGTATCTAGGCCCAGGCACACAAAAGCAACTGCTATATCCCATGCCTTGTGGCAGGACTCAACAAAGAGCCACTGTGACTAAACCAGGAGCCCTGACATTGGGCATTGAGACACCATCATGGTGATGAGTACAGGGTGGGGAAATGGAAGAGAGAGATACAGAACAACTCATGAGCTGGGGAGAGAGGCTCTTCAGGAGAAGTGAGGGTGGTGAGGAATGGGCTGATGTGAATGGCCTCCTGGCCACAAGAGTGCAAGATGCTTGGGCCTAGGCTATGGACAAGGGCCATGTCTTGGTCTGAGGCCCTGAAGCAGCGGAGGTGTCCTGTGTTGATGTTTGTGATTCTTGTTGCCACTGAAGGCCTGCATGCTAAGCCACCACCTGGGGCCATGTTGATATCTGAGGCCACGCTGCTGTGGGGGTCATCCCAATCCAGATAGCTGGTGAGGTCACTTAGGGCCATAGTAACATCTGGGCCTGGGATGCTGCCTAGGACCATGTCTGGGTACATGGTTCTACCATGGGCAGCGTTTGAGATGATGTTCCCAGCCCATGTTGCCATCAAATAGATGCACAGGGTCTAGGCCACAACCTGCCACCATGTTGATGTCCAAGGGCCATACTGCCACTGGGGTCATGCTGATCTGAATAGTCTGTCACCCAGGTCCATGGTATTGTCTGGGCCAGGGCTGCTGCTGAGGGCCATGTCTAGGTCTGTGGTCCTATAGTAGCCAAGATTTTAGTTGGTGCCCATAGCTTCTGTTACCACTGAGGGCCATGCAGATGACGGGGGTCTGGTCAGCCACCTGAGACTATGTGGGGTCCAAACACCAGGCCACTGCCAGGGGCCATACTGATCAGGGTGGCCTGTGCTGCTACCTAGAGCCATGGAGGCAACCAGGCCTGGACCCCTGCCTAGGACCCTAGCTGGCCCTGCAGTGGCCAGGGTCCATGGTTCCTGTTACCACTGAGGGTTGTAAAAATACCCACCGTCTGGCCAGCCACCTGAGACCATGTTGGTGTCTGAGTGCCATGCTGCCAACAGGGCCATATTGATCTCAGTGGTCTGTGCTACCACTGAAGCCTTATAGCATGCAGGCCCGAGCTGCTGCCAAGGGCCCTGTATGGATCCATAGTCCTACTGAAACCAATCTGTGATGATATCCATGGCCCTTGTTAGCATAGGGTGTCATTGGAACCATGCTTTGCTGAGCTAGCCCTACCCTTTACTGGACCTGGGATAGCTGGCCCTGCCCTTCACTGGATACTGTAGCAGGAGAACTGGTCTCACCCTTCAGGGGATAGCTGCCCCCCCCCCCAAAGGTCAAGAAAGATGGTCCCACCCCTCACCACAGGAATGAACCTCACCTGGGCAGCACACTAGAGCTGACCCTGTGGTCAGGGACACAAATGAGCTGACCCTGAGGGTATGAGAGCCCGAGAGCTGAACCCACCCCCACCCCTCTCATCTGCCATGGCACAGGTAAGAAAAAATGCCCCCCCTCCCCCGTTGCCACTTGCAACAGGTGAGAGAGCTGGTGTGTGTGTGAGAGGGAGTCACAAGAACAGGAGAACTAGCACTGACCTTCACAGCAACACACAGGAGAGCAGATTCTGCACCCCACCTGGGCCCCACACTAGAGCTGACTCTGTTGGGGGGGGGGAGCACAGGTGAGCCTGAGAGCGTGAAATCAGGACAGCTGACTTATGCAGCCCAGATGGAAAGAGATCCTGGCAGTCAGGAGCCCTGAGCACTGCAGCCTCAAATGGGAAAGTATTCAGGCACTCAGGAGCCAATAAATACTGAGTGTTACAGCTCCATGGAAAGTATTCAGGCCAATGAACATCACAGGCCACAGTGAGCCTAGGCAGCTGCTTACAACCCTGCTTCAGGGAAAGGCTTCCCAATGTTAACAACAGCTCTGCTCCCGCAGAGGAGGGCCTCCCCAGCAAAGATGCTACAGTGGCCCTCTGCCTCCTCCTCCTCCTCTTCCTCCTCCTCCCCCTCTCCTCCTCCTCCTCCTCCTCCTCCTCCTCCTCCTCCTCCTCCTCCTCCTCCTCCTCCTCCTCCTCCTCCTCCTCCTCCTCCTCCTCCTCCTCCTCCATCTTTGCTGCACTGCTGCCTGCTTTCTATTCAACTGGGTCCAGCCAGGGAAGGTTCCCTGGGTGGCAAGAGTTTTACAGCTTGTCTCCCTTAGCTGATCTCTGTCCAGGCTCTGTAGCTGCTCTGGTGACAGAAGCTCTTCACCCAGACCTTATTCAGGAGATTTATTGCGAGGGAAGAGTCCGGGAGAGTGTGGCTGTCTCAGCCCTGGGTGGGGACAGCAGGGAAAGGGCTGTGGGTTCAGGAGTTATATAGGGCTTCTTGGGGGGTGGTGCTTTCTAGGGAGAAGACTTCCAGGGTGGGATTGATCAGACTTCTCTCCTCTCCTCTCTCCTCTCCTCTCCTCTCTCCTCTCCCCTCCCCTCCCCTCTCCCCTCCCCTCCCCTCTCTCCTCCCCTTCCCTCCCCTCCCCTCCCCTCTCTTCTCTCCTCTCCTCTCCTTTTCTCTTTTCTTTTCTTTCTTTCTTTAAACCATGATTTGGTTTTTGGTTTCAAGGCAAAACGTTTTTCTTTCACTGCCTTAGGTCTTAGACCCAGGGTGGATTTTTTTCACTGGCTCTGGTTTCAAAGCCAGGATGGGTTTCCTTGGCTGATCGCTTTTCCCTACACTGACCCCTCCATATGCCCCCTACAGCAATCAGGACAGAGGGTCCTGTACCTCACCCAGGCAAAACAGTAGAGCAGGTCTTGGTGATGCGAGTGTGAGTGACCTGGATATGAGGACCTGAGAGCAGAACTGGCCCCACTCTTTGTTACAGGCTCCATTGGGTGAACTAGCTGAGCCAGCACAGGAGAGCTCACCCCAGTAATGATGATGAAGGAAAGCAAGCTGACCAGCCTGGCACCACCTAGCCCAGAACCAGGACCAGTAGTTGGCCACCCCAACATTCACCTCATCTATGAACTATTGGAGCATGTGAAAGGGGCTAACCTATGGATCCAAAACAGCAAGATCTCCATGACACAGGACAGCAGCAGGGTATTCAAGAGGAGTCCCAGTGAGAGCCCATCACCAGTGGTGTATCGGAAACCAAAGGCTTCAAACCAAACCAATGACTCATGGCAATGAACACTTGCCGGTAAAGATGAACAGACTAAAGGGTAAACTCTGTAACGGAAGGGCTGAGACAAGATTCTTCTTTTTGCTTTAGTTTATTTTGGGGTCAGGTTCTAGGGGAGAAAAGTGGACATCAGAACGATGTGAAATCCACAAAGAATCAATAAAAGTTAAAAATAAGTAACAAAAGCCCAAATAACAACAAGGCATGACCATTTCACCATACTACCTACCTCTTTCTCATTTCAACAGAAACTCTGCAAAAAAGAAGTAACAGAGTCAATGTTGCCTCTTCCACCCACTAATGAATCACTTAATGCAAATTACCTGGTCATTCAGGTGAGAGAAGGAATGGCCCCAGAAGTCTGGCAGGCTTCCTAGTGCCCAGTAATGCAATTTAGTCTAAAATATAGGTGTGCGTGTATAATGACATTATTTGGACCACAGAAGTTTCTTGAACTATGCTCTGGTTAGTGAGTGTCTCTCCATGTCGTCTGCTGACTTGTCTCTTGGCCAGGCCTTGCTGTTTTTCGTGTGGAAGCAAGGCAATGCCTTCACTGTCTTGGCACCGACTCCAGTCCATTAGCTCATTTTATCCTCACATCAACCTGGTAAGTCGGGAACAGGCAGTTTTCTTACCTTACAGTCCTGCTAATTGTTATGCTTAAAAGTATAGTTACTTATATTTGACATCCAAGCCAGAATCTACTTTTAGGGCCACTTAAGTTGTAAATATGTAATTCTTCCTTCTGAACCCTGTCTTTCTATGCTGAGATTTAAAACAAACAAACAAACAAACAAACAAACAAACAAACCCAAAATGTAAAAGAACAGCAAAAAGACAACACAAATATAAAACCCAACAGGAACCTTTTGAGCTCAGACTTAAGGTTAGTCCTTCTCATTTGAAAGCTGCCTCCTCCTCCTCACATCATTCCAGAAGATGATTCATATGTCACTGGAGTCTGTTTGCCAACAAATGTTGGTTCTGGGTGAGTAGACAGAGCATATAATGGGCAAAGTAGCCTCCAAAGAGACCATGAGCCCTGGGAGTGACGCACAGATGTCAGCTTGGTGACCACAGGCACCTTAGAAAGAACAGCACATGTCACGTGCTAGGATGCCCTGAGCGTTGGCATTAAGACCCTGGCCTTGAAAGTTAGGCCTGGACCAAGCATTCTACTTCTCTCTTTCTAGACCCTCTATAAAAGCTAAGGCTCATTTGCAAGTGACAGCTGCCTCCTTATAGGATAATCGTCAGTGCTGGGATTATAGTTTTTTAGCTCAGAAAATTAACAAGAAGCAAAGGAAGGAAGGAAAACACAAAAATAGCTGGAAAAATAGTAACTGAGGTTTCTGCCACTCAGCTCAGGGGACAGCACCAACTGGCCAGGTGTCTTGGGAGTAACGTTCCTGCCTTTTTGAGCCTTTCTAGCTGATGATACCTATGAAGAACAAGCCTATCCTACTGAACCTTCCCTAAAGGGCACAGTGAAGCAAAATCAAAAAAGCATTACTGTGAAGAACAGCATCTGGGGCCATTTGTAATATAGCAATAAATAACCAGAAAGTCCACAGGCTCAAGTGCCTGGCTGCCATAACAAACCTAAACTATATAACAATGGTTTGGGCTAAGGGGCAGGCAGAAGTGAAAATGTGTAGAAAGAGTTTCTGGCCTGGACTAGCCCTACAGTTTGGACTTGCCTGTCACTGCTTAGGCCCCCAAAATGATCCTTCTGCTTGGCCTATGGCTCAGGCACATTGCTAGCTACCTGCTGCATCTTAATTCAACCCATTTTCATTATTCTGTCTTGCCACGTGATCCGTGGCTCATCTGTGTTACTATTACATGTTTCTTCTTGGGCAGCTGGATCCAGTCTCCCTGGACTCTGCCCTCCATCCCCTATCTATGCTCCAATTTTCCCACCTACTTCTAAGATGCCTGCCATAGGCCAAGACAGTTCCTTTATTAAGAAAACTTATGTAGGATCTACTTATGTATATTAAACACACACTGCCCTATAATCTATTAAGTTTATATACACGGTCTAGGGATAGATCTAAAAAAGATATAGAATAATGACCATTATCTTAGTTAGCTTTTTATTGCTATGGCAGAGCATCATAACCAAAAGCAAATTGCATAGCAAGGGGCTTGTTTGGCTTACAGTGTTCGGATCACATTACTCAGAAAGTGAGGACAGGATTCCAAGACAAGAGCTGAAGCAGAGGCCGTGGCAGGAGGTGGTTGACTGGCTTGCTTCCCCCATGGCTTACTCATCTTTCTTTCTTACAGCACCCAGGACTGCTACAATAAGGTTTCTTGGTCCCGGGCGGCCAGAGGTCCAGACCCACAAACCTGTAGTGCCAGACTGTTTATCTGCCTGCTGCTGCTTAGGCTGCTGCTTAGCCCCCCCAAAATGACTCAGACGCTTATATTAACTTTATGCTGTTTGGCCTATGGCTTAGGCACATTGCTAACTAGCTCTTTCATCTTAACTCAACCCATTTCCATTAATCTGTCCGCCACATGGCCCGGGGCTCACCTGTGTTCCTTACATGTTGCTCCTTTGGGAGGCTGGCTCAATCTGTCTCTGAATCCGCCCTTCCTTTCCTACCTATTCTGATTCCTCTGCCTACTTTTTATATGGCGCCTGTCATGGGCCAAAACAGCTCCTTTATTTAAAGATTGATATTCACAGCATACAGAAAGGCATTCCCATATCACAGGACTATCTGCTTAGAGATGGCACTGCCCACAGTGGGCAAACTGTGAGCTAAAGTAAGTTCTTCATTAAGTAGTTTTTTTCATATCAATAAGAAAAGTAACTAATACAAGCTCAAATGTCCTTAACATAATGGGTATCAACTATACTTGGATGCAGACCAAATTCTCTGCAGAATACCTCAGTTCTCTAGTTTTTATTTAAATTGGATGAATAGATGTATAGATAGATGATAGATAGATGGATAGATAGATGATAGATTGATAGATGACAGATAGATAGATAGATGATAGATAGATGGATAGATGGATGGATAGATAGATGATAGTTAGATGTTATTTTTATTTTATGCTATATCTCTGAACATTTTGCCTGTGTGTATGCATGTGCACCATGTGTATGCCTAGTGCCTGTGGTGGCCAGAAGAGGATGTCAGATCCTCTGTGACTGGAATCACAGATGGCTGTAAACTGCCACGTGGGTGTTGAGAACTGTATGGTCCTCTGCAAGAGCAGCCAGTGCTCTTAGCCACTGACCCATCGCTCAAGACCCTAGTTCTCTGATTTATTTTTTAAGGCAAAAGCAGTCAGTCTATCGAGAAAAATGATAATGTCCAAGAGATCCAAAGAGACGAAAATAAAGTATTCATGGGGATAACTTAGGTCCCTCCTTAGTCTTTCTCTGTTCATGTTGGAGATATTGACCTGTGTCTCTAAGTCAAACCGCTGCTGGCTACTGCATTTCCCACTGCATTCTCACTGAGTCTTGTCCACCCTCCCCCTCTGCCCATCACTATCACCACAGGATCCTTTGAGAAGCATACATCTGTGGTGGGATACATCTCAGTGGGTAAAATGTTTGTTGTAAAAACATAAGGATCCCAAAACCTACATAAGAGCTGGGCATAGTGGTACATGTTGGGGATATGGTGGAAAGACAGGGTAATACTGGACTCACTGGTTAGCCAGCCTCATCCAAGGGGAGAACCCGAAGTTCAGTGAGAGACCTTGTCCCACAAAATGTCATAGATAGAGGAAGATGGTCAGCATCTACTTTCAGCTTCTACATGTGCATGCCTAGGTGGGTACATGCACACACACACACACACACACACACAGAGAGAGAGAGAGAGAGAGAGAGAGAGAGAGAGAGACAGAGAGAGAGACAGAGAGACAGAGAGACAGAGACAGAGAGACAGAGACAGAGACAGAGACAGAGTCATGAAATCTCAAATCTAATTATTTTTCTACCTCCTTCACTAATGCATTTCAGAAGCTCCCTATGATCTTGTAGACAAATATTCAGTCCTTTGCTTGAACAAAGGGCCCTTCCTGATTTTGCTTCTGTCCACCTTTCCAGCCTCACTGTGACCCATGCTCCACAGACATAACTACACTTGGGCCACACTGTACCTTTTCTTACCTCAGAGCCTTTGAGCACCTAGATTGTCACTGTCTAGTATGTTTTTATCTTTCCCATTACCTAGTTCAATTCCACCCAAGTTACCTTCAGATTTCAACTCAGTCATTACTTAGACAAATGTAATGGCTTCTAGAACCTCTTAGTACCCACTAGTTACACATTTTCCACTTGATGGTTTGCTTAGTGACCAGCCCAACAGAACAGACAGGGTACTTTATTCCTCACTAACTTACCAACACCTGAGTACCAACACAAGTGGACACTCAGTGACAATTTTCTTTCTCTCTCTCTCTCTGTCTCTCTGTCTTTCTCCTTCCTTCTTCCTTCCTTCATCTTTTTCTATCAAGAAAGATACATATATGACTTAGGACTCAATACTCCCTACTCATAGTCTACAAATCCCTAATTGAAACTCCAGTCTAAGAGGGCTGCGACAAGGTAGATTGTAATAGGTTGCAGACATTGCTATGCTGTCAAAAAATTACTCAGTGACACCTACCATTGCTCCGCATCCTGGTGAGAGATGTTTCCAATTACCATCTTTATATGCTGGCTTCTGCCTAATTTTATAAAATGGTCACAGAGTCAGCATGCCCAACATACCTTCCTATGGCACACCCTTCAATGTCTAAAGCAGAAGAGAAAACTAAAAGATTCTAATGGAGCCAAGAATCCATTTCAGAGATGACGGCCTCCGAGCATACAGTATGGATAGTTGAACAATAAGCTTGTAGATAAGGGGAGAGTATCTTCAACAGTGCCACCATACAAAGAACATACAGAGGGTCTGTCAGTGATTTTTATTAGTATTACTTGCATGGATGAATATTACAATGACACATACTTGTGACCTCAGTACTAAAGAGGTTGTGGTTGGGGCATCATAAGCTTGAGGCCAGCCTGGGCTATATACTGAGTTCCAGGCAACATCAAGATCCCAAACAAAAGACAAAAAAATTAGGACATATTGAATACTCTGGCATCAAATTACCCTTGGCTGCAAGCTTCCATTTAATTCTGAAAGGGAGGTGGCTTATGTTTGAGATTTGTCTGAAACCAAAGCAATGTACAGGCAATGATTGATTGAATGACCTCTTAGAGTGATGGTCTATTTCAAAGATAAACTATTTTTGGTCACTTGTCCCTGCCAGCATGATGGAATTTTATTTCAGAAGCATAACATCTCAAAGGATACCTCATATTAATGGCCCTAGTCCCTGGCCAGATAGACTTAAGTTTGCCACATTCTAATTTGAGACACGGAACTCTTTCTGAGTCGCCATCTTGCAGTTAGAATCTCAGAAACACATTCATATGACAGCCTCAGTGTCTGGACTGTGACCTTGGGTAATGGATGGTTCCAATACAGTGTAGAATGCACCCAACTAATGCTGAAATTCCAAACATAACTCAGGAATTAAAAGGGAGGTTCCAGACCCTGGGTTGGCCTCACCTTCCTGACAACAAAGTCTGGTCAGCCCAAGGAGGAGTTGAGTTATTTCTGATCATGATTTAGGAATGATGCTGGGGTGTGTTTCAATGTCTGCCAGGTGCTGAGAATTTATTTTTTTAACTCCCATTCTCAAGATATAGACTCTTTCAAAAAATCTAACATCAAATGGTACCTTTGGTACCTCTAATGCTATAGGAGTTTCTGGATCTGATATTTATAGCTATATTGTAAATTGGTTGTTAAGATCATCTCCATGCCCTAAGCCAATACATCCCTTTTCATCATCAATTATTGATGAGAGACCCTTGGGAGCACTAATAGAGTGTGATCAATAATAGGGGAAAACGCTGAGCTACTGGATGTTCTCTGCTCAAAATATACGAGTCACTAAGTAACAGCTGCCCTTGGCAGTTTTCTACAATTTGGAGCTTACGAAGGCCTCAGTGTTACTCATAAGAATAAACTCGTGTGTCCAGAAAAATATGTGCATTATTTGAGACTAAGCACACAACTAAGTCTCACTCAAAATCTCTGTATGTCCCGCCCCATTATCTAGAAAAGCAATGGCTTCTTTCTAAATACAAAACAAATAGGTAAAAAGTAATAATAACTTCAACTCATTTAGTATCTACTAGAAGCCTGATCAGAATCAAATGGATCTATGTTTGGATGTACCCTCTCAAACAGTAAGGGAAGAAGAGCATTAATTATTTATATACTCATTTTCCATGGTAAACTCTAACATAACTAATTTTATTCAGATTAAAAATGGCTTCTCAGAGACTTGGGAAGTAGCAAATAATGTAATTACCTTTAAATAAAGCCAAAAGTTTTATGATCAGAGTTGAGTGATTAGTCTTTAGGGGTTTTTTGTTTTTGTTTTTGTTTTTGGTTGTTGTTGTTAAATAGAAATGGAAACAAAGTTTGTATCTATTTTTTTAAATTCTAAAATCATAAAGAAGCTTTTCAAATTATGATACTTCATATACTGATTTATTAATATATTACAATCTAGATACAATGGGGACCTTTTATTGTACTGTGTGTGCTAACCACAATAAAACTGAAACTTTACCAATAGATAAAAATTGATGAACTGGATTCCAAAAAAATATTTTTAAGCCACTCTGCATTTGCATTGGAGTTTTAATAATTTCCTGCAACAGGCTACACACTGCATGTTGATTGTGGGTGGATTGGCTAATGCTAAACAACCATTTCACACTGGTGTGGGCATTCCTAACCAAGTCTAGACATCTCCTTATTCAACTAGAACTTGGATCTTTTTGGGGCCTCATCTCAGTTCTTGGACTCTGCTTACTCCTGCATGAATCACTCACTGCCAGTCCCCAGAGGCACTGCCCAGTTTCCCAACTGGGAGGAAAATCTGCCAGTTTATCATCCATCATCTGCTCTCTACAGCTCCTAGTGGAGGACAAGAATATCCCCAAGGATTCTGGTGAGGTCTAAAAGATGGTGTCCAAGCTCTCACAGGAAAAACACTGTGCCAATGATGCAAGACTTATGATGTAGCTGGAGATCCTGTGTACATGTTTAAGGAAAGGCCAAATGTTCAATGTTACCATGATTTTGTGACATATTCATTTTTCATATTTGATGCTCTTTAAGTTCAGAATGCTTCATAAGATTAGTGATAGCAAAAAGAAAGAAGAAAGAAAGAACTCTGCTTTTTAACGTAGGTGACAGTTACATGAGAGTCATCTGAGAACCTCCATCACAGAGTATTCACTTCTGTGCAATATCTAATGTCAGAGCTGAGGCAAGGACTTAAAGTCACCTCCAGACCCTGCTTCAAATCCAATCAACCAAAATAAAATAAAATCCCCTGCCAGTTCTGATAATTCTGGCATCTTTGGGCAAGAGGCTAAAGTTCTCTAACTCACTGCACCATTCTTAAATTGCTAGTAACAATGACTTCTGCCTTGTAAAGTTACGTCATCATTGAGTTATATAATGAATGGAGTAAGCACATACTAAATACTTCTTTACAACTAATAACAACTAATAGCACCCCTGCCTCCTCCTCATTCTCTCTCTCTCTCTCTCTCTCTCTCTCTCTCTCTCTCTCTCTCTCTCTCTCTCTCTGTGTGTGTGTGTGTGTG
The DNA here is from genome assembly GCA_033318265.1 of Phyllotis vaccarum. Classification (NCBI taxonomy): domain Eukaryota; kingdom Metazoa; phylum Chordata; class Mammalia; order Rodentia; family Cricetidae; genus Phyllotis; species Phyllotis vaccarum. The sequence continues at coordinate 108,318,786 of JARWLC010000001.1, read as the reverse complement.
TGTGTGTGTGTGTGTGTGTGTGTGTGTGTTGCTGGGAGTCAAACTCAGGACTATGTGTACGCTAAGGAAATCTCTACCACTGAGCCACACACACTCCAAGCCTTTAATTGTAAATATTTTTCAGCACTTACTGTATTTGTGCTCAAAGGGTTTTGAAAGGGTGGTGGAATTATTCCTACTTAGAGACAAGGAACCAGAGGTGGGAATGGGGGAGGGTGGCGGTGTGGTGGTGGTTTTTGACTCTAATGCCTGCCTGCAAATGAGGGGACAACTAGAAACAGAACCACACATGCATGCTCTCCAAGTCCTCAACAAGGATCACCCTCTGGACTCTGGCGGATGGCTCTGTCTAATTTGTAGGACTAAGAAGCCTTGCCTCTTACCCAAAGGACATAGCCAGCCAGTGAAGGAATGGACAAAGTTCTCATGATCCAGTCCCACTGTGCTGACCTTTGTGGAGCTCAGTGAATTCTTTATAAAGACCAGAAATGGCGGAGTCGATTAAGAAGGGACCTGTAAACACGGCCTTGCCCTTGCGTCTCTATCCATCAACAAACAGAAAACACTAAAGGCATTCTCTAGCTTCTGGCAATGGAAGGCCGGCTATTAAGAAATGTTAGCAGTTTCCTTTTTGTGGTGAAACTCCATCTTCCTAGGCAGGGTGGCAAACTGCACTTTCCCCAGGGTCCAGAGGCTGGGGTGGGTATGGAAACTTGCAGAGAAAAAAACAGGAACAGTCTTGAAGCTAATGGCCTTCTACTGGCTCCTGGCAGAGGCCCTTGTTAGCCCTGGAGCAGACTGGCTTGAATTTTGCTCTTCGCCTCACAGTCCTCCACGCAACAGTGACAAGAGAGCACAGTGTGGAAGGATCTGGAAGCAGCTGAGATCTCAGGGCAGTACATGCTGGTGCTGGGCTGCGATCAAGAGCCCAGAGGGAAGCACAAGTATTCTAGCCCATGATGGCTTGATCTCAGGGCAACTGATTTGCCTAGAAGGAAAGAGGAGAAAGGACGGGGTATCAGGTCAGGGTGCTGCCTAAGAAGACAGGCCTCACTGTGGCAAATGTCTAGATCAAAGGCCACTATGAATTATTATTCATCTATAATTATCTTTCTAAGATAGTTCCAAACTCACTCTTGGTCTTAAGCAGAAAAAAAATCATATGGCTTCAGCAGAGCTAACATAGACTTAGTTTAACTTTTTTCATCTTTTCTCTGCTTACACAATAAATAAAATATATGTTCTTACAAAATATATGTTCTAAAAGGACTGTCTGGGGTTGGAAAACTGTCTCAGCAGAGCAATGCTTCCTGCTCTTGCAGAAGACTCAGGTTTGATACTCAGCACTCAGATAATGGCTCACAATCACCTGTAACTCCAGATTCAGAGGATCATGACACCTTCTTTTGGCCTCTGAGGGTTCCCGCACTCATGTGTTGCCCATGAACTTATGAAGGTGCATGCATACACACTAACAAATGGACAAATAAATCCTTTCTAAAGGACTGTCTTCTTCTTTATTGTCCTCTTTGTCTCTAACACAAAGAAAGAATTCCAAAAAGGTTTTTAAAATCATGAATGTGTCATAAAATGATGCTCCAGAATAAGTGACTTCCATTCTGGTTTTATCACATCAGTAGGATCATGGGTCATACATCTCTGGGTCCCTGAAGGTACCACTGTTTCTTACTCAGCCATAGTCACTTCAATACACTTCTTGTGTCTTCTTGAAAAGAGAGAAAGAAGTCTACCACATATAGCAGTGTATCTGGCATAGGGGCTCGCCTATAATCTTAGCAGTTGGGGAATAAGGTAGGAGGACAGCCACGAGTACATAGTACATAGTAAGCTTCAGGCCAACAGAGTTAGACTTTGTCTCAAAAAAGAAAAACGTGATCAAACATAAAACAAAACAGCAATGTGCACCACAGGTGCTGAGTAAGGAACTCAACATGTGAAGCACAGGAGGGCTTGTTAGGTCCGTGCCGCCATCCACTTCACACGTCCTGGTGGACACATGGCCCTGTGCATTAGTCAAGACACGAAGCAGTGAACAGCATGAGGAATCAACCTGGGTATACATGATTCTGAAACATATATAATTTTATTATTATCCTTATTAGCAGGTGTGCATGAAGTGTGCATATGGGTCCACATGCCACAGGATGCATTTAGTGGTGAGATGGCAACTTTATAGCATCAATTCTCTCCACCCACCTTTCTATTTGTGAGATTGAACCAAGGTCCCCAAGCTTGTGGAATAAGTGCCTTTATCCACTGAGATACCCCACCAGCCCCTAAAATATCATTTAGATAGGAGGAGTCTCTGGTGTGACCGTGTCTATATTGTAAATAACGGAACTATTTTCCTTGAGGATAGCAATGGCCTGCTGACTCGGGACTCTGTGAAGAGACTCTGAGACTAACCATGGAGGAACATGCACATAAACCCTGTTTTCTACGTATGAAGAACACTTCCCCCGGGACTAAACTTCTCGTGTTGCTCTTTGTGTGACTGAGGGTGAACAATTTAATAATGTCTGGCTCCTTGTTGCTAGATATCAGACGTAAATAATTGCGGAGAAGAGAGTAGGAACATCCGTGAGGGGATGGGTCAAAGTCCAAGAAAATCAGTTTTCACTTACATTTTATTTTGTATAGGCAGCGTCTTGCTTGTTTTATGCTGCCGTAACAGAGCATTCATGTCTGATACTTTATGGCCAGCAGGTGACTGGTTCACAGTTGCAGAGGCTTTGAAGTCCAATCCGGAGGATTTCCATCTGTCAAAGGACTCCTGGCTGAACCATTGTGTGGTGGAAGGCAGAGTGAGTGGGCAAAAGGGAACTGAAATTGCCTTTTTATAAGAGTAACAATTCCTTCTGCGAGGGCCTAATTACTTCTTAACACTGTTCAAACAGCAATTCCGTCTCAGTGAGCTTTCAAAGCACAGCAGACAGCTGAATACAGATTACTGCTAGGTGAGCTGGTAGACATGTCTGCATCACGGTGGTCTGTCAGCTGAGGGACCAAACACAGGCATCTCAGCAGCATCAAGTACATCAAACCAGAGCTCAGCTTTTACCATAGCTTCCAATAAGAGAACTAGGAAGCCCTGGCTAATCCCAGGACTGAATCAGGAGATGAAATGATCCCAGAGTATTTAATACCGCTAGAAAGTAGGAAAGCTGTAACACACACATGCACATAGTTGAGATGTCAAATGGACACAAGAACCAACTGAAGGTTCTTTTTAAGAGTCAAAGATGGAGCAAATTGAACTAACAAAATAAGTAAAATAATAATGACTTATGTCCCACAGCATGAAATAAACATTCAAGAGCCCATACTGGTGTTTATAAATTTAGAGAGCTGACTTTACAAAGTTCACCTCTCAGCTCCACATGCACACCCCACCCCAGTCACACACATACAAAGAAATATAGAGAAACTGTCACAAAGACCCTAAAGAGATGTGGCAGCTAAATGCACTGTGGTGCCCTCAGTGGGATCCTGAACAGGGAAAGGACATTAAGTAGAGCTAGGAAAACAGCAGCAACTCAGAGAGGGTAAATGAAGAGCAGTCTTTAATGAACAATAATATGGCAATGTGGGCTCATTCCTTGTGGCAAACGTACAGATGTTCAAGGTTAATAACAGCAAAGTGGGTGCAGGCTCTGGGAACTTTCCGTATGATTTCACAATTTTTCTGCAAACTCAACATTGTTCTAAAGTAATAGGTAAAAAATAAAATAAAATAAAATATAAAAACCAAAGATCCTAGAGGTTTTATGTGGAGATTTCTGACAAGCTTAGTACACTCCTGTTAGCTCCACAGGTTGTTCTGTTTCTCCCTCCCATGCCTTTCAGTCATGACTCCACTATCTATTTGAAATCCTCCAAGGGTAGGCAACTGTCAACTGATATGAGCAGTATGTGGAGCCTCGAGGGATGGGATCAGACTGTGTTCCTGTGTGGGGGCTGGCACCTTGGAGCCCATTCCCTGCAGAGGAACACCTAACCCAGCCTTGACTTTGGGATGAGGAAATCGAACCTGCTTGGAGTGGATGTGCCTCTCTGAGTGACCCATCTTGCCCTTTGGGGGAGGGGAGGGATAGATGTGGAGGGGCCAGGCCGAAGACAGACTGGAAGGAATTGGGAGGAGGGAAGGGAGGGGGAGCAGGAGAATTCATAGATAAAAATGACATTTTTTATATAAAAAAATAATAATAAAGAAAATTTTTAAAAAAGAAAAGAAATCTAACAAACACAGCTTCTCCAAGTCTCCTAACAAGGCAAGGGTTTGTCTTCAGCCTGAGCGGTCCCCTCAGTGAAACCAATTCCACCATTTAACTGAATGGCTTTGCCCTGCCTCCCCATACGTGCTTCTGACTTGTAGCTCTCCTACCCAGTGTAGGGAGATGTCTCAAAGGGCTTCATTCTGACTCACTGTGTAGCTCCCAGAGGAAAAACAGGGGGTGAAAAAAGCCCTGCAGAGCTAACCTCAAACAGATAGACAGCATCTGAAAGTCCACAGGATGGAGGGCATATGTAGACTCTGGCAGTTCCTTTATAATTCCACAAAAATTAAAGAGAAAAATGACAACTCAAAGAGCAGGTGCTTAGCAGGCTGGGAGATAAACAGATGCCATGACAGGAGAAAACTTCTACTGGACGCTAGGCTCTCTATCACTCAGTCGGTGACATGGCAGGGGTAGCTGGTCCTCAGGTGTGGGGCAGGTTTGCAGACTCATCCACTCTGTCTCCCAGTTGTTTCCGAGTCCTCACCTTTTAAGAGGAAATTAAAAGTTCAAGCATGACTCTTTCTATGTAGCCCTGACTGATCTGAAATTTGCAACAGTTCGCTTACAGCATCCTAGAAATAATCATCTTTTAAAAATGAAAATGTTTCTCACTTTATGTGATGAGCATTTTGCCTGCATGTATGTTTGTACCATATGTAGGTCTGGAGCCCTTGGAGGCCCGCAGAGGGCATCAGATCCTCTGGAACTGGAGTTACAATGGTTGTGAGCTGCCCCAAGGTGCTGGGAATCAAACCCCGGTCTTCTGTGAGAGCAGCCAGGGCTCTTAACTCTGCACTCTCTCTCCAGGCCCCTTGAATCATCTTAAGGAACATGAATGCTGAGGGTGATCGGGATTGGGAGGCAGTGGCAGGTGTTACATTTTCTGCGAAATGGAGTGCATTATCATTATCCTCTCCCCCAGTCAGAAGGTGATAGATTAATAGTCAGAGAGGAAAATGTGCAAATTGTTTGACGATATTGGGTCTTTTAATAATCCACAAAAGGGATGCCATTTAAGGGTTGCAAACTAGCCACATCCTCCAGAAATACAAAAAGCAAAGGTGAATGATGCACTTGGGAGGCTGAAACTTCAGGATCGTGAGTTCAAGGCCAACCAGGCCTACTCAAGGAGATCCTACACACACTTTTTAAAATGTATTGTACACGAACACATTTTAATATGCATATAATATAACTTGTAAAAACTCCCAGTGTCTTCAGGATATTTTATGCTTTAAAAAACAAATACACAGTTTATTTACTGCTCACCTTATTGGGAACGCTGAGTATGTCCCCCCTCAACATCTGCATTTGCACACATACACATCTGTGTTCCCTACCTTCCCATCATCATGGACTCAGAAAAAAACCAGACAGTCTGGACTAAAGACAGAAGGGAGTCAGGGTGGTCAAGAGCGCTTGTGTGGAGCAGGAAGCCTAAACACTAGACAGGGTAGGAATGCAGCTGGCCAATGGCGTTCCTAGTCAGTGCGAAGCAGACGCGACCTAAAAAGCAGAAGCTATAGCATGGGGGTGGGGGCAGGGAGATTTAGAACAGACCTACCCAAGAGTCATCATGAGTCAAGCACAATTAGAAACCCACAACCTAAATCTTGAAATCTTCAATATACACACAGACCATCTCAAATAATTCTGGACTTTCATTCTATTGCTCTTTCTCCAAGCATCTGACTCAACGTGCAATGACAGACTTTTAGAGTCTCCCAAGAACATTATAAAGCTTCTTATTTGATAGAAGGCATGCCAAGGATTTGGGCTGTATTTTAAACTGCCAGGGTAGCTTTTGATGTTAGCCAATAGCCGTGAGCTGCCAGTAAGATGTCTCACTCCCTTGGGGTTGCCTCGCACTAAGGAAGCCCAGACATGGAGAGGTTGGCATTCCAGTCAACAGCCCTAGCTGAGTTCATTGCTTACCTCAGCCATGTGAGCGAGTCACTACAGCGAGTCACTGGCACTGAAGTTGTCTCCCTGTGCTGTTCTTGAATTCCCAAGCCACAGACAGCAAGAATGTAATAAAAATGACACCGTGTTTAAATAAATTGTTCCAGAATGACATTCTACTTGTGTTGCGGCATTCCCAACAATACTGTCAGATAGGCAACATCACAGAGGTGGGAAAACTGAGTCTTAGAGTGTTCTTAGGACTTTATGGCAGATCACAGCTCAAAGAAGTAGTGGCCAGGTTGACTCCCATGCTTCTTCAAATCCAATGCTAAAGTTCTTACCCCTTCCAGGGAACTGACTGAAAGATAGAGCCAGGGTTATGTGTTTGTCTCCCTTCACATCGACTCTTCCATATTGAAATAATAACAGGAAGCACATTGGAACTGAATGCCCATTGTGATGCACTTAGAGAATGGAAATTCAATCCACCATATTTAGAATTAAGGCTTTAATAGGTGAATATGGATGGCTTTGAGTCACCAGGGTGAGGGCACCACAACCAAATACTGGCAGTTTGGTAAGACAAAGAGAGTCTGGGACATACTTTCAATGTCCTGTGCTGCTTCAGGTATCCAGCACAGTAATCCTAAGTAAACCTCTTTCTCTCTACCTCGCCTTGTCTGTGGTAGTCCATTATTAGCCACAGGAAGAAGACCATGACAAAGAACTTTATTCTCCTGAGCATTTCTCTTCTTCATCTGAAGTCTTCCCAGAGATGAGAGATACTTACCACTAAAAATGTCTGTTGTCTGTAAGTTGGAAGGAGAGAGTGGTTACCTTTTTAGGTAAGATTTGAAGTTGGTCCTTTGCCAATTAAAGGTTATAAAATGGCTTGACTGACTTGAGAACTCAGTGGTGACCCAGATGGGTTAGATATTCTTTTTTTGTTTTGTGCTCTCTCCTTTTTTCTTTCTCTCTTTCTTTTCACTCATTCTGACACTATTTAAAGTTTCTGAATGAGTGACTCCACAGCTTCAAGTTGGGGGAGGGGATATCTCTTCTCTCGTTCACTTCTTCCTACGCATGAGGACACAAGGACCAAAAAGTAAGAGCTCACCAACGCCACACCTGCAGCCTGGCAGTCTTGACCTTCCCAGCCCCTAAGAATGATGAGAGATGAGTTCTGTTGCTATTAACCCACCAGCTTTGGTAATTTGTCCCAACAGCCCAACCAGCAGAGCCAATGGAGAAGTCACCCCATAGGTTGGTATGAGTTGGATCTTTTACAGTATTGAACAGAATTGTCTGACACAGCCTGGATTTGCCTGGGCCTGAATGCTTATCCCAGAGCAGAACTTACACAGGAGAGAAGGCTCTGTGACACTTCCCCAAGCCATCCTCCCTCCCTGCAGGCAAATGGACTATTTTTTAGTGTGTGTTTATATTTTCCATCCAGCTCCTTGGCCAAAGCCCCATTCTTTCTCCTAGGCGACTGTAAAGCTGGCTGCTTCCCATTTTATATTTCAGTGCCTTTGAAACTATGATTAAAGGATTTTTTTCAAATGCAATGAATCTCCCACTAACAAGCTGGTAAATTTTTAGGCACAGTGAAGGAAATTTGTATTAACTTCAACTATTCTGCCCCCTTCAGTGAAATCTGGAGAAACCATATGGAATGATATTTGGGACAAGGTGTAGGACATGCTGGGTCCTGTTCTGTGGTTATAGATAGGACCTTGGCGTGTCAATGAACTAGCTATTGTATAAGCCACTTAGTATGATGTCATGGAGCTGGGAAAAACCTCTCTTTAAAATGCCAGGCATAGTGATACATGCCTATAGGAGAGTTAAGACAGGAGGGTTATGAAATCTAGACAGCCTGAGCATCATACCTGTTTTTAAATATATGTATTCCTTACCACATGATGGAATATGCAGTGTTAACTTTCTTTTGAGAAACAGTTCTTTATCAGCTGTTACATATCTCCTTTATGGCTATCTGTGTTCTCTCAGAGTTTGAGGGTAGCGACAGAGGTGTTGGTGATGGAGGTAGTGGTGTGTGTGTGTGTGTGTGTGTGTGTGTGTGTGTGTGTGTGTGTGTGTGTGTGTGTGCGTGCCCGTGCCCGTGTGTGTGTGTGTGTGTGTGTGTGTGTGTGTGTGTGTGTGTGTGTGTGCCCAAGTCCTTCTAGATGGTATTAAAGCACTCTAGCACTGTACTTGCCTCAGCCTGGCTCTCCAGTTTTAATTCTATCTCTTCTTATTTACTGAGCTGCCCAGGCTACCTATCCTCCCTGTCTCTGCCCTTCCACCCTCCTCCATCTGGACTTCTGAGGCTCATTCTTGGTGAAGTTGCTCCCTTCTCATCCTCAGGCACCATTCAATGTTCTTCCAGGTAGACTGGCATTGAACACCCGATGCAAAGGAGATGCTTGATTGTGCTTGAGTCTGTCTTTGAAGTCTCCACAGGGCATTGCTCACTTATTAGCTTCTTAGTGTCTGCCACCAGTCTCTCTTTGGAAAGCATATCTAGGTAAGGGTGTGGCCTATGATCAGTCCTTGGCAGTCATGTTTTGAGTGACCAAAAGATGAATAAAGGTCATAGGAGAATCCACAATTCATTCTTTAAGCACCAATCAGCTTGGCTGTCAGGGCTGTGGGAGACAGGGTTGGATACCACAGTCCCTACTCACCATATTCCAGTCTACCTTTGAGAAAGAGACACATGCAAGGCACTGTAAATCAACCAGTGTAATGTAGTTACATGGTGCAGAGAAAAAAAATCTTTGCTTTTGACTTAATATCCAGGGTTGTATTTGGGCTGGGTTTTGATTAATGAGCATAATTTGAACAAGAGGACCCTGTAAAGGTAAAGTATTCTGAGGCATTTCTCAGCAAATCAGCATTCTATCTGAAACCCAGTCCTGGGTTTTGCATGCATAGGAGCTGTGCTGCTAAGTTTTTATCAACTTGCCAGTGACTGGAGTCTCTTGGAAAGAGAGAAACTCAACTGAGCATTGTTCCAATCTGATTGTCCTGTGGGTAAGACTATGGAGCATTTTCTCAATAACGCTTGATGTGGGGGTGCCCAGCCAAGTGTGGGCAGTGCCATCCCTGGGCATTGGATTATATAAGAATGAAAACAGAGCCAGCCAAGGAGTGTAAGCCATTAAGTAACCTTTCTTTTTCTGTGGCTCCTGCCTCTGTTCCTGTTTGAGTTCCCGCCCTGACTCCCCCAGTGGTGGACTGAGCCTGAGACGGGTAAGCCAAATAAGCTGCTTCTTCTCAGAGTTGTTTTTGGTCAGAGTATTTATCATGGTAACTGAAACTGGGCATAGTCATCAGTGCAATAAGCTGACACCTCAAACTCTCCATTGCCAGGTTCCTGAGACTCTTAGGACCGTGTACACAATTCATAGAAATTGTGAAAATGTGACTGCCCAATGGTTTCTGAGCAGATCTACTTGGCAATGACTAATATAAATAGTATGTAGGTTGCTGAGTTTTCAGTCAGTGAGTGAGACTGCCTGTTCAAAAGACAACCTATCAGTTCTTGTTCTTTCCTGTAAAAGATGAATAACGTCCTCTATAATCTATATGGGGAGGATTAAAAGAGATAATCATGTTAATTACCTAGTACAATCTAAGCTTTTAATTAAGATAATACATAGATTTGCTCTCCACATGGGCATGGTGAACACTCCCAATCCTTTAAAGTCTGGTAGTAACCAAATACACTTTAATTTATTAAGTCTAGATTAAAGGGTCAGCCATATGTATCAATATTTCCAGAAGTTTTTTAACTGGTGAAGGGTTTAACATGTTTAATAAGCATCTAGTATGTGCTAGGCATTACTATAAGCACAGAGGATAGAGTTAAAAAAGAAAAAACTACACATACATATCTCTAGAGCTTAGCATGGGCAAAATGGACAAGGAGTATGAAAATCTGTGACTGTTCTTTCTCTTTCTGACTCTCTGCCCTCTCTCTTGTGCTCCTTGCTGTGGTGTTGTGACTCACTGGGCTCAGCACCAGTGGACTAAAGCCCTCAGAGCCCATGAGCCTCTCTCTGATCTCCAATGTATGTCCTAGCAACAGATGTAGTTGGCAGCTTGGTAACAGAGCACTCATCCAATCCTGAATTTCCCCACTAGCACCATATGAAAAAAGACTAAAAAAACTAAAAGTGAAGCAGTACAGTTGGGGGTGTGAATGAATCTCAGCAAAGATGATGCCAAGGAGAGACACCGGCTAGACAAACTCTTTCCCAGCTGGCCCTGGGTGCTGCACAAGGTCAGGTGGAGTAGCTTGGCTTTGAGAAAGCTGGGGATGCGATGGGAAGATAGTCTGTGCTATCCCTAGAGGTCAAGGGTGCAGACCTAGTGAAATGATGGGACAAAGGCCTGGTAATCAGGCACTTTAAAATGAGAACACTTCTAAGGAGGTTTGCTTTGAAAGGAAGGAAGAAAATGGTTCAGAGCTTGGTGAGGAAGTGGAGCCAGTCAAGAAGGTGTTTGGATTTTAGATAAGTAACCTGCCTGCACATGCATAGGATTGATGGTCTGGGAGGAAAGTTTAATGGTTCAGGAAAAAAATAAAAGAAAATTCTGGAACTAAGTTCCTCAGTAACCCAGAAAGCGTGGGAGGAGTCCACAGGTGATCAGGTTGGCACGGACAGGTGTGTCAATTTTCCTGTGCTAATGACAAATATTTGTGATCATCAACTTATGGAAGGAAAAGGTTTGTTTGACTCACAATTTCAGAGGCTCCACTCCATGTTGGGCTCATGCTGTTGTTTCTGGACCTGAGATGGGTGAGCATGTGCCTGGGAGTACATGGTGGAGCAAATCTCTTCAACTAGGAACAGAAAAAGAGAGAAAGAGCAGGATACAAGAGTCCCACAATTCTCTCTGAAAGCTCACTCCCCAAAGACCCAACCCCCACAGACTCCATCTCTTAAGGAAGCATCAGACTTTAACAGCTGGTCTTTGAGGGGACACCCCTGGACACATAATCATTCCTTATAACAGGAGAGGATATATGGTATAGAAGAGTGAGTGGACATAGGAGCACTGGTGTGTGTTTGTGAGGGGGAGGGTGTAGTAGGAGGTTTCTGGCCCAGACCTTCAGGCCTACCCTCAAGGTTTAGGCCCGCTGACCCACAGACCCTCAGAGACACACAGATGCTTACAATAGTTTCAGGCTGATCAGCCTAAGGCCCAGGCATATAACTTGCTAACTCTTTACCCTTAAACTAACCCATGACTCTTATCCTGTTCAGCCATGGGGCTCGGTACCTTTTCTCATAGCAGCATAGTTGTCCTCTGCTTCTTTCTGCTTCTCTCTGGCATTCTGCTCTGTTTCTCTGGTTCCCTGAGTTTTCCTAGTCTGGTAGCCCCACCCACACTTCCTGTCTGCCTTTGGCCAATCAGCGCTTTTTATTAAACCTGTGGGTGGGATAATTATATACAATGAAACAACACAATCTCCCACAGGAGGGTACCGTGACTGTATGTACTGGTGAATATGTATGTTTGAATGTCTATGCAGGTGCTATAGATAGCCTTGAGTGTTGTGGTTTCTCAGGTGTCCTCCACAGTCTGTGTGTGTATGTGTGTGTGTGTGTGTGTGTGTGTGTGTGTGTGTGTGTGTGTGTGTGTGTGTGTGTGTGTGTGTGTGTGAATGCTTGTGTATATGTGTATTCACATGTGTATTTTTCTCATTGGCTTGGAACTCACCAAATAGGCCAGGTTGGCTAGCCTGTGAACCCAGGACTCTGACTGATTCCCTGATACTGGGATTAGAGGCAGACATCACCACTTTACTGAACTGAGTATCTTCCAAGCACAGTGAATTCCCTTCTGATGGCCTCTGTTCTCTGAGCAATTTAGAGAGCAATATGCTATTAATGACTCTGGAGTCAGGATCTGTGCAAGCTTGCAGAGCCAGGAAGGAGGACAGTCCCATGAAAAAGTGCTTGTGAACAGCCAGAGGATTGTGGAGTTCTTCACCCTGTGAGGCCACACCTCGTGTATAAGAGGATTGCCTGTCACTGGGGAAGGAGATACTTTAATCTAATGTGAAGAAGAAATGAGACAGGGAGACAGCTTAATCTGAATCAATAAACTGCTTATCATGCAAGTATGAGAGCTGCAGTTCAGCCCCCCAATATTGAATTAAAAGAAAAAAACACAACCTGCGGTTGACACCATGTGCCTGTTACCCCAACATTACAGAATTAGAGATAAGAGCATTCTGGAGAGCACTCTTATAAGACAGTGTAATCAAATTCACAGGTCCCCAGGTGACTGTGAGATCTTGTCTCACAAACTAAGGTGGAAAGTGACTGAAGAATACACAAGATGCTGGCCTCCTGACTGCACACATACACACACAAACAGAGAGACACATGTAGTGGGATTATGCTGTTCCATTGTAAATAATTGTCCCACACACTGCTTAAATAAAAACACTGACTGGTCAAAGGCAGACAGGAAGTGTGGGCAGGGCTACGAGACTAAGAAAACTCTGGGAACAGGAAGAACAGAGCAGAAATGTCACAGAGAAACCACAGTGAGATGGCAGCAGATGCAGAGAAAAAAAGTTGAAATGCTGCTCTGAGAAAAGGTACCGAGTCTTGTGGCTGAACAAGATAAGAGTCAGCAAGTTATATGCCTGGACCGCATGTCAATCAGTGTACAATTAATACAAGCATCTGTGTGTTTCAGTGGACTATGGGACTGCGGGTCTGACAGTCTAGGCCACAAGACTAGACCAGAAAGTTTGGGCCAGAAACCTAATACTACAGACACATACACACATAGACACACACACACACACACACACACACACACACACACACACACACACACACTATGAATACACACACACACACACCACGTATACACACTTGCACCCACACACACACACTATGAATACACACACACACACATGCCACATATACACACTTTCACCCCCTCCACACACACACTATGAATACACACACACACACCACATATACACACTTGCACCCCCTCCACACACACACTATGAATACACACACACACACACACCACATATACACACTTGCACCCCCCCCACACACACACACACACTCACACAGGTCAAGGAGCAGGAAGAACTGGGAGGAGAAGGAAAAGATGACAAAATTCTCAAGAGAAATGGTGGGCTTTGGGAGATATGACGTCTAGGGTTAATGAGCTATATTAGTGAAGAAGACTTGAGAGCAGAAGCTGAGATATTCATGGTTTGAATCTTTTATTAAAAACTCAGAGGGAGAGATTTAACTCATATTAAATAGGATTTTTAAATTATTCATATCACCTGCTAATAGGGAATTTTAAATTAAAGTTGTAGGTACATGAGCCTGATTTAAATAATTAAAATGCTTTCATTAATCCTTAATATACTCTGGATAGATTTTTTTTTCCAAAACAATTTACATGAGAGTCTCACCCAGAGGTTTAATATCAATTCCTATGCATCATTGGGTGGGTCAAGAGCCCCAGTGGGAGACAGCTGCCAGGAATATCAGTTCCATCTCAGGGAAGTGGAGCAAAACCCTTTAGCAATCAAGTTACCAGCCAAGTGTCCCAGGGATGGTCTCAAATCTGCAGTGTGGACCATACTTAAAGAGAAAGCTGACCCTCCATCTCTTATAGACACATGCTGTGACAGGAAGGACCTCCTAAGTGGAGGCTAGAAGGAAGGCCCTTTAGACACCACAAACTTAAGAGAACCAGCTTGGTGGTTCCTGAGCTGTGGTCCTCTGTTGTCAACCCTGTGACAGTCTTTCTTTATTGTATTAGCTCCTGCTGTGTCTTACCCACAAGCAGTATTGGAAACACTGTGGCTGACAGCCCAGGCCCAGTGCAACAGGCATCCAACCCCAGATCCCAGCTGGGCCAGAACTGATTGGCTGCTTGCCTCTGTATTTCTTCTCTGTATTCCTTACTAATTGAAATACTGATTTTGATCTTGGCATGTGATGATCGAAAGAATAACAAAGGCATTTCTGCATCTCTTTGCAGCCAATGGAGACACGGTTATTAAGTTTGACCCATGAGGTATTAGCAAAAAAGCATGGCAACTTTTTAAGAAGATTCTATTATTTAAATTTTTGTGTATGTGTGTGGGCCTGTGTGTACGCATTGTACATGTACCTCATGTGTACAAACTCCGAGAGAAGTGGGAGCCAGGGTCCTGGAATTAGAGTTACAGACAGTTTTGAGTCACCTAAAGTGGGTACTGAGAACCATACTCCAGGCCTCTGCAAAAGCAGCAAATCTTCTTAACTGCTGAGCCATCTCTCTAGCCCCATGCTTGACAGATCTTAGGGAGCCCCCTTCATAGACAACTGGTTCCCCTTTAGCCTTTCCTTATCTCTGTCTTCTTGGAAAAACTTCTAACACCAGTGGAGCCATCTTGGACCACACCCTAGGGATGCTCAAAGGTGAACTGGAAACCTAGCAATCTAACAGAGCCAACTTTCCAACTCTCTGACATTTATCTCCAGATCTTGTTTCCAATGGAAAGAAAGAAGTGTGTACCTTGAATGAGCCGTTCCTTGCTTCCTTCCTAACAAATATGTCAGCTCTCACAGAGGTCTGAAATGAGCATCACTAATGGCAAGGACTGAACATCTGGGAAGACTCACAGACCCAGGTACCATATCGCATCCACTTGACCTCATCTCTTCCTGGTTTCCCACATCCTCACAGTGTCCCTGAGAGCCCCACCTTAATAAAGGGCAGGAGACATACCTGCGAAACTAAGATTAAAGAGAAATTATTTCTTTTCTCTCTTCTCCCACTAGCCCATTTCTCTTTGAGAAGATGGTGTTCTCAAAGTCTAGTCCAACAGCTATCTGCGTCAAATCCCCTGGTATCTGCTAAATATCTGTCCCACATCTGTCCCAACAAAATGTCTGGCATAGGCACAAGACTCTACATATTTAACTTGACTTCAGTCAGGTTCTTACACCCACCAGGTTCAACCTCCCTTTATGAGTGGCTCGTTTGTTTACCTGTAACAATAATTTCTTTCTTTTGTAGACATATGCTCCCGATGTTTTAGCTTGGGGGGGGCATAAATGTGCATACGAATGAGAAAATGCTAGATCTGTATGTGAGCTTTTGTCTTGTGAATTTTTGTATTTTTTTCTCATATCTTCTTCGTCCCCCTTTTTTTTTTTTTAAGTATTATGCAGGATTATTGTTCCTGATTTGCAGAGATGAAGTGAGTCTGAGATGATGACCAGTGAGGTTTTCTCCTTTTGTGTTTGTAAAGAGCTAAGATTTAAATTGACCCCTCTCACTTAGAGGCCAAAGCCCTATGTTCTCACTTGTGATCCTGGGCTATTAGATCTAAAAACACCTCATTCTGAGGGTCTCATTCAACGTTGAAATATAAATACCTGTCTCACATTTATCTGTATTTGGCCACAAAGAGAACATAACAAGGTTTAAGTCCTTGCAACCAAGAACAATTACATTACTGAGTCAAATCTTTTCATTGCAACCACGTGAAAATATGACACAGAGTTGATGAGTGTAAGCCAGCCTTTCAGGTTGATTCAATACAATTCATCTAATGATAGATGTATTAGATTATAGGACAGGACACAAATACAAAATGAACAAACATTGGGACAACCTGGAGCATTTGGTCATATCTGAGAATACAAGTCTAGCATGGGCAGAAGGTCAAGGTCCTGGAACGTGAGTCTTTAAAGTGGAACATGGTAAAGGTTTTTCTGCACAGGGTTTCATAGCATGGGAAGCACCTGGGTGCGCTCTGGAGATGGACTGCTTTACACGCTTGCAGTTTTCAACTGTGCCTTTAGATACAGATCATTATTAATGTGTTTTAGACATGTTTACATCCAACTTGAGAGGCTAAGGTTGCTTTGGATTAGACTTTCAAAACTTGTTTGATAGAAATGTTTCTGCTAGATGGCTCCCCCACTGCCAAAGAAACTGCACAGGAAGTTGCAGGCAGATGGTAGCGACAGAAGCTCTGAGGAGCACATAACGATATTCCATATGGCACACCGTGCGAGCCCTGTGAAAGCGCTTCTGACATCCAGAAACAGATTAGCTCGCAGTCATGGAGAAAGGAAATGTCCTTTTGTGACCTTCACTGCAGGCCAGGAGTCCATTCCACACAACCACCCAGTGCAGCAGAACAAATAGAGTAAAAATGGGCAGAAAACCTCCAAGAAAAATGAACTAAACACCAAGGAACCAGCTGCAGAGCCCCAAGGCCTTAGCTGCCCCTGCAGCTTCATCCTCCTGCCAAGTACTGGCTGGAGGGGTGTGCAGCTTCTATATAAAGGCAGTTGGAAGTTTAACAGGAGAGTAACACATACAGGTGATAGGGTCTTCAGGATGCTTCAGGATGGATTAGGCCCACTGCCCAAATGTAAAATAGGTTTTACATTTTCAACAGATGGAAAAAGATCATAAGAAAAATAAATATTACACAACACATATATGTATTAGAAAATTCAGGGCTCTACTGGGACTTCCAAGAGAGTCCTAAAATGCCCAGTAATGTTCGCAGGGAACACGGCCATGCTTGTTTCTGTTTGTCTACAGAGTTGAGTAATTGTAACAAAGACAGCCTAATGTGTGCACCTACAGAACTTCCTGTCTGTCATTTGTAGTAAAGCTTTGCTGGCCCTCCTTAAAACTCAGCTTCAGCGATTTAACAGTGAAAAGCAGATGCCTGCCACTCAGGACTACCTGGATTCCCATTACTGTGCTAGAGATTAGGACCAAAATCAACCTCAGGGAGCAAAGGTTTATGTGGCTTGCAGGTCATGATCGTAGTCTGTCACTGACGATGAGGTAGGGACTTAAGCAGAGCAGGAACTGAATCCGAGATAGAGGAATGCTTTCTCAGCTTGGTTTTTACTGGGTTGGGTGTTTTGTGGTTTTTTTCGTTTGTTTTTTGTTTTTGTTTTTTTATCGAGTCCAGGACCATCTTCCCAGTGGTAGCAGCACCACACACATCAATCATTGACCAAGAAAACGCCCCATAGACTTGCCTTCAGGCCAATCTGAATGGGCCATTTTCACAACCAAGGTTCACTGTTTCTAGCTTGGGTTAAGTTAACAAAAAGCTTAACTAGTACAGTGGCGTTTACAGGAAAAGAACTTCCTGTAAACACTAAGCACTAAGTAAGCACTAAGGACTGTGCACTTATGGCAGGGGCTTGTTATGACTTGGTCAGGGTTCCTTAGCATGTGTGATTGCTGTGACATTTGTGTGACTGTCTTCTCTATTAGACTGTGACTTTTGCCACAACCATGGTTGGCTGTGGTCATGTTTATGGTTGTCAATATTCTCCTTACTCCCTCGTTGTCTATTATTAGGCATTTCTCCAATACTGATCCACCCATTCCATTTCAGAGTCTTGATTTGAACAACACAGGATACATCATGGGTCCCAACTTCCTATGAAGGGTTAGGAGCACTAGGAAGTATGACTCTCTACCAATGAGAAGCAAGAGTCAGGTGAGTCAAGCAGATAAGTATAGGCAGAGTTTTCCTGTGCTAGAAGCTGCCCCCAAATAATCACTCAGAAACTTAATATTAATTATAAATGCTTGGCCAATAGCTCAGGCTTGTTACTAGCTAACTCTTGCTTTTAAATTAACCCATATTTCTTATCTATGCTTTGCCAAGTAGTTTGGTACGTTTTCTCAGTACAGAAGGCCCAGCTTGTTTCTCTCTGCATCTGCTTGAAACTCCAGACTCCACCCTTCTCCTTTCCAGCATTCTCAGTTTGGCTCTCCCACCTAACCTAATTCTGTTCAGCTATTGGCCAATCTTCTTTATTAATCTTTATTAATCAATGAGAGTAATGCATAGTGTACTGAAGGATTATTTCACAGCAGATAAACTTTGTCCTTCCTCTTCAATAAACTTGGAGATGACACAGAGCCACTCACCCCTCTGTGTTTTCTCAGCCTCTTTGCAATCTGCTAATCTGCTTAGTACCACAGTACACCACATACCCCTCTTCTTGACTCCCTTTCACCTCATCACCATCAGGACCCTGAGCTTGTACCTCTGAGCAGCCTTACTAACTGTGAGGACTGACCGATGGTTGCCTAGTTTCTCCGTGTGTTAATATAAAATCCACCTGCTCAGTTCTCTAGTGTTGGACATGAAGGTCATCTCTAATTTTTTTCCACGCATGAATATTTAAAATACTAATGAGTCTGGGGTTGCTTTTTTCTGTCATCTCTTATCTGGTGGTATCATATTGCTGCAGAACTATTATTTTTATCCCCAAAACAAGAGGTTAGCATCTTTTAGGCTTCTGGCATTTGGTCTTCCTTGGGGATTTATCTTCTGCCTCTCATTTTCAAAGCCCATGAGCTGGCAATTCTGAACTATGAATAGTTCCCAGAGCTCACTGAAACCCCCCTGCCCTTACACACACTGGGACCTTTTCCTGAAATGCCTCCCCGGCACTGTCTGCCTAACAACTCCCGTTTGCTCACCAGCCAGTGTCTACACACCTTACACCACTCTGCTCCAGCCTTCTTGCAGGTAAGGTCTCCTCTCTGTGAGTTTCCTCTGCTCTGAAGATAAGGCCTCTGCAGCACTTGCCATGCAGCGCTATTCATCATTTGCTTACACTTCTGTCCCCCATTCATCCATTATTTCCCTGGAGATATATATTTTACAGCAAAAGTATATTTTATGCTACTCCAAGATTATTAAAAACCACTTAAAAGATCAATAGGGTAGTTGTCTTTAAGGCAACCTTCCTAATGCTGTGACTTTTCAATATACTACCTCATGTTATGGTGACCCCCCCACCATAAAATTATTTTATTGCTACTTCCTAACTGTGATTTTGCTTCTATTATGAATTATAATATCTGATATGAGACTCCAAAGGGGCTGTGACACACAGGTTGAGAAGCACTCTTTTGGGGATATCAGCATTCACCCAGCTTAACTGCATTCAGTAACCTTTTGTGAATGGCTAAAGGTTTTGTGTACCATAAAATATTTTACCTTATAAACCTCATAAGAGAACATAAACCTTAAGAGAAGGATGACTTTCAGGAGTGGGGTGGGCCCAAGTTTGCACTGCTGCTCAATAACTCATTGTCTCACATGACTTTCTGAACCTCAGTGTTCCCCTTGGCCCAGTGACCGTGAGAATACTGACCTCATGAGCTGAGTGCAAAGATTAACTGTGGTGAGTGCGAGTGTGTATTAGCTTTCCTAGAACACGAAGAATATTCAAACAGTAGAGTGTTCTTCCCTTCTCTCTCTAGCAGTATAGATTTGTGTAAATTGTGTAGCTGATTTTAATTCCAAGTGTTTAGAGACCTATAATAACAACATCATACCCTTCCTACACAGTCCACTGAGTGCCAGGCATATTTTACATGCTTTATGAATGCTGAGAGTTTTTGAAGTGGATTAGAAGTATGCCTTCAGAGCATTTCTCTTTGATGGCCTGAGTTAATTTTCAAAGCATCAAGAAGACAACCCAATTCTAGATAATTACCTATATCATTTTCTAGAGCTAACAAAAGGTGCCCACCCTCCATGATCAGTGTCATTGTACCCAAAATACAGGTCAAGCGTGTGCATTATGTCATCAAGAAAACTATACTTTCTGCCCACCCCAAGAAAAAGGGGCTTTGAAAGAAATAATATTGTTATTGTGGTCTGAATAAGAGCAGCCCCCATAGGCTAATAGATTTGAATACTTGGTCATTAGAGACTGGCACTATCTGACAGGGATTTATAAGGTGACCTTGTGGGAGGAGCCCACTGGGGGGGTGGGCTTTGGGATCTCAAATGTTCCAGCCAGGTCCAGTGTCTCTCTCTCTCTTCCTGCTGCCTGCTGATCCAGATGTAGACCTGTCAGCTACCTCCCCAGCCCTTTTTCTGACTAAATGTTGCCATGCTTCCTGCCATGATGATAATGGGCTAAACCTCTGTATGTGAGCAAGCCCAATAAATGTTGTGGGTTTTTTTTCATTTATAAGAGACAACAAGGTCATGGTGTCTCTTCACAGCAATATAAACCTAAGATAGGAACTGGTAGCAGGGACTGGGGGATTGCTTTGACAGGCCCGACTCTGCTTCTGTTTGGAGAAATATGGAACACTTTAGGACTTTGGACTCGAAAAGCGATTGGATATTTTAAGCAGGACATAATGGGCCATCCTAGTAGGAGTGTAGAAGACTGTGGTGCTGAGGGTGATTTGGACTGTGGGGGCCCAGCTCAAGAAGTTTCAAAGGGGAAGAATATTAGTATGTGGCCTAGAGAACATTCTTGTGAAATTTTGGCAAATAATGTGGCTGCTTTGGGGGCTTGTCCAAATGGTCTGCTTAGGATAAACTGAAGAGTTTGGAATAATGGTGTTGGCAGAGGAGATTACAAAACAGCCCAGTGTTGATTATGTTCTGTGGTTATTAGTGGTCAGTATTATGCAGATCTATAATGAAAAGGAGCAAGATGAGCAAAGAAAATTACAAGATGTACAGTTTGAAGACAGGGACTTTTAATGTGTGTGTGTGTGGATGTGTGTTTATGTGTCTCTCTGTGTGTGTGTATGTGTGTGTGTGTATGTGTGTGTATCTGTCTGTGTGTGTGTCTGTGTGTGTGTCTGTGTGTATGTGTGTGTATGTGTCTGTGTGTGTGTATGTGTGTGTGTATGTGTGTGTATTTGCGTGTGTGTGTATATGTGTGTGTGTATGTGTGTGTGTATGTGTGTGTATGTGTCTGTGTGTGTCTGTGTGTATGTGTGTGTATGTGTATGTGTGTGTGTGTCTGTGTGTATGTGTGTGTATGTGTATGTGTGTGTGTCTGTGTGTATGTGTGTGTGTGTGTGTGTGTGTGTGTGTGTGTGTGTAGTAGGGGGGCTTGTGTCTCTCACTCTCTTTCTCCCTCATTCTCTCTTCTTATATTCTCTGAGCATAGACTCCCCTTCCTACTTACTCTTTCCTGCAGATTAAAAGTTGGTGTTTTTTTTTAAAAAAAAAAAAAAAAAAAGAAGAAGAAGAAAAGAAAAAGAAAAAAGAAAAGCCTGATGCTAAATGAAGTAAAGGGAGTGGTGAGATCAGTGCCCAGACCCCACAGCTAAGCTTCCAAACTTGTGAAAGAAGAATTTAGCATCGGCTGTGGTAGTGGCGCACATCTTTAATCCCATCACTCTGGAAGGCAGAGGCAGGCAGTCTTCTGGGTTCAAAGCCAACCTGGTCTACAGAGCGAGTTCTAGGACAGGTAAGCCTAGACAGTGAAGAAAGCCAACAAAATTGGAAATCTGGTGAAGATGTAGTTGAACCAGGAGGCCATGTTCCAGCCACAGAAGCAGCGGAACTTGCCAGCTTCAGGCACGTGGTTCTGGTTTTAGAGTGAAGGATACAAGAAAGGGGTTGTAGAACCTTCCTCCATGATGAAGGAAAGCTGCTGAGGCCTGTCATGTATTATGGGTGGTCCTGCATAGAGTCTCAGAAAGGCTATTATGTGAAGTTGTGAAAGTGAAACCTGGATTTCATTGGAGACCCCAATATAGTAGAGACGCCAGGGTCGTGGAACACTGTAATAGACTTTCTTTCTTTTAGGGCTCCAACCAGCTCCCAAATCATGACATGGAAACTTACTATTAGTTATGAGTGCTCAGCCTTAACTACACTCATTTCTTGTTTACTCATAATTTAACCTATTTCTCTTCATCTACATTTGCCTTGGCACAGTTTTACCTTTCTTTCCTTCTATATGTCTTACTCGGTATCTAGCTGGCTGGTGGCTGGCTGGCCCTGGGTGTCTCCCTCATTCTCTCTTCTCTCATCCTTCAAACCTAGATTCCTCCTTCTACTTGATCTCTCTGCCTAGCTATTGGCTGTTAAGCTTTTTCTTAGACCAATCAAGTGCCTAAGGCAGGAAGGTGAAACAACACATCTTTGCAGAATTAAGCAAATACAACATAAACAAATGTAACACCACATCTTTGTCTAGTTAAAAGTAATATTCCACAGCAGAGTACCAGCCAAAGAGAGCTGCTAACAGAGTATGGAACCAACCCAAGAGAGCGAAATATGTTGTAGTCAACGAAGTTAAAAGAAGTTGGAGATATGAAGAGCATTATGACATCAGACATGGCAATGCAGTTTGGAGTTTGCCTTCCTGGTTTTGGATCTTGCTTTGGTTCAGTATTTCCTCACTAAGCTCCTTTTTGAAATGGTAATGTGTGTCTTGAGTCACTGTATGTTAGAAGTATGTGATCTACTTTTGTATTTTTATTTTACAGGGGATTATAGTCTCAGAAGATACTTTGGACTTTTAAACAGTGTTGAGACTGTAATAGTCTGCAAAGACTTTTGAAATTGGACTGAATGCATTTTTGCATTCTGATATGAGTATGAGCCTAGGGGGCCAGGGAGTAAAATGTGGTGGTTTGAATAGAAATGGCCCCAACAGGCTCATATACTTGAACACTTGGACATTAGGGACTGATACTTCTTGACAGGGATTAAGAGGGTTATGCTAGAGTAAGTGTATCTTTGGTGGAGGAAGGGTGTCCTCAGGGATAGGCTTTGGAGCTTCAAATGTTCAAGCCAGGCCCAGTGTCTCTCTCTTCTTGCTGCCTGCCCATCTGAATGTAGAACTCTCAGCTATCTCTACAGCATCATGTCTGCTTGTGAGCCACCATGCTTCATGATGTTAATGGACTAAACCACTAAATGTAAGCAAGCCCCAATTAAATGCTTTATTTTATGAGTTGCAATGGTCATGGTGTCTCTTCACAGAAGTAGAACACTAACTAAGACAGTTATTTAAGGGGGGGAAGCCACTGAAGTGGGTGGCAGTCATATTCTTGTAAGTCATGAGCTAGACTTTAGTTTCCCTTGAATTACTTGGGACTAAGTGGGGAGAGAAGGACAGTCCTCCACATCTGTCTTTTTCCACTTCTGGGAGTGCTAAGTAATGCACATTGTCATCTGCAAAGTGTTGAGTGACCCACTGAACCAAGTATAGGGTTCCACCATTTGGAGAAATTCAGCTATGCTCTCTTAAAAAAGATTCATCCCAGCTGGGCTTATTTACTGCCTATACCCCCTCATGGAGGGATGGGGATGGTCAGGAGATCCTCACTGGAGTATCCAGCTGCTCATACACCTGTCGTTTACAACACTGCCTTAACTACACTGTGGGAGGGACTAGAGTAGATAGGCCAGGAAAGACTAAGTGAAAGAGGTTCCATGTTTGTGGATACAGGAAAGCCCTTATCTATGCTGGGTAAGGACTTTTCAGGTGATTACTACGGGGGGGGGGGGGGGTACCCACACTCCTCCAAGTAACCCCTCATCTATGCTCTGGAAGGAAGACCAATAAACTCTCTGATTTCTCAAAGTGAACTTTGACAGATTGTTCATTGGTTTGTCATTGAGACCTTAGGAGGAAGAGATGACGTCGTTTGTATCTGCCCCAGGAAGGAATTTTAATAATGCAAGGATTTCTCAAGTGGTGGGTGAAGATACAGAATAGATAATGAGTGTTGAGCCAGGCCTTCAACCCTACACCTGGTAGACTTTTTGTTAGCACAGGCTAGCCAGCTCCAGTAGCCTGGGTGAGAGCAGCTGACAAACAGAGAAAGCTAGAGCTCATTCTTGCAAAACTGTAAGTGTGTGGTTTCTTAAGCCCTGTTTCCTGCCTTCTTTCCCCTTTCAGCTCTGAATTGCTTGTTTGTGACAGGCCGGTATCATCTATCCAATAGCCAGGCATCCATCTCTTTATCCCTCTGACTTTCCTGAGTGGAAATCTACCCATCTCAGAGAGTGGGCCATCTACTCCTGTCATGAGTGGTTAGTCATGTCTGTTCTAAATGAGGTCTGTCCCACCGGTAGCTTTTGACCACGTGCATTCCAGAACATCTATCATTTGAATGTGGAACAACACATTTAGATACTATAGAATCACGTCTCAGTGGTAAAGGGCTGATTACTCCTAGAACCTTTGATAGTGTTAGGTGGGAAGTGGGATTCCAGCCTGTTCTAGACAAGGAGATACATATGGGGATAAGTTTTGGAAGGCAAGTTCTCTTCTTAGAGAAATAGAACTCCACGTGGATAAAGTTGCCAGTGAGACTAGATATTATGTCCTTGGTTCCATGAAATAAGGCATTAACAAGATTCTTGTATGTTTACAATTAGAACAACTGGCGTGAACTTGCTCTTTCATTGTACACTGTGGCAGAGGGAAAATGCATTGAGTGTTTTAGTTACTTTTTCTCACCGTGACAAAATGCCACAGAAAAGAGAAGAGGATTTATTAAGGCTGATAGTTTGAGGGTGTATCCATCGTGAGAAGGAAGGAACACAGTGAGTAGCCGGTCACATTTCAGCCACAGCCAAGAAGCAGAGAGACGGATGCTGGTTTTCAGCTCACTTTTTCCTTTTTATTTGACCCAGAATCCCAGCCCATGAATGACCGTGCCCACTCTGAAGGTGTATTGTCCCACCTCAATTAACCCAATCTAGAAACTTCCTCTTCAGGGATGCCTGCTCCTAGGTGACCCTAGACACTGTTAAGCTAGCAATCAGTATTAACCATCACAGCATGTTAGACAAAGTGATGGTTTTTGAAGGTTGGGCATGTGGCTCCGTGATAGAGCACATTCCTACATGTCTGAGACCCTGGGTCTGATCCCCAGCACTGCAAGAGTGAGGGGGGGGTGAGTGAGCATCCCTAAAATGTTGATATCTCAATGCTAGCAGGTTAGTTAAGGTTTAGTAGTAATTAGTCATTTCCCAGCAGAAAACTCAGTTCTTCTGGTTATTTGGATACGCTCCTACATGTAGAAGAGAAGATAGAGTGATAAAGCTTGAGACAGATCCCGGACTGCCATCCCTAACTCTAAAACTGGAAGGGGAACATCAGCTCTAGAAGCCCAGCAGCTGCCGGAAGCTGGAAGAGGCAAGAAAGCCCTGACAATAGCTTGATTTGGGCTCAGTGAGACATGATTTGTATGTCTGTTTTCCAGAGCATGAGATAATATATGCCATCATTTTAAGCCTCTGGCTTCATGACCATTTTTCATAGCAGCAGCAGGGAATTAATACAGTATACAAGAGGAATACTGTGTGAAGTGGAGAAGCCTTGTCCCTGTCCTAGACACGCCCTCTTTGTTGGTACAGATGCCTCCTGACCTTCAGGAAGTTTAAACACTCCCCAGGCTATTCTTGTATGAGGTGAAATTCTAGTCACTGTTCCAGAAAGAGATACACAGTGCCCTGATGCTAAGTGCTGCTGTCAGAACCACTTTTCCTTTCTAGAATAGCTACTTGGTCATTGGCTCCCTACTGACTTGCCCATTTCAGTCACCAGAGGGCTTCTAGAACAGCTAGACTACACCTTTCTAACTACTGGTCCTCAAGGTATGAGGGTGGGTCTGGGACAGAAATTTGAAAATTTTCTACATGGTTCCAGTATTTAATCAGGGTAGAAAGCCCTTGTATCAGGAGAGCAGTGGAGGCCTGAGTGACCTGTGGCATTGTGAAAACTCTGGTGCTGGCTCTAATGCATCGCAAAAGAGGTTTGCAGAGCACATTCTAATGTGACCAGCTGTCCCCGACAGACAGGAAATGTTTACACATGTTTGCAGAACTTCTCTATCAGCATTGAGTAAGAGACAGCTGTTTTTGAAAGAATAGCCCCTGAACACTATAACCTAGAACTCCAAGAACGAGATAGAGTCGACAGTACTTTAGAAGAGCCCTCTAAAGTATCTTAAGTTACCTCAGAGCAGAGGAGAGAGATGTGGACAGAGTCTTTAAGGGCTAATCACAGAGATCACCAAAGACAGCAACATGTGCTCGGTGGGACATCCTTCACAGATTTCTCACTGCAAAGGGGGAAATTAGCATTTTTTAATCGCATTTACTTATCTTTTTATGATTGAGTGTTCTTGAGCATGATAGCACGGGTCAGAGGACAAATATGTAGAGCCTGCTCTCTCCTTTCAATTTCTCACGGGTCCTGGCAATCAAATTGAAGTCATCAGGTATGCCAGCCAAGTGCCTTTAGGGCTGAGCCATCCCACCAGCTCTAGCAATAGAAATTTCATGGACAGTTCTGGTAGTTGCTTCCTTAATACACAGATCACATTTGGAGTTAGTGACCCTGATCTTATGTGACTCCTAATAAGATACGATATGAAGTGACAGAGTCACCAGTGACATGTTCTGGTATTTAGATATTATTAGATATTTTATTAATATTAATATTAGATATTTAGCCTAATTTTTTTTTTCAAATCTCCAGACTTAACTTACAGGAGAAGAGAAATTGCCAGGACAAAGGAGCAAAGTGAGCAGGACAATGGTAGAGAAGGCTGGTAAGTCATTGCTGGCAGGTGCTCTTCCAAGAGATAATTTGGCTTTTAAAAATACAATTATTTCAGCATAAAAATAAAAATACATAGCCAAATATGGTAGCTTAATTGGATCCTAGCTTATTTTATCTTTTATATAGCAAGAAAGAAAATATAAATGCCTATAAAATTATTTTAGGGAGTTTTCTAAGGAAATTTGAGGACTGTTGTGATAGTTTATTTTAATTGTTGACCTGGTAGAATTTAAAATCACCATGGAGACAAACTACTGCTCACATCTGTAAAGGAGTCCCTTAATTGAGGTGGAACATATACCTTAAATGTGGCCACAGTCATTACAGAGGCTAAAGTCCTGAATTGAATAGGAAAAAAAAAAAAAAAAAAAAACGGCTAGCAGAGACATGATCACCTTTCACTTCCTGATTGTGGACACTGAGTGACTTGGCTGCTTCAGGCTCCTGCTCCATGATGTCCCCACCAAGATGGACTGCACATCAGAACTGTGTGCCAAAATAAATCCTTCCTTTCTTATGTTGCTTTCATCAAGTGTTCTGTCCTAGCAATGAGGAAAGTAACTAATACAGACTGGATACTAGACGATATTAGAGAACTGTCATGTGTCTTGGGTGTGATACTGATATCATGTTATGCTGAAGAATTTCCTCTTTTTAGAAAAACTAGGTAGGGGCAAAATTTCTTTGTGTTTCAAACTCATTTTCAAATGTTTCTGCAAAATAAAAATGTGCACGCGCGCGCGTATACATACACACACACACAAACGCGCACACACACACCACCCATATAAGCAAAGCAAAATATTGCCAAAATACTGTCAAATTGTTGAAAAAGTGGTAGGTAAACATTACATTCCTCTTTACAACTTCTTGAGTGTTTTTAAAATGGTTCCCATAAAGTCTGGGGAAACATTATCATCTTAATCTGTGCCAGAAATGGCTCTTCCAAATTTGGTCTCTGGGAGTGTTTGAGGCTGATATCATCCCTGCAACGTTTTCTTCTGAAACTGTCACTTCCTCAAAGTGTCTACTCACATGCAGGCAACCTTCATGGATGGCTTCCTCGTCAGCCTTGACCTTGTGTTTCTAAAGTTATTAGGATGACTTTCACAAAGCTCATCTGAGGAGTTGGGACACCCTCCAAACACCTGATGAAGTTATTAGATTCCTTAACGCAAGTGTCCTAGGACCTTCCTGTTATTACATACACACTTAAGAGAATATTAGTTTTGTTTATGTGAAACCTAATTAATGTTTTCAAAAATAGCATAATGTAATATGTGTTCCAAAATGTCACTCCCTAGAGCACAACTGCACAAGCCAGTCCAGATATCTACCTTTGAGGATCACCTTTAGGCCCTGCCTCACATTCTTTCCTGATGCTCCCATGGCTTTGTCCTTGAATTGGATATTTGATCTGTGAGTAGCCAAATGTCACTGAGGGTCATATGAAGTAAATAAGCCAGAAAGAACAGGAAAGCCCTCTAGCCAGGTACTAAAAGGATTATTTAGGCTGATATTTATTTTCTTAAATTAATTGGCTTTGATTGTCATTCATTTAAAATAGAATCCAAACTTTGGTAGACAATGTTAGTGTGACTTGAAAACCATAAGGTAGGCTATATGGGTGGTCCATTGCACCCTTGCAAAGGAATATTTGAACCTTGAATGTGAAGTTTGTCATTTTGCAAGGAACAACAGCATAGCTACTTTATTAACTCTAAGGCGTAAATGCACTGATCCAGGCAAGCCATTTAAAACAGGACTCCGTCTTTGTCTTAGGGTTTTTATTGCAGTGAAGAGACACCATGATCACAGCAATTCTTATAAGGATAATGTTTAATTAATTAATATTTTATTTAATTTAATGTTTAACTTGCTTAGAGTTTCAGAGGTTCAGTCCATTATCATCATGGTGGGCACATGGTGGCATGAAGGCAGACATGTTGCTGAAAAAGTAGCTGAGAGTCCTACATTGTGCACGCAACAGGAAGTTGACTGTCACACTGAGTGGTATCCTGAGCATATGAAACCTCAAAGCCCACTCTCACAGTGACACACTTCCTCCAATAAGGCTATACCCACTCCTCCAACAAAGCCACACCTTGTAATAGTGCTTTCCCTATAAGATTATGGGGACCAATTATATTCAAACTACCATAGTCTCTAGTAAATCATTTTAAGATTTGTCTATTATGCAAAGTATTGCTACTACTATTCATCAGACATTCAGTCATATTGCTTTACAGTTATCTTCATAACTGTAAGTGGTTTATCTTCATAAACAGTGAAGTGGTCCTTTTCTTGAAGGTGAGAGAAGTCTGGCTCAAATGGCTTCATTCTGGAAGAAAAAAATAGGATGGTATAGCCAGGGTGACTAGGTTCAGAGGTAATTTTAGGCATGTCTGGATCTAGGATTCCAGCAATGGCACCATTGTTCAACTCTGTTTTCTCTTTACTGGAGCTATGGAAGCCTCTCTCGATGAGATGGACAAGATGTCCAGTAGGAGCTGGATGATAGCTTAAGCCTTAAACACTGTTACCTGTAAAACACTGTCACACTGTTCCTGGAAGACACTCAACTACTTCTGGCATGTATATCATGTGAAGGCAAAGGTGATTCCAAGCAGTCATATGGTCCTAGCTCACTTCTGAGCAAAGTGCTTGGAGGACAGTACTGAGAGCTAATATGGTCCTAAGACAGCTGAGGCAAAGGTTGAGAGTTCTTCCTGGCCTTATTAAGTGGGAGTAACAAACAGTGTCACCAAAGAGGCCATGTACATAGAGAGAGGTATGGTCTCTCAGAACTGAACACTCTGCTTCAATTCATTTTATATCTCTTTATTTATCAGCAAGGAGCTGCCATTTTGCATCTCACAGTTGTAGAGACTCACATTATTGGTGTTCCATGAAAATAAAATACACTAAGCACTCAATGTGATGGAAAGGAAGACCCATGCCAGAGTCTTGCATGTACATCTGGGAAAAGTCACCTTATTTAATGTCCTTCTTACTGGGGAGTAAGCATTGCTCTCCCCAGATGAGGAACCCAAGGCTCAAAAGACTGAGTAGCCTGCTCAAAGCCACACCTCTTAGCAAATGACAGAGCCAAGATTTGAACCCATGGTAATCTGGCCACAGACCTCTTGATCTATATCTTCTGACCGCTTGATTTTCACAAAATTCCCATGAGGTAATTCCTTATGAAATAAGCTCCAGGTCATGTTCAAAATGGGAGCCAGAACTGATGACATGGACCTTGAAAGGGCTGTGGTGTGGGCTGTGCAGACTGCACAGGAGCGTGACACACTGGAGAGGCAAAGGGTTAAAATCCAGCATGAGTTCTACTTATAAATCATGACGCTTACCCTCGCCACTCTGTACAAAGCCTTTTTCTATGGGCTAAGCGGCATTTATGACTAGAGGGAGAGCCTTTGTAAACCAAGCAAAGCCTCCTCTAGATGGGTAAATAAAACCCTGGCTCGGGACCTAAAAAATAGATGGTCACATGATTTCTGAGAAGAACAATAATGAGGAAGAGACTTATTCAGGAATTCAGCAACACGAATCAGGGATATTTGACCGTTCTATCCATTCTTGAGCATGTTTGATAATCCAGCTTGTCTTATCACAGAACATGACTGCTGGATAAATGGATCCCAAAAGACTGGGAATATTGGACGAGTTCTTCCACTTCTAAGAGTAAATCCACTCTAAGAAGAGTAGAGCTTTGTTGGCCTCTGCCCATTCCAGCAGAGTTGACTTACAAAGGTACCATCTCTATTCAGGCCAACTGGATTCATATAAAGGGGCATGCTCAAGAATTTGAGAACAGCTGGGATTCTATCAGTCTAATACAGAAAGCTCAAGATGGCTAAAGCCATCAAACAGTGCCATAGTCTGTCTGATTATTGTATCTTCTTTATTGCTGCGAAAGTCCCAGTGCTCAATAAAAATGGTCATTTATACATTCCACACATTTCTCTCTAGCTCCAGTGGGTAAATATTGATTAGTCTTTGCTGCCTATCATATGTTGGGGCTCCTTGAATACTGTCAAATACAAAGTACCGATACGAGTCATTTTTTGGAAGGTGATCCCAGGAAACAGCCTAGCAACACATATTCAAAGATGGGAAAAAATGTATGTGACATGTAAACACAAAACCTGGGTTAAAATGGGCACATGCTAACAATTATTACCTTGATCTCATTTCCAACTTGCTTAATTTTGTGTATGATCTGAGCTCTTTATATGCTAGAATTGTTAGAATGCTTATATCTAATCAAGCAATAGTGGATCTATCCTCAACACAAGCTAGGCATATGAAGCCCCCCCCCCCCCACAGGGCAACTGGCAAGTTCAACCCATGGCTACACTTGCTTCATGACAAGAAGGAATAAGTGTTTGAAGGAGACATTAGCTATTAACAGGATTGGATTTGGCAGCTTGAGGTAATAGCTCTTTTGAAGAGTGAGGAAGGTCATTAAGATATTGGTCTGTGAGACTTCATCTAGCAACTGATGGTAGCAGATTCAGAGTCTCACAGCCAAACATTAGATGGACCCCAGGGAATCTTGTGAACGAGGAAGAGAAAGGGTGGGAGGAACCAGAGGGGTCAGGGACACCACAAAAACATGGCCCACTATAGTGGGATTATGCTCTGTTACATTGAAAATTGTCCTGCCTACTGGTTTAATAAAAATACTGATTGTCAGAAGGCAGACAGGAAGTGTGGGTGGGGCTACCAGACTAAAATAACTCTGGGAACAGGAAGAGCAAAGCAAAGGTCCCAGGAGTGACACCAGAAAGACTCCAGAGAGATGCCAGAAGAGACAAGAAACCAGCAGACTCAGAGGAAAGAAGAGAACCATGCAGCTCTGAGAAAAGGTACTAAGCCTCATGGCTAAACAAGATAAGAATTATAGGTTAGTTTAATATGAAAAAGCTAGCTAGGAATATGTCTGAGGTCAATCAGCATGAAATTAATTTAAGTGTCTGTGTGTTTCTGTGGGACTGCAGGCCTGAACCACAGGCCAGACAGGCCAGAAACTTGTTATTACAGCCCACAGAATCACCTGGCTGGGACTCATAGGGACTTGCAGATATCAGCAAGCCCATAGGACTCAGGCCTAGGCCCTCTACATATGTTATGGCTGAGTAGCTTTGTGGGAGATTGTGTTGTTTCATTGTAAATAATTGTCCCACCCACTGGTTTAATAAAAAGCGCTGATTGGCCAAAGGCAGGCAGGAAGTGTGGACGGGGATACCAGACTAAGAAAACTCTGAGAACAGGAAGCACAGAGCAGAACGCCAGAGAGAAGCCAGAAGAAGCAGAGGACAACTATGCTGCTCTAAGAAAAGCTACCCAGCCACATGGCTGAACAAGATAAGAGACATGGGTTAGTTTAAGGGTAAAGAGCTAGCAAGTTATATGCCTGGGCCTTAGGCCAATCAGCCTAAAACTATCGTATGAGTCTGCGAGTCTGTGGGTCTGCAGGTCTGTGTGTCTTTGGGCCTAAACCTTGAGGCTAGGCCTGAAAGTCCAGGCCAGAAACCTCCTACTACATAGCTTGGTCTTCTTGTGGAACTTATAACAGGAGTTGGGCTGTCTCTGACTCTTCTGCTACTGGTGAGATTCCTTTCCTCCCACTATGGCCTCATTCAGCTTTGATGTGAGGGTTTATGCCTGATCTTATTGTAATATAATACGCTGTGCTTCGTTGATGTGTCTGGGAGGCCGGCTCTTTTCTGAAGGGAGATGGGAGGGGTGGATCTGCGGGAGAGGAGATGTAGCAGGGAAAGACTGGAGAGATGGGTGGAGGAGAAGTTGTAGTTGGGATGTATTATGTGAGAGAAGAATATAGGGGAAAAAAATGTTGGTCTGTTGAAATGTCTCACCATGCTTAGGGAAACATTTAAAATACAAATAACATCTCTGGTAAAGAGCGGCAGAAAACAAGAAGGAATTTAATTGGATCATTTAAGATCCATAGTGAGGAACCAAATTCTTTTTTTGCTTTCTCTCATGGAGTAAAATTTTGCTTAGGCATAAGACTGGCAGCCAGAGACTACATTCCCCAGCATTCCTTGGAGCTTGGCATTGCTGGGTCACTATGTTCTTACCAATAAACCACATCTTTTTTTTTGTTTGTTTGTTTGTTTTTTTGCAAAGGAAATTGCTTTCCCCCTTCCTCTTGGCTCAGCTTTGATTATGTAGAGGAGGATTATTTTATTCTATTAACTAAAGAAAAGCTACCTGCTACAATGATAAAGTTCACAGTGCCAATGAGAAGACATTTTGAAAAATTACAGATCATGGGGGAGGGAAGAAGGGAGAGAGAGAGAGTTTCTACAATACTTACAGGTACTTTCTCATCCAAGGAGGCACACGGGATAGATAGAAGAAAGTAATAGATGGGCAGAATCGTCTGATGTGGTGACGGTCAGCTGTTTTCTACTTCCTCTGACCTCCAAGTAGCGTGGTAAGAACCTCAGCTAGCAAGACCTCTCTGTCCAAAGGAGGAGACTGAAATCTCTTGAAATTGTGTGTCAGTCTATGAAACCCTATCTGATATTCTTAGAAAATATCCAGGAGACAAATTCTCCATGTTCAGGGACATGGGCAAGCTGGCATCTCATACAAAGTATGTTATGCTTTGTTATTTAAGTCTTTCTAAGACTTCAATAACTTTATGTAAACATTTTTAGGATTCTTCTTAAATTTGACAAGTTTATAATTTGTCAAAGAATAGTGAGGATGCTCCCAAGTGCAATGGCCACATGAGGTCCTCTTTTGTGGGGGTGCAACATCCTTTAAATACTTCTATAAACTACACACATCACTAACACATCAACTCCGATGTGAGAAAAACCAGATCTCTAAGGGAGCATGAGCATTTGGACCACCCTGCCAGTGTGAGAGGCCTGGCTTGTTTGGAAAGAGCAAAAGTATCTTAAGCTCTTAAGCCACTGACCTTTTAAAAACATCTGTTTCATAGCCATTCAACCTCTATCCCAACAAATACAAATACACCAAGAAGTGTTGGGTGCTAAGCATTACATATTTTCTCAGCTGTCAAACACAATGGAGATATTGTATTGTTCTATTTGTCCCTGGGACAATGGGTCTCCAAAGATACCTCCAACCTGAACAGAGTGACAGTGAGTCACATTGTGTGGAGACAGGAGTGCCAGTGAGGGACAGCCCACCTCTGTACCATTCAGCTGTTGGTGGGATGCTGTGGCCTCCACACACCCTGCAGGATGAATGTAACATGGTTGCCAACTTTCTCCATCATATATCCTCGTGTGTCAGAGATTTTTAAATAAAAAATTTAAGAACAGATGGCAAAATAAGGACTCATTATATGTGTGTGGTCTGTGCTTTGTCTCACATGCACATCACAGTGTGTGTGTGTGTGTGTGTGTGTGTGTGTGTGTGTGTGTGTGTGTAATCAACATTTATG
Organism: Phyllotis vaccarum; assembly: GCA_033318265.1. NCBI lineage: Eukaryota > Metazoa > Chordata > Mammalia > Rodentia > Cricetidae > Phyllotis > Phyllotis vaccarum. The sequence continues at coordinate 108,284,701 of JARWLC010000001.1, read as the reverse complement.
TCATTTCTTGAGAATAATAAGTTCATTCTGCCAGTTCCAATTATGGCTAATAACAGCCAACAATTGTTGATGTTTTCTTCATTATCACCTTCTACCTCATGGATAAAATATCCACACTAATAAAGTTGTCCACACTAACCAACACAGAAGACTGCTGCAGACAGATGTCTAATTAGACTTTAGGGTGGAAATTGTCTCCTCTTCACTCAAGGTATATTGATCTAGTCACCACAAAACAAAACAAACAAAAAACACTTGGCAGGGGCCAATTTTTTTTAATGCATTTATTTATTGATTTTTTTTTTTTTTTTTTTTTTTTTTAGGGCTTAAAGGGGCAGGTGGCTGAAAGGACATGCTGGAGGCACAAATGACCTGCATGTGTGATGGCTTCATTAATGGGTGGTGGTTTTAAAGGGTGCTGTGTACCTTTACCAAGTCAGGCCTACTGGGAGCTCTGTGGAAGCTCTATTGAAGGGGATTGTGGGAGCCCCATCTACCTCCCTCTGCATTGATTCCCAGAGTGTTTCCTCCTGTTCCAGCTCCCACTGTGATGGGTCCAGGCTCTGTGAGGCCTGAGCATCCAGGCTTTGAACCTCCAAAACTGGAGCTGGGCCTCCCTTTTCTCCTTAGAACTTAGTTGTCCCAAACACGGACTACTGCTGTGCTGCAGTCTCCAGATTGATTAGCACCCAGACTCTCATGAAAATGTCTTCCTGTGGCTGGTGTGTCAGCTCAGTGGGTAAACTTGTTTGCTGCCTAGCCTTGTCAATCTGAGTTCAATCCCCAGGACCGGTTATAGTGGAAGGAGAGAACCGATTCTCACAAGTTGTCCTGTGACTTCCACAGGCATGCTGTGGTATGCATACCCCCACACCCCACATCTCCAAACAAAACAAACAAACACATGTAATAAATGACTAAAGATAAAATGTTATCTAAAGCTCAGAGGTCATGTGAAACAGCCTTGTTTTCCAGGCAGGACAAAGCTCTAACACCTGACACTTTTTCCTCTTTCCCTGTAGTCAGGTACATTTTTGATAATTTTCTTATTTCTATTGTATTTACATTGATATTTTGATGGTGTGTATTTTTGTATAAGGGCATTGGATGCTCTGGAACTGGAATTTAGATAGTCTTGAGCTGTCATGTGGGTGCTGGGAATTGAACCAGGTCCTCTGGAAGAGTAAGTAGCCAATGCTTTTAACCTACCTCTCTCTCCCCACCTTACAGGTAATACTTTTAATTGGAGAAGACCCAAGCCCCTAGTCTGAAGGCTGAGATTCTCCTCCTATGGCCCCATTACATGCTAGTCTGATCCTGAACTGTAAGCTTCTGTCTACTGTAGACCACAGCAGTTTTAGATTTCTTTGTTTCAATGGCTTTGCTTTGGTCTGAACCAGCACACTCCATAAGACTCATTACACGGCCATAAAGTATGAGTCAGAGCCTGTGTGGCTGCAGCTTAGTACTACCAGCCCGATGTTCCGGAGAGGGAGGTCAGTGGGGTGCAAGAATATTTGAGGAATGGCAGAGAGGCAATGTAGGATAATGTAGAATTTCTTTTACTACTCATATTGAAAGATGGAGAAACTGAGACTCAGTTCCCAGGTAACTATAACCTCAGCTTTCATAAGAATACTGTTAGCTCACACTGGTGTAGGGTTTAATATGATTACATTCCATGATGATTTGTACATGTGTTAAATCATTATATCCTTCTTCACCAGAACCTTTGACATAGGTGTGATTGTTGTCTAAGGTCACACAATAATGCGTGAGGCAGTTACGTATGTAGTTCAAACCTACCCAAAGCACTCAGTCTTGGTACATAACTTCTAGAAGAAGGCAGGGGTCAAAGGGCAACTTGGTGGCCTTTATAGCAAGCTTTGAGCCCTGAAAGCATCTTTCTCTCATTGCCTTCTGCTGGCTAAGTCTATATCCTCAGAGCCATGTCTGATCAAGAGAGGAATAGATCTTCTTCCTCAGGAGAGGTAGAGGCAAGCAGACACCACCTTTCCTTAGCATAAGTCAGTGTTGAGGATGGCTACATCGTGTCACTCTGCTGATGTGTGAGCTGATATCTCTACTCTCCCTCTTATGACTCATGGCTTTCAGGGCCTTTAGTCAGCCATTCCGGCACATGACCAGCCCAGCAGCAACTACAGTGACCATGAGCAGAGAGCTGTGGACTGGCCACCTGCCAAGGACTTTAGGGTAAAAAGAGCAGGATTTCTGCTTGACTCGATGCCATGCCACATGCAGCAGGGGCTGGGCAACTCTTCAGGGGATGCTTGTGGGCATACAGAACAAAAAGCAAAGACCACACTCAAAGTAAAAGCCCTGCCATTGATGGTTCTCACTGTGGTGATTTTCCAAGAAAAACAAACCAATGTTCTGACTCCTCTACTTTTGAAAATAAGTAGGCAAGAAATTCAAATGTTAATCTGTTGGCAATAAAATGTACATTGTGGTTCTATGCCATAGCCGGTCACAGACACAGGTCTGGCCACAGCTCTGTCATCTTGAACTATATGAACTTGGGCAATTATGTGAATTCTCTGGATTTCATTGTGCCTTGGAAACAGATGGAATGCATTTATCTCATGAGGTTGTTCTAGCCTTTGTTCCTAGCTGGCCTACGTTATCATGAGGGAGGTAATAAGGGTGCAGGGTGAGAAAGGATATTCCTAGAATGGCAGATGCAGTGTAGGATGAATGTAGGGTCTCTTTCCCTCCTGAGACTGGAAGAGGTGAAGAACTGGAGACTCAATTTCCCCCTGGTAACTGTATATGCGGCTCTGATAAGAATGATACTAGCTAACACTGGTGTTGGCACAAGTTTCAGAAGCTAGTAGCTGTGGCCAGCTTTCTTTGGGCCACCAGCCAGCTCCCAAATCATGACACAAAGACATATCATTAGTTATGAATGTTCAGCCTTAACTTAGGCTCATTTCTTGCTATCTCTTATAACTTAATCTATTTCTTTTCATCTACATTTTGCCTCAGGGCTTTTTTACCTGTCTTTCCTTCAGTTTGTCTTATATCATATCTGGCTGGCTGGGGACTGCTGGATGACTGGGAACTTCTGGCTGACTGGGGGCTGCTGGCTGACTGGAGGCTGCCTGGCTAGCTGGCTCTGGGTGTCTCTCTCCCTCATTCTTTGTTCCCTTGTTCCTCAAAACTAGATTTCTCCTACTTATTCTCGCTGCCCAACAGCCTAACCTATCCCTCTCCTGCCCAGCTATTGGATGTTCAGCTTTTTATTAGACCAATCAGGTGCCTTAGGCAGGCAAAGTGAAACAGATGCAGCATAACTCTACATAGTTAAACAAATGGAGCATAGGCAAATGTAACACATCTTTGCCTAGTTAAAGTAATATTCCACAACAGCTTATCCCCTGGTGAAGACTTTCTGCTTGTGTTACAGCATGGCAAAGGCGTTATGGAAAGGCAGGAAATAATAGGGTTCTGGAGCAGGGGGTCATGAATTTATATATATAAATGACATAATCCACTTTCTTCAGGCTTCATCTCTTAAAGATCCCACCATGTAGCATTGCCACACTAAAGACCACCAACACCTGAACCCTTGAGAGACACACTCAAACTGCAATAAGGTATTTCAGATACAGAGAGATTAAGTGCCTGGGCCAAACTCATCCCATCAGGTTTCGGAGAAACTGAGCCAAAATGTAAAACTCAGGATCATAGGCTAGCAAAGTTCATGACAAAGTCATAGGAATCAGGTCTAATGACAGCATGTTGACACAGAAAAGAATGACAGGAACGGGTGGAGGGCCAGGTGTGGTGGTGCCCACCTGTAATCTTGGCTAAAGTAAGAGGGTCGTGAGTTTGCAGCTGTCCTAGGCTGTGAGCTCCTACCTCCATCTTAAAAAAATGAAAAGGAGGGAATGACTAACATGCATTGCTGAGGACTCAGAGACACCCCGGAAGGTTGAGGGAGCCGTCCTTCCTTGAGCTGCTTCTCTGAGAATCTCTGGGACTGAGGTCGGAGGTATGTCTCATCATCTCAGTGTGCCTTTCACTATGTTGCTGACTAATTTTTTGGTAGCTGTTATCCACCCTTCCCCAGTTTTCAAGTATTTTCTTCTTGGTTTCTTGAGTACCTGTGACAGGCTAAATAGCTGACAACCAAAATGACCCTCCAGGGCAAAAAGGACTTGTTAAAGATGAAAAATATTGGTTCTTGGGACAGTGGAGGACTTGAGTTATCCACATGGGATCAATGTAATAATAACAAATGTCATCACAAATGTGAAGTAGTTAAATTGGGGCGAGAGAGGGAAATCATGGGGATGGAAGCAGAAAGCAAAGCACAGAGAAGCAATTTTCTCTCTGGCCTTGAAGGTGGATGATGGTGCTTAGGGCAGAGATGGAGGTTGATTCTAGAAGAAGGAAGAGAAACAAGAAAGCAGGTTCTGCTTGAAACCTCCAGAACAGTGGTTCTCTCTCTTGGGTCAAAAGATCCTTTCACGGGGGTTGCATATCAGAAATTTACATGGTGATTCACAACAGTAGCAAAATTACAGTAGTAGCGACAAAATAATTTTATGGCTGGGGGTCACAACATGAGGGACTGTATTAAAGGGTCCCAGCAGTAGAAAGGTAGAGACTCACTGCTCTAGAAGGAACCAGCTCTAACCACAACCTGTCTTCGGCCCGATAGAGTCTCATCCTGCAGAGCTCCCACACATAAGCTCATGTGCTTGCCCTGGACACAGCAGTTCATGAAAGCAGCACAGGAAATGAACACATCCCTGACCCTCACTTTCTATTTTTGCTTCTCCTGATTAGTACTTACATTTACAGCCAAGTCAGAATTACAAAGACAACTGCCACCTTCACAATCATTAAGATTTGCAGAGATAAACAACAGTATCACGTGCATCCTGGGCTAGGCACTAAGTAAACACATCCTAGCTATTTGGTTCTAGAAATACCTCATTTATCCGCTGTCATATTGAGCCAAGATTCACCCCATATGGTTCTAATTTCACAACCCATTCTTTCAATCTGTACCTGTGGTGATATTTAATAAAATCAGCCTGGAATATCAGAGAACAGAATCGCCCACAGTCAAGCCATGAGGGCTAGAAAGTGGTGACTCATGACTTTAATCCCAGCATGGGAATGACTACGTGGTGACTCGATGCCTTTCATCCCATCACTCAGGAGACGGAATTCTTTCTGTATTTCTGTGAGTTCAAGGCCTAACAGCCAAGCAGTAGTAGTTCACAGCTTTCAGCTCTAGGATTATGAAACAGAGTTGAACCAGAAGTGAAACAACTGGGCTGGGAAGATATTTAAGGCAGGAGGAGGCAGAGATTCAGGCATTCTGTAGGAGTGACCAGCCAGGAAGAGGACTCTTGAGTATAGTATTTAGCCTGTTCAGCCTGAGAAGTTGGCTGGGAGAGAATTGACTGTGGTCTGCTTCCTCTCTCTGATATTCCAGCTTTTCTCCAATATCTGGCTCTGGGTTTTCATTATACACCAACTAGAATTCATGTAATATGTACCTGCAACTGCTGTTGTGTTCTCTCACAAAGGTCACTCAGCCATTCACCTGTCATCACACCCAGAGCCATTCCCTCAGAGCCAGCGCTCAGACAGATCAAATGCTCCATTCTCTCTGACCTATTCATGAGAAAGAATTGGTTCTCCCAAGAATGCCTTAAACCTTTGTAAATACCTGTTACCACAATGTGTTCAGATTTTGCAACTCTGTCACTGAAGCCTTTAGAATGCCAAATTTTTGCAGGTCAATCTTCCTATGATGTTGTGACTATAAAAATACAAGCTGCCAAAACACCCAGAAAGGAGATCTTGAAACTTTGTTTCTTTTCAAAGAAAGGAGGGAACAGAAGGAAAGGGGAAGATCCTCATGTGTACTTCTTACCTTTGCTCCCTTCTCGCTCAACCCCAGGGAGACTCAGCCCTCCTAACCACTGCCCTCCCTTGGCCTGAGAGTTCTCACCCCAGCTCCTCACCATGATTATAGCTATCTGGATTCCTGTCTGAGCCCTTCATCAGCTGGTTGTAACCCCACATCACAGATTTCCTTTTGTTTTTTGTTTAGTTTTGCCTTTCCTCAAAGAGTATTTCTTGCAAATCCATGGCCAAGAGACCAAGAGAGTGAGAGCACACTATTAGTCTACACAGCCAGGTGGTCAGTGCAGCAAAGGGCAGCCTGGAGACAACCCGCTCAGTTATCTTTCACTACACCTCCTAAGTGTTCCCGAGATGCTGTCTGTCAAATTTAACCTCCCAGCATCCCTGAAGGAAAGTGCTTCTTTTGAAGACACTGACTCAGAGATCTTAGGCTTGGTAGGACTCCTCCCCTCCTCCAGTCCTCTTGCTTGCTCCTCCCCTGTCTCGTAATTAGAGCGCCTCATCAATCCCCCAAAGCTTTCAGCAGAAGACTTGACTGGAAAGCAGAGCTATCATTTCATCTTTCTGACACTGTCCCACCCACCTGCAGGAGCCAGGAGTCAGGAGCCTCAAGATCCAACCCACCTAAGTTCTTAGAGTCCTCAGGCACAGAGCTGGGAAGACTTTGGCTTATGTCATCTATCCTCACCCTTACTGTGACCCAGGGAGGTCAACAGTGGTCAACGGCTTTTTCCATTGTATCACACGTCTCTCCTTGAAGGACGCTGGCAAATAGAGAAGCAAGAATTTGACACAGGCATTCTTCAGGTGGTTTCTCAGAGTGCCAGCCTGCGCCTATTCCTGGAAAGCCATATGATTAACTGGTTGTTATATTTTTACATAATTTCCCAGTAAGTGCTATTTATGCTATATCACTGTCTTTATGGTAGATTGAACTTCATTTCTGGGAAATGCTTTAATTAGCAGATCAAACAAAGGAACAGCTACGGGAATGAAGGGGTGGATTGGGGCTGCAGTCCTGAAGCTGATATCTAGTCAATTTCCAAACACAAGAGCAGTGACTTTTAACTCCAAGGATTCCTGGGAGCCTCTCTCGGACACATGGGGGTTACCCCACCAGATCTTCTCTTTCTGTCCCTCTGTCCAGGTTCCAAGGACTCTTACCTGCACCTGGAACATTCACCTCTGCTTTGTCTCAAGTGTCTGCTTCTTGCAGATTAGAAGGTTACAATTTCCCTTCCAAACACATTTATCTTTGTTATCCAAATTAGTCTCTCTAAAAATCCTTTAATCCTGCACCCCCCCCCCTTTTAAGACATAGTACACCCCCTTTCTCTCCTTTCTTCCTCCTGTCTTCTCTCTCTATCTAGCCCATGCTAACCTTTAGCTCACTATCCCCCCCTTCCCAGTCTAAGTGCTGGATTGTAGACAGGCCACACCACATTTTTCAGCCAAGACTTTCAACCATCTTGCACTGAGATCTGGGCAGGGAGCTAATGGGAGCAGAGACCAGGCAAGCCACAGGCCTCTTGGAGCTGAAGCCTGGTACAAACAATGCCTCTCTACTTTTATCTCCTCCTCTGGATCTACAGTGGGCTGGATCCTCTCAGCCAGGAGTTATCTGGTACCTGCAGTGCTCCTGGTGCACATTATTTTACCCCCTTGTTTTGATGCTTACACTGCTCTGCATTACAGTTTGTGTTATGTATATTATTTGTGTAGCTTGATCAGATGTATTCAGCTAGGACTAGTCTTTCATGGTTTTGTCTGATAATTAACAATTGACACTCTAATAAAAATGGCATTCACCCACAGGGTATGTAAAGCAATCCCACAATTTTAAGGCAAGAGAACTGCTTCAACTTTGGGATCACCTTGAACTATATAGTGAGTTCCAGACCAGTTCCGGCTAGTGAGACCAGTTTCAAAAGTTGAAGGGGAAAAGCCAATTTTGAGGCAAAGCGATTTTTCAATGCTATCAAAGCCAAGGGTATTATGTGCTTTTTTTGTTTTCTATATTCTGGTGTGTTGACATTCAAGACTTTTCTGGCTCTTGAATAGACTTCCCCCACAGTGAGCCCATTACTATAATTAGCCAACATTTGCCTTGAACTTGGCTGTCCTACCTGCCCTTGTCACTCCTGGGTCAGAAACCAAAAGACCTAATTTGTACCTTAGAGTCCACCAAAACCTGTCAAGCTAGCTGTTTCCTGGACAACACCATTTCTAAATCATTCCCCTGCCTCCTCGCTAAAGTTGGTGCTTTTCTGCTGTCCCAATCTGTCTGTGGCACAATGCCCCCTCTCCTCCTGGGAACTGGGAGTAACCAAGTATCTTGTCAGTGGTAGTCATCTCCCCATCTGTTGACCTTGGATAGCTCAAATTTTATATTAATCCACTAACTATACTTTAAAGCAATACGGAAATTATCAGCTTCCCCCTCCTCAGAGGAGTTATATGGAAAACTGAATAATGACATTTTATGTTTGGAAAAACAGTTGTAATTATTTTATGACTTCAAATAAAGTAAAACATTATTCTCCTTTCATGGTAGATGGAAATATACAGAATCTGCAGTGATTTTCCGCAGGGCTTGACAGTAAAATAAATATATCAATGGTGAGGGGGATTGCTGGGTAAAATAGTTTCCGTGTGGGTCGGGGAAAGGGGGAGGCATCATATTAAGAAAGGAAAAAGCACCCCTAAGAGTGGGAAAGAACCTGGTCTATAGTTTTATAGTGCCTCCTCTGAGCATCCCCCACTCACACTTCATTCCAGTTTGTCTTTTGTAGACTATCTTTCAAGAACGTTCTGTTCATTGAGAAAAGTCACGATAAGAAATAGTTTCTAATCTTCCTCTGAAAATTGGCTTCTTTCACACCTTAGTCTTTTTAAAATCTCAAGTCTTACAAGTGCGTGTGTGTGTGTGTGTGTGTGTGTGTGTGTGTGTGTGTGTGTGTGTGTGTGTGTTCACTCATGCAGATGCCCACGGAGGCCAGAAGTTGTCAGATGTCCTGGAGCTGGAGTTAGGTGGTTTCTGAGTCTCCTGACATGAGTGCTGGCAACCAAACTCAAGTTCTCTGCAAGAACAGGAAGGGCTCTTCAAGCTGACCCATCTCCCCAGTCAATTCATGTTAATGCAATGTATTTATGACTGAGTCCAAAGGGAGCTATCACCAATAGGATAGGGCTGGGATGACCCAACAAAAGCCTGAGGCAATTAACAGGGAAGGTAGAGAAGGTGCGAGTTCTTGGATGTCCGGGGTCAGAGGTGGAGGTGGAATTGTCACTGCTGTTCAGAATTCTGCTCCATGCTGTCACTTGGGGCTTGACCTCATCCACATGACAGAAGCTGGACCTCCACTGCAGCATGTCTTAAGAGAGACTGCATAATGGAATATTCCTTAGCGGGAACTTGGTCACATGACCCCACCTGACTGCCAGGGAGCTAATCATTGAACTGCCCCAAGGGAGAACTGATTGAGGGTTCAAAGACTGGGGAAGTCTGGGAAGTACGGCTTGGTGTGTATCTTGTGAGATGCTGCATTTTCATTTGCTAGCTGGTGACCCTTGAGCCCTAAGTGGTGAGGTAAGAAATTAGTCAATTCAAGTCACATCCATGGTTGAAATCAGAAGTAGTTTACAGTGAGGAGACTGTTAGAGCTCCTTTCCTTTGCTTGTCTTAGACACTTCATCTTCTACATCCTTTCTATTTTTGCCAATATTCTACTTACAAAGCCTCCCAGCCTCTCCTCCTTGACTCCCCCACATACCCTCTAGCCAAGGCCCAGGTGGATTACCCTGTTCTTAAGGAAGTGGATTGCTTGGTGCTGACAAAGGGTTACCATCTACATAATAAGACTTAGAAAAGAGCTGAACACACAAAATGGTGCTTCACTTCCCCAGCCTGGCTCCTACATCTGCCTGGATGGGGTAGGAGTCCAAATGGATGCTATCTATGCGCCTTGCTTTTCCCTTCCTCCATTCTTCATGCCAGCTCCACCTTGCATGTGAGTAGCACGTGAACACTCTGTTTCATGTTTGGGGCCTGTCTGCCTTGGGAAGAGTCCATAGTCCTCTTAGAAGGCCATTCGTCACCTTTCTAATAATAATTTATCCCTACAGATCCATGGATACTTTTGAACTGAGTTAGCCAGTCTAGAGTTCCACCAATTTGCAAACTCCATAACATGAAAAATGTTAATTGAGGTTCAAGAATATTTATGTCATTTTATTCAAGAAGTGCAATTGATGTACAGTATTGAGTCTTCCTACCCAGCATATAAAACTAACATGCTACAGCAAAGTGACCAAAAATAAAAATACGGAAACAGTTAAATGCTAAGCCATGATGTCATTGCCCACAAGTAACAAAGACATGAAACACAGAAGTCTAAGAATCAATTTAATGGGACACAATTCAATCTGCTTTCTTTTAAGCAGGAAGTGTTTTTATATAAATTAGTAAAATCAGTTCAATAAAAGAAAAACAACTGAATATCTTAGTAATTTCAAGAGACTGTTTCAAACAATAGGCAAAACTGTAAATTAATTCTCCTGTGATAAAACAGGGTTTCAAAACTTCTGAAGTCCCTGTGACTGGACAAAAAAGAAATAAAATATTGTTATCCCTACCCTCCTTGCCAAGTATAGTAGGGTCCCGTGGGAAGTCAACATGAATGCGCTACAGCCACAGGCAGTTTGAAATTACTCGATGAGACCAACTGCCAGAGCAAGCCACCCCAGCCACCATGGTCATTTCACTGACACTTCTGTGGTAGTTGGATGTGTTCCTGGCATTCAGCCTTCCTGTAGTCTTTGTTCAGAGCCCCGGCTCAGACCAGTCTCGTTTATTTCGGTGTCTCCGCTGTTACCTGCATGAGGCATTAGGGTCTATGATTTATGAATATGGCCACATATGGAAAGGTAAAAAGTAGCTGGGTGGTGGTGTTTCATGCCTTTAATCCCAGCACTTCAAAAACAGAGTCAGGCTAATCTCTGTGAGTTCAAGGCCAGCCTGGTCTCCAAAGTGAATTCGAGGACTCTTAGACAAAGAAACCTTACCTTGAAAAACAAACAATAAAAGTAGAGGATGTGGTGGGCATGCCATCCCCAAAAAGCATATGCCAGGGAGAGACTCTGAACATATTCTGCATCTCTTCCAGCAGAACAGGAAACAGGGTTGGGTAGGCACGGCCTTACAGCTCACCCCCAAACAAGCAACTGATTTTCAAAGTGTTTACTCAATACCCATTTTCACAGGAGAACATGGTGGTTAATATAAGGTATCAACTTGACTGGGCTAAAGATGCTCAAATGGCTGCTAAAGCAGTTCTCGGTGTATCAGGGGGAAAAAAAACCCTAGTTTTAGAATAAAGGAGACACCTCCTCACTTCCTAAGGCCTTGGGAAGAACAGCAATGCAGAGGAAAGGTGGATTCTCACTGTACCATCCTCTCCCCACTCTTCCTGGTCTCCAGCCTTCAGAAGGACTCAGGCTGGGACTCTATGCTGGTCTGAGTGAGAATGACTCACTATGGGCTCCTATGTGTTTGAATGCTTGGCCCCCAGGCTGGTAGAACTGTTTGAGAAGGATTAGGAGGTATGGATTTGTTGGAAGAGACATGCCCACCTCGCACCTCCCTCCCTCCCTCCCTCCCTCCCTCCCTCCCTCCCTCCCTCCCTCCCTCCCTCCCTCTCTCTCTCTCTCTCTCTCTCTCTCTCTCTCTCTCTCTCTCTCTCTCTCTGCCTAACAACTTGAGGTTCAGATAGATGTGGGCTCTCAGCCACTTCTCTAGCACCATGCCCACCTGCCTGCTGCCATGTTCCCCACCATGACAGTCATGGACTCTACCACCCTCTGGACCCATAAGCCCAAATTAAATGGTTTGGCTTGGTTTGGTTTTTTATAACTTGCCTTGGTCATGATGTCTCTTCACGGCAATAGAGAGGTAAAAACAAACATACATCATGACTCCCTAGTTCTCAGACTCAATTTCACAAGTGCTACTATACATGAACTCTCTTTTCTAACCTCTGAGGTGATGTCATTCATACATCTCAGTGAGCCATATGATTTGTTTTTTGTTTGTTTGTTTGGTTGGTTTTTTTGTTGTTTTTTTTGTTGTTGTTGTTGTTGGTTTTTTTGCTGTGTCCCTTTCAATCTATTCTTGGTAAAGAAAACTTAGATCTGGGAAGAATCCCATTGTCTCTACGTGGTCTGGTTAAGATAAAACCAAACCAAACCCAGGCCTACACTGATGGGCATGCAATGAGCCTCTGACATAACTCCAGGGAGACATGGTCTCTGGTGTACACGCAAATCATCCTGCCTGCGTCTGCTTTTATTTTCCTCCAAGAAGAGTCATAACTCCAGCCCATCTGTTCCCAGGCAGATGGGTCTCAAAGGGAGTGGCTTTCGCTCTCCTCAACAATTTTGCTTGGACTGATGGGTGCGCCACACAGGAAGGGGAAATGAAGAGGAAAAAGGCAAAGAGGCATAGGAAAGGGGAAAAAACCACCTGCTTTTTTCTAGGTGCCATTGTGGGTGGAATAAGAACTTCCTGTGTGGGTCTTTTTGTACATGACTGCCTCTAGACTTTCAAAGCTGTGCTAAGCTGAGACACAGGTAAAGAGCAGAGCGGGGGTTGGGAGGAAGAGTCAGCAGCTTCATGGGGAGAGAGGCCATCACCTTCATTGTTAAACAAAGCTTAGTAGGTGAAGGTTTGTTCCAGTGACCATTTTCTGTCTGATCACCTACAGCTTCTCACAGTCTCCGAACCAAGATGAAGGGCTTTTTACAAGAACACAGAGGACTTCATGTTCGACAACTTGAAGGTCTGGAGAGAGAGAATGCTCTGAAAATCATTTGCATGCCAGCTGAACAGCTCAGAGTGACCTGACAGGTTATATTTTGAAACACTGGCAAAGAGGCAGAGCCACCAATTTGTCTTATAAGAGCTCCAGATCTTAAATCTCACACAAAGAAACAACCTCTCAGGACGAGCCCAGTGAACATGCTGGAGGCACTAAGATCAATTCTAAGAAGCCAAAGAAGTATCTATCTGTTTTTTTGGGTTTTTTGTTTTTTTTTTTTATGTAAATTCAACTTTCTGCATGCTGAAGTAGCAAGCTGTTTTGAATTTCAGAAAAATGCAACATGTCCAACATGTATTATTCCTTTGAGGAACCATTTGTGAATGTTGGGCTTTATTTTTTTTTAATTCCACTGACCTCCAGCGTAACAGTTTTCAAACATGATAGTCACAGAACACAATTGTTACTGGGAGCCGAAGAAATTCGAAGTAGGAATCCAGTCGGTACCGACAAGGCTGACCCATCAGAGCCGAGGGCCCTGATGGAGGAAAAGCCGAATCTCAAGGAGTTTTGGTGTTAATTGCCTTTAAATGTGTTGGCTGTTTCCTGCAGAGGATTTCTTGTGTACTTGTAGTTTTCCCATTTGTTAGTTCCTTGGAATTTAATTCTCAGGAACTTTTGGCTTTGTGATTGCTCATTTGTTGGGCACAACTCCCCCCCCCCCCCCCCCCCCCCCCCCGTACATTTGAGGGCATAGGGATAATCTCCCCTATCCGTGTTTGAAAAACAGTCACACAGACAAGATCTCTTATCTCACAAATGAGGAGGTCTGTGTTCCTCCACCCAGAGCAGACTCAATGTCTGCCTTCCCTGAAGTTACCTTTACTAGTAAACATCCAGGGGAGTCAGTCCTTGACAAAGTAATCCATTTGAAACTTTTCTCGGGTATCTAAGGACAGCTGCCTAAACTATCTAAGATAGACACACTGATATGTCCTAAATTCACCACCCATACCGATAGCTATCAGCTAACTAACCGTAGGCCTTTTAACTTCCTGTATTTGCACCTGGATTCATTAACACAGGATCCTAATTTAAAGGTTTAAGGAAAATGATAATTTACCAGCTCCTAGTTGCAGGTATTAAAACAAATATCTATTCTGAAGCTTTAAGATCTGAGCAGCCAAAAGGTGACAGGTTCCGCTTCTTGTGCTAATTAAACCTTTACAAACCTGCCCCCACCAGGGAGGGTGCCTCTTTATTCAGTCACCTAGCAACCAAGAACACTTGCCCCTCCTTATAAAACTTGAGGAATTCAAGGCCTGCAGAGCCTTGTAGGGGAAGCTGCCTGCCTGGGTATATAAGCCTGTGCTTTCATTGTCCTGTGGTCCTGCCAATAAAAATGTGATAAGAGGAATTGCTCTGAGTCTAAATCCTATAGATCCCTTTGTCAGTACGAAGAGCCATCTTCATGGACCCTGAGAGAAAAACTTTGGGGGGCTGGTCCCCAGGAGGTTGCTGCCAACTTGTCATATTGACCCGGTCGTGGTATTCTTTAAATAACTTCTCAATTGCCTTATGTGTATGACTGTTCTGCCTATGTGTATGCTGGTGAGTGCCCCTGCAACCTTAGAGGAAAGAACCGATGTCAGATCCCCTGGGACTGAAATTACACAGTTTTGAGCAGCCATGTGGGTGCTAAGAATCAAACCTGAGTCCTCTAGAAGAGCAGCTGGAGATCTTAACTGCTGGGCCATCTCCTTGGCCCCTCCTGTTTAATTTGTTCTGGAAAGAGGATTTTTGTAACCTGATTTTTTTCTAATTCATTCTCTCTCTCTCTCTCTCTCTCTCTCTCTCTCTCTCTCTCTCTCTCTCTCTCTCTCTCTCTCTCTCTCTCTCTCTCTCTCTCTCTCCTCTCCCCCCTCCCCCTCTCCCCTCTCCCCTCTCCCCTCTCCATTTATAGAATAGCTAGAAGCCTAGAGCTTCCCCTGTGCTGCTAGCTCCTGGCCATCTTGGCAGCCTTTGTAAGGAGTTTTCACTTATGCTGCTATTAGGCTTGTGGGGACTGAATGTTGTACTTTCTGGATTTATTTTTTTGTTGCTGTTGTTTTGAGGGGGAGTTGTTTTGTTTCGTTTGCTGCGACAGGTGGGGGGCTTATTTTGTTCTTGTCCTGTTTGTGAGATAGTCATGAGGAATGCGCATGGTCAATAGACTTGGGCAGCCAACACCAATTTCCCCCTTACAATAAATGCTTTATAGTTTGTCCATTTGTTTTTTAAAGATAATGCGTAAATATGACCAAGTAGCACATGACTCAAAATTTGATTGTCAAGTGAGGAGGAGAAGCCATGCTATCTCTGGGCTTTTAGATACTTCTGAGGGGCAGTGCACATGCATTCACTTCCAGAGTATTAAAAAGAGCTGCAAAACACACAGAGGTATGAAAGCTGCTCAACCAAGGTAAAGGAAGAGCAAGCACACTGTCTTACAAGAACCCGGGGTGTGAGGGGAGTGTGATCCGAAGTAGTCTTGCTTACTGGCAGTATTTACTGTGCCGCGTTTAAATATTAAGCAACTATGACCTTGATACATATCAGCAGATGTGTTTATTGTGTGGATTAAGGAAGATGGTGAAGAAACACCTTACTGGAGATTAGATTCTAAATTTGGTAACTAAGATGCAATATAGTACAGTGTCTTCTTTCTCTCCCTCTCTCCCTCCCCCTCCCTCTTCCCCCTTTCAGTATGTATTTGAGCATCTGAGTGTATGTCTGAGTGTGTGAGAGAACTTGTGTGTGTGTAAAATGCAGGCCACATTGTTTGGAATCCTTTTATGTTTTACAGATAGCAAGATGTAACCATTTTCCTGGCAAGCATCTAGACTGTGAGTGTTCTAAAACACATCTTCTCTGTGTGGTTCACATTCAGTTTTTTTCACTGTCTCTTGTTTGATAAGGTAGGTGTGAGTTATCTATTGTATTGTGCAATTTGTGCCGTAAGTCACAGTGGACCTTCTTTCGTGCCTGGGAATCCAAAGATACTGTCTTAGTTACTTTTCCACTGCTGTGGTCAGGCACCATGGACAAGGTAACTAACTTATAGAAGCAGGCGTTTATTACTTGTGGCTTACAGTTTCAAATGGGGAGTCCATGACCATCATGGCAAGGAGCCTGACAGCAAGCAGACTGGCATGGTGTTGGAGAAGCACCTCAGAGCTTACTTATCTGCAAGTAGAAGGAAGAGAGCGACAGAGAGACAGAAAACCTGAGATGGACTTGGGTTTTTGACACCCCAAAGCCAGCCCTGGAGTCACACGCTCCCTCTACCACACCTTCTAGTTCTTGCCAAAGTGTTCTACCAACTGCCGGTCAAGTATTCGAACTTATGAACCTATGGGGGTCATTCTCATTCACACCACCACAGGTAGTAGAGACTGCTCTGACAGAGGCTGAAGAACAACTGAAAAGCAAAAGAAGGACCATTACAATGATGGCATTACAAAGACCAAACCTGTACATGGCTTACAACCATCTGTGATGGTCTCTCTGGCACCAAGGATTGAATCCATAGCCCCACATAGAGTTGGCAAGTGTTCTACCACTGAGCTATATCCCCAACCTTCTTGCTTCTTTTTGTCTCTACATTGCCCAGGCTGGCAATGTGCTCATCTGTAGCCACTGTACTCCTGCCTTTTCTTTGAAAGTATCCAGGTTTACAGGTCTACCCCACTGTAGATATTTCTGCGTGAAAGCGATTTGTCTGGTTATTGTTTTCTTTGGGGGGGGGTTGTAAAGTATGGGACAATAGCTAGACATCAGAAAAAATGAGGATGGACAGAAGGGAGAGAAGCTGAAGGCAGAGGAATAAGGCAGCCATGGAAATTTCAGGAATGGCTTGGAAAATATTAGCAGTGAAATTAAAATGGAGGTGATGGGAAGGAAATTGCAGCCTATAGAGATGCCGCATTGGAAAGCGTTGATGAGTACCTAGAGGTCAGCATAACCTACAAATACCATATTCTCGGGGCCTTTCCTGCCCTGGGACCTTACCCAAGAGGAAGTCACAAGCTCTTGGCAAGATTTCTGCACATCCTGAATGACGGTCACCAGGCTCTGCCTTTTCCACAAGTTGCTTCTGCTCACATCATGTGACCTCCACGCCCACTTTGATTTCCCAGATTGTCACCACACAGTCAGCTGATCTTATCCAATGTCACACCTTCTCAAAATCTGCCCTGATTTAGATGAGTGGACAAGATAAATGATGTCTTCCCGCCACTGTGTTGAAGGAGGCAATGTGATACAGTTGCTAGGGGTGTTTCTGGGAATTTTACTTTCTGGGACTTTACTTTCTTAACAGGAAAGCAAGGTCTTTTCTTCTACTTCCTTTTTCCTGCATTGAATATGGATTTGATGCATGAGTACACAGAACCAGCCAGGGAATGTGATTTGGCACCGTGAGGCCCAAAATGCAATAAAGGAGAAGCAGATGAGAATATGGACAGCCCTGACTCCCAGGGGCACCACTGAGT
The DNA here is from genome assembly GCA_033318265.1 of Phyllotis vaccarum. Lineage (NCBI taxonomy): Eukaryota > Metazoa > Chordata > Mammalia > Rodentia > Cricetidae > Phyllotis > Phyllotis vaccarum. The sequence goes on along the minus strand of JARWLC010000001.1, from coordinate 108,267,444 downwards.
ATTGCACCCATGCCAACAGAGAGACTCCTCGGATTTTAAATAAACCTCTACTGGTCTAAATCACAGTGGCACAGTATTCAGTACTCATTACCTGGTATGTCACCGTGAGAAAAAGGAGGCCCAGCTGTGGCATTTCACAGGCCCCTGGGCCAGTGGAGAAATCTCTGCATTTTTCCATTTGCCCTTTCTCTCAATGCTCTCCCCTTCCATTTTCCCCAAGCCAGAGCATAATTATCTCTTTGTTCTCCATAGGAAAGTCAAAATCATGACCTTTTTTCTGTTGTTCAATGTACCTTAGACCCCTTCTCTCTGTTTCAATTGTTAGTGTGTGTGTGGGTTTTCTCCCCCTCTATAGTCAGCTGTCTCACTGGAAGGAGTTCTGATGCCAGGTGTGCGGATAAAAATATCCTCTGCTTTCCTACATAAAATAGAAGGCATTTCTAAAGCAGATTCTAACACTGAATGTCTCAGAGAGAAAGAACAGGATGGCATTGCCAACACTGAGGTAATGCTGCACAGGGGTGAGAGTCGATAACAGAGTCAGGGATGAGAATCCACCACAGGGCTGACTCCCTCTGCATGGACAGCACTTCCCAAAGACTGAGCTTCCCTTCCCTGAACTTGTCCTTCCTCTAATGAAAAGGTCATTTCCTTAGGCTGAGGCAATATCCACTTTTAGATAACATGATAAATCCTAGACAAAGGCCCCAAGACTCTGCTTGGCTGTTGGAAAACCTTGAACTCTATCAACCATGCGAGGTTCACCAGATGAAAAGGTGGAGGTCTGCACTAGACCAGCCTCAGACAGTTCCTGTGATCAGCTAGCAGATGTCAGCTGATGAGAACATCCTCTGTCGAGGCCAAGAGTAGACTTCTTAGAGATACCATTTTCCTATTTTATGTGTTCTCTTCTGAGAATAATTGGAGATATTCAAAATATGCTTCCCTGCATAAATTTGTGAGTGCCTTACTTATATTTTTTTAACCAATCCTACACATTTATGGAATTTATTTAGGATAATTCTTCTCTCTTTTAAAAAAAATGTTGAGGGTGTGTGTGTGTGTCTGTGTATGTGTGTGTGTGTGTGTGTGTGTGTGTGTTGGTTTTTTGAGATAGGGTTTCTCTGTGTAGTCTTTGCTGTCCTGGAACTCACTCTGTAGCCCAGGCTGGTCTCGAACTCAGAGATTCACCTGCCTCTGCTTTCCAAATTCTGGGATTAAAGGTGTGCACCACCAGTACCCGACCTGAGATTATAATTTAATTACAATATTTCTCCTTTCCCTACAAACCCTCAAATATACACTACTCTGCTCTCCTTCAAATTTGTGGCAATATATATGTGTGTGTGTATGTATGTATGTGTGTGTGTGTGTGTGGGTGGGTGTAGGTGTGTGTGTGTGTATAGGTGTAGGTGTGTGTGTGTATGTGTGTGTGTGTGTGTGTGTGTGTGTGTGTGTGTGTGTGTGTGTGTGAACCAGTGATTCTCAACAACTGTGATTTTCCTCCCTAGACATCAGGGATACACAGTCATGTCTGACATTATGGTTGAAATCTGAACTGTCCCCACAGACTTACATGTCTGAACCAGCTCCTCAGTTTACAGTGCTGTTTTGGAGGTTGTAGGACCTTTGGGAGCTACATTATTAGGGGTGGGCCTTTAAGGCCAGCCCTGCCTCCTGTCCTGTCTCTCCTGGTCTACCTTGATGTAAAGAAGAAATCTCCGGTAGTGCTACACATCTTTAATCCCATAATTATGGATGCAGAGGCAGGTAGAGCTCTGTGAGTTCAAGTCCAGCCTGGTCTTCATAGTGATTTTTAGTCCAACAAGGGCTACAAGGTGAAATCCTGCCTGAAGAGAAGGAGGAAGAGGAGGAAGAGGAAGGAAGAAGAGAAGGAGAGGAAGAGGAAAGAGGAGGAGGAGCTACAGCAACATGCCCCTGCTACCATGGGCCAACACACTCCAGCCACATGCTTCCTCACCATGACGTACTCTTTGAAATGTGAATGTAATAGTTAATATTAACTATCAGCTTGGCAGGACTCGGAATCAACTAAACAATCATGCCTCTGGGTGGGTCTGTAAGGGTATTTTCTGGAAGGACTGAGATAGAAAGATGCACCTACTGTGTGCAGCGCCACTCTGTGGGCTGGAGACCTAGACTGAATGCAAAGGAGAAAGTGAGCCACGGGCCACGTGAGCAGCAACAGTCATCACACTATGCGTCCTGACTGTAGATGCAGCAAGACCAGCTGCCTCACATTCCTGCTGTGGCAACTTTCCCACCGCGGTGAACCCTTGACCTGGAAGATGAAACAAACCCTTCCCTTGGTAATCTGTTCCCTCTAGGACATTTTGTCACTTCAGCAAAACAAGAAAATAATACCTGGGAAATCCTCCCTCCCTCAAGTTACTCTGTCAGAGTTGTAAAACAAATGCATCCAGAAGCATTTCAAGTTGTCAGAATGAGGTGGTGCTGGGGTGTTGTTGGTGACAAGTGATACTACTGTCATCTAATAGAGGCTGGTAATACTGCTAAACATTATCCACACATAGAGAAGTCCCAAACATCAAATAATTACCTATTCAGAATATCCACCCACTGTGCTGAGCTTGAGAAACTCAGGGACCAATAAAATCATGACAGAAAGAGAAAGACAGGGCTTGCAGTTGACTAGTGTCTATTTTTTAGATGTAGTGATGTGATGTGGGAATATCTTTCTGTATGCTGTGAATATCAATCTTTAAATAAAGGAGCTGCTTTGACCCTTGATGAATGCTGTAGCCAGAGACAGGAGCATGGGTATGAGAAGAAGGGTAGAGTCAGACACAGATTGAGCCACACAACCAATAAGCAACATGTAAGGAGCACAGGTGAGCCACGGGCCACGTGGCAGACAGATTAATGAGAATGGGTTGAGTCAAGATGAAGGAGCTAGCTAGCAATGTGCCTGAGCCATAGGCCAAACAGCATGAAACTAATATAAGTATCTGTGTGATTCTTTGGGACTTTGGGAACGCTGGTCCAGATAAGTGGTGGCAGATGGGTCCGAACCATGGAGGTAGCCAGGCCAGAAAACCTTAATGTAATAGTGATGTGTCTTCGACTTAATGTTTTTCCTTCTATTTATGTTTTCGTGGAGCCTTTAGCTATCTTTATGGTTTCATAACATTTTTATAAGTCAGTGACAACAACTGGATGATTAATAGCATTTGCTGATATTGATGGTTTTGTTATCTTTTATGCCGTAGTTGGTGTGTACATAAAGATGGTACACTTGCGTGTGCGTGTGTATTGTGAAGGCCAGAGGTCAGCATTAGGTGCCTTTGCTGTCCCTCTCTGACTTATTTTTAAGACAGATTCTCTCACTAAACCAGGAGCTCACTGCTTCTATAACCTAGCTGGCCAGCAAGTGCCAGGGGTCCCCAGCATTGGGACTAAAGGCAAATCCATCATTCCAGGATTTTTATCCTGCTGCTAGGAGTCCAAATTCAGGTCCTCACGATTGCAAGTCAAATATTTCACCAAGTGAAGCCACTTGGCCCCACATCTTTGGCTTTTGTTTTGTTTTTCCTGAAGTGGAGACAATCCCTCAGGTTCACTCCTCCGGCAGAATGATTAAAACAGCTTTCATCTTTTTCTACTTCTCAGTCTGAGCATCTTGCCTGAGCAGCCTGTGGACAGCTTACCACTGTGATGCTCCAATCGTTTTCTTTGGTTTTGCTTTACTTTTTCATTTCAATTTTTTTTTAAGTTATCATGCAGTGTAATGGGTCTCATGGTGCCACTTACACATGTGTGCCTTTTATACTTTAAAGACCAAAATTTTAGGTATGGACCATATTCTATGTTGATTTTAATTGCTGTACTTTCTAATGTCAAGCTTTTTTTTTCTATATTGGGATATTGTACATTATAGTGAGTTTCATAAGGATACTTTCTTTCAGCTGCATTCTCTGCTTTAACCATATTAAACCCCGTGGCCTCTCATTTCCACCCTCACCCCCTCCCTGATTCTACTAGTCTCTTTTCTTTCTCTTTCTTACGTAGTAAGAAGTGTCTGGCCTGGCCTAGCCCCAAAGTCCAGACCTGCAGTCCCACAGCTGCTTAGTCACAAGGAAAGACACAAAGGCCTATATTAATTTCAAGCTGTTTGGCCTATGGCTCAGGCTTATTACTTGCTAACTCTTACTCTTAAACTAACCCATGATTCTTATTTTGTTCAGCTACATGGCTTGGTATTTTTTTGTTCAGTGTATGATTCTCATTCCACTTCCTCTGCATCTCTCTGTCTTCCCCGCTCTGCTCTTCTGCTTCCCAGAATTCTTAGTCGGCTACCCCTGCCTGTTGTTCCTACTGGCCAATCGGCATTTTATTAAACTAATATGAGTAACAAATCTTTACAGAGTACAAGAGCAATTGTTCTTCATACATAATATGTTATATCTATTATGTACTTGTGTGCAGTTTTAAAAAGACATGTCATTTTGTGTGTGTGTGTGTGTGTGTGTGTGTGTGTGTGTGTGTGTGTGTGTGTATGCCTTATGGACATATGTATATAGGTACACAGAGAGGCCACAGAGGACACTGAATCCCATGGAACAGGAGTTATAAGGGATTTCTGACTCACCTGACATGAATGCAGGAAGTGACCTCTAGTCCTCTACAAGAGCTGTATATGCAGTCTTCATCCCTGTGTGTGCGGTTTTTAAAATGTTTTATTTAATATTCATATTTACATACAATGTGTTTGAATCCCTATTCCCACTCCCAACTGGTTTATATATTGACCATGTCCTTGGTTGACAAAGAAATTGTGTTCAAGGTGACAAGTTAATCATCAGGGACCTTTGTGCATGTTGTTTCAAATTTTACCAGTTGCATCAACTTTTACCTTTTGGAAGCATCACTGCCTCTCACTAAACTCAAGAAGCCCTTTCCATCATGACTACATCCAACCTTTCTTTAACTCCAAAGCACCAGATTCGGGCTCATAAAAAGACACTGAGATAGTGAATGTGTAAATCAAATGCACATCCCAGATCTCCATACCCAAGACAGTGTGAATCTGCTGTTTTACGTCCTGATGCCAAGCTTGGCCATATCAACCTTCAGGAAACACGTCTGGCATCGGTCAGAAACTTCCTCCTACAGTAAAATGTCGTAGGTTAGCTTGGCCACGTTTCATATAACTCAGTCATGACCAAGGAGAAACTTGATCCGTGACCTTCAACGATATGATTCATGTAGAAATGCCAATGAGCTTAGTGAGAAATGTCAAACAAAGGTAGCTGTTAAAAAATAAAGCATCCTAGAGCCTGTGTGAACCCTAAATGCACATGCCTGAGGCCTGAGAGTTACCTTTCTGTTCCTGTTTCGGTTTCTGCTGTTTTCTTTCCAACAATGAGAGTAGCTAAGCCAGTAAGGAAGAGCAGCCCAGGAGAGATGGTTTTCGTCTCCCTGCCATCAGTTTGCCAGTTAAATGCATGTTTGATCTTAAGCCAAAAGACTTGCCTCGAAATAAGCTGACATATGTACCATGAAACTATTTCTTCAAAAATTTTCATAATCAAATTGTCTATCCTACCAGATGATACGAATTTCTATAACTTTCTGTAAACATTTCTCTTGTAAGTGAATGCATATCTTTATCACCATGGAGCTGTGCTATGTTGGTTTATCATGTGCTATTCATTCCTAAAGTGGTCTTTTTGTTTTGTTTTGTTTTGTTTTGTTTTGTTTTGTTTTGTTTTTCCTGAATCAGAAGGAGAAAACAGCACATAGGACCATATTGAGTCTAGCAGACTCTGCCTGCCTTCTGGGACTGACCTGAGACATAACTCTGCCCAGGATCAGGATGCTCTAGAAGGCATGTTACTCCTGTGTACAGTCTCTTCCTCTATTAGCCAAGGAATCCTGAGCAGTCATAGAGCCAGACCCAAACACAGAATCCAAGAACACTAGTCTGAATGTCAAAACTCAGGTTGGAGTGCCCTTCAGATTTATAACGCAGAGATCGAGGGGATGGCTCAAGACTGGCTGTTGAACTGCAGCTTCAATGCATTGAGAGACAACAAGTAAAAGGTCAAGGAAACATGAGCTAAGGAGCAGAAAGCCCTTTGGAAACAACCCTGAGCCTGGGCATGCTGACCAGCTCCGGTAGACACTGCGCCCAAGTAAGAAGCAGCATGGGAGTACATCTGTCGTTCCTCCGTTTCCCTTTATATTGATGCTCCCCACCCCTTGGGCTCTTCCTGACCTATAAACAATTCTTCCATTAAACTTCCTGCTGTGTTTTTCCTGTCCACTATTACACAGGAACATGCAGAACAACAGTCTGTGTCCGGTAGTGTTGGCCGTGGGCAAGTGAGAAGGATGATGTCATCGGTCTTAACAGGGGAAGCCAATCAAGGCAGAGCTTTACATAGCTGAGTCCCTGTTGTTCCTGCATGGAAGTTTCCCTTTCAAGGTGGAACTGGCCACTGTAAATTCCAGAAACGCTGGTGGAGAGAATCATAAGCCCAGGAAGAAAATTCAGTGGCCATGTAATTGACGCTATAATGCAATTCCACTCACTTAAAAATAGCACTTTCCTTGGTGTGTATGATTGGCATTAGAGTTAAGTGAGACGCTACCTACTAAAAATAGCACACAGGGTAAGGAAAGCTGCTTTTAAGAACTAATCTGCCTCCTGGTTGACCAGTAACAAACTGGCTAACAGTTAAGTTCTCAGTAACTACATGCAGTATAAAATTATGATTATGATTATGATTATGATTATTATGTGTAGACTTATACCTAAAGATACTGCATGTGGAAGTATGGGTATTAATTCTTTAGCATTTCATCATCAAATACTACCATATTATGTGCTATACAGCACGGGAAACTGAACCTTAGAGGCTCAAAGCCATACAAAGACATATGCTTTGTCTGATGTCACAGCATCATAAGAACATGTTCTTAACTGCCCATTTGTCTCTGGTGGTCAGGAACAAATCCTCAAGCATGGGCTTGTGAATGGACTTGTGAATGTATTATTATTCATGCACGGGGAAACTGAGCCTCAGAGGGGGTTAGCGACTCAAAGCCATACAAAGACATACAAAAGCAAGCAATGAGTATGCTGCTGAGCTGGGGTCCTTAGCCTAGGTTAATCTCTAGATTAACTTCCCTGGGTTTACGGCTAAAGTGTCATTATGCGCTATCACAGAGGAAGTCCAGATTCTCAGCGAATTATCACAGCAGGCCCCTTTTACACCTGACAGGTTTCTGTAGGAAGAGTGACTCATGGAAGCAGAACCCTAAGGTCAAAGGTCCAGGGAGAAGGTCCTCTTCACCATATATTTCAATGTTGTCTACAGCCCCGATACACAGAAGAAAAGCCCGGGGGGGGGGGGGAATAAAGATGAGGGAAGAGGAAGGGAAAGGATGGGGGAGGAAGGGGAGGAAGGGGAGAAAGGAGAAAGGAGGAAGGAGGAAGGGGAGGAAGGGGAGGAAGGGGAGGAAGGGGAGGACGGGGAGGAAGGGGAAGAAGGGGAAGATTTCTATGGTTTGGGCATATTCCATTGCCAGCACCCACTGTGTCTGGGGAATGAGGTGCAGCTGAGAATTTAGGAGAGACAGAAAGGATGGAATGAGCAGGTCATGGATTCCCACTTGAACGGAGGTGTTTCACATGACAGAGACTCAGTCTGAGTCTGAATTCAGACTTAGAATTCAGGTGAAGGCCAATGGCTTCTACGATATCAATCAAGAGTCGGTGAAGAGAACAGTAACATGTTTGGTCCTTCCAACAGCTAGAAGGAAAGGACAGAGACTCAAGAGACAGGGCAGCTATGCAGAGGTCAGCAAGCAAGGGATCCCTGCCTCTCCAGGGCTGGAAGGTCAGTACACAGTAGTGGTGTCAGATCCTTAGGGCAGAAGACGAGGCTGGGAATCCCCAAGTAACCGCTCAAGGGGTGAACACTGACAACCAACCAAGCAGCAAGTTAACAAAGAAGTCTAGGAAATGAAGGTCCTTGCAATGCAGAGAACAGGGGGAGAGCATAACACTCATCTAAAAGCCAAGAGACAGGGATTAACCACATAGCTACCCAGTCCTTCACTTCTGCTCTCTAAACCTAACAACAGACAGATGGACTCAAACTGCTTACCTTCTGTCTGTACAAATATTAACCAGACAGTTATTCAGACATAGGTAATGAAGTCACCCAGGCTAGTAGATTTAATGACTGTGAGGGCAACTATTCTATTAGGTTTAACTTTGTATGTGTGTGTGTGTGTGTGTGTGTGTGTGTGTGTGTGTGTGTGTGTGTGTGTGTGTGTGTGTGTGTGTTGGTTATTAACTACTGTAAGTTACTAACAGTGTCTTTCGGGGTCTGTGCCTTGCACCAGGAGATTCCATTTCGATTCCATCTTGATCTGGAAGGATAACATCAGCTCTCTGGGTAGACTGAGAAACCACACCATCTATCAGAGACCCACTACCCACCTAGCACAAACTGATAAATGTCTTCTAGTAGTAGAAAGGGAGCCAGCCTAGAAGTTTTTTTAGGGCAAACAGAAACCCTGGCAGCACATTGAAAATATTAAATAATTATCAGGGAAATCAGACCTAAGAACTTAACAAACACACCAGACCAAAGAAAGAATGTAATTCCCTCACTTGAACCACATAATGAGATGGACACCTAACACTGTGATGGTCTGGCCCTCACCAGTCTATTATCTAGTGAGTGTGGAGACCAGGCTCCATTCCCACAATGGTCTTGTTTCTTATATCAATGGACTCTCAGCCCACTTATGAACTTGAGCAATGCTTGAGCCTTTTAAACTTATATACTGTAGTATGTAAGTGTGTGTGTGTGGGGGGGGGGGTGTTTATATGTTGCACGAATAAATGAGACTCAGGGATAGATCTCTGAGAAAGTCGGAGATATTAGAGAGAAAAAACACCACAGTCAGATCCTACCCAGCTGTCTTCCAGCTTCCTCATCCTGGTTTCTCTTGGCTTCCTTTCCTTCTGTCTTTCTATGCCCACCTTAAGCCTTAAATACTCTCTGGGTAAGTTAAGGCATGGCCCCACCACTGCCTGCCTGGGAGCCTGGAATTCCTTCAGTAAACCAAGATGACCTCAACTCAGTTGGGATTAAGGGTGTAGGTCACCACTCCCAGGATACTCCCTGTGCTGGGATTAAAGGTGGGAATCACCATTCTCTGATCCTCCTAGACTGAAGAGGTTAGATCCCTCTGATATCTGGAACTTCTGGAGCTTTTATTAAATCCCACATGTATACTATGTGATAAGATAGTTAATATTAGTAATCAATGTTTAAATAAAAGATTCTAAATTCTCTTTGGCCAAGCTACCAAAGGAGGCAGATCCTGAGACAAATTGCAACTAAATCTTGTGAATTTATTATTATTCAATAAATTTTAAAGTTGTGGAAAGACATAGACATGTTTATGTTTCCATGATAGCAGGCTCACAAAGAGCCTCTTTAGAGTAAATCAGAAGCTGAGAAAACCCGGCAGAAGATCCCGTGTTGGCTTTCGTGTTGGCGTGCCTCCTTTACGTACAAGCTTCCTGCTGTGAGCTTAATCTACTACACCCTACAGCATGAGTATGATCCGAACCCCCGCCCCAGGACACAGAAGAACAGTAGAGGCTCGCTGCTGTAGCCATGTATTGCTCTTTCTGTTTTCCTCTTTAGTGCCTAGACGCCCCCTCCCCCAGCTGCGGAGAATCCTCTGCTGGGGGGCAGAGATTCACTCCCACAGTCTAACTAAAGAGAGCAGATGCTTCTCTGTCTCCTGACAGTAGAAATAGACAGCCATCCCAGGGTTAGCCCCTGAAGTTCTTGCTTGAGGATTTGTTCCTGACACCAGAGACAAATGGGCAGTTAAGAACATGTTCTTATGATGCTGTGACATCAGACAAAGCAAGTCCAGAAATGGACCTTTGGTAGCACTGGCAAGCCACTCCAGACGGGTGCCCCTTGGCATCTATCCATTTCCTAGGTACGATTTTTTAACCTTCCCTCCGATCTATGAACAAGTAATTTTTGACTTACGAGAAAGTTTGTTTCTCTTCAAGTAAGTGATCAACGGGTTTGCAATAGTTTCTCTCCCTTGCTCAATGGCATCCTTTCTACCCGTCGACAACGTCACATGCTTCCCTTGTTCCATTTTGTCCTTGTTTCCACATTCTGACTCTGGGTTGATGACAGAGCAGGAAAAAAGAAAAAGAAAAGAAATCACTCTCCAGACTGGAACAAATTTAGAAATGCAGGGACTGTAACTGCAGGCATGGTCCTTCTGCAACACTTGGCTTCTTACCCCATTTCCTCAAACAGTTCCTGCAGCTCCGAGACACTTCTTGAGCCCTCTCTGCTGTCTCTTGCCTGCCTCGCTCCCAGGAATTTTAAGGAAGCAGCTTAACCATCTGCCCACAGTGGAAATAGAGACCATGCGACAGAAAATCATCTGAATAAATGATCAAAGCACCCAACACTCAGTGCCTCTCTGCAGCTTGGGCTGGAAATGTCCCTCAGTGGTGGAGTCAGTGCCTAGCACGCCTTTGACTTTAGGCTGAAGCTCCAAGCACACACACACACACACACACACACACACACACACACACACACACACACACACACACGGGGGGGGGGGGGGGGGGGTGTTGCTGTCACTGAAACAATTCTCAGTATTTTCCCAGACTAGACTTAGTGTGTCTAAACATTATGCTGATGTATATGCATAAGTGTCTATCACACATTTTATGTTTTGAGTATATTAATTTTTTCTTTATGCTTCCTTACACTATAAATAAGGTAGATATGTTTGTACAACTAATGTTTCCTTTTAGTTTATTTCTTTGGAGTCTATCTAAGACAGAATAACTAGATTAAAGTGTATAAAGAAGGTTGGAGAGATGGCTGGGTGATTAAGGATGCCTGGTGCTCTAAGTTCAGTTTCTAGCCCAAGGGTCAGACGGCTCACAACTGCCTATAACTCTAACTTCAGAGGATCTCATGCCTCTGTCCTGATGGCAGCTGAGCTCATGTACATTTCTATATACACACACAGTTAAAAACAGATATTTTTAAGGATTATAAAATTTTTGTTAAAGACTTGTTTATTGTGGATATGAGTATTGTACATGCACCATGTGCATGCAGTACCTAGAGAGACCAGAAGAGGGCGTCAGACTCCTGGAACTACAGCTACAAATAGCTCTGTGGTTTATTATGTGAATAATGGGAAATGAACCCCAAGAGCTGCAAGTGCTGTTAAGCACTGAGCCATCTCTCCATGCCTTGGGTATGGAAAATTGATGTGAGATGTCTGTCTGCATTCTGTGATTATCGATTAATAGTAAACTGTTTTGGCCTATGGTGAGCCATCTTATAGGCAGGTAGGAAACCCAAGCATAGATAAAGGGGAAGAGGGGTGGAGTCTGAGGGAGATGCTCTGAGCTGTTGCCAAGGAGGAAGATGTAAAGGAATTCAGGTAAGCCATGGGACACGGGCAGCAGATTAATGAATACGGATTGAGTTAAAATATAAGAGCTTCTATCAATATGCCTGAGCCATAGGTCAAACAGCATGAAAGTAATATGAGCCTTTATGAGATTATTTGGGACTAAGCAGCTGAGGGTGCTTTATTTGGGACTGCTGCTCCAGATCTCGGAGCTAGCCCAGGCCAGAAACTAATTACTACAGAAAATCTTAGAAGAAATTGAAAAAGTAATTCTAAAATTCTAAAGAAATACATAAATCTCCACATTAAGAGGCTGAGACAGGCAAAAGATTATGAGTTGAGGCCAGCCTGGGCTATGTGGTGAGAGAGTGTCAAAAAAAAAAAAAAAGGAGGAAGGAAGGAGGGAGGGAAGGAGGGAGGGAGGAGGGAGGGAAGGAGGGAGGGAGGGAAGGGGGAGGGAAGGGGGGAGGGAAGGGGGGAGGGAAGGGGGGAGGGAAGGGGGGAGGGAAGGGGGGAGGGAAGGGGGGAGGGAAGGGGGAGGGAAGGAGGCAGACAGAGAAAGAGGAGAAGAAGAAATCTCTTCTGCAATGCTTTGCTAAAATTATATATTTTTCCCATGTTGAACATGCATCACTTGCTAGACTGTAAATCACTATTTCTATTAATTTTTAATACTTTCTTTTCTCATGAACTCCTTTCCCACAATGTACTGTGTGTCATGCTCCATATCACCTTGAATCAGCTACTGGGTGAGAACTGCTGATTTCTACATCCATGTATGGCTAAACTCAGCATCTGTGTAAGATGTTGCCACCTGTTTCACTATCTCATTTATTTCTCTCCGTGTTTGTTTTAATACACTGTATGTGTTCATATTTTCATTTTGTTGAATGTAAATGGATTGCACCTCTCTGTTCAGAGCCTGCCCTGCTCAGATTTTCAAACACGTATCTCCCCTCCAGAGTTGCATTCAATTTGTCGAGATGTTTTTCATGAGAGTCTTTATTTTGGCATATTGCAATTCAATAGTACTTAACTCTGTCCATTTGAAGGGTACTTCAGCATGTCCATGAAGTGAATCCAAATGAATTTTTCTCTGTAGTCTCATCCACTTGTTTGAAAATGTTTGCTTCACTGTGACTTAATCTTCTTGTCTGCCCCCACCAGTTTTCAACTCCTAACAATAATTTTTCAGTTCAATGTTTTCAGTGCACAGTAGAGGATTGGATCTTTGTAGGAGACTAATACAGATAGTTCAGGCCTGAAGGCTTTCCTTTGAGAAGACAAGATTTATTTTTCTTCAGCTAATGAGCATGTGGAAGGTAAAGGCTTTGTTCAATTTCTCCCCCTATTGCAAATGAGGGAAACTGAGTCACCAAGGAGCTGACTATGACAAAAGATCTTCTGCTGCTGGGAATGTGGGAAACCATGAAAATTTAAGTATCAATGAGAGTTAAGAGGATGGCTTTCAGGTAAGCATTAAATACATCTAAGCACAAAATATACCACTAACAAAATGTACAGCTAATACAAAAACACACCACGCCAATACATTATTTCTAATACACATGGTCACAGCTTATAGTTGACGCTCTATGATCCAAGCCCTGGGCATCTCTTCTAAACTTGGGACACTTGGTCACTGTTCCCACTATTTTTCCAAGTAATTTACCATGATCTGCTAAGTGGCAAAAGCTGACTCTCAGCTCTCCACCACTGCCACCACCCATGCTGATTTTTCCTGTATAACAGCGCCTCCCAGCTGCCCAGAGATAAAAGGCAGGCTACCATGGTCCCACTAAAGACCTGGTTAGAAGAGCTGCAGGTGTGTCTTAGGACAAGTCGGGTAACTACCTAAAGCCCGGCCTTCCCGGCTGTGAAAAGGGTCGGCACAGACATGAAAAGCTCAAGATAGATAAGGTGACCTTAACATTGCTCCCATTTTTAACTCCTAGGATTCTATTTACTGCCGTTCACATTTTATTCTTCAATGCATTATACAAATACAAATTTTTAATTTTTTTATTTTTTGAAATTAAAATATAACATCGTCTGTCCTTTCTCTTTCCATCCTCTATCCCTATCTTACTTGACTTGCTCTCTCTTAAATTCATGTCATTTTTAAACTGTTTATATGTACATATATGCTCATCTATTCCTAAATATATGAATACCACCTGTCAGTCCATATAATGTTGCTTCTATGTATGTGACTTTAGCTCTGACCAGTTGGTATTGTGTGGGGATATGTTTCATATTTAATAAAAACCAGCCTGGAATATCAGAGGACAGAGCCACCTTTCCCGGCCTTTGTTTTTTGGGGGGTTTGGTTTGGTTTGGTTTTTTGAGACAGAGTTTTCTGTATAACAGTCCTGGCTGTCCTGAAACTTACTTTGAAGACCAGGCTGGCTTCAAACTCACAGAGATCCTCCTGCTTCTGCCTTTCAAGTGCTGGGACTAACTGCATGCACTACCACTGCCTGCCTGGGAGCCTGGAACTCCCTCTGTAAAGTAAACTGGCCTCAAACTCAGATTTGCTGAGATTAACAGCTAGGTCACCACTCCGGGATTTTCCTGTGCTGGGATTAAAGGTGTGAGTTACCACTGTCTGATCCTCCTAGACTGACAGTGGGTAGATCCCTCTGATATCTCAGACTGGTTTTTATTATATTTGAAACATATCCCCACAGTCTTGGGTAACCAGTGTGGGGGCTCTTCTCTGGGGAAAGCCATCTCTCCCTCCACAGCATTCTTTACTTGCCCATGTTTCTTTGTCTAGGGCTGGGGTCCTTTGGGATTAGCATGTCTATTGGTGCCTTCCTTGGTCTTGATTGTGCAGCCATGTTGGTGAGATCTCATGGATGTAGCTTCTCTGACTCTTCTAGGACACACACAGTCTCCCAGTAAACTTCCTGGTCCTCTGGTTCTTACAGTATTTCTGCTGTCTCTTCCACAGTGTCCCCTGTGGTTTAGGTGCAGCTGTGTTGTAGATGTGTGAGTCAGGACTGGTTACCCTATAATCACTGGTTCTATGTAGCTTAATTGGTGTGGGTTTTCTGTTATAGTCTCTATAATAGTAATTTTTAAAGGAATGGAACACATTTTTAGTTTTTAAATTTATTTTGGGGTTTTGGACAGAAGTTTTGTGTGTGTATGTATGTGTGGTATCATCTGGTTCTCTTGCCTCTGCCTTATGCTTGTTGGGGTGTTTATTGTGAGACACAGTCTAACTCTGTAGCAAAGGCTGTACTGAAACTCATTATGTAGCTGTACCCATTCACTGTAAGTCTCCTGCTTCAGCCTTCTGAGTGTTGTGATCACAAGGATAAACATGAAATATTTTATGTATTCTTAAAAAGTATTTGTTTTCACATGAAAAAGTGAATTTTTCCCTATATAAATATTAGAATAATTTATTTATCTTCATCCCATTTTTATTTCTATTTATGTTTTTTTTTTCTTGCTTTTTTAGCCACGGATGTCTGAATCAGCCACTACAACTATGCCACTACCAACAGCGGTTAGACCACAAAAGCTGTGGCCCGAAGGAATTCTGTTTCCTCAGGCAGGACTCTTTCAAAGCTACAAAGAGAATTTAACAGAATAAATCTCTGTCCCTCTAAAGAACTCAAGATTCCAAGGTTAAGGTGGAATTCTGCTCCTCAGAGAGGCTGAACCGCAAGTAGCTCACCTCCTCTCCTCCTTTCAATCCTCCTTAAAAACCCCTTCTCTACCTGGCTCCTCCCTACCACTTCCTGTCAGCTAAATGCTGAATCAGCCTTCTGATTTTTATTTAATCAAACACATCTTTGCATCATTAAACAAATGTTCCAGAACATAAACAAAAGTAACACACCTTAAAAAAGGGATATTCTGTATAAAAGTAATATTAAGTTAAAACACTATTACCTATTATATCAATGTTTCTAATGCCAAGATATTTGGTTATCATGGAGAGTTCAGTTTCTGAATCTGCTACTCATGGACCAGAGAGATGACTCATTGGTAAAAGCACAGTCTGACAGGGCTGGTGACTTGAGCTGAAGCCTCTGACTCCCACTTGAGTGTTGTCTCTTAGTTATGGTTTCCATTGATGTGAAGAGATATCATGACCACAGCAGCTCTTATAAAGGAAAATATTTAATTGGGGATGACTTACAGTTTTAGAGATTTAGTCTGTTATCAACATGGTGCTGGAGAAGGAGCTGAGAGTTCTACATCAGGCAACAGAAGGAGACCATGTATCACACTGAGCATAGCTTGAGCATATGACACCTCAAAGCCCAACCACACAGTGACACACTTCCTCCACAAGGCCACACCTCCTAATAGTGCCACTCTTAGGAGTCTATGGGAGTCATTCCTATTCAAACCATCACAAGGAGAGAGAGAGAGAGAAAGGCACACACACCAAGTATACGAAAAAAATGCTTTTTCATTGCTACCAATGTATTACAAACTACATTTTGAAACTGCTTTTGGGGGGAGCAATGGCAATACAAATTATAAAAAAAAATGTGTAAGATATGAAAATTAACATTAAAATGTACATAGCTACATAAATATGAGAAACACCATATTTTCTTTCTAATTCCAAATGCATATTTATGTCAGCCCCGAATCTGATGAAAATTCTCCACAGAACAGCTGGGTAATTCAGACATAAAGTCTCTGCAAACAGTTGTGTTGGCATGAAGGCTTACTGTAATGGGATTATGTTACATTGTAAGTAATTGTCCCACCTACTAGTTTAATAAAAACACTGATTAGCCAAAGGCAGAAAGGAAGTGGGGGAGGGGGGCTATCAGACTCAGAAAACTCTGGGAACAGGAAGAGAGCAGAAATGCCACAGAGACTCCAGAGTTGTCATACAAACCAGCAGATGCAGAGGACAGCTGTGCTGCTCTGAGGAAAGGTCCTGAGCTGCATGGCCAAACAGGATAAGAATCACGGGTTAGTTTAAGAGTAAAGAGGTAGCAAGTTATATGCCTGGACCCCAGGTCAATCAGTGTACAATTAGGATTTCAGCACATTCTGGAAGGTTTTTATATGACTTCTGGCTTCACCTTTTATAGCTTAAAATTATATTAGCACTGTTATCCTGATAGCCTTGTAGATTCACGAGTATATCTGAGGCATGGACACCTTCTCTGCAACATGGCTGGAGCCCCCTTGCAACATCCCTGCCCTTCCTTAGCTCTTCCCACCAGACTGAAGCTTTGCCTTGTGGAGGAATGGGAAAGAAATCTGCAAGGTGAAGAAAACTCACAATAAACTCACCAGATCCCAGAGCCTCTCCCCAAGTTTCTATCAACAGCATACAGCTGCTTGACGACAGGTGACTTAGTAGTATGGCTGCTTGTCCTTTGCTCAGGGCACTACATCCATGCAGCATTGGGATTATTAGACTGGGCTTTTCTGTGATGTGGATACCTATTGCACAAACTCTAGCATATAATGAAAGCCCAGAGCCAGCTATTGAGTAAAAGCTGGAAGATCAGAGAGAGGAAACAGAACACAGTCAATTCTCACCCAGCCAACTTCTCAGGCCTAACATGGTAAATGCTGTTTTCAAGAGTCCTCAGCCTGGCTGGTCACTCCTACAGAATGCCTGAATCTCTGCCTCCTCCTGCCTTAAATATCTTCTCTGCCCAGTTGTTTCACTTCCAGTTTCAACTCTGCATCATAATCCTAGAGTTAGGATTGAAGCTGTGAGCTACTACTGCTTGGCTGTTTGAACTCACAGAAATACAGAAAGATCTTGTTACAATGTGGTTTCTCTGTCCTGGGCAGCCAGAGGCCCAGACCCACAGACCTGCAGCCCCAGACCCCTTAGCTGCCCACTGCTGCTCTGGTCCCCATAAATGACTCAGACACTTATATTAACTTCATGCTGTTTGGCCTATGGCTCAGGCACATTGCTAGCTTGCTCTTACATCTTAAATCAACCCATTTCTATTAATCTTTCTGCCACATGGCCCATGGCTCACCTGTGTTCCTTACATGTTGCTCCTTTGGGCTTCTGGCTACTTCTTTCTCTGACTCCATCCTGCTCCTCCTACCTATTCTGATTCTCCCTCCTACTTTTTCTATGGTGCCTGTCATGGGCCAAAACAGCTCCTTTATTTAAAGATTGCTATTCACAGCATACAGAAAAGCATGCCCACATCACTTCCCCCTTTCTGTCTAATAAAAAAGGAAGGCTTCAATTTTAACAAGGCAAATTACATATAACAAAACAGCTATCAAGCAAGAATTACAGTTACAACATATAGTCCATTTGTATTTAGCAAACCTGAAGAAAATACTCTTATTAATCTTATCTTTATGAATCTAAAGTTTCATATATACCTTAAAATAACCAAGAAAAACTATACCTATGACTATATAATCTTTAACTATATCAAAGACCACAGAAGGATATATTTACCTAAGTAAACTGGAAGTACAAGCAACTTCTAAAATCCAGAAATGACAGAGATGACTGACACCTATCTGCCTGGACAGTCACCCAAAGTTCCTTTGTAAAGTTGGGGCATCCATTTTCAGCCTACAGGAAAGTGAAGCAGGAAATCTGCTCTGCCCATTCTGGTATAGTTCATCAGTTGCTTCTCCTCAAGTCCTGAAGAATGTCTGACAATTTTCTCTGCAAAGCAGGAACCTGAATGACCATCTCGGGTTGTTCTGTCAAAGTTCAGAGGTCACTTTCAAAGGGAACCTGCATGTTCAGTTTAAACAGCATACTGTCAAGCAGTCAATATAAGAACAGGTTCATGTCCATTGGCTAACCGATGCCACAAAGAAACTAATCTCCATATGGAGTTTCTTCGATGCCCATTTTTCTCTTGAAGTAAATTGGTGTTGCCAGGAGCAGATCTGTCTCACTGTCCAGAAAAATCTAAGTTCTTAAAACATTTAAATGCCATATTCTGTATGTCTTAGAAGTGTTTGAATATTACCTATCTAATTGAATTATATCTTTGTATACCTAAAAATCTAACTAACATGCATTTTAAAATTATACATTACTATTTTAAGTCAGTTACATAAACAACATATCTTAAACAAGAGTAGAAAAATACATACAGCATAAGAGAATTGACCTTAAATTTGTATCAATAAACCAAAATCCATACCAATGTAAAACATTTTGAGATTAACAGCTGATTTCTTGATCTAAGTAAACTTAATAATCTAACTTTTTAAAAAATCATTTATATACCATATCCCCCTTTTTCTTTTTAGAAAGATATTGACTATGACCATTAACTATTTATAATGAAAAACATTTATAAACAATATTTTGGGAATTTGGGCATAGTTTTCTATTATTACTTTTTGCTGATTACGGGGCACTGAAAATCTCATGGGTTCTTAAGACTGGATCATATTCTGCATCCCTGAAGCTGATACGGCCATCTCTTCTCATCAAAGGTTTTTTTCAGGGATCTTGGTTGATGAAACCATATTTGCCTGGAAGCAATCTACAGGTTCTCATCTTCTGTGGAAACAAAAGCAAAACTCTTCCAAATCTTTAAACATAAATTTCAAAATCAAAATATCTTTAAAATATATATTCTTGTTTAAATTAGTAGCCTTTGCATTTGCAATCTATTGTCTTTCTGCAGTTA
This sequence comes from Phyllotis vaccarum, assembly GCA_033318265.1. Lineage (NCBI taxonomy): Eukaryota > Metazoa > Chordata > Mammalia > Rodentia > Cricetidae > Phyllotis > Phyllotis vaccarum. The sequence continues at coordinate 108,248,329 of JARWLC010000001.1, read as the reverse complement.
GCTCATTAACAGTTAAAAAATTAAAAGAAAACACAATAACAACCAAAATCTAGATTTTGTGTCTATTTTCCATCTTTATGTGGCTTATTATATTTTTATTATTCTATTTTTTTAAATACTTTCTCTATCCTCTTTCTTTTCTCTTTGAAGCCTATGTATCTTTTATACTCATTGTAACCCGTTTACAGGTTTTTTCTTTTCATCTGAATCTGTTTTATTGTGAATCTTTAATCATCTTCTAACTATAAGAGCTTTTAAAATACACTCTCTTAAAGAGCTGCATAGCTTTTGTAGATAAATCTGAATCAGTAAGTTCTCTTAAATTGACTGCGTCCGTTTGTGGCCAGCAAACAGAGAAGACCCAAGAAAATGCTGCTACTAAGTATCCGTCTTTGTTTCTTTTTTGTTCAAAATAAGCAGAAACCTTAAACCAATAACATGCTACTGAGTCTTCTGTGAGATTTCAGGAACTGGCTTGATCGTAGCTTACACTGCCTGCCACCAGTCTGCTGGCGCCATTTTGAATGTGGCCTGGACACCATGCTTTCTTTGTACAATGACCTGCTTCATATACATAATTTGGAAGTTTCTTTGTCTCAGTCTCTGTGCTAACACCCTTTTTAAAACTTTCTCAGGCTTTAAGTGGATATTTGCCCACCCAAGGACGCCATCTGTTACAATGTGGTTTTTCAGTCCTGGGCAGCCAGAGGTCCAGACCCACAGAACTGCTGCCCCAGACCCCTTAGCTGCCCTTTGCTGCTGCTCAGGCCCCAGAAATGACGTGGCCCATGGCTCACCTGTGTTCCTTACATGTTGCTCCTTTGGGCTTCTGGCTACTTCTGTCTCTTACTCCACCCTGCTCCTCCTACCTATTCTGATTCCTCCTCCTGCTTTTTCTAGAGTGCCTGTCATGGGCCAAAACAGCTCCTTTATTTAAAGATTATTATTCATAGCATACAGACAGGCATTTCCACATCAAGATTTCTGTCTCCTGAGTGATGGGGTTAAAGGTGTGTGAGTCACCACTCTCTGACCTTCACGGCTTGACTGTGGGTGATTCTGTTCTCTGATATTCCAGGCTGATTTTTATTAAATATACAACATATCACCACAGATACCCTAGTCACTCATGTTCAGGAAATCACCACTCACCTGTGCTCATGTAACTCCAATAAACTTATTGATTTATGAAGATGGACTTTGATGGAAGTTTTCTTGGGTCTGTTTTTCCCTCTATGAAGTGAACAAAAATAATCTCAACGGAAAAGTAACATGGCACCCAACAAAACACTGCTGCTAGCCACCCAATTCCCAGCACCCTGATTTCTGAGACATGCTCCTTCCTCTCTTAACACCAAATCTCTTTATTCGGATTCATTTTTCTTTATAGCTCAGCACCTGATTTTATTTCCTTTCTTTTCCTTCACTCCTTGGCAACGGTGACCATGAGCCATTGTGGGGAGGAGTGTTCCTTCCTGCAGATCCTTCTGGATGGATGGGCCTAAACAGTCAGTGGAGGATCAGAGCACAGTGTCCAGTTGACTACAGAGGCTTTGTCATAAACCTCAAATGCATAAGATCTGGAAGCTACAAATAGTAGAATATTTTCAATACAATATTGCTTCAAGATGATACGGGGAATAAAACAAATATTTTTGTTTAATCTAAAATTAGAATAATTATCGTAAACGAAAGCCAAAATAAAAGCAAATGCTGTTTAACTAACTATGTCATGATGGCACAGGCAAACAAACAAGCAGGTGTATCAATTGCTTTTAAACTACAGTTGCCATGACTTCAACTACATTTGTTGCAGTTCTTAACTTACCAATAAATCATTTCCATATACTGCACTTTTACATTTACCTGAAGGTGTGTGCTAAATATTCAGGCTAACCGGAGTCAAGTTGGGTAAGATTTTAGAGCTGAGCAGATGTTTCCTCTCTGAATAGAAACAGAATTCTGAAATTCTTATAAGATTATATAAGCTATTGCCAGTGTGAAAGAGATTCAGCCTATCTCTCCACCGGTATCATGATGTCCCACATAGGCAATGTGGCTGTAGATTTTACCTTCTAGGAAAAAGCCTAAGGGGTTTCATGTATCTTAATAAATAGAAATGGAAATTTTTAAAAATATATTTTATTTATTTATGAATAAAAGTGGTTTTGCCTTAGTGTATATCTGCTGTTTTATTTTACTTTTTTGGCTCTTTGTGGGGGGGGGGGTCACCATCCAGCTCCTAAATAAATCACACACAGAGGCTTATTCTTATTTATGAATGCCTGGCCTTAGCTTGGCTTGTTTCTAGCTGCTTTTCTTAAATTATCCCATCTACCTTTTGCTCCTGGGCTTTTATCATTTTCTATGTCTTTACTTTCCTTCTTATTCTGTGTCTGGCTGTGTGGCTGTGTGGCTGTGTGGCTGGGTGGCTGGGTGGCTAGGTGGCTGGGTGGCAGGGTGGCTGGGTGGCTGGCCCCTTTTTTGTCCTTTATACTCTCTTCTCAGATTTCTCCTCCTATTTATTCTCTCTGCCTTCCAACCCCACCTCTTCTTTCTCCTGCCTAGCTGTTGGCTGTTTAGCTCTTTATTGGACCAAACAGCTGTTTTAGACAGACAGAGCAACACAACTTTTCAGAGTTACAAATGCAACATAAAAGAATGCAACACACTTTTGCACCATTAAAACAAGTGTTCCACAGCATAAACAACTGTAACACATCTTAAAATGATATTCCACAGCATATGTCTGTCTGTCATATGAATCTCTGGTCCTTGAAGAAGTCAGGAGAGAACATAGGATCCCTTGAAGCTGGAGGTTAGCAACAATTGTGAGCTGTCTTGTGGGAAGTGGGAATCAAACCCAGGTCCTCTGGAAAAGTAGTCAGTACTTAGAACTGCTGAGCCATCTTTCCAGCACTTATTTTATTATTTTTAATGAGTGGGGGGTGGACTATGTGCATGCAAGAGCAGGTGCCCAAGGATCCAGTGTTGGATCACCTGGAGTTGGAGTTATAGGCAATAACACTGGTGTTAAGAACTGAACTCAGGTCCTCGGGAAGAACAGTCCATTCTCTGAACCACAGACCCATCTCTTCACTACCACCCCCAAGATGGGGGAATTTTCAAATTCTAATTAAGTAATATTATTAAATAGAAATAGAAAAAAAAGCCTATTCCTCAAATTTTCTAAGATACTTTAAGCTGGCTAAAACATAGAATACCTCACAATGCCTCTATGTCACCCACAGTTTCTGGAGTTTTTTAACTCTACATATTTTTTTAAGCAACATTAAACATGATGCCTGAAGAGAGTACCCTTTCCCATAAAACCAAAACCCATCCACTAAACCTTCAAGCCTAAACTGGAAAAGGCAATGCATCAATTTCAAATTTTTAATAGCAATTTTTTAAAGATCAAGGTACGTTTTAATAAATTGCATATTAATTAGCATATTGTTTCTGCTGAGTCATGCAGTTTGAAACAAGAAAGAACAGCACTCTTACAAGCCCTGAAATCCAGAATTATATTCAGGAAGCGCGTGACTGGTGATGTAGCCCAAAGATAGAGTCTAGTTTGTCCAAAAACTGGGATTTCATTGCACCCACCAAACAAAACAGAATGTATTAAAACGTGAAGTAAATCCCAGTAGCCTGGAAACAGGATCATGTTTACTCCTGTTTCCTAAGTGAACCACTTCCTTGATTTTTTCCCTTGATTTTCTTCCTTTCTATTAGTTTTATGACTTTTACTTTGCCTAGTTTTACCTCTGAAAGCCTAAATACAACTGTATTGTGCTGTAAGATTTTTGTGGTTGGTTTCATGATCGATATAAAGAGCTGGAGGTTCAACCACACCAACACATGGAGGTGTCTGAAGTTCTTGTGTTTGGGGTAGCATATGGTATTCCATTATATGGATACATCACACATTACCATGTGTTACCTGTGCTTATAATACACTTTTTGTGTTGTTACTGTTCACTGTTACAAGCAACAACAAGCTTCTATCCGAATGTTCTTAATGCATGTGTACAGCAATCCTAAAACAGGTGTAAGCTCATTATAGCCTGTAGAGTAAGACATCTCCCTGCCTGCTTCTACCTAGACCACAGCTGAGAGTGATTTTTACATATATTTGTGTATTTTTAATTTTGATTTACTATTGGGTTTTTGTATGAATATGTGAGTACATTTATGCACATGCCATAGCATGCTTGTAGAAGTGAGGTGTTGTTAATATTAGTTTAAGATGTGTTACATTTGTTAATGCTGTGGAATATTTGTTTAATGTTGCAAATATGTGTTACATTCTATTACATTGTATTTAATGCTGTAAAATTGTGTTACTTTGCCTGGTTAAAACATCTGATTGGCCTAATATAGAGCTGAATGGCCAATGGCTAGGCAGGAGACAGGTAGGCAGGGCTGCCAGGCAGAGAGAATAAATAGGAGGAGACATCTAGACTAGAAAGAAGAAAATAATAGAGAAGGAGAGGATGACACCAGAGGCCAGCTACCCAACCACACAACCAGATAGAAATACAAAAAGTGTATTGTAGTCATAAGTTTCTGTCCTGCCAACAACTCCAAAATACCCAGAAGCTGCTTCTCAAATAATTGACTCATTGGGTTAATATTACTTATAAATGCCCAGGCAGTAGATCAAGCTTATTACTAACCAACTCTCACAATTAAATATACTCATAATTGTTATTTAGGCTTAGCCACCTGATTTGGTACCTTTTCGCAGTCCAGCATTCTCATCTTGCTTCCTCTGTGTCTGGCTGGCCACTGTGTCTCTATCTTTCCTCTTCCCAGAATTCTCCCAGTCTGGTTGCCCCGCTTATCCTTCCTGCCTGGCTACTGGCCGATTATCATTTTATTAAGCCAATACAAGCAACAAATCTTTATGATGTACAAGAGCATTATCCCACAGCACTTCCCTTTTCTTTCAAAACAAGAACCCTGAATCTAATCTCCTTTGTTTAGTCTTTTTCCTGTCCCTTATCCACAACTTGTAACCAGCACTCTAAATAAAGACAAATATCCATAATCCACTTTTTGGGAATGTGGGCATAGTTCTCTAGACTATTTCCTGCTGATTGGGGGTACTGGTAATCTTATGGGGACCAAAAGAAAATTTAGAAATATGGGCAAGTCCCGAGAGGAGTAGTCTGAGAAGCTGGATTATCTCAGCCAGCAGTCTTGAGCTGTTCTGGATGCAGAACTCAGAGGTGCTCTGAAATGTTGGATCATCTGAGCCATTAATTCCCAATAGAGATTTTCAGGGGTCTTCCTCAATCAAACTTTATTTCTTCAACACAGCCTCTCATTTTCTGTGGAAAACAAAACAAGAGAAAAACCCTGCTCTCCAAAGTAACATATCTTTTGACTTAAATTTTGAAGTCAAGGGATTTTCAAAATATATAGGTTGGATTAATCTAGCAACATTTATAATCAAATGTTTTGCAGCATCTGTTACTCCTCAGCAGGCAAACAATTCAAAGTCAACACAATAGCATACAATATCTAGACTCTCTGTGTATATTCCATCTTTATATGGCTTTTTAAAATTGTGCTTTTATTAATGACTTTTTCCTTTTTTCTTTCTCTCCCAAACACATTGTAAAATCTGGGGGGAGGGGAAGGTGTCTGTATCTGTCATTACTATATATCTCTAACTTTTTCTGATCACATGAGCCTTTAATCTGCTAAGCAACTATGGCAACTGGCTCTGCCCAACTGCTTGGTTTGTGAGAGCTTAGCTTCATGGCAGAGGTACTGACAGGAGCCACACTTACCACCCCAACTCTGGGGAATTTTAGAATCCACATGCCCACCAGATAGAACACCGCCACCTGAGGCTCATATACTCCATTTAAGTGTTTGGGAGCAGGGCCTCTTATAAGAGCCTCTCTGTCTTTGCCACTGAGTCAGGAATCCTCTCTTAAAGGAGTAACACCTATGCTTGCCCTCTAGCAAACAGAGCCCACTAGAGGAAATGTGTGCCAATAAGCCATGCTTGACTCTTCTTTTGTGTCTAGAGTCCCTTTTTAAGCTTTCTCAGGCTTTATGTAAACGTATATGCACCGTGCTGGAGTGCCAGATGTTGCACAGATCCTAATCAGAGATCTTGTTTAAGAAGGAGGAGGATGAGAAGGGAAAGAAAGGGAAATATAGATATTATATGATTAAATGGTAGATTATTGAATCTACCTTTAAAAAGAAACTACTAGTTTTAAATGTTTTACATTGGATTGGATTTGTGTATATTGTACACAAATTGTGTGCATTGGTACAAAGCTGAGAATAATTTTGTTACTGTACATACATTTCTACTCTTGTTTAAGGCTTGTACCTACATAGTTCATCTAAGAATGTAAAACAAATTTCTAGTCATTGAAAGTTATATTACCAACTAATTAGGATATAAAAAATGCAAGTTAGTAGTTAGTCATTATAATCAAACTTGTAGGCATATTAGATATGTTTTCAAAGTCAAGCAGAGATATATTTCAGATAAACAGGTCATCTTCAAATACTTCAGAGATCTACAAAATATGGCATTTAAAATATTTTAATAACAAAAGTTCTTTTTATTTTTATGACAATGAGACATGTCTGCTCCTGGTAACATCAATCTACTTCAGAGAAGATGATGGGCATTGAAGAAACTCCATATGGAGTTTGCTTTTCTTTGAGACAAAAGTTAGCCACCCGGTAAGAAAGTGCTTTTGCCTCAACTGCTGATAGTATGATGGCCAAAATGGGATAAGCAGAACACACAAGAAAGGATTGTCAAACCTTACCACAACAAGTAGGAAGGCCCTTCAGAAAATCCTGCTTCACAGACAAGTCTGTCAGATATGCTAGGCCTGTAGGTTAAAGATGGATGCCCTAACTAGCAGAGGAAACTTAGGTGACTGTCCAGGCATCCAACTGTTTCTGTTATTTCTCACATTATCTGAAAGTTGCTTGTTTGCACTTTCTGCTTACTCAGTTAATATTATTTCTTTCTCGGGTCTCTGATAGAGTTGAAGACTAGATAGTTATGATTATAGTTCCTAGTTACATGTTTAAGAGGTGTAAAATATATAAGCTTGAGAAACATCAAAAGATAATTTCTGGTTGGTGATACAAGTTAGATAGAATGTGAGTTAGGTACATCACTTTGGACTGACCAAGTAGGATAAATAATGGAAAATTTTCTCTGAATTTGTCAAATGTTAATGGACTGGACATTATTGATTATTGTTTATATATTGTACATAGTTATTATACTTATATATATGGTTTTTCTTAAGTTAATTATAACCTTCATTTTTTTATTTTTGGCAAAAAGGTTAAATGTGATATATTAATTAGACTCTAAAGAAATAAAGTTTGCCTGAAGATCAGAGGAGAGAGCCAGCCACAGAGTTAGCCACAGAGGTCAGGAAGTGGTGGCATATGCCTTTAATCTTAGCACTGGGAGGCAGAGAGGCAGAGATCCATCTGGATTTCTATGAATTCAAGATCACACTGGGATGCATGAGACTGATGAAGTCCAGGAGAGAAACAGAGCCACACCTTTAATCCCAGCACTTGGGATTCCATGCCTCTGTTCCCAGTACTTGGGAAACACACATGCCTTTAATCTCAGCACTAGAAAAGTTGAAACAGAAAGTGATATGGCTGGGCAAGAAAGAAATATAAGACGGGAGGAGGCAGAATTTGCCCTTTCCAGACTGATATTTGATTTACTTCTCCTATTCACTCTGAGGATTTGTGGAGATAGGATCTACCCTTTCCAGCCTGAAGATTCCAAGTGATGAGAAATAGCTGTGGCTTGTTTCTCTGTCTCTCTGATCCTTCCAATTTTTCCCAATATCTGGCTCCAAGTTTTTATTATGTGACCAACTAGTATTCATGCAACAGTATATAAAATGGAGAAAGTAAAATCCCAAAGGCAAAAGGTAGATGGAATAATTTAATTTAAGGAAAGCAGGCTAGAAACAAGACAAGCTAAAACTGGATATTCATAAGCAAGAATAAGTCTCCATGTGTTTATTTGGCAGCTGGGTGGCAGGTCACCAAAGGGGGGGGGGGACCCAAAACAAAGCAACTACAGTGAAAAGACAACTCTTAGAATCCAACAACTTTTAATGGAGCCAACAATCAAACTCAGGTCATCAGATTTGGGCAATAAACACTCATCTTGCCAGCCCAATGTTTATAATTTAAATATCTGGAAAGAGAAAGAGAAAATGTTTTTTTCTCATGCCAAAAAATTACATGAAATGCAAATATAAATATAGACAAACTTTTATTAGAGCACAAACATTCATATGCATGTTGTCTACTCAGCAACCCAGTTGTAGTCACAATCTCCAGGATGATGCAAACCAAGACACTTACTGTCTGGCCCTCTAATAATAAGCTTTGCAGATTCCTGTTGTAGACGAAACACTTCCACCATTGCTTCAGGAAACATACTGTTAATCATTTCACAAGGTGGTTTCTACTCACTATAAAGGAAGTATGGAGCCCTATGTTGTCATGGTGGAGACAAGAGAAATAAGTCATCCATAGAAACAATTATGTTACTTTCTATGACTGTTGTAATTTGCAAAGCTAGTGCCACAGTTTCAATGAACTATTTGTAACAATGATGAACCTTAGCTTGCCTGACTTTGGCTTACCTTTAGCAATTTCAGCCAGTAAAACCCTTGACCAAACCCATGCCTGAGGTGTCCCACTCCTGGATAGAGAAGAGATTTCATCTGGCTGAGACCATCCCTGGGTCTCTTAGAAAGTCAGGTGAACTAAATATCACTGGTGTAACTGCCATGTGATTGTAATTGGTAACTGACTCAAGATTATGAACTGGCACTGATATCTGAAGGGCCTAACTTAACATTAGCGCAGCAATGACAGGCTCCAGACTAACATTACTAGGACCAGGCCTCACCCTTACAACCAGGAAAAGCCACAGATGTACCCTGCAAGGGACCAATCATAACAGACCAACAAGTACTAAATGCTCTAGAACACTAAGGATAGTGTACATAACATGTGTATAGGTTTCCAGTTTCCTTGCAATCACTGTTTTACCAAATATCTGTTGCCTCACTCCTGCCCAATCAGGAGTTCAACTCCCACATGAATCTGAAATTCCCCTAACCGCCCTATCCTTTATTCCTAAAGAACCCTGTGGTACTGAGCTCAGAGCTTTCCTAATCTAATCTCTGTGTCAGAATTGACAGAGAGCCCAAGCTCAAATTTACAATAAAAGCTCTTTGTTTCCGAAAAAGAACTTGGACTCCTGGTGATCCCTGGTTGGGGGGGGAGGGGGGCGGAGCTCATGATATGGGTATGACATCATCCTCTGAGGTGAGACCTCAACTACATTCTAATGGTGCCCAGGCCTGCCTGGCAGCCCTGACAATGCTCAACATGTCCTTATGCAGCAAGATGTCTGTAGACTGTGGCTGTTTAAGATCTGGTGCACATGCTGTTTCTAGCCTCTAAAGAGAGGAAAGATAGCAACTCTAATAAATACATATGGACAGCCAGGCAGTGGTGGCACACGCCTATGATCCCAGCACTCCAGAGGCAAAGGGAGGTGGATAAACTACCCACCCTGAAGTATTTCATTAGGGTTATCTGACTGTAATAAAGCACATACTTATATCCAAGCAAGAGTGAACAAACATTGAGATGTAATGGTGTCTGTCACACAGAAATAAAATGAGCTTTGTTGAAAACCTTTAATTATTTAGGTGTCCAATCATAAAGTTACCTAAGCCTTTAATTTGAAAAGGAGCCTGTGTTAAAGAAATTATATTCATCAAGTCATGTTTTGATAAGATTCCATCACGTAAAACTGCTGTAATATTTTTCAGACTCAACAATTACCAGGAGCCAAGAGACAGAGTCATTTTCCCCTGGGTGCTTTTTGCAGAAGTCTTTATCTCCGTCCAAAGACATTTTGTATTGCCAATCATTAACATTTTACCAGTAAAACCTTTTATGGCATGTCGACAATTTGATTTTCTTATGGCTAAGGAGCTAAGAACTCTTGCTCACAGAGGCCACAGGGTGGCTCCATACGTCTTTCGGGAGAGAAATCTGTTGTTTCCTAAGGAGCTCTAATTGGTAGAAATGGCAGAGGGATTAAAAACTCAAACCACTGGAGAAAAATAGAATTAGAAGAAAACTGAATAGCAACTAGAATGAGAAAGACCACATGTTTATCATTTTTTTCTTTGGTGAGAATTTCAGTGTTATGGAGAGATTGGAAACACCGAAGGTCCAGACCTTATCTTGGACTAACTCTACACCCCCCCCCCCAAGACTCAGCCTTCCTTGCCCACCTCTTCTGGAATCTATTAACCTAGCTGACCAGTAGCTGCCACCAACCCAAAAGCTAAGAATGCCATCAGAGAGAATCTGAGGCCGATAGCTAAGCTCCTCCATCTTGCTGTTTCTCTCTGATGTACCCGCCACTGTACTTTAAACTTGCCTTAATCTATAAATTTCTTTGTTCTGTAAAACTACAAAACTTCAGAAACATGGAATTTGGGGTCACCTAAATCTGTGTTTCTGGACCAGGGTCACTCTATGGAGCCCCAGAGTAAACTTGTTTCCCTCAAGATGGCAGCTAGGGTTTTTGCATTTACACTTTCTTAAGTTAAACACAACATCATTTAAAGGCTGTTAGATCTCAGCACTTAGGAGAGAAGCAGGTGGCTCTCATGAATTTAAGGCAAGGCTGGATTACATGGTGAGTTATAGGTTACCCAGGGCTGCAAAGAGTGCTCCTGTCTCACCCTCCTTACCCACACCCCCCACCAAAAGACCAACCTTAAGGCTAAAGCTGGGTAGCATTTACCTGTAATCCCAGCCTTTGTAAAGTGGAGGTAGGAGGATCAGGAGTTCAAGGTCATCCTCTGATGCAAAGCAAGCTTAGCAAATTTGAGACCAATGTGGTGCATGTCCCATGAGGAGGGTGTCAGAGCTGGAGTCAATAGGTGGGTGTGAGGTTCCTGACCTGGATGCTGGAAAAACGAAGCTTGATGGAAGAACAGCAAGTATTCACCCACGGAGCAGTTTCTCCAGCTTTTGGCACATCATTTTATTGGAACCCAGAGTTTCTTTTAATAGTCTAGCCATGTTTCCTTTTTAAGCCCCTTAGTTTCATGAAGCATAAATTCTACATGAACACAGATAGACTTAGAGATAACAGTGAAAGGGATCAATGTCACTTTGGAGGATGAGGGAAGCCACACGGGACCAGGCTCCTCCATTTGGAGCAGTATGACTTACCTAGTGCCTATTATCCTGCTAAGAGTTAAATATAGGGGTGCATTTAAAAATAAAACACTTTGGAGCAGGAGTGTCCAGCCTTTTGACATTGCAGTGTGACGGTAGTAAGTACAAAACAAACAGGTTGAGCTGTATTCATCTCCACTCTGGGGTACATTCAGCCTGTGGGCGCAGGCCCATATCCCTGTTTTAGAGGGCCTGCCAGTGCTTGCCCCTTTTCTCACAGGGCTGGGGTACCACATTGATGGACCAAGAAGACACTAACCTCTTAGCAGTTTCACACAGCACCTCTCTGAGTTCAGATTCTTAGTGCCTCGGGCAAAAGGACCTAAGGATGCTGACTGCGGATGACTGCGGATGACTGCGGAGGCGAGGATCCTGGCTTGTGATGTTTGTGACCAGCAGATACGGATGGGGAAGGTGTTGCTGTCAATTGGGTTCCTTAGGAGGAAAAAGACAAAGAGGAAATAAAAACTTTTGCAGAGACTCGAAGTAGACAAGGGGCTAATTTTTTTTTCCTTTGAAGCTCTGGGGGATCAAATACAGTATTATCTATGCATACCAGACAAACCCTACCACTCAGCTACATCCCAGGCCTCAAGTTGTTACATTTTGATAAACAAAAAATCTAGTAGGAATTGAAAAGCAAATTATTAAAATGAGCAATGGGAGAAATTAGTCCATTTTAAGAATGTCGTTAATATGGACATAAATAATAGTTTTAATTTTCACTGGCAAAGCCACTGCATGTGAACCAGGCTGCAGAAGGCTCTCACTGTTGCCAGGGTCTATGGCCAATGATGAATAATGAGAAGCCTGTGCCATTGAATTATTTACTCCCATCAGCCTTGGAATTAGGTCATGAAAACATAGTGATAACAACATCATTTTCATTGGTTAAATTCAGAAAGTTTTGCTTTCTAGTTTGTGTTTAAAAAATTATGTAAGATTTAAGCCTGCATATATTCTATTTTAATTTCTTCTTCATGGAAACTACTGCTTAGTTCTTCAGCCACCACTTGTCAATTATCTATAATAAACTCAGTATGTTCTATACACTTGAGACAGGAAAAAAGAGGATAGGGAAATAGGATTTATTTACATTTCAGTGAGTGTGTGTGTGTGTGTGTGTGTGTGTGTGTGTGTGTGTGTGTATGTGCACATGAATGTATGAGCCACAAAGGCTAAAAGAGAATGTCAGATCTTGTCAAGATGGAGTTGTAGGTAGTTATGGACTCCCCAGTATATGTCCTGAAAACAGTAAGTGCTCTTAGCCACTGAGCCATATTTCTAACCCAACAGACATAATTCTACTGATGAAGAAAGTTTTAACACTGGGGCACACATGATAACTTCTTTGAAAAAAAAATAATAAAATAATAAAATAGAAAGGAAGTTGGTGACAGCCTCTTTTGGGTAAGTGACCAGCCGGACCAGGGCTACATTAGGGGTGGCTCCTTATTCCTGAGCTAGCACAATTTTGGCCTTTGGCAAGCCAGTCATTACTAAGCTGGGTGTGGCAGCTGGTGACAGTTAATCACAGCACCTGGAAGGTGGAGGGGGTAATTACACTGAGTTCAAGGCCATCCTGAGTCACACCTGGAGATTCTATCTCCAAAACAGTAGCAATGGGGGATGGAACTCAGTTGGTAGAAGTGCTTGCCTAGCATTAAAAATGACTTGTGTTTGAATCTCAGAACCTATAAATGGGGCATTTGAAAAGCAGAGGCACAATCAGCCATTCAAGGTGATAGGCACTCAGTGAATTTGAGACCAGTGTGGTCTATATGAGAAACACTCTTTCCCAACAGAAAAAGTCAAAACACTAAAAGCATTTTTAATTGTTTTTAGAAGTGAAATTATATTAACCTACAAATGGATTTTATTTAAGACAAACAAATACTCAAGACACCAGTTCATGAATTACTGCCTGTCATGATTCATTTTGCCCTCTAAGTGTGGTGGTCTTACTTAATGACGGCTGTTTGCTGAAAATGTGTTCTGAAGCAATTTCATCATTGGGTTAACAACTTTCTTACAGAACCTGTAGTATGAGGTTTCTGGCCCGGACTTTCCGGCCTAGGCTCAAGGTTTAGGCCTGCAGACCCAAAGACCTGCAGAGACACACAGATGCTTACAATAGTTTTAGGCTGATTGGCCTAAGGCCCAGGCATATAACTTGCTAACTCTTTATCCTTAATCTAACCCATGACTCTTATCCTGTTCAGCCATGCGGCTCAGTACCTTTTCTCAGAGCAGCATAGTTGTCCTCTGCTTCTTCTGGCTTCTCTGGCATTCTTGCTCTGCTCTGCCTGTTCCCAGAGTTTTCTTAGTCTGTCTAGTAGCCCTGCCCACATTTCCTGTCTGCCTTTGGCCAATCAGCACTTTTTATTAAAACAGTGGATGGGACAATTATTTACAATGGAACAACATAATCTCCCTACATATCCCTTTTCTCTTTTTAAAACAAAAAGAACTCCAAATCTAATACCCCCCCATTATCTATAACAACTTATAAACAGCATTGTAAATAAACACAAACATCCATAATCCAAGTTTTGGGCATTGTTCTCTAGGCTACTTTCTGCTGAATGGGGGCACTGGCAATCCCATGGGAGTCCAAAGAAAAATGTAGGATTGTGCACAAGTCTTTAGTGGAGTAGTCTGTAAGGCTGTGTCATCTCAGCCAGTCTCCTTGAAATTGTTCTGGATACAGAGCTCGGGAAACATCAACAGAGGTGTTCTGAACTGCTGAATCATCTGGGCTATCCATTTCCACTGGAGATTTTTCAGAGGGTCAGGACCAACATAATCCCCCTACAAGAACCTACATAGTATAGATTACTATACACCTCAGTTGTATGAGTACATGCATGTGTGTCTCTCAAGTGTAAGTGTGCACAAAAGTGCTTGCACACACGGGCCTTTTGTTCTTAGGCCATGATGACTAAAAGCCATATGATACTAAATCACATACATGGAGAAATGATGAACGTTATGTCTCAGTAAACATGAGCTTGATGATACCACTGCCTGTGAAACAGAGCACGAAGTTTCTCAGTGGGATTTTGTTTGTTTAGCTGGTTTGGTTTTCCCCCATGACACAGTCTCTCTATGTGACCATGGCTGTCCTGGAACTCACTTTGTAGATCAGGCTGGCCTTGGAGAAATCTCAAACTCACAGAGATCTATCTGCCTCTGCCTCCCTGGTATCAAAGGCATGCACCGCCCACGCCCAGCTAGATTTTTCTGTTGTTGGTTTGTTTGTTTTAAAAAGTGAGTACATTCTAAAATACAGGCTAAGGACTGAAGAGGTGGCTCAGTTGGTAAAAAGAGCCTTTGCTGTGCAAGCATGAGGAAGACCTGAGTTCAAATCCTCAGCACCCAAATAAAAAGGTAAGCATGGAGCTGACAAGATAGCTCTGGAGCTATAGGCATTTGTTGCCAAGTCTGGCAACCTGAATTTAAAAGATGGGAGGAATCCTGATGGCGTAGTATAAAAAGATAATTATAAATACCAATTATGGCCATGTAGCCAATTAAATTAAAGGTTATTGATGTGGGAATGTCTTTATGTATCCTGTGAATATCAATCTTTAAATAAAGGAGCTGTTTTGACCCTTGGTGAGCACCATAGACGTGGTAGGTGGGGAATTAGAATAGATAGGAGGGGAGGAAGAGAGCAGAGTCAAACACAGATGGAGCCAGATGCCCAAAGAAGAAACATGTAAGGAACACAGGTGAGCCATGGGCCATGTGGCAGACAGATTAATGAGAATGGGTTGAGTTAAGATAAAGAAGCTAGCTAGCAATGTGCCTGAGCCATAGGCCAAACAGCATGAAGTTAATATAAACATCTGAGTCATTTGGGGCGGGGGCTAAGGAGCAGTGGGCAGCTAAGCGGTCTGGGGCTGCAGGTCTGTGGGTCTGGACCTCTGGCCAGACAGGGTCAGAAACCCCATTGCAACAGGTTATAATTGTCACGAGTTTTTCTTACTATTTTAGTAAGACTATATATATATATAGATATATGTATATATATATATATATATACACACATATATACAGATATATGTATATATATATATATATATATACTATGCCAATGTCCTTATTTTCTTTCCCTTTCCTTTATCTTATAACATAAGATCAGATAGATATAAGTACAGCTATATTATAATTTTAAGTTATGTCTGGAGAAGAGTAGGCATTTGTCAAAACACTGTCACTTATTCTGGAGAAGGCATTAATGTTTTAATTGTGTGTGTCACGGTTATATCACATAGGGCATAATAACAATTTTGCTAGATGTCTTTATTTGGGGGTTAAATGTGACCTGAAGAAATAGTCTTGGTGATAAACTGACAACAGGTGAACTGTGAAGGTTGGTCTTGACTGTCAACCTGACCGGCTGGAGAGATGCTAGTCTGTCCGGTGGTCAAGAATGATTCTGAGTATGTCTGTGAACACTTTTCCAGACTGGCATCTGGGGGAACAGCTGGGGGTGAAGGGTCTGTCGTGAATGCTGACAGTGCCATCCAGGAGCCTGGAGAACCAGACAGGCTAAATGTAGAAGAGAAGTGAAAGTCCCTCCTCCAGTCTTTGCTGCTCCTGTCAGTGACAAACATGAAGCTCCAGTTTCCACAGTGATCCCATGTAGTTTCACACCAGCAGCTCTACAGGGAGCCTGCAAGCTAAAGCCATGGACTAGGAATTCATTGCTGGTCTTCATTGTCTGTAGTTCAGGTGGAGTAATTATTGAATTCTCTGCCTCTTGGACTATTGTATAAGCCAAGGTAGAAAGTCAATTTATTCTCTCTCCTCTCTCTCTCTCTCTCTCTCTCTCTCTCTCTCTCTCTCTCTCTCTCTCTCTCTCTCCTGGTTTCATCACTCTAGAGAATTGTGACTAATATTTCTTGCACTTTAAAAAATAGGAAATAAAAGCCAAAAAAAAAAAATTAAATGACTTTCACACAAGGTCCCCAGAAAAGAAAGGGGGGGAAATAAGGAAATAAGAACCATCATCTCAGCCTCACTCCAAACTCTTTTGTGTTCTGACTGGAGGGGAAAAACCACCAGCTACTTGATTTCTTCATTTTAAAATTTATTTATTGAAGACTCATAGCATTAGGTTCTGAGCAGACAAAGACAAATAAGGCAGTATTTCTGCCCTCAGAGAATTCGGTTTAGTGAGGAAGGGTCTCTCCCATAAAGAGAAAATTGTAGCAAACGAATTTTCAGGAAATGGAGGCAAGAAAGAAACTGGCCAAAGGACACCCCAGAGGCAATGAGCAAACTCCAGACTTCAGGCCAGGGGACTGTTTCTTCACAGGTGAATCCAGGAAATGAACTCTGTTCCTCAGACTGAAAGAGGCTTGAGAGAGTATCAGCCAAGGGTTCTTATTCAAGCTAACTGGAAACGAAGCTTAAGTGAGATGGGGCAGAAATTGGGACCTTAAGTGGCCATTAGGTAGCATTATAGGATAATAAGTTTAATTTGAAATGTTTAGATGAGATGGTGATGCTATGGTTACTGTGATCTTAGGTTTCAGAAAAATATAAGCAGAAATATCTGTAGACAAAATAATACAACATCTGGAACTTTCTTCAGAGTAATTCAGGAGAAGGCAATAAGTGAATGAGGCAGGTTTGTCCACAAATTGATCATTATGTGATTGCATGATAGTTACTTGGGGACCAAAGATAGCAAATATTTAAATTTTCCCATATTAAAGATCTTTAGAAGTACCTGGGATGGATTCATAGGGGCTGGAAACTGCTGACAAAGTATTGGGGCACGTTGGGACACTTCCAAGGAAATTAGAATATTCATATGAGAAACAGCTCTTAGGTAGCCAACGAGTGTAATAAAAAATTAATTAATTAGTAAATAAATTTAATTTAATCACTCAGAGCATCTCTCATTCTGTCAGTGCTGAGACTGGTGGAATTAGTTTATCATGAAGTACCAGCTACTATCACATACAAACAGGCTACCAGAGTTCATGGAACTTCCTTTTATAGACGTGTGTTAAAATGATTTGAGTGAAACAGGGGATTGGACGTCTGTGTAGAAAATCAGAATAATGGGTGTGGGAGTATGAGGTCTGTCATTGACGAGTTGTGAGTCTTAAAGGCAGATTCTTAAACAACAAAACCAGACTCTTAGGCTGGGAGGTTATGGTGCACGCCTTTAACCCCAGCATTTGGGAAGCAGAGGCAGGCCAATCTGTGAGTTTGAGGCCATCCTGGTCTACAGAGAAAGTTCCTGGACAACCAAGATTGTTACACAGGAAAAGCCTGTCTCAAAACACCAAAATAAACAAACAAACAACCCCAAGATTCTTAAATTCCTGTCTCTCATTTGCTTATCCATAATACTTGAAATCAAAGATCTTCCCTGGGTACCTAAATTATTGATATTTCTGTTGTTTTGGTAAAACACTCTGACCAAGGGAATTTACAGCAGAAAGAGTTTACTTGCGTTTACAGTTCCATAGGGTCTACGATGGCAGCAGGCAGTGGCTGGAGTGGTGATTTGAGAGCTTTACCTCACCATAATCAGGAAACAGCAAGTGAGTCGAAGGAGTAGTACATGGCCTTTGAAACCTCAAAGCCAACCTCCCGTGACACATCTCCTCTGACAGGGCCACGTCTTACACCTACCCAAATAGGTGCCACCAACTCGGAATCAAGAATTCATATTCCTAAACCTATAGGGGACATTCTCATCCAAACCAACATGGTGTTGTTCCTGGTCTAATAAACTCTTCAACATGGGTCTCCCCAATGTGACATGAAATAATTATTGCAGGGCAGCTGTGGGAAATAGCAGCTTCAGGTCACTATGGTATCACTGTCAGGACATAAAGACTTCCAGTGTACATATGTTTGTATGAACACACGATGGGCTTCTTTTCTTGGTTCTATAGAGGAATATTGAGAATCTTGGTGAAGCTTGATGAACCAAAGAAACGCCTCCATTTTGAGCAAGTCCCTAAATCCAACTTGAAACAGGCCTGAGTTCCTCTGACACTGGTTCCAGAGACTTCAAAAGCAGGAAGTCAAAATGTTCTAGTACAGGAGATAGGGGAGACAGCCTAGGGCCATCTGGAAGCCACTAATTAACCACAGACTGTCCCAGCACTGGAAACAGCCTACATACACAAGCTGATAAACCAGACAACCTGAAGGCTAAGATAACAGGGGAATTCTCAAAGTCCCCCCAAAATGAGCCAATCAGAATTGTATCTGTATTGAGACTCCTAATTGATGTGTAAGCTTGTGGGTTTTGCCTTTAAAAACTCAGCTTGCAGAGGGGTGGGCACCTCCTTCTGTCACCACTATGACAGTGCGCTTGACAGGGTCCTTGTCTGGGCTTGTATTTCTTTTCGCTAAACCTTGCTTTTACATTTCAGAGAGTTCGTGTCTCTGGTGGTCTCTTCAAGGGTCTTGTGACCAGGGCACAACATAGCTGATGAAGTTAAAATAGTTTTTATTAGATGTCACCCTGAGCCCTTAATTT
Source organism: Phyllotis vaccarum (assembly GCA_033318265.1). Taxonomy (NCBI): domain Eukaryota; kingdom Metazoa; phylum Chordata; class Mammalia; order Rodentia; family Cricetidae; genus Phyllotis; species Phyllotis vaccarum. The sequence goes on along the minus strand of JARWLC010000001.1, from coordinate 108,229,494 downwards.
TTTTTTTTTTTTTTTTGTGACTCAGAAGGAATTTAGCTGCAGTAACCCAGCTGTTTTAGAGTTACTGTTGCTGTGATGAAACCCCATGACCAAAAGCAAGCTGTGGGGAAAGGGCTTATCTGGCGTACACCCTATATCCATAGTTCATTGATGAAGGAAGTCAGGACAGGAACTCAAACAGGGCAGGAGCTGTGCAGAGGCCATGGAGGGTGCTGCTTACTGGCCTGCTCAGTCTGCTTTCTTATAGAACCCAAGACTATCCACAGTGGGCTGAACCTCCCCCATCAATCTCTAATTAAGAAAATGCTCTCCAGGCTTGTCTACAGCTAGATCTTATAGAGACATTTTCTCAATTGGGGTTCCCTCCCCACTGATGGCTGTGTCAAGTTGACATCAAATTAGCCATCACACCGACCATCGTGGAGAGACCAATATGAGTTCTGATGCACTGAACATTCATTAATGGGAAACACCTGGCCCCCATCTTAGCCGAAGGTAGCAAAGAACACAAACACGGAAGAAGATGGCAGGATTAACAGATGGGGAACAAACTGACTTCTTGTTAGGTCTCAACGTTTCCCAAAAGTTCAAAAGACAATGGACTTCCTGGTTTCCACATCCACAAGCAAAGAGACACCCTTGTTATTTATAAAAATGTCCAGTTTGTAGTATTCAGCTCTGGCTGCAGAAACCTAGCTAGGACAGGGTCCTTCTTCCCTTGCTTTCTGCTTCCATCTCCTAACCTCTTGGTTCAGAGACAGGAACCCATTCTGTCTAAAAAGCATTTGCTGAGCTGCCATCCCCAAGGCCAGCCATCTCCAATTACCTGTCTCTACATAAGCTGTCTCCTGGGAAGCCTACGGACAGCAAGCCTTTTAATCTTCCCACTCAGGGCTGCCCTCACTCCCCTGCCAGCTTCGTTATCAGATGGTAACTAGTGTTAGTTCCTCTGTACCAGAGGGCCTAATGGGTGTGCTTTTATCTGGTGTTTGCAATAGAACACAAACACATAGCTCTTAAAACTATAGCTGGGTATGGTGGTGTATGTCTATAATCCCACCACTTGGGAGTTACAGACAGGGTAGCAGGTGTTCAAGATCATACTTGTCAAAATATCCATTCTGGGTTACAGGAGACCCAACACCAAGCCAAGTCACCAACAAAGAGGCTATAGCTCTATGAATTACTAAAAATATATGTGAATGCATCTATATCATCTCCATTCAGGTGATGGACTGGCTATAACCCCAGCTGCTCTGAGAGACTGAGGCAGGAGGATCACAAGTGTCCCTCGTCAGCCTTAACTACAGCCATATCCATTTTAAGACCAATTTAGACAAGCTTTGGCAAACCTGCCTCAAGAGAAAACCGAAAAGGTGGGGGTTAAGCAGGTGGGATTGGGGAAGCAATTTGTGGCAAAGTGCTTGGCTGGCATAAGCAAGGCTCTGGTCAACTTCCAGTACGGGGGGGGGGGGGGGTGCGGGGGGGGGGGGGGACGACACAGAATTCCTTCTCCCCAAATATAACCAGTCTCCAGTCATAGATTTAACTCCTTTAGAGTTTTTATGTTAATAGTTTTTAAGAATTGAGACACGAGCCAATGAGAATGCTCAGCAAGTAGAGGCCTAGCGCCCTCATGCAGTAGGGGAGAACTGACGCCCTAAAGTTATCCTCATACTCCAAATAGCCATTCCATTGATAAATGTCGTTTTAAAAAACTTCAAAATTGAGATATAACGTATAGCAAGTGACCACGGTTCTGGATTTAGGAAGCCACAAACTCGATAAATATACAAAGCTGTCCCTCTCCTATAACCCCCCACCATGAATTTGTAATGAACCCCCATCTCCAGTTTTGAAAACCACTGATTTTTTTTCTTTTCATATATATTTCTTATTCAGCATCTGTCAGAGCTAAATTATTTCACCCTTCGTGACATTTATGAGCTATATCCATTAGGTTGTACACAACAGTTATTCATTCTCACCGGAGTGTGTAACTCATCACTGAGTTGCCATAATTTATTTATATGATTATCACATGATATGTAATTATCATTCTATTGTTGGCCATCTGCATGTATCAGGCTAGAGACTTTTTTAAAAAAAAAGGATTTACTTACTATGTATACAATACTATAGTGTCTGCATGTATGCCTGCAGACCAGAAGAGGGCGCAAGATCTCATTACAGATAGTGAGTCACCATGTGATTGCTGGGAATTGAACTCAGAACCTCGGGAGGAAAAGTAGTCAGTGAGCCTTGTCTCCAACACTTCTCCCTGCCCCACCCCAACCCCACACGCATCTGAGCTTTTTGTGACTAATGGTGCTAAAAACTTTTTTAAATTAAAGATTTATTTATTTCTATGTTGTTTGTGTATTTTGCGTGCGTATATTTCTGTGCACCACAGGTATGTGACCCTATGAGGTCTGAAGAGGACCAGGAATCTCCTGAATTGGAATTTCAGATGTTTTTAAGCATTCACCATGTGGGTGCTGCTAATCAAACCCAGGTCCTTCGATAGAGAAGTCAGTGTTCTCAACTGACTCTTTTTTTAAGCCATGGTGACCTGGAACTCATTGCCTAGGTCAGGCTTTGAACTCACAGCAATCCTGCCTCAGCCTTGCAGGTGTGAGGAACCATATGCAACTCAAAAACTTTCTTGCTTGGGCTTCCTCATGCCCAGGTATGCGCATGACCCATCTGACCCTGAATTCGCATATGTGTGATGACGTTACCTGGGTGAGTAGACTTCATTTTTACATTTTTTAGTGTGTAAATCCATTTGACACAGCTCCCTTGAAATTTCTTGTCCTTCCGGGTGCTCTTCAGCGCCACTTCTGACATAAACTGTCTCTGCAAGTGTGATCTCCGTTCCTGAATTCCCTTTTTGGTTCGCTGGTCGATTTGATTTACTACCCACTGGAATCTCTTCTTTTACACGATTTTCCACACCCCTCTTCTAAATATTCTTTTTAAATTTAATTCAGATTTGGAGGCAGAGTCTCACTAAGTTCTCCAAGCTAGTCTGGAAGTCACTATGTAGATCAGATTAGCCTCGAACTCACGGAGATCCGCTTCAGCTGAACTGCTACTGGCTTGTGCCAAAGGGATCCGCTTTTGAAAGCAACCACCCCAGCATCCCAGACCCGATGGGCACCATGCACACGTGATGCTTGCTGAGGGACCCTCGGTATGCCTCGGAGACTAGGGTAAGGCGGCCTCCACCGCTTGACAGCAGGCATCCCGGCAGCATGGCCCTCCCAGAGGTGCAGCCGCAAGGACAAGTTGGGAGCCGAGCCGGGCTGCACGTCCTCTTCCAGCAAGCCGCTGTCCCCGCCCTCTCCCCGCCCTGCCGGAAGGGTGACCCGGCCTCCTCCACTCGGTTGTGGCTGCGGCGGGATGGCGGCGGCAGAGGCGACACCGACACCAGCTCCAGGAGTCAGTGGCTCCGGCATGGACGCGCGACTGGACCGGGAGACCGCGCAGTGGCTGCGCTGGGACCGGGTGAGGGCCGATCTCTGGCTCCTGGGTTCCCGGGCGCTGCGGCTTCTTCCACCGGCCGCCGGGCCCAGCTTCCTTCCTCCCCTGCACCGAGTCTGCTCGGAAAAGGCTGTTGCGGGACCCAGACAGCTTTGTGGCTGCCGGGCTGCAAGACAGGATAGAGGAGCGAGCCGGAGCGGGGTGGACATAGTGGGACTGGAGTCCGGGATAATCCTGGCACGAAGGGATTTCTTAGGTTCTGTGAGGGGCTGCGCGTCCTCATCCATTCAGAAGCCGCCCTGTCCCGCCTTTCCCGGGACCCGGTCCCCTCCACAGTCTAGACCACCCTTCCTGATAACATGCATCCCTGCTGGGCCAGCACACCAGGAGTTTCCCAAGGCACATTCTCTTCCTTGGGAAGGTGATGTCGGGTATGCCTCCGTAAACTGTCTTGGGGCTGAAACAGCCTGGTAGCCAGCTCTGGACATCAGTTCCTCTGGTCTCTTACATGTCCTTTCTGACCTGTGCTTACACGTCTCCCCACAATATTCCTCTTGTTTATGTTCATTTGACCTTGTTTTGTCTTGTTATTCCTGTCTGAACTTAATGAGTCTTCCTGCCTACGAAGTGCAACTTACTTCTCTCCTGTACTCTCTAAACAGCCCAGTCTTTTCCTTCCTGGCTCTTACTGGGATTGGAAGAAACAAAGCCAACAATCCGTTACAGGTTTGTTTAATGCCTATTAGTTTCCAGGGCTGATTTCAGGAGGTGAGACCGGTGCAGACAGACTGAACCAGGGCCAGGGGTTGGGAGTTGCGGCTGGGGGTGAGGGCTAAGCCATAGTTAGAAACTCTGCTTTCAGATTCTCTTTTGTTAAACATGGAGTCCATTGTTTAAATTTTTCATTGGCCCCTGAAAATTATGTAGCTGATGCTGTGTGTCTGCTCTGTACCTGGTAAACGGTAGGTCCTTGAAGCATCTGTTGGCTGGACAGAGGTTGCAAGGCTCAGCAAAGGCCGGCCCTACCACCCTTCCATCAGCCTATCCTGTTTCCATAATACCAGTACCAACTCCTTGAGGAAGTTTTTTGACTTTTTGTTTTGTTTCGGTTCGGTTTGGTTTTTTTCCTGGAAAGTTAACCTCAGGATACTTAAAGGAAGGAAACGTTCCATTTCTGATAACTTAATAGTTTTCAGTGTGTAGATTCGCCTAAAGTCAGAGCTAATGACCTATTGTTCTGTGTACTGGGCTATGTACCATTTTACTAAGTGTGGCATAAACTAATGCACAGGGAAGTGATCAGCTTTGCTCAGACCTTGAGATGGTTTTATCCTTCGTGGTGAAGTGTAACAGACAGACCTGCTCATGTCATGCTTCCTGGGAAGTAAAGGGAATGCAGGAAGAGGCCACTGAAAAATATATTCCCTAGTGACAAGTTCCAGTAACCGCTATCCGCCAACTAGTTCCCAGTTCCTGTTCTTTGTCACTTCCTCATGATGCCACCGTATTATGAACCTATCAAAGCAGAACCTTTGATTCTGTCAGAGCTCATGATCTTTGGAAGCTACTTCACAGATACTCCAGAAGAGAGCAACTTTGCTCTCCTAGGCACTTCTCAATCTCTTCAAGTTGAGACTCAGGGTTAGTCATCACATTCCATACAAGAAAATTAGAAAATGTAATTACTATAGAATATGAAATATGTCTAGGAATGATTCCTCCATGGTTAGATGTGGAGGGGAACTGTTCATTTCTCCTTTGGAGAGATTTTGGGGTGTATGTGTGTGTGTGTGTGTGTGTGTGTGTGTGTGGTTATGCACAGGTGTATGTGTGTGTGTGTTTGTGTGGTTATGCACATGTGTCTCTGTGTGGTTATGCACAGGTGTGTGTGTATGTGTGGTTAGGTACAGGTTTGTGTGTGTGTGTGTGGTTATTCACAAGTGTATGTGTGTGTGTGTGTGTGGTTATGCACAGGTGTACCTGTGCCTATCTATGCAGAGGCCGGAAGTTACCTGTCAAATGTCTTCTTCAGGCACTCTCCACCTTGGCCTAACTAAACAGCCCATTCCATGCACCCGTTTTCTATGTACCTCCAGCATTTGTCTTACAGATAAACTCTGCTTAGCTAGGCTTGTTGGTGCATGCTGGGGATGTGAATTTGGGTCTTAAACGCTTACATAATCATCACTTTACTGACAGCTGTTTCTCTAACTGGAGATAGGAGCATCTCTGGGAAGAACCCATTCCCACCAGCTGAAAGTACCAAAGCTACTAACCACCCATTCTGGCACCTGCCACTGTCCCCCTCCCCTGACACCCCCCATGCCCTCCACCCCCCACCTCTCCACCCTCCTACCCACACACCTCACACACCTTCATGCCCTCCACCCCCAACCTCTCCACCTCCTACCCACACACCCCACACACCCCCACTCCCCCACCCCGCCTTGAGCTTCAGGCTCTTGTCAGTTTCTGTCACTTTCATGTCTGACCTCATCTCTGCTGCTCTCTTGACTTTTCATCTCTCTGCTTTGCTCTCTGAGGCCACTGAGCCTTTTCTAGATATCCAAGGTCAATTAGGACATTTGAAATCTACAGTAAAATTCAGAGAAGCCCTGGATGTTGGGTGTGGCCAGCAAGTCTGTGTTTTTTCATCCACTCAGCAGGTGTTTGAGCTTTTGTATACCAGCTCTGAGCCTTTCCTTGGGGGCACCTGACAGTTTAATGAGTAAGATTGTTCTCTGTGATCGGGATCTATTGTTTTTAATCAAAAGGTTGGCCCAGGTTCCTGTTGAATCTGGAACAATCTGGAACCATAGGCTCGATTCCGATTCCAGGAAGCCAAAGTTTTATTGCAGACACGTCTCAAAGTTGAAGTTTAGGGCCTTATCTTACCCGGTGTTCATTTTAGTGGGTGTTGATTGGAACCCACGGGAGTGCTTACTCTAGTATTCCTCCAATCTTAATTCAGAAGTTCACGTGGAGTTAGGTAATCGCTCCATTTCGATCTTAACATCTGCAATTATTACAGGAAGAAAACAGTGTATGGTGGCTTCAATGATTCATGCTTGTGTCTATTTTCTTTGTTTTTTTTTTTACTTTTTAATGAATATATTTTACAAATACATTAGAGAATCATGCAGTGCTGCTTGCATTGGATGCAATCCTGGGCCCCAAGTCTGCACATTCTTTTGCAACTGGACCTATGATAGCAGACCCTTTCATCTTGCCTTAATTGTTTACTATGACCCCTGCGTTATCTTCAAAATAAAGAAACACCCCATCTTTTCTCCCATACAACTTTCATCGTCGTCGATTTACCGCCACTGGATGGACCTATTTTCCTAGTTCTGGATTTCCTTTCTTAACCATGGCCATCACCATGTCACCTATAACGGCAGCAGGAAGTCTGTTCAGTCGCCCCTTGATTTCCTTCACAGAGATGATGTACAAGTTTTTGGCTCCTGTACTGTCAGCACAGATGATCACTTACTGGAAGACCCAGGGAAATTCGGAATTTCACTCTGGAGGGCATCATGTTCTTGCTTCGACATCTTGGATGCCCAGGCAGAGTCAGACAGTTCTTGTGTCTATTTCCAATTAATACGATAGGAAAGGCACTTAGGCTGATTTTATCATGCGGTTTAAGCAAAGCGACTCAGGTTTTTGTTTAATTGTTTTTTTCCGAGACAAAGTTTCTCTGTGTACCCCTGGCTCTTCCCATGAGCAACTCACTCTGTAGACCTGGCTGACCTCGAACTCAGAGATCCACCTGCCTCTTTATCCCAAGTGCTGGGATTATTCTGTAGTATAAAATACTACTAAATCTATCAGCTGTTATTGGCCTGACTTAGTCATTGAAACTTGACCAGATACAAAGGAAACACTTCTGTTTTTTGTTGTTTTAAACAAAACTATAAAGCACCACAAAAGCAAGGTTTATTTAAATTGACTCATCTACCACCCTGGGGAGTTTGAGGACATTGAGGCAGGAGATGACTATCATGATTCAGTGCCAGGCAGAGAAAGACCAACTAATTTAAAATGTTGAAATTGTGCAAGACAGGTTCTAGCTGGTTCCCCTTTTACAGACAGGGAAACAAAGTGCTCAAGAAACTATAGCCTCGTAAGTGAGGGCTCTGGGAACTCCTGGTGGTCTATGTCTATTCTAAAGCAGTACCTTGTTCATTTTCTCTAAAACTGCTTTCCTCAATTGGAAAGAAAATGCGTCATACTATCAAAAACACCAGAAATGCAAATATAAACAAATAAATAAATAAAAGCCTGTATACAGGTTTTTCCTAGAAGTGTGTGCCTGTGTGTGTGTGTGCCTATGTGTGTATGTGTGTGTGTTGAGGGGGTGGCCTACTTTGTAGATTTTTTTGTCCTCTCCTAAACAAGCTGTGCCAAGTCGATCCATGTCTGTCTTTCAGAATCCCTTAACTTCGGAGTTAGTGAAGCGGCTTGTTGCTGAGGGTAATGAAGAAGAGCTGCAGAAATGCTTCAGCGCCCGGATGGAGTTTGGAACAGCTGGTCTTCGAGCTCCTATGGGAGCAGGGATTTCTCGAATGAATGATTTGACCATCATCCAGACCACACAGGTACCCATGATTTGGTCATTGCTGATTATTCCTGGTGTATCTCCTGATGCATCTAATAGGTTTAATTTGTTTTAATTATGGATGTGGTTTTGGATCTGACAAAGTAGAGAAAGTTCCCACAATTTAATCTATAAAATAAGACCTGTGCAGTCCTTAGCTTTCTCTCCGCCAGTGATCCAACCAGTTTATTGACTGCCTACTGATTTTCAGGCATGGAGAATTAATAAGACTAAGTCGAATTCCCTCTAGAGATTTTGTTCTTATACAGAGCTATTGAGTAAAGTGATGGTAGGAACATGAGCATGTGAAGGTGCCGGTGGGAAGCTGTATTCGATTGTATGAGACTCAGAGTCCATACCTGCCATGTTGTGTCTGTTAAAAGAGGGGATCAGTGTCCGCTGATAAGGGTATATACTGCCCTAGCCATCTTTGGATAATCCAATTTGTCATATGGGCTGAGAGGCATGATTGTTTGGACTTCTCTGGATCGCAAATTAACCCTGAGCCTTTTCTCCTGTATTCTGTCTAATTTCCAGAAATGAGGAAATATGGCATAGGGATGTTTTTAGACCCTTTGGGCCCACTTTTCCTCTAGAATAATGGATCTCTTCTGAAGTAGCCTCAGCAGTATAACGGTTAAGGGTCCTTTAAAACCACCATGAGTAGACATTTGACCCGATTCCATCAGCCACCGGTTGAAGTGGTCCTTAGAAGCTCTCTATTCTGCAAGAACCGACTCATCTATGCTGGAATTCTTTCCATGAGACACTGAGACACAAGGATGCCTAGGGCTGAGAAAGTTTCAGGAAAGCAACAGGTTCATATTTAACATCTTAGGACTTCCAGAATGGCCAGCGTGGCTGCCACCAGCTGTAGGTGACGTACCCTGATAGAACACTGGCATGCAGCATGATTGATCTCAGTCTCATGTTCACTGTGGCATAGATACTGGGTATGAGGCCAAGCCTAGGGATACCTTAAAATTGCCCTGGTTTGGCTAAGGGACAGGTGTGAGTGAGTGAAGAGCATCTCAAAGAAGGAGCGCAGAGACCAGAGGAAAACTCTCCTGCTGTTTGCCTTAGGATTTCCTTATGAAATGAATTAATGTCATCGATGCTCTGTCTCTACTTAACTTGGACACACAAGTGATGAAGAACTCACTGCCCTCTGAAATAGCCCTATAGGGCTAATCTCATTAAAAAATGGTTTCAAGGGGCTGGAGAGATGGCTCAGCAGTTAGAAGCACATACAGTTCTTGGAGAGGACCTGAGTTTTGTTCCAGCACCCATATCAAGTAACTCACACTGCTTATACCTCTAAGGTCCAGAGGTTCTGATACTCTCTCTTCCAATCTCCATATGCCCAAACCCATACACAGGCATCACACATAATTTAAAATAATAATAAAGGGGGGAGCTGGAGACATGGTTCAGTGGTTTGCTGCATTTTTAGAAAATTTGATTTTGGTTCTGAGCAACCACATCCAATGGCTCCTAACCACCTTATAACTCTAGTGCCAGGGGATCTAGCACCCTCTTGTGGCCCCCATGGGCACTGCACACATGTGGCATACATGCATACAGAGACACGTACATACATGTGACTAAAAATAAAACTTAAATAAGATGGTTTAGTTATTTTCAACCCAAATCTTTTTCTTTTTTTTAAAGCTTTTATGGGTTATAGTTATATATTTTGAGACCATACAAGTTTTTTTCTTGTTTTTATAGTAACATTTCAGTTCTGAAAACCTTCTTCATCCCTCAGAATTGTTTCTTCTTTCCCTTCAGCTATTCTCTGGTTCTCATCCTCAGCAGGACACACAGACTTCTAGTGAATTTAGGGGTGTGGGAATCTGTACTTAGATTATTTGCTTCTTATCCCTAGATACACTGAGGTCACAGCACAAGGGTTGACCTGGAGAGTCTCCCATGATGTCACTCATATAAGCTGTGAAGAGTCAGTTGTCAGGATTCCTTCTTGGGAATCCACTAGACCAATGTGTATGTGTATGCATGTGCGTGTGCATGTGCATGTGTGTGTGTGTATGCATATATGTGTGCACGTGTGTGTGTGTGCGTGCATGTGTGTGTATATAATGTCCTTATTTTTAGTCACTTTCAGATGTACCAAGTGCTATGTGTTTACCAAGAAAAAAGAAACAAGGCTGTAATATATCCCTCTACGAAAAACCATAGTTATAATTCATAGTTTATAAGACTTCCTTTAGTCAGAGTAAAGTTGCATTAGTATACATAATTGTGTAAGTCCACATTTTTGCTGCCCAGTCAACTAGAGTTCTTTGATTGTCTAGATTGTTTGGATTCCAAGTCCACGGCTCTCTCGTGCCTGAGACTGATGTATTGGGGTGTTCCATCAGCTTGCAGCAGGTCGTGATAGTTACTAAACTACACAGACTTGATTCCTGTAGCCAGTTATGCCCTGCAACTGGATTGATTGATCCTGGAGCCTCCTTTAGATTTCTGGAAAATAGTATCATAAACAAACCAACAGATTTTCATCAGTTAATTGTCAAAATCATATAAACGTTGGATGATTTCCCCAACTGAATAGTTCTCAATCTGTGGGTCATGACCATCAGAAAACACATATTTTAGATAGTCTTAGGAACTGAGACACTTCTCAGTAGCAAAAATACAGTTATGAAATATCAGTGAAAATAAATTCATGGTTGGGGGTTTCCTAAGACAATCGATACATGTGTTTTCCTATGGTTGCGTCCCACAGGCTGAGAACCGTTGCTCTAACTTACGTCATGGAGTAGAAAGGGATGTCTGAAGTGCCTACTAGTTTTAGGCTGGCACTGTAGAAGAAGCAAGAGTAAGCTCTTTGGAGGAAATGACAATTCAAGCAATGCCCTAAGCAAAATGCCTGCAGTGTATATTTAGCATACAATGTATGCTAGGGTGTGTGTGTGTGTGTGTGTGTGTGTGTGTGTGTGTGTGTGTGTGTGTGTGTGTGTGTGTGTGTGTGTGTGTGAAAGATAACTTTGGGTGTGATTTTTCAAGCACTATTCACCTTTTCTCTTGAGACAGGGTCTCTTACTGGCCTAGAACTCACCAAGTAGGCTAGGCTGGCTAGCCAGGGAACCCAGGGATCTAGGAACTGACTCCACCTCCCTAGTACCGGGATTGCAAGCATGTCCCACTATACCTATCTTGTTTTGATTTTTGTTTTTTGTTTGTTTTTTTTAAACTTGCCTTCTGGTGATTGAACTCAGATCCTTAGGCTTACAAGGCAAGCATGTAACTAAGTACCCCCACTTTACCTGTTTACAGTTCAAGTCTTATAAAAGCTCTGTATGGTACATGGTATTGCTGTTACTATTTATAGACATGGAGATTGAGGCATCAAAAGATTGAGGAACTTGTCTCTTCCTCAGTGGTAGCAGAGTGGAGTTCAAATCCATTTTCTGGCCCTAGAGCATATACTTTACACCCTACACAGAACCACCCCTCATTAGACCCGGGTACAAGCCACATTCTGCTGTTCTTTAGGTCTGAAATGGGCTTGCCCCTTTTCTTCCTTGTGCCCCCATCTATACAATGGAAATTCTTAGTAAGCTGGTCTGAACCTGGAGATATTCGTTACGGCTGTTCAGCACAGCATCTGACTTAGTAAAATAAAGCTGTTTACACCTTACTGTTCAGTCCACATAATTACTGTCCCCGTGAATGATATAATCCTGTGAAAATTTGAGGCTGCCTTGAATCTCATGTGCTCTTAACCCCTGGGCTGTCTTCAGGGATTTTGCAGGTATCTGGAAAAGCAGTTCAGTGACCTGAAGCAGAGGGGCGTGGTGATCAGCTTCGATGCAAGAGCTCACCCTGCCAGTGGAGGCAGCAGCAGAAGGTATTTCCGTTTTTGAGGGGCTTTGGGGATGGAACCAGGAGACGTTTTTTCAGAAAAGGATTTTTTCATGGCTTCTTTTATACTTTTACTTTCAATTAGACTTCAATTATTTGACTTTTAAAAAATATTTTTAATTTTGTGTGTGTGTGTGTGTGTGTGCGCGCGCGTGTGTGTGTGTGCGCGCATGTGGGTATGTGCATGTGTGTGCAGGTGCTCACAGAGGCCAGAGACATTAGATACCCTGGAGCTGGAGTTACAGGTAGTTGTTACGAGCCTCTGTAAGAATAGTAGAGATAGGCAGGCCCGGTGGTGCATGCCTCTAATCTCAGCATTCAGAGGCAGAGGCAGGTGAATCTCTGTGAGTTCAAGGCCAGCCTGGTCTACAAAATTAGAACAGCTAATTCTCTGGCTGTTACACAGAGAAACCCTGTCTCAAAAACAAACAAACAAACAAACAAAACCCCCCAAATAAAACCAAACAAAGAGAACAGTACAGATCCTTAGCCACTGAACTATCTCTCCACCCTTCAATTTTTTAAATAACTTGACTTTAAACCCATAATGGCACAACTTCCTAGCTGTTAAAAATGATGGTTTAGGCTCAGCCTTTAATCCCAGTTTTAATCCCCCAGACAACATAGAAAGCATTTAAAAATGGCCCTCGGTCTCCATCAAGACTGGTTCTAAGACAACCTCAACTCCAAAATCTAAAAGTGTACACGTGGTTTGGGTACAGGTACCTGTGTACAATGTCTCACGCACTTTTATCTTTTCAGTTTTGAGACTAGATCTCATCATTCAGCTCATACTTATATTGAATTCATGATTTTCTTGTCTCAGTCTCCTAGAGTGCCCGGATTACAGGCAGACACCACCAGGCTTGAGTTCCATATCCTATAAACCATCTCTGCATAGCCCCGGAGACTGGACCGTTCTTTGTTTTGGGCCTGCCCTGTGCGTTGAAAGATTAAATGGCCTCTCCCCATTAATTCCATCACTTGCCAGTAGCATGTCCCCTCTCCCAAGTATGGCAACTATGTGGGAGATTATGTCGCTCCATTGTAAATAATTGTCCCTGCCTATGAGTTTAATAAAAAGCTCTGATTGGCCAAAGGCAGACAGGAAGTGTGGGCGGGGCTACCAGACTAAAAAGACTCTAGGAACAGGCAGAACAGAGCAGAATGCCAGAGAGAAGCCAGAAGAAGCAGAGGACAACTATATTGCTCTGAGAAAAGGTACCGAGCCGTATGGCTGAACAGAACAAGAATCATAGACTAGATTAAGGGTAAAGAGTTAGCAAGTTATATGCTTGGGCCTTAGGCCGATCAGCCTTAAACTATTGTAAACATCTGTGTGTCTCTGAGGGTCTGTGGGTCTAAACCTTGAGGTTAGGCCCAAAAGTCCAGGCCAGAAACCTCATACTACAAAAACTGTTCATGCCTCCACATCAGAAACCTCATGAGGGACAGGTGAGCCCAAGCAAGAACCACTAAAGTAGGCTGAGATAGACAGTGTTGAAGGACTTTAATGCAGGCCTGGCTTACATGCTCAGTGGCCTTGGACTCACGGCAAAGTGACCTGTGAGGCCTTTATACTAAACAAAAGATGGCTGACAGGAGCGGACTTCAGAGGGGTCCTCAGCTTTGGTGTTTGGTACCAGTGTAAACATTAGAAAAACGCCCTCCTTCTCTCTCACTACCATACGCAATCTAAAGGCATGGTAGAAGGGGCAGGGGTTGCAGCTCTATTAGTAGACTGCTTGCCTAGCACGCATGCACACACCCCAGCATGCTTGTTCATTGTCTCAGTGATGCCAACAGCCCTAACCCAACTCTCTCCTATTTTCTGCTTCTCTAGGTTTGCCCAGCTGGCTGCCACTGCATTTATTAGCCAGGGGGTTCCTGTGCATCTCTTCTCTGATATAACCCCAACCCCATTTGTGGTAAGTAACCATTTCCTTTCCAACTTCTTGTCACAGGACCTGGGGTGGGAGTCTGCTGACTTTATGGGCCTTGGTACTGTTGGGCTTTGACGGTTTTGGTGATAGACAATTCCTTGATGTATGCTGGGCTAACTCGGCTCTCTCTAAGGCAATTTCACTCACATTCTCAAAGTCCAATAAAAGTTGGAAATTTAGCTCAGTGGTAACACAGGCTATGGCCTGGGTTCGAGCTTTAGAACCAAAGGAAAAACAAGGTATCATTTTATTTTGTTTGACTTCTGTCTTAGTTGTTCTATTGCTGTGAAGAGACACAATGACCACGACAACTCTTATAAAGGAGAGCAATTAACTGTGGTGGCTAGAGTTCAGAAGTTTAGTTTATTATCGCTGTGATGGAAAGCAAGACAGCATGCAGGCAGACAGGGTGCTGGGGAAGGAGCCTGCATCTTGACTCACGGGCAACAGGAAGTGAACTGAGACACTGGGCATGGCTTGAGCACAGTGAGACCTCAAAGCCTGCTTCTATACTTCCTCTCACAAGGCCACACCTACTCCAACAAGGCCACACCTCCTAATAGTGCCTCTCCCTTTGAGGGCCATTTTTTTTCAAACCACCACAATTCTATGGATCTCTTAGCAAATTAGCAAAATGCTCATTTTTAAAAAATTGGTAGGTAGTTCATTACTGCAATTATCACAATTAGGAAGTGTCTTGAGTCAAAATCTGAATCTGAATCTCTCAAACATTACTGTGGTTTTGAACAAGCTGGTGTACCAACTTTAAATGGTCCATTCCAAATGTTATTTCTGTCTAGACTGTTATGGGGTCCTCCATGAACAGAAGTGAAACAATGGCCATTAGAGACATGATAGCCATTACTTTTCAGAAGATCCAACTGTTAAGAACTGGACCTCATGAGAGTATGTTTTTATAAAATGTGATTTATTGTAGCTCCTTCCATCAAGTAGCAATGAGAGTGTGTTGACCAGAAGGATGGTCCGCTGACCTAGTGAACAGAGAACAGCCACAGCACCTCCATGGGTGTCTATAACCCAGTAAGCACTTAGCACCACTGCTCTATGTAGCTCAGGTTTCATCATTTGATGGAAATGTTGCATCCATTCTGTCAGTAGCTAGTATACTATAGGAGAACTGAGGGAGTGTCTTCCACTGTCCCATATTGTTGAGTGGTTCGGCCACTTTCTTTGAAACAGGTCTTGCTATAAAGCTCTGCTTAACCCCAAACTGTAGGGTAGGCTGGTCTTGAACTTACAGTGGTCTTCCTGCCTCTGAAATTTCAGACATAAGCCACCACACCAGCCTAGTTCTACCCATTTCTCTGTACCAGGGCACATCCTTAAGGAATGTAATATAACTTCCAAGGAGAAGATTATGATGGGAGTGTAGACAGGATTGGATGGCTCAAATCTCAGGTTGCTGATGTAGAAATCTCTACCAGGCACAGGATAAGCCAGCGCCCTTTCTCCACTTTGGCTTGTCTTGAGAGGGTGGGAACTAAGTCGCAATGTCAGGGCCAAATGTCAACCGTGGAAGTGAGGGACAAAGAATCTCTCATTGAGACTTCGTTGTCTCCATTTTTTCCTCAGTGAGTAAGGAAAAGGGGGGAAAGGGAATGAGCAGAGGGAAGCCAGTGCTTCCACTTCCTTTGTGAGCCAAAGCTTTGAACGGATGCAGAATGGAGCTTGGCCCATCTTTGTCTTCAAAGAATTTTCTAGCTCTATAAAGGAGACAGAAGGAAGGAACACATAGGAAATAGTTGACCTGTTTGGTGAGGATGAACATTCTGGAACTTTGGGCAGCCAGTTAGTTCCTAGAATGCTAAGACTGTATATAATAGCATCCTTTTAGCCACAAGCAAAGTATTCCATGATAGTGGAAGCCACATGTAAGATAAAAGTCAGTGCAGCTTGTGGCCTACGGTTCATGCCAATGAATGTTTAATTTATGGTTTAAAGCTGTAAAGGACTAACAGCAGTAACTAAAAATAAAATAGAGCAGATGTAGCAGTATCCTGGCATGAAAGAGTTAAGACAGACACTCATCTTCCTGGACCATGAGTAACAGAAACAGAACAGAGCCAAACAACAGATGAGGGGGATGCTGTATGTTGCTTGGATGGGACACAGGATGCTGAATGGCCTGTTAGGATAATAGGGTAATAAAGGGGTGTGGTGACTGTGTCCAAACCATGTGTACTAGGCATTTTCATTCTGTCTGATCTTTGTTAAGAACTGTCTCCTGCCCTGTTCAGCCCTACACCGTGTCACATCTGAAACTCTGTGCCGGGATCATGATCACTGCCTCGCACAATCCGAAGCAAGACAATGGCTATAAGGTACACCCGTGTCTCTCCTCACACAGTGCTCTTACAAGGAGCCCCATCCCTGTGCTGTTTGGGAGTGGGTGCTCTGCACTCTGAACCTACTAAATGTTTCCTGGCTTCTCTAGGTCTACTGGGACAATGGAGCCCAGATCATCTCTCCACATGATCGAGGCATCTCTCAAGCTATTGAAGAAAATCTAGAGCCCTGGCCCCAGGCTTGGGATGAGTCCTTGATTGATAGCAGTCCACTGCTACACAACCCCAGCACTTCCATCAGTAGTGACTACTTTGAAGACCTCAAAAAATACTGTTTTCACAGGTAACTGAATTGTGGCTTCACTTCAGCTATGTCGTTCAGCTGGAATCTATGTTGGGTTTCTGCTTTTGTCTCTTTTACTTCATGCATACACTGTAGCTGTGTGTATAAGGGCCAGCAGCAGAGCTGGCCACATTTTAAAGCTAATCCTCATGATTTTTTCAGCTACATGGAGCCTGTCTTCACTCCTCAGAACTGCTATTCTAGTATGTAAATAGAACACATTATCAGTCAGGGAAGCCACTCTGAAGTGGCTTTATTCACAAAAGCAGGTGACCATCCCTTGGGGCACAGTTTATAGTGCTGTAAACGTGTGTGTGTGTGTGTGTGTGTGTGTGTGTGTGTGTGTGTGTGTGTGTGTGTGCGCGCAGTTTGTGTGCATGAGTATACATGTATATGTGTGTGTTTGTAGCTGTGTCTATATATGCCTATATGGGTACAACTGGGGTGTGTATGTGTGTTTCAAAAAAAAAAAAAAAAACCTTTCAGGGCTGGGGATATGGTTCACTGGGTAAGTACTTGCTACATAAGTGTGAGGCCTTGAGTTCACCACCCAAGTGTGGTCATACAATGTAGCTATATCCATTCCTTCAGCCTAGTGCAACCTTGATGCTCACAGTCGGGTGCTGAGCAGGATGGCTGTACTATTTTCTCAGGGAGGAGTCAGTCACAGGCTTCACTACTCCTCATTGTCCCTCAGCAAGAAACAGAACGCCTAGGTTGTCCGGTGCTATATTTGTTAGGACAGCCTGGACCTGGCAGTTTTAGTGCAGAGCGAGACTCCCATCCCATCTGAAGGGAGAGACCATACTGACTAAAGGGTCTCCTTGGGCCATGGGATAGAGATCTGAGTTCCCGGGTCATTGGATTTTATTTTTCTCTACAAAAGGAATCTCTAAAAATGTGGTTGTCATTTTCTTACCATTGCTGTGTGATGTAAACACATTTGTGAGCTCTGTGGCTGACCTTCTCTTTTAGTGCACAAACATAAGAGTTGACAGGGTGTTTTTAATCACTGAAATTAGTGTGAGAACCAACAATTGCACACACATGTGCGTATATGCGTGTGTGTAAAAACTTTTTACATAATATGATATATCACAATATATATAGTATATAAGATATATGTATTTACAATGTTGAAGGTGATCAGCAAACTGCCCTCCAAGAATATTAGAGTAGTTGGCACCCACACCTGCAGCCTGTGGTGATAACATAGGACCTCGTGTCTAACCCTGTGCTCAGCGTTATCAAATTTATCATTTTCCCTCCATTTGTTAGGTGAGAGTAATATATCATCTTCACTCACATGCCTTAATTATGAAAACCTTTTTATGTTTATCAGATGTATATTTGTCTTTTCTATGGCTTGTCTGTTGTCTTTAGAAAACCTTTATTTATTTGGAAAAAGAGGCTTGTTTATTTCAAGCATCTACTTTCTTACTGTAACTTTTGAAAGTTTTGACTGAAACTTTAACAATTTTGTTAACTGTCTTTTAATTTTTGTTTTCTGGATTTTATTCACACTTTAAAAGACTATATCAAGATTATAATGGAAAAACTCTGCTTTTGAACATTTGCATTTTGGGGTGTTGAATCTTATCTTCTTTGGTATGATCTGACACCCAGCCCTCCGTCTTTCCCTCTAGAGAGCCTTGTTTCTAACCTTCATCACTTTCCACTTGGCCTCACTTAGGAGTGTGAACAGGGAGAGCGCCCTGAAGTTTGTGCACACCTCTGTCCACGGTGTGGGTCATGAGTTTGTACAGCTTGCATTCAAGGCCTTTGACCTCGCTCCTCCCGAAGCTGTTCCCCAGCAGAAAGATCCAGACCCTGAGTTTCCAACTGTCAAATACCCGAATCCTGAGGAGGGTAAAGGTGTCTTGGTAACCTACTTTTATTAAATAATGGACTCTACCTTTTAGACCCTAAACTGCCGTTCTCAACCTGTGGGCCGTGACCCCTTCACAGGGGTTGTCTAAGACCACGAGATTCATAACAGTAGCAAAATCACAGTTATGAAGTAGCATGAAAATGGTTTTATAGTTGGGGGTCACCACAGCATGAGGGACTGTATTCAAGAGTCACAGCAGTAGGAAGGTTAAGAATCCATTGTTATCAAACATTACGTTTTTGTGGGGGTTTGTTGTACTGAAAAAAAAAAGAGCTATATCTCTGGAAATGTATATGTTAGATGCTCATTAATTTCTTTATAAAAACTTTCAAGCTTGATATCTTACAAGAGGACGTAAGAGCTAAAATCTAAATTATTCTTTAAATTAAAATGTAAAGATATTTATTTTTAAATTATGTGAATTGGTGCTTTTTCTGCATATATGTCTGTGTGAGGGGTTGGATCCCTGTGGAGCTGGAGTTAGAAATAGTTGTGAGGTGCCCTGTGGGTCCTGGGTCTTCTGGAAGAACAGCCAGTGCTCTTAATCCCAAAGCCATCTTTCCAGTTAAAATTAAATTAGATTTTAATTGACAGTTTCTTTATTGCCAAGAAGTAATGATAACAGAACGGAGAGGGGTTTTTATTATTTAAGTTATTTATTGTTAAGGATTATTATTGATAGTTGTAGCCCTCATAGGCACACACAGTACCTAGAGATACCGGTCTAGCCACAAGGCTGCCACTGTTCTATGCAGGGTAGGGATATGCTGCACACAGGACTCTCATCGTCTGATCTCAACTTAGGAAAAGAAAATAAAATCTGACTCAGCAAGAGCATCTGAGGGGAAATGGGGAGAGCAGATAAAACCCTGAAACCCCAATTTTTGGGATAGCGCTTTTAGCTCGTACGAACATGCACATTCTAAAGACTAAGGTGTTTTCCTTACGTAATCTTTCACTAATGTTTTCAGACTTTGTCTTTCGCCTTGGCTGACAGGACCAAGTCCCAAGTTATCTTAGCCAATGACCCAGATGCCGACAGGCTTGCTGTGGCCGAAAGACAAGACAGGTGAAGTTAACTTTGTTCATGTGTGTCATGGAAAATATACAAAATGCCATCTTTAGCAATGATATGTTTCTGAGTAGATTGAGTCCACGGGGCATTTCCCAGGTAATTATATTTCTTTTTACAGCCAAACCTCTGAGGGATTTCTCTAACAGGACAGTTTTCCTGACTCGTGTAATACAGAACAGAGCAACCCAGTGCATGCTGGGAATTGAAATGACTCTGTGACTCCCTCATTTTTTATAACTGAATTTCATATATGAAGGTTTGTATGCCTGATGAGGCAAAGTTCTTTCTTGATGCTGGCTCAGCAGTTCCTTTTCTGCCAGAGGATTTGATAAAGCTCTAGACCTTCAAAACACTATTGAATTTAGGGAGAACAGACAGGTGTTGACATAATGTTTAAGACAAGTATGACATGTGATCAATGCAGAGGATAAAATAAGAGTGTCTGTACATTTTCAAACTACAGCCTTTGTCAAAGATGGAAATGCAAACATCCTTGGCTGACACATGGGAGCTGGTTGGATGTTTGTGATGTGGCGGGTTCATTTTTTCTCAGTTATTTGAAGACCTGGAACAGGTTTACAGAAAGTATGCCAAACTTTATTTGCCTAGCTCCAGGAACTTCTGTGTCTTCCTGGAAGCTGCTAAAACCAAGTGCCTGTTTCCTTTGTAGTGGTGAGTGGAGAGTGTTCTCAGGCAATGAGCTGGGGGCCCTATTGGGATGGTGGCTCTTCACTTCCTGGAAAGAAAAGAACCAAGGTAGAAGCACCCTCAAAGACACATACATGCTGTCCAGCACAGTCTCCTCCAAAATCTTGCGGGCTATTGCCTTGAAGGAGGGTTTTCATTTCGAGGTAAGATGTTCTTGTGACTTGACTCCTCTTGATGCCTAAGACAATTTTCTCTTTCTTTCATTTTTTTTTTAAATTTTGAGACAGAGTTATACATAGATAGATATATAAATATATATATACAGACAGACAGATACAGAGAGAGAGAGAGAGAGAGAGAGAGAGAGAGAGAGATAGCACAGGCTGGCTCTGAAGTTCATATATAGCCAAGGATGACCCTGAACTTCTGATCCTCCTGCCTCCACCTTCCCTTTGTAGGCTTACAGTCATGTATCACCATACCCAGTATATGTGGCCCTAGGGATTGAACCCGGGGTCAGACAAGCACTCTACTAGTTGAGCGGCATCCCCAAAATATTTCTCTTTTCTTTTGGCTTATTCTTTTAGGAAACATTAACTGGCTTCAAGTGGATGGGAAACAGAGCCAAACAGCTAATAGACCAGGGGAAGACGGTCCTATTTGCATTTGAAGAAGCTATTGGTAAGAAGTAATGAGGTTCACAGAGTATATATATGTATATATAAAATATATAACAAACAACTAAGAGGAAGATTTGAATTTGAGCTCAAAAGATCCCAACGGAATGGAATCATACAATCTACCTTGCTTTTCTTGTTTAGATCAAGTGTTGAGCTACTCCAAAATCAGAATCTCACATCTTTTTAACAAAAAAGAATAGTATGCACATAATTGGGTCATCCATACATATCTGATGGTGGTGATGTTTCTACAGAGGGCTGTTGGCAGCGTAAGGATTCACACATTTGTGGAGCTGATTGTTAGGTCTCAAACCTGGGACAAATAGCTAACTGGGGTGCTTATGTAACACATCAAAGCAGACCCAAGGTTCTCCCAGCATCCCTCAGTCCCTTCTTGTTGCCTGTCTCTACCCTAAATCTCTGCAGCCCAGGGGCTTTCCCCCAGCTACCCTTTTCTATATAATCCAGCCATTCTGATTACCCACCCTTTTTGTCTACCCTTTACTCTCCTGGCTCCACCCACCACCTCAGCTTTATCTCCTTACAGGGCCTGGCTCAGGGCCATGTTCACTCTGGACTCTTACAGATGTCTCAGCCTCTAGCTATGCTCACCCTCATATCTACAATAAACCTCTGACACCATCCTTTTTTCTTTCTTTGTTTTGGTTTGGGTTTTTTTGGTTTTTTTTTTCATTCACTGATAAAGTCCACCCTCTTCTAAGAGTCTAATGAGGATGTGTGCTGGGTCTGCCCAGGGAGCAGAAGGCTGCTAAGTGGTCTCCCATCCTCACAGTCATGAACACAGGAAAGGACTTTGAAAGTTTAACCAGAATCAGTGGAAAGCCCTTATCCTCAACCATCAGTCAGTATATATAAGTGGAAGGAAAGCTAGTCATGGACATAGGCCATTCAGTTGTTTGTGGAAGCCTAGCTTAGCAACACTGACACACTCACTTAGACACCTCATTGCAGAGAGCGGCTTGGATGCTGCCTTTAGGAAGTCACATTTTCAGAGCTATCTTTCTACAACTTTTGTTAAGCAGATATGTTCACCAAGTACTAATTATTTATTTAATGACTCTGAATTATGTGGTAATGACCTTGGCCTTCAGCAATTCCAATTAGTAACCACACGAAAGAGGGTAGAGGCCAGCTATGAAGGTGACTCGGAACTACTGAGAACCACCAGGTTTCAGAGAAGAGAGAGGTAGGGGCTGAAGCAAGTAGAACTAACTTCATCTGACCTGGGGCTGTGATGGTGAGTTTAGTCAGTGAACACATTTGCCAGCAGGGGAGATCTCCACACGGGCCATTCAACACAGACTGCTCAAGACACTGGGTTAAATTGTCTGGTTTTTGAGACAGGATCTTGTGTGACCCAGAACAGCCTCAGACTCTATAGCTGAGGCTAACACTGAATGCCTGATTTCCTACCTTCAGGTCCCAAGTGCTAGCATACATCACCACTGTCAGCTCGGTGTAAGCTGCCCATACTCTGGTCCTCTGAGGGCTCAAACCCAGGACCTTCTATGTGTAGAGCAGATATGAAAAGCAGCAGGGTATGGAACCGAATTCACATCTAAATTCTTAAACACAGATAAACGAAGACCACACATGTGCTCCAGACTAGACCCTAACACGTACCAGGCAACAGGCCTGCACTCATGTGGCCTGTTCTAGTGCCGTAGCAGAATCCTCTCCTAAGGCTGTGTGTCTACTGCTTCATCTGCAGGATATATGTGCTGTCCCTTTGTTCTGGACAAGGATGGAGTCAGCGCAGCCGTCATAACTGCAGAGCTAGCGAGCTTTCTAGCAACCAAAAATTTATCTTTGTCTCAGCAGCTAAAGGCCATCTATGTGGAGTAAGTGTCTGTGGCTATGGTTCCCAACTTTCCTAATGCTGCAACTCTTGAGTATACTTCCTCATGTTGTGGTAACCCCCTACAACCATAAAATTATTTTATTGATAATTTATAACTGTAATTTTGCTACTTCTATGAATCATAATGTTAATATCTGATATACAGGATATCTGATTCCCCAAATGGACCGCTACCCACATGTGAGAACCACCGGTCTATGGACTATTGAAGGAATGTTGACCATATTTCAAGTGTTCATATTTTGCTGTTCTGTTTCTTATGAAAACCAAGATCACCTTTTCTGCGTGACGTGTCACCACTAATTAGTAACGGCCATTTGCAGTTGCATGGATTCTAACTTGAGAGAACAATTCACAAATGGCTTTGATTGAAGAGTGACTTCAAGTAGTCAGTGTCATAAGAGGATTAAATGCACTGATGTGGGGATCAGTCTTTGTAGCAAGTACTGAACTGTGCCTGTGTGGTCCAGAAGCTGCAAGGCAGCATGAGCAGTAAGCCATGCAGCACTGCTGTGTTCTATAAAGCTGTGACCTTCCTAAACAGGCTGATCGGGAATAGACGACTGATTCATAGTCTCACTGTGTGCGCCTGTTGTTCAGGGAACAACCTCAGCTTTTGTTACTCAGGTGGTGACCATCTTATTGATACCATTCTGCCTTCTCCTGGAGCTTGGCAAGTAAACATGGCTAGCTGGCCCCCAAGCCCCAGGAACCTACCTGTCTCTGTCTCCCAAGTGCCAGGACCACAAGCATGCACCTTTATGCCCATCTTTTTTATTTGGGTTCTGGTGATTAATCAGGCCATCTTGCTTAAAAGGCAAGGACATCACTGACTGAGCTTTCTCTTCTTCCCTGGACCTCTTTTTCATTTCCTTTTTAAATTTATTCACTTTAATTTTAATGTGTGTGGATGTTTTGACTGCATGTGTCTGCGTACCCTGTGTGTGCCTGATACCCACAAAGGCCAGAAGAGGCTACTGGGTCTCCTGTGAAATTGGTGCTTGCAGATGGGTATGAACCACCATAAAGGTGCTGAGAATTGAACCTGGGTCCTCTGGAACAGCTAATGCTTTTAATCACTGGGCTGTCTTTCCAGCTCCCTTCCTCCCTCTCTCACTCCCTCCCTTCCTTTCTTCCTTCCCTCCTTCCTTCATATTTATTTATTTATTGTGTGTGTATATATGTAGATGGGTCGCCACCAAATACACATGGAGGTCTGAAGGCATCTGAGAGGAATTGGTTCTCTCCTACCATGTGTGTTGGGGGTGGGGATCAACTCAGGTCATCTGGCTTCACAGCAGGAGTCCTTATCCACTGAACCATCTTGCCCAAACCAACCTCTTTCTTAACGTTAGATTATTCTTTTGAAGTTGGCTAGAGCTTATCTGTTTCACCTGATTTAGAATGTGCTAGCTGGAACACAACTTGCATATTGTCAACAGAATGTTTGTGGCTCATTTTGCTTAAATTTATGGGTTGGGTTGTTGTTTTTTTTTTCTTATAGGTATGGCTATCATATTACCAAAGCTTCATATTTTATCTGCCATGACCAAGGCACCATTCAAAAACTGTTCGGAAACCTGAGAAACTATGATGGGAAGAATAATTATCCCAAAACATGTGGCAAATTTGAAATCTCTGCTATCAGGGACCTTACAACCGGCTATGACGACAGTCAGCCCGATAAAAAGGCTGTAAGTCATGTTTATTTTATCAGCTAGTTTATTTTATGTTCACCATTCCTGCAATTTGAACAGATTCATTTAGTTACATGGTTGGTTGAAGCTGACTTGGGACACTAAAGCGTTATTATAATAAAATACCTGGAAAACTAGAGCTGTTGATGTGTGGCTCAGGCGTAGGCTGCTTGTCTAGCACATACAAGGCCCTGGGTTAAACCTAGCACTGTAAAAAGAATAAATAAATAAATAAAATTAAATAAGCTATGTAGAAAAACTAGGAATCATGGGCTAGAAGTACAGATGACCTCACAAGCCATTTGGTGCTAAGTGACATCAAAGCCATCCTGTCACACTCAAGGAAACGTGACTCAGAAGGACAGTAACTGGTGAGGGTCCAGGTGGAGCTGAAACCTTTCGACTCTGGACTCCACTCTTCCTCTTCATCAGCACATGTCACTCCAGAGAGTGTCTGAGTCACACAGAGGGTATGATGACACATACCAGTAAATCCCTACAACGGACCAAGGCAGTTCCCTGAAGTCTGAGGCCAACTTGGGCCGTATATCCTGACATCCTGTCATAAGCAAACAGTGCTAAAGGCCACCCTGGAGCTTTTCATTGAGCAGGTCTGAGATAAGGACAAAGAATTTGCACATCTAATAAGCTTCAAGGTGACTAGATGCTGGTCTACTCTGAGAGGGTAACTTGTTTTCTGGAAAGTCTGGCCTTCTTTTCTGACTGCACACAGCCTATTCACTGTAAAATCCATCTTTGCGTTAGGTTCTCTCTTAGAGCCAGAGATAGCAGAAGTGTAGGGCTCCTGTGGCCAGTTTAGGAGGGCAACAGGAATTGTCTACTGGTGGAGATAAAGAATTTATGCCGAAACTTCCTACATTCTGTAGCCCCCTGCCTGTCCTCATGAATCACACCTGAGTCTGGACTGCAATGGCTGGTCATTACCATCACCTGCATTGCTA
This sequence comes from Phyllotis vaccarum, assembly GCA_033318265.1. NCBI lineage: Eukaryota > Metazoa > Chordata > Mammalia > Rodentia > Cricetidae > Phyllotis > Phyllotis vaccarum. Next base: position 108,204,093 of record JARWLC010000001.1, on the reverse strand, counting down.
GGTATATTCTTCCTTCTGTCCATAAAAAGTTGCATTTCCCGTCACTGGTAATTGCTTTCTTTGTCTGTCTAGATTTCTATGTCACTGTTACCAGTCCTTCCAAAAGTCTCCTCATGGCATTTTCCACTGCTGCCAGGTCCCAGCTACTGTGTCCACTGGCCATGCTCCTCAGCCCTCCATGTAGCCTGCCCCCACTGTCCTCTGGATCGAACACACAGCTGTCATCCTCAGAGTGCCCTGTGCCAAGGTTGAGACCCTCACTCCTGACCTTTGGCTTCTTCCTATATTCATTTTCCTAGATCACATCTCATTGCTTCCTGGGGTAGCCAAAGTAGATGGGGGGGGGGGCTGTTAGGTCTGAACATGTTTTGTTTTTTGTTCTCAACGTTCCCCAGACTCAGAGTTTGAAAGCATTGCTCCATTATTGTTCAGTGTCTAGGCACTTCGTTCAGCATCTGCTCACCTATTTAGTGAAGAATGGAGTCAATGTGTGATGCCTACAAGGAGGTTAACACTGTATTCATCATTTCTTTACAGCTGATTTTGTTTCTCAATGACTAAACTCAATGCTGGATGTCACAGTGTGTTGGTTAGCGGTTCACTCTGTTCCAGTGTTGCGGTTACTTATTAGATGTGTCAGACTTTTGGTACTATTTATTGGGACTCACTGTTCAGTCAGTGGTCATGTGGCTTCATTGCTCATGGCTGTGGCAGTGTGGAAATCTGACAGAGCGGGACACTGTAGGAGAAGGAGACTGTTGACTTTACACATTACAGACAAGAAACAGGAAGAATCCAGCATGGGCCAGGGCCAGGTTCTACCTTTAAAAACAGGCTCCCAGAGACTGGTGTCATCTATAGAGTCCCACATCTTCCCAGGACTCTACTGACTCTGCATCGTCAATTCACTAAACCACTGACTAGGTCCTTGGTATCTAACTTTACCTGGAAATGCCCTTGCAGACATACCCAGAGCGTGCTGTAGAGCTTTCTTAGTCATGTCTCAATCCCATCCAGTCAGCCGTCACAGTGGGTCTTTCAGCCTGTGGCATCATTCTCTTTAGGTCTCAGTTCTTGGTGATGTGTTTTCTTGAAGAGTTTCCAGGCAGATGCTGTCTCTCCAGGACTGATACCCTCCCCCGTTTCTTCTTGTCCCACTCTACTCCTTTTTTGAGGGCTTTTTCTCAACTTTTAGTTTTTAGTGTTTCTGTTGTTTGTTCAATTCTTATTCTAATGTTTTTTTCCAGAATGGCATCCGATTATTATTATCATAATATTTTAATCACTATTTAATTAACATATTAGCATTTTAAAATTATTGTTGTTTTTGTGTACTGTATCTTCTAAACATTCATCTTAAAAACTAAGAATATTTTTCATCCATATAGCCTTTATTTTCCCCAATTTTGGTCTTTGTTGTTTTATTTTTGTTTTCTTATTAGTTTTGGACTTGTTATTTATCCACTGTCTTTCCCTAGGGATCCCTCAGTATCCTTTGCATACTAAAACTGGTTCTAAGTTCTGTATACGCATGACAAATGACCTAATGCAATTCCAGGCATTCTAAGATTGACCTTCATTTTGGAGCTATTTGGCTGGTCCAGAGCCTAACCCTAACTGGTTTCCTAAAGGATATAAATTGGTTTGTCAAAACCCTAGAGTGTGGCTAGGGCTAAGTCTGGGATGTCTCCATGTGTCCCATCAGACTCCATGGTGCCGGGTGATCCTTGCTTCTGAGCCTTTTTAATTCAGACTCCAGAGAATGTAAACATTCTTTGCTGGCAGAGAAGAGCTGGAGCCCCTGACTCCAAAGTTAGGAGGGATTATCTTGGGAGCATCTAGTAGTTTCTTTTGAATCCTGTTTCTATGTTTTATCTCTGCCTCACATCAACCCTGGCATACCTGGCACTTCTGTTTCTTGAGCCCAGTTAGACTTCTGCAGAGCACAGTGTCTGTTTCCTGTTTCTGTCTCCCTGTCAGGTTCTGGAACCCCACAGTTTACATGGTTCATCATACCATTTCTAAATCCTTATCTGTTTCCTGTCTTCCATGATTGAGTGACCTCCGCAGGAAGTGTTATCTATCTCTTTTCCTCTTTGCCCTGTGTTCATGTTTGTGAAAACACGTCTACTCTTAACTTTAGCGATGTTCTGAAGTTAACAACTATAGACACATCTGTCAGGGTCTTGTACTAGAAAACAAAGCCAAAGCTCCTTATGAACCTTTTTTTTTTTTTTTTTTTGCCCAAAGTTTCAGTTTACAACATTGAAGTATGATCTACTTTTCTGTAGTGCATTTTTAAGCTGAAATAATATGTTTTAATTTGAACAAAACCTTGATAGCTTCTAATGAATTTATACAGTGCTAGTCTGTGAAGTTACTTAGTTTTGCATATTACTAGGGTTGTATTTTCTGATTTTCTGAAGAATGTCCTTGTGGCCAGTACTCATCTAGTATTAATTTTCTTGCTTATCTGAGACAGTATTCATTGGGTCAGAACAGCTTGTTACTGTTTAAGTGTGTGACATGTACAAATTCATCTCTAGGTTCTTCCTACCAGTAAAAGCAGCCAAATGATCACCTTTACCTTTGCTAATGGATGTGTGGCAACCATGCGGACCAGTGGGACGGAGCCCAAAATCAAGTACTATGCAGAGCTGTGTGCTCCCCCTGGCAACAGGTATGATATGGATGGTAGCTGCTGTGACTCACATTACTGAGAGGTACTAATTCTGTTCGAGAGTTAAAGTTAAAAACTCTCATGAGTAGCTTAGTTAGAAACTGTGCTTATATCATGTTATTGAAGACTACCTAAAAAACAAACAAAAAATCGATGGCATGATGGGCACACCTTTAATCCCAGCACATGGGAGGCAGAGGCAGATGTATCTCAGTGATTTCAAAGCCAGCCTGGTCTATAGAGTGAGTTCCAGGACAGCCAAGGCTACACAAAGAAATTTTGTCTTGAAAACCAAAAAAGAAAAATAAATAAATAAAATAAAATTTTAAGTTTAAAGAGGGGTAGGGAGTTTAACAATGATTCTTAAACTTGGCTACACATAATTTGGGGATTTTTTTCAAACCTGATAACCTGGGTTTCACCGCTGAGTTCTGGTTTTTAATTATAATGGAGTATGACCTGGGAGTCAAGGTTTTGGTTTTTCTTCTCCTTTTTAAGGTTTTGTTTTCTTTTCAAAATTATGTATATGGAGGATGGGGCAGGCTGTGCACTTGAGTGCTGGTGTCCTTGGAGGCCAGAGGCATCTAATCCCTGGAGTTGGCATTACAGACAGTTGTGAACTGCCCTTGTGGTCACTAGAAACTAAATTCTGATCCTCTGCTAGAGTGATACACACTTAAAAAATTTTTTAAAATCAAAACACATACACACACACACATACCAACAAACAAAAAACCTCTCTAGGAGCTGGAGAGTTGGCTCAGTGGTTAAGGGCATCTACTGCTCTTCCGGAAAACCTGAGTTTGGATTCTCAACATCGATGCCCATATCAAACAGCTAGCAACTGCCTTTAACTTCAGCTCCAGAGGATCTGATGTCCCCTCCTGGTCTCCATGGACACCTACATACATGTGACGGAAAAACACACATACACATAAATGAAAAATTTGCAAATAAATCATTTTAAAAAACCCACTTGAGTCTCTGCAGCTAGGCAGGCTCCCGTTTTCTCCCTCTTCTTCCATCTTACTGTATCAATGACACTTCCTTTCCCCAGGCGTTTGTATCGCTGGTTAGTGCTAATGCACTTTCCTCTTTTATTCCTGTGATTCAAATAAAGTCCACTCCAAATGCACTCAGTTAACACCTGAGGGTCTGCTCCGTCTGAGCTGGGTCCCAGGGCAGAGAAGGAACCAGATCACAAACCGCGCTTGCTCACATGGAGATGGCGGGCTAGATTTTCCAGGGTCATAGGCCTGTGAGTGACCTCAGCACGCAGTTGGAGTAGGGAACCATTGTATTGCTTTGAACTTGAATGCTTTTGGTACATGTCCTTAGCACCCGGAAATGCCATAAGCCATAGCTAGTTAGTGATGAGCTGCTGGCATTTCTTTGGCCAGGAAATGTCTGAGGATCAGAATAGTCCTTTAAAGGTGAATGTAGCCAATGCTTTGGGAGAAACCATACATAAAGCCATGTATGCAGCTTAAGAATGTCTACCAACCACATTTCAAAAGCTTAAGAAGAGCCTGCTGAGATCACTGAACTTAGGTAATCCCCCAAATGCTATCATCACACTATATAATCCATGTAAAAAAAAAAAAAAAAAAAAAAAAAAGTAGCAAAATATCTTCCATTATCTTTAAGACTTTTAGGCAACCAAATAGAATATTCATACAGCATATCTCAATTTGAATGGTATGTTTTTATGAAACTAGGTATTAGTTTAAAATTTGATATTTTGAGCAAAATTTCAACCTGTAGGCAAACAGAAAGCAGCTCATTTTTTAAGCGTTCTCAGTTGCTAAAATTCCATTACTAGTGTTCAGGTATCAATATTTCTTGTGGTTATGTAATAAGCTATTTGCACTATATTGAAGTGAGTTTTCCATGGTCATCTCTGTAATTTCATCCCCATTTAGGACATTTCATTGCATCGTTCTTCAAAAGCATCATTCTCTTTTAATAAGCCTGTGAAATGTACATAATGTTTCTGGATATTTTCTTTTAATCATTATAGTACTGTTTAACATGTAAAGTTCTATGATCTTTATACCTTCATGTCACTTTTAGAACAGACTTCATCTCAGACCTTTATAAACTGGGGGGAGCTTTTAAAAACTATCCTTGTATTAAAATCATTGGAAGGTGGCTCCTCTTTACTAAAGGGACATTGGGTTCTAGGTTGGGCATAATGTCACAGCTCAAGGGGACATCAGCCTACTAACATGCAACCACAGTAAAAACACAGCTAAGATAAGCTTAAATATTAATAGACTCCATAGCATGCATTTCATTTATTAATAGAATTATCTAACATATGAGTTGGTTACAATCAAAAGGCCTTTCATGCCTGTTATTTAAAAAATATTTCTGTTGGAGAAGATGTCTTTTCTAACTTTTTATTTCTAAAAGCTTTTAGATATAGGAATACTAAAATAACAATTCACTGAATCCTCTTGTTCTTCACCAAGGCCACAAGTTTGCAAGTATGTATGAACATACAGCAAATTTCTTAGTGCTTGCAGACCCTGTGGTTGTGTGGCAGCTACTCAGCTCTCCTGTTGAAGTGTAGGAACAGCCATATATGTATATATGTATATATGGGTGGACATAGTCTGTGTCCCAATAAAACTTTATTAACAAAAACAGACCATGAAGCAAAGTGCAGCCCCCCTCCCAACAGCCATTATTGCTGGTATTTTGCAGTATGTCTCTCCTCAATGTTTTACTGTTAATATTATGAAACATTTTAAAATAAGTTATAGATCTGCTGATACTTCCCTCCTAATACACAATTGTGCACTACCTAGGAACAAGAGAACCCCAGTGTCATTATTCCTGGTTGTTTTCAGTTACATCAGAGACGCAGAGCCAGTGAACTGTATATAAGGGGAGAGTTAGTGATGGGACAAGGCTCACATGACAGTGGGTAGACAGGCTGGAGTTCTTGGGCATGGGGTGAAGTTGCAGATGTGATTAAAGCCTTTAGGGAAAAAAATGCTCTTTTGAGTCTTATCCACCCAGGTCACCAAGGATAATTCATTTAAAATAAACTATCTGTAAGCGGCTGTCATACCTCCAAAGTCCTTTACAGCAATGCCAAAATTAATATTCGAATAGCAGGAGTTGTTTACAGGTCTAGCCTGGTCATTTGCCCTGGAGTCCTCAAAATATCTGCTTGTCCCCAATTCAGAATTTCATTGAGAAACTGGATTACTTCCAATGTTATCTATTTTACATTGATTTTTGGCATGGATAGAGAGAAACGACTATCTGGTTATGAGAGATGCTTCAATACCCATTTTCATAAACTGATTTAAACTTAGGAAATAAGTATTTCAGAGCCAACCAGTGTGACCTTGTTGTAAAATATTCAACAATGTCCCATTGACATTTTAAGTGTCAAAATGGGTCAGTTAGGATTAAGATGGGGTCTAGTAAGACCAAACTTCATGTTTAGTAATTATTACATGACTAAATCCGGGAGAGTGGTATGAGTGACCCCCACACATTAAACATGCCCTCTCGGGAACATTAATTCAGTGAGCAAAGGAATCAATACATAGACATGTCTTAGGAACTAAAAGATTTAGAAGGAAGTTAGCAATGGGCAAATTCACTGAGTTTCAATTTTATGCTTTGCTTTTAACTAATTATGAAAACATTTGCCTTCCTGAGAACTACTTTCTTCAAAGTACATGTGTGGAGGACGAAGAGACCAGTGTAATTCGAATGGATGGATGAGTCATAATTACTGTATATATTGTTAATAGGAATAAAAATAATTATAGTGATAGCTCTTTTTATTGAAGTCTTTGGGCTGGGTTCTGGGCCCAAATTATTTTATTCAGTATGTGTCATTATGTACAATAACTCTCTTGAGAAGGTAAAGTCTTTATCCTGGTTTTACAGATGAAGAATGTGGGTTTTAGAGAGCCTAAACCACTTGCCCAAGGGTACAAACTAATTGAGTCAGAATTAATGTCTATAATGAAATCGGTTGCCTATACTCTTATTGCCCGTTGCAATATCAAGATAACTTATTGCAGGAATTGTCACTTCCTTTTGGATAAACTGATTATGAGCATTGCAGGTGACCAAGAAAGAAATAATAGAAAATGTGTAAAGGGTTAATTCCCAAATTCAGCTGTATATAATTCACATTAGACTCTAGAAGCTACAGTGTGTGAAGGGTTAATTCCCAAATTCAGCTGTATATAATGCACATTAGACTCTAGAAGCTAGAAATCCATTTCACTGGGAGTTAGGCTTATGTATTGTTTGCATTCACGGACCTGGTATATACATAAGCACTTCCTATACACTTGAAAACTTGGCTTTCTTAAAGGAATCAGTTTCCCTAGATTTTTGTTTATCCTATAGCTGTGGGGATTTTTGTTTGTTTGTTATTTGGAGGTTTTTTGTTTTAGTGGTGAGGGTGGGTGGTAGAGCAATAAAGATTCAACACTGTGGCTCCCATTTCCTACCTGCTAGAGGTAAGTCTGGGCAAAGAAAAAGACCATCACCCCAACTGAATCGACTGCCAGGGTAAATGTGACCCCTGATCATGAGGGGGCACTCAGAAGAGGGAGACCGGAAGTGTGACTGGCTTCTCCCCATTGGCTGGAGTCCGCTAGTTTTTAAAAAATGGACACAAAGGTGAAGGAAGGTTTAAAGGCTTAGTTCCTTAAGCAGGGAATGGGTAGGCCCTTGTGTAAACAACGGTTTTACTGCATGGGGTGGGGCATTAAAATATTTGCAGATAGGTTTTTACTAGGTGGTTGGGGTAGGTGAAAAGATTTGAATTCCATGTTAAACATAAAGTATTTAATGTACTTAATGTTTCTTGCACCATGAAGAGGCTTCTGTCTGGGCCCTTCCTGAGAAAACCTTAACTTGTGTGGACCTGCGGACAAACAGGAAGAGCCTGCCAGAAGGACTCCACAGTGATGTGTCATAGTTGAGCAGAATAGAAGCACGGGGACAGCAGGAGCATCCTAGATACAGGCAGTGTGGGCCCCTGGGGTTGCTAGGACTACAGCTGTGGTTGGTTTTTTTTTTTTTAATTCTTAGAGGAAAAGCAAAGAGTAATTTTGTTTATTGTGAAGACCTTCCTCGGATGGGAAAACCTTTAGGAAAAACAAAACATACTGCCTTCTGGGATTTTTTTTCTCCTAAGGCAACAAATGTGTCTCCATGCAAAAGTTCATGGAGTTCTGTTCTTTCTTAAATTGTACACTCCTGAAGTTTAGTTTTAGTCTCTCTAGGCCCATGAAAGGAGCGGAAGGGGCTAGAGAGATGCTTCAGCGGTTAACAGTGTGAACCTCTCTTGCGGAGGACCCTAATTCTTTTCCTAACACCAGTGGCTCCTTATGCAACTCACACCGACATGTAACTTCAGTTCCACAGCAACCATATTTACATGTACACCTGTACATAATTCAAAATTAAATTTTTAAAATACATAGGTTTAAATTTTTAAATTTGTTTTGAAACTGGGAGTCATGGCTCACACTTGCAATCCCTAATCCCAGCACTCAGGAGGCTGACTAGGAGGACCGTGATTTCAAAGATAGCCTGGGATACATGTTAAGATCCTGCCTCAAAACCAAATCAATGCTGGCCATGCTAATGCATGCCTCTCAGCCTTTAGGAGGTAGAAGCAAGTGGGGTCTCTGTGAGTTTGAGGCCATCCTGGTATGCATAATTACACAGTGAGACTATCTCCCAAAAATATATCATATATGTGTACTTTTTTTGCATGGGAATAATCCACTAATCTGAAACACCACCCCCTTATATTTTTCAGTGATCTGGAGCAGCTGAAGAAGGAGCTGAGTGAACTAGTCAGTGCCATTGAAGAAAATTTTTTCCAGCCACAAAAGTATAACCTGCAGCCAAAAGCAGAATAGAATAGTCCAGCGTTGGACATGATTCCATTTATTTACCTCCAGTTAAGATTAACTTTTTTTATTTGTTTGTTTTGGTTTTTTGAGCTGGAGTTTCTCTGTGTAACAGCCCTGGCTATCCTGTAACTCACTCTGTAATGTAGCCTAAGTCAGGCTGGCCTGAAAAGCACAAAGTTCCTCCTGCCCCTATCTCCAGAGTGCTGGAATTAAAGGCATGCACCACCATGCCAGGATGAACTGGATTTTTAAAGCAATATTCTTGAGGGCCAGGTGATTTGGATAATCACAAGTATTATTTTCAACAACTCTACCTTCCTTGAGGTTTTATATTTTTTGCTCAAAATGTGAAAAAAGAAAGCATGACCAAACCCAACGAACTAACATCTTCATGAAAGTGTTAAGCCTGGGGCATCATCTGAATTTTTAAAATAAAGATTTTTATTTAAAAATTTAAAAAGCAGATTGTAAATAATATGCCTTAATTTGCATAAACATGTGTCTTCTATGTAATTCTTCGCATGTGTAATTAAAATAGGCAGAGAAGCAATATAGTTTCTAAGGTCCAGGTTACTGTGTAGCTACTTTATAACAATATTTATACCTATTTTATATCAGTTATTGTAAAGTAAAATTAACCAAATGAGCTCATACAGCCTTTTTTTTAACCCTAAGACTTTTATATTTTAATAATATTGTACATCTGTAAGGAAACAAAATCAGCTTAATTACTGCAAGTTTAAATTCCCTGAAGGAAAAAAAATGAACCCACCTATGTTGAAAATTCTATTAGGCTGAATAACTGATTCGAATCTTATTTGTGGAGATCGAATGTTATAGCTGCAGTCCAGTATCAGGGGCTCTCCTTAGTGCTCTCAATTTTGTTTGGCGTGGTGGGAGGGTTGAGATGGGTCTCACTGCATAGCCCTCGCTAATGTGGAACTAGCCATGTAAATAAAACTGCCCTCGAACCCTCAAAGAGAGCCACCTGCCTCTGCCTCCCAAGCCATGTCCCGCTCTAACATCCTTTTGACTTCCAGGGTAAACTTCCAACTTCTATCAACCCAAAAGCTAAGCACATCACCACCTAGCAACCAGACCTAAGGTGGAGACTGTCCCTGTCCCTTGGTCTTGACCAATGCATTTGATAAATGCCTTGACTCATGACTTTCACCTGCAATGAATAAAAGCCCATGTAACGAATTCCATGTTGGAACATGGCATTGGTGTACATGAACCCACATTCTTGAGTCATGGACACTCGGCAGATCCTGAGGAAACTCCTGAGGTGCAAAGTATTTGGCACTGCTGTGGTGGTTTGAAAAAAAAAAAATGGCCCCCAAAGGGAGTGACACTATTAGGAGGTGTGACGTTGTTAGGGTTGGTATGGCCTTGTTGGAGGAAGGTGTCCCTGTGGGGATGGGCTTTGAAGTCTCAAAATATAGCCCAGTGTCACAGTCCATTTCTTGTTGCCTGCAAGATGCAGAACTCTCAACTACTAGTCCAGCGCCATGTTTGCCTGCACACCACCATACCCTGCCACAAAGTGTAAGCTGACTCATCAATTAAATGTTTTCTTTATAAGAGTTGCCGGTGTCATGGTGTCTTCACAGCAATAGAAACTCTGAGATAACTATGTAAGTGTACTGTGAACCCATCTACTAGCTGTTCTGTGCAGGTGAACCACATCAGAGTCTGTCTGGAAGTACGAAGCGAGTAGAAATCCAGTCCCACTGTGGTGGGGTTTGCAGTCACTCTGGTCTCTACTACTGGGTTTAGTAAGAGGTTTCTGGCCCAGACTTTTGGGCCTAGCCTCAAGGTTTAGGCCCACAGACCCGCAGAGACACACAGATGCTTACAATTAGTTTTAGGCTGATCAGCCTAAGGCCCAAGCATATAACTTGCTAACTCTTTACCCTTAATCTAACCCATAACTCTTCCTGTTCAGCCATGCAGCTCGGTACCTTTTCTCAGAGCAGCATAGTTGTCCTCTCTTCTTCTGGCTTCTCTCTGGCATTCTGCTCTGTTCTTCCTGTTCTCAGTTTTTTTCTAGTATGGTAGCCCCGCCCATACTTCCTGTCTGCCTTTGGCCAATCAGTGCTTTTCATTAAACCAGTGGGTGGGACAATTATTTACAATGGAACAACATAATCCTCCACAACTGGGTCTCTTTTCAAGTGGTGTAGAGGCCTGAGGAAGGCTTTTGTCTACTCAGGAAAATGTCTCAGGCAGGAAATTCTTGGGGAAGAGACAAAGTCTGAAGACAGAATCTGCCAAACCTGGACTCAGCATCAGCAAAGATGCAGACATGATTTGGGTTCGTGAATACCACTCAGAGGAATCTTCAGAGCAGGCACACACACCCCCAGCCCCATTCCCACCACCCCTGTAAATAGATGGCTCTCATCTGGATTTCTAAGAAACAGCATGCCATGGTGTTTATTCCCCATTACTACAGTATAGAGGATGATACCACCACATGGTGCACACAGCTAGCTCAGTAATCTCGGCAAGTTGCTTAACTACCAAGTTTTGGTTTTGCATTTTCTGTTTGTTTTGGGAGGGGGGTTAGTGAAAGTATTTTTTTTAGGGCAGTTTTAATTGCATAGTAAGGAGAGGTGTGGCCCTGTGTACACCTCCCTCCACTTATTGCCTGCTACTATATAGTGTGTGTGTATGACAGATGAGCTTACAATTGTTAGCACCCAAATTATGGAAATAATAATGTAGGGGTATTGTGTTGTTTCATGGTAAATAATTGTTCTACCCACTGGTTTAATAAAAAGCGCTGATTGGCCAAAGGCAGGCAGGAAGTATGGGCGGGGCTACCAGTTTAAAAACTCTGAGAACAGAATGCCAGAGCAGAATGCCAGAGAGAAGCCAGAGGAAGCAGAAGACAACCATGCTGCTCTAAGGAAAGGTACCAAGCCGCATGGCTGAACAAGAGACATGGGTTAGATGAAGGGTAGAGAGCTAGCAAATGATATGCCTGGGCCTTAGGTCAATCAGCCTAAAACAACTGTAAACATCTGTGTGTCTCTGTGGGACTGTGGGACTGCGGGTCTGTGGATCCTAAACCTTGAAGTTAGGCCCGAAAGTCCGGGCCAGAAACCTCATACTACACAATAAAATGATCAGTGGCTGCTAAGCACTGTTTGCCATGGAGGGAGAGGTGAGTAGGACGGTGAAAGTCCTTTGTCAGATTCTATTATGATATATGCATGTCATGTATTTGTCCAAGCCACAGACTGTAAGACATTAAGAGTGAACCTAATGTTATAAGTGAATACAGATGTTTGTTATTTTTTGATTTTTATTATACTGATGTGTGTTTGTGAAAAAGAGGGGGAAGGAGGAGGAGGGGAAATTGTACTATATGGTCTCAGGCCATTGTTGTAGGTGAGACCCCATTTTGAACCTGGCTCTATCAAAATTGTCAAATTCAAATATGTAACATTTATGCTTGAAACAAAATGACTCAAGCTATTTTCATGCTTTTTTCCATCATTCCTTTGTCCCATTCTCTTTTAAAAAATATTTTACTAAGTTTTATTTTATGTATGTGAGTGCTTGCCTGTATGCATTATGTGTGCACAGCACCTGTAGATACCAGAAAAGGGTGTCATGTCCCTAAAATTGGGGTTTCCAATGGTTATGAGTATCTACCATGTATAGATGCTGGGAACTAAACCTGGATCCTTTGAAAAAGCAGCAAGTGCTCATAACTGGTGAGCCATCTCTACACCTCTTTGTTCTTGTCTTATTACCAGAATAGGTGGTAATTCAATTATTAAAGGAAAGACATTAGGCCTAGGGGTGTAGCTATGTGTGTAGAGTGCTGAGCCAGCATGCACAAGGCCCTATCAATCCCAACACCAAACAGTCCATGGCAGGTGAATTAGTCTCCCAATGGAAGGTCCAATAATCCAGTAGCTGTTGGGTCTACAAGGCTGGGTCCGTAAGTAAACATCAGATTCCCAAAGAAGTGGGCTCTAGTGCTCATGAAGCATGCCTCAGCAGCAGGATATGTGACCTTGCCAGGGAGCATGGAGGTAGGCAGAAGCAAACTCTTATTTCTTCCTCAGGGTGCTAAGAGAAGGTGTGGCCCGGATTTAGAGCGGGTCTTCTGATGTCAAGTATTCTGAATTGAAGGTGGGTCTTCCTACTTCTAGTGATTCAGTTAATTAAAATTCCCTCACAATTGTGCTCAGATGCTTGGGTTTTTAGTTAATTCCCAGATGTAGTCAAGTTGACAAACAAAAATACCCACCACAGCAAGTGAGAATCCAAGTTGGAAATAGCATCATGTCTACAGACTTCTCCACAGAAGCAATGCGTGATGCCTGCCCTTATCAAATCCATAGATAAAAACAAAAGCAAGCCAACAAGCTAGGGGCATGGGGAGCCCCAGCATGGTCCAGGCCTGGTCAAGAGGGTGGAGAACAGAGTCAGGGAATATGGGGCTTTCCACCTGCTCTCTTCTTGATAAGATTCCAAGAGCAAAGCTGTCAGCCATCTCTCCGGTGGAGTTAGTAAAGTCTCTTTAGCATCTGGCCAAATCCCGCTGCAGAATGGAGTTGGGCACCTAACCCAGGAGTCAGCTGTGTAGGCCTTACTGCTGTTGAAACCATTTCACCATAGCATTGTGCAATTTCCAAAGGGAAGTTAGGGTTGAAAGTCAGAGATGGACAAGCCTGACTGTCTTTTAATGCACTGTCTTGTACCTCCACTGGAAAAAAGAACAACTTAAAACATCCCTACTTGGCATAAGTGAAATATAGAGCCATTTCTAATATGGATTCTTCGATTTAATATAACAGTCAAACGTGGCCACAAGCTGAGGTCAGTCTGTGGGCTCAGGGCTCCAATGACTTCCTTAATTTCCCCTTCTGACCCATTACTGCTCTCGGTCCTCTGAAAGCCTCTCGATGCTTCTAGCTAGAATTGCTCTAGGGTTCCAAACTCCCTTACCAAGTCCTTGGTATTTGGAGTTTCCAGTAGACATCACACTGAAACAACATATTCTGGCCAGTTTCCCCATGCAGTTCTCCATTGTCCTTCCCCTCCAACTTACTCTGTGCACAGACCCCTGACCAGAACCATCAGTGATTTGAGAGTCTCAGCCCGCCCGTCTTTTCTTCCTGTGAGAATGCACTTTATATATTTCTATTACGAGAATTTAAAACTAAAATGGTAGCACCCATTCCCTGGCAAGAGGCATACCTCAGTTCATGGCCAGTCTGGTGACCTCTGTTCCCTATTTTACCACAAAACATTTCAGAAGCAGATCCCAGAGCTATCATTGTACACTAAATACTTTAGTGTAGGTCCGTAAGAGACAAGGACTTGTGCATATGCATACACACACACACCACACACACACATACACACACACCACACACACACATACACCACACACACCACACACAAACCACACATATACATACACACACACTATACACATACATACACCACACACATACACACACACACCACACACACATACACACACACACCACACACATACACACACACATCACACACACCACACACACCACACACACACCACACACATATACACACACATCACACACACACATCACACACACACCACACAAATATACACACACATCACACACACACCACACACACACACACATACACACACACACACACTCAAACACACACAAACCATTGTTACACCTAAAAATATTGATCCTTCTTGTGGTAGTTTAAATCGTAATGGCTCCATAGACCCATGTATTTGAATGCCTGGCCATAGGGAGCGGCACTATTAGGAGAGGTGGCCTTGTTGGAGAAAGTGTGTCACTGTGGGGGTGGGCTTTGAGGTATCATATGCTCAAACTACACCCAGTATGGGACACAGTTTCCTTCTGCTGCCTAAGGATCAGTAGATGTAGATCCTCAGTTCCTTCTCCAGCACCATGTCTGCCTGCATGCTGTCATGTTTCCTGCCGTGAGGATGATGAACTGAACCTCTAAACTACAAGCCAGACCCAATTACATACTTTTTTTTTTTTAAATGAGAGTTGTCATGTCATTACAGAAATAGAATTCAAACTAAAACCCTTCTTAATATCAGCAAAATGACCCAGTCAGTGTGGGACAGTACAGGCACTGTCCACTCAATTCATTTGATTGATCAGCCTCCTAAAGCTCATTCAATATAAAATTCTTCTTCCTTTATACTTTTATACTTTTTTTCCCTTGTAATTTGCTGTTTCAAACCCCGTCTGGATTCCTTTTGCTGCTTGCTTTATGGTATGCTTCGTATTTGCAGTTAGCCAGCACGGTCCCATTGAGAAGCGTGAGGGTCCAGATTAGACTTTCTGGCAAGAATACCTGATGGAGACATGAAGAGCAGAGGCTCACACCATTTCTAGTAGCTTTTATAGTTACAAAGCTTGGGCCAGTGCGATGGCTTAGTCTGTAAAAACACTTGCCACACAAGTGGGACCCTCAATTTATCGACCCCCCCCAAAAAAACCACATAAAGGCAGAAGCAGAGAACCTACTGTGCAAAGTTTTCCTCTGACCTCTACATACACACACCATGGCTGTGTACCCATATAACTCATGCAAACACATAACAGTAATAATAAACTTTTTTAAAACGTAACTAGGCAAATGGCAACAGAATTCAGTTAAAAAGAAAGGATGATGGGCAGAGCAGATAGCTCAGTGGGTAAAATAGTTGCTGTCCAAGTATGGGACCTACATTCAAATCCCCAGCACCCACATGAGAGCAGGCATGATCCTGAGTGTCTGTAATCCCAGTGTTAGTGGGTAGGAATAGCAGGATCTGGGAGCTCCGTGGCCAGCCAGTCCACCCAAATTGGTGAGCTCGGGGTTCAGTAAGATGCCTGGTCCCCCAAACAAGGTAAAGAGTGATTGAGGAAGAAAACTGTATCAACCTCTGGTTTCTGTGGACACACATACACACACACACACACACACACACACACACACACACACACAAAACATATCCAGTGCTATATGCCACACAATGGATGGAGAGCATTTAGCAATTTCTGCTGGGTTTCAGTTCTTCAAACAAGATGATTTTCCATTCCCATATAGTTTTGTTTTGTTTTGTTCTGTTTTGTGTTTAAGATTTATCCATTTTTATATGTATGGGGGTTTTACCTGCAGACCACGTGTGTGCGTTACTTGTGGAGGCCAGAAGGTGGCATTGGATTCTTCCTGGAACTAGAGATGCCAATGTCTTCAGCTGAAAACTGGAACCATGCACCCTGTAAAAATCCTCTCTCAGGCCCCCACACTTTCCTGGTTTCTTAGTGATTTCTTTCAACTGATTGATTACATAAGTTTCCCAGAACAAGATTGGATGTTTGTTTGTTGTGAGGATCAGCAAAAGAAATGTATGAACAAGATGTGAGAATCAACAGAGAGCTTTGGCAAAGGCTTGACCTGAGTGGTAGAACCAGAAGTCACAGGAAAGGTGAGTCAGAGGGTTTGTACTCTGTTGTGAAACCCAGGGTTGCAAACCTAGTTTTTGTTGATAAGGCACTGGGAGATTTAAGTAAAGATGGACTTGTCTGTCTCACTTTTGTACATAAGATCTCTCTCTCTCTTTCTCTCTCTTTCTCTCTCTCTCTCTCTCTCTCTCTCTCTCTCTCTCTCTCTCTCTCTCTCTCTCTCTCTCTCTCTGAGTGTGGTATATGTAAGTATGAGCACATATGCATTGAGTGTCCTGACCTTATAGATAAAGCTGGCTTGCTGAACCCAAGGACAACATTTACATTTTATTTGAGAAAAAAAAATCTTGGTTATTGCAGTAATGAAAGATACTATCTGAATGTAAAATACGCAGAGGGTTAAGGGCACTGAAATGTTACACATTTTCTCACAGTGGCAGCACACTGTACACTCTGTTCCGTGGCAGCTTTCACATTCCTTAGTTAAAAGACCCAATCCAGTCTCTTCTAGTCTTTTACTAATATAATGCCACAGTAAATAATGTATGTAAGTCAACTTTTCCTTTTTATTTATCTATATTTCATGGGTAAAAAGATGATATGAGGATTAATCTCAGTTGTCAACTTGAGCTCTGGAATCATCTAGAAAGGCTAGAGAATTAGCTCAGCGGTTAAGAGCACAGCTGTTCTTCCAGAGGACCTGGGGTTTGATTCCCAGTATCCACAGCTAACAATCACCTATGATGCCAGTCCAGACATCCAGTGCTCTCTTGTGGCCTCTTCAGGCACTGCAGGCACGTGATGCAGACATACATGCTGCAAAAACACCCATACATGTAAAGATAATAATAATTAAATAAAAATATTTAAATTACCTGGGAGGTGGGCCTGCTTGTGGAGAATTATCTTCATCGCATTAGTTGAGTCAGGAAGACAGGTCCACTGTAGGTGGCTCTATTCCCCTGGCTGGGATCCTGGCCTGTAAATTGGAGAAGGGGAACTGAGCAGTGGTGTGCACTCATGCCTCTCTGTTCCTGGCTGTGGCCAAAATATAACTAGCTACTTTAAGCTCCTGCTGTCTTGATCTCCCCACCACAATGGACTGTGAGCCAGAGTAGACCCTCTCTTGTCTAAGTTGCTTTTGTTAGAGTATTTTATCACAGCAACAGGAAGAGAAACAAAGACAGGTGGTAAGACAGGTCTGGGTGGAGATGCTTGGTAAACTGTTTTTGCATTGAGGGTCACTGTCACTAGACCCACACCTCCTGTAAACTGTTTCATAACACACTCACTTGGTGGGTACAGCTTTGGGGGCAGGGGATGGGCTCAGGTGTTGCTGCTCCTTCTAATCCTAGTAGACGTGTATCTACAAAGGGGTTGATAGTCAAAATGTAAGAGACTAAGGTAACCAAAGAGGGAAAAATAAGAGAAATCAGGTTTTAATTCTGACTGTGAATAGATATTTTTCCAAAGACATGAAAATGGAGAGAGAGAGAGAGAGAGAGAGAGAGAGAGAGAGAGAGAGAGAGAGAGAGAGAGAGAGAGAGAGAGAGAGTTCAGACTCACAAATTATCACAGAAATGCAAAATGAAACTACAATATATCCTTGGAACCTGTTAGAATAGTGATTATCAAAAAGTCAAGAGAGGAATTAGAGAGATGGTTTTCAGTGGTTAGAGCACTAACCACTCCTCCAGGGGCCCCTGGTTTGATTGCCAGTAGCTACACAGCATCTCACAACTGTCTGTAATCCCATTTTCAGGCAATCAGTGCCCTCCTCTGGCCTGCTCAGATACCATGCATGAATGTGGTACCCAGGCATACATGCAGACAAAACATACATATACTTAAAATCAAAGCAATAGTAATCGTTGTTGGAAAAATAGCCCAGGACTTAAGAAAAGTGTATTTCTCTTCTAAAAAGACCTACATTCAAATCTCAGCACCTGTGTCAGGTGGCTCACAACTTCCTCTAACTCCATCTGCAGGAGACCTACCACCTCAGGCCCCAGAGGTTATCCCATACCAACAAACACAAACACATATTAAAATGAAAATAAATCTAGTAATGATGATGATGATACAGAATAAAAGAAAGAATTGATGAGGGCAAGGAGAAAAGAGAATCTGACTCCCTGTTGGTGGAAATGTAAGTTAGCACAGCCATGATGAAAAACCGGATGGAGATTTCTCTAAAACTTTGTGAGCCAGCATTGCTGCTTCCAGATGCACAGCTGAAGGAAGGGAAATCATTAGCTGCACCCCTCATGTTTTCTCTGTGTAACTCTGCCTGTCCTGGAACTCACTCTG
This sequence comes from Phyllotis vaccarum, assembly GCA_033318265.1. NCBI lineage: Eukaryota > Metazoa > Chordata > Mammalia > Rodentia > Cricetidae > Phyllotis > Phyllotis vaccarum. The sequence continues at coordinate 108,185,734 of JARWLC010000001.1, read as the reverse complement.
TAGACCAGGCTGGCCTCAAACTCACAGAGATCCACCTGCCTCTGCCTCTGGAGTCCTGGGACTAAAGGCACGCATCACCACTGCATTTATTGCAAGATGCAGAGTGGGAGATGGAACTCGATCAAAGAGCAGCTGTTTCACATGCGTAAGGACCTACGTTTCATATCCAGGACGACAAAGAAGAAAAGAAAAGAAAAATGAGCAAAAGGAATAATAGGCAGGACATAGAAGCAGCCAAAGCACCTGGAGGCAGTGACTGGACAAGGAAACTGTGATGTACTGGTAAATCCTGTGACTCCCCAGTCAGCTTTAGAAAGAAATCATAGCATTTGAGATAGCTCAGATGAGCCTAGAGTGATACCAATTAGATGCTGATATACACTGTGGAAAAAGAAACCAAACTTATATAAAAAGTTGGGAGTGGGGTAATTGTGAAGATTTTCAAGGGCATAAACTTTCATGGAGGCTATAGTTAATAACCCTCTTTATGTTAAAAAAAAAATGAAAATTACTATAAAAACATAGACCTTGTATTTTTTTTTTTTTACCACCTCATTTCAAGAATGGTGACCAGGTATTCTGACAGATAGTAACCTAACTTGATTGTGATGATCCTTTATAATACTTACATATGTCAAATCACCCATTGAAAATTATACAGTTTTGGGGGGAATGGTGCAGATATGGTTTAAGACAAGTTCTCACTGTGTAGCTCTGGCTGGCCTGGAACTCGCTATGTAGACCAGGCCAGCCTAGAACTCAGAGAGATCCAGCTGCCTTTACCTTTCTAGTACTGGAACAAAGGGATGCCAAGAACAGCTTTTAAATTTATGACAGTTAAAAATGAAATTGTGTTTGTCAATTATCTTAATGCGATGCCTATACTTGGTTGTCAATTTGACTACATCTGGAATTAACTAAAACCAAAAAATGGGGCACACCTGTGAGGTATTTTTGCTTAACTTGGATCTAATCTGGATCTTTGGGGTAGGAAGACACACCTTTAACCTAGATCTCTTGCGGTGGGAAGACATGCCTCTAATCTGTGCTGTTTCTGCTGGAATCCTATACAAGGACATGGAGAAGGAAGCTTTAGCTTTTTGCCTCCTTGCCCTCACCTTGCCTTAGAGCCTACTTCTCCTGGATGCCAGTGTATACTAAAGACCAACTAAGACTTCTATATACTTTGTGACTCTAGAGAACCCCAACTAATACACTTAATAAAGCTAGAAAAAATAGGCACTAGTTGTAGGTTGTACTAGCCACACCTATAGAAGTCAAGGTCTTGACTTGCTACACCCAGACTGTATTTCAACAGAGCTCCACTAATATGTGAGATCAGATACATTTCTAGATGTCTCAAAATACTAGTGTCCTCCTCTGTAATGAGAATGAGATAAAATTATGTCTTCAAAATCACCACTTAGTGAGATATGAAATAAAATTGTGTTTTAAAAATTACCATTAAGGACATTTTCAATTGTTTTGACTATATAGGATATTTATCAATGATTAAGGAGAAATTAGGTGGAAATATAATACCTTTTATTGAACTCACTTTAGGCTTGCTGGCCAACATATGAACATGCCCACTATTATTATTTTTTTGAACAAATATAGGTTTTCCTGGAGTAATTATATTCATTTAGAACATCCAGAAAGCAGTAGGAGAAAGTAAGTTGTAATTCTCATGCCATCTTGGAGTGGGAAAGGTCTCACATTATAACAAAAATAATTTAAAAAATCACCTACCTTATATAAAATACTCTGCAGCAAAATAGAGAAAAGTATTGCAGCTTGTGCCATGGGTGCACACTTATCACTCTAACGTAAAAGTGATATCCTACATATGATGATAAATAACAATACAGAGATAAAGAGATGGCTCAGTGATTGTGAGCCATGACAACCATTCCTGAAGACCTGGGTTTGATCCCAGGACCCACATAGCAGTTTATTACAATTTCCGGGACTCTTGATACCCTCTTGTTGGCTCTATGCACACCAGGCATGCACATGGTGCACAGACATATACATGCAGGAAATAGCATCCATATGTCTAAGATAAATAAATACATAAAATTAACAATGCAATAGAGAAGTGGCAAGTGATATAGAAATATAGTTCACAGAAAGATAATAGACATGCTTTTAATAGGTCTAATATTAGTTGGGCCACTTAAGGGAGGGGCAGTTTCTTTTGATTGGCTTATCATGATGGGGAGGACTTGGTGGTTGGGGCAACACATGCTTAGTTTTCACATGCTGTTAGATCAGAAAACAGGAAAAGCCGGGCCAGATTCAGGACTGGGCTACCATCTTCAAGGCCTGCTTCTAGCAAACACCCTCAGGCCATATTTCCCAAAGACTCGGACAGATGCACAAAACAGTGCCACCAGCATGGAACCATGTATTCAAATACATGAAACTGCAGGGGACACACCGCATTCGAAGTGTGACGTGATTATATATGTTTAAACATATATACACAGAGACAGGTAGCTGCTCAAGAGAATGTTTTTTTATCTGTCAAAGTTTCCTGTACCATTTTAATTGCACATGAAAGTTCAATTCTTTTACTAGTTATATGTTAAGTCTTCTGTCTCTGTGAATGCTTGTACATTCATGTGTGTACATTGTCCGTGTGTAGCAGACAATCTCTCATGTGTGTACACTTGTGGACACATGTGTAGCAGACAATCTCAGCTGTCAATCTTCAGGTGTCACCCACCTTGTTTTTGAGACAAGAATCTCTTATTGGCCTGGAGCTTGTCAGGAAGGCTAGGATGACTAGCTATTGAGCCTCAGGGATCCACCTGTTTCTGCCTACACAGCCTCTGCCAGGGTTACAAGCACTGGCCATTTTTACATGGGCTTTGGAGAATCAAACTTAGGCCTTTATGTTTGCAAGGCAAGCACTCTACAAATTGGGTTATCAGCCCTCTTTAAAGCTTAACATCTATTCTTGCATAATCATTGCAAAGTTAGCATCTCTAGCCTATATCTAAACAACACTGACCTTGTTTTAATGTTTATCTTATGCAATATATTCAAGTGACATACAACTCACAAGACATGGAAGGCTGACAGCAAAATATCTTTATCCTTATCCCCAGCCCTTGCTCTAATGGAACCAGCTTCAAGGAGTACAGCAGTTAGGTGATGGATTCTGTTGTCTTCATTTGGTTTTGTACAAATCTTACACATCTTTCCCCATTGTTCTCTACTGTGCCTGTTTTACTATGCAATTCTGAAATCGTGTGCCTTGTTCATACTTATTCTCTGGCTCTTTCCCTGAGATGAAGTTATCGAGCAATCCATGTTTATTGCTATAACACACTGCGGTTCTACACTTGTTAATGGTGGAACCTACATTAATATGTTTACTCCTACAGGAACGTTTGCTTTGTATCATAGCTCAAATAAATTCCTTTACTGAGTGCCAAGGCTATTTCTCATTCATGCCATTTCAAACAGCAGCAGCACAGACAGTAACATTGTCCTGGACCTTTGCGTGTCTCTGTGTGTGCTTGCATGATAATCCACTTCATCTTTAAAGTGCCTTAAAAGATCACGACTTTTGGTAGTGAATGCTTGTACTGCTCATCAATCTAGCTGCTGTCACAGACTCACCAGGACACACTTGCTGAAGCACTCAGAGGCTGTTTCATTGCGGTCTGAAGATGTCTTTAGTCTCCTGCATTCATTAATTCTACTCTCTTAGGAAAACCTGCTGAGTTGAAGTTTATTTTCCCTGGCACTTTGATGTCATTATTTAACTGTATTCAGAACCATATGTGTCTGACCAAAAGGAGCTGCTAATCCCTTTATAGGTTCTAACATATGTTATTGTGTGGTTTCTTGGTCCCAGGCAGCCAGAGGTCCAGACCCACAGACTTGCCGTGCCAGACCCCTTAGCTGCCCGCTGCTGCTCAGGCCCCAAAATGACTCAGACGCTTATATTAAGTTCATGCTGTTTGACCTATGGCTCAGGCACATTGCTAGCTAGCTCTTACATTTTAACTCAACCCATCCGCATTAATCTGTCTGCCATGGGACCCGTGGCTCACCTGTGTTCCTTACACGTTGCTCCTTTGGGCTTCTTGCTCGGTCTCCCTGACTCCGCCCTGCTCCTCCTACCTATGCTCTGATTTGCCCTCCTACTTTTTCTATGGTGCCTGTCATGGGCCAAAACAGCTCCTTTATTTAAAGATTGCTATTCACAGCATAGTCACAGCATAGAAAGACATTCCCACATCACCTCCCCCTTTCTGTCTAATCAAAAAGGAAGGTTTCAATTTTAAAATAGCAAAATTACATATAACAAAATAGCCATCAAGCAAAAATTATAGTTAAAATATTTAGTCTATTTGTATGTAGCAAAATTAAAGAAAATATTCTATCATCTATCTTATCATTCATTGTGAATCTAAAGATTCATATCCAATATACCTTTCAAATGACTAAGAAAAACTGTATCTATAACTAGCTAATCTTCAACTACATCAAAGACCATAGAAGGATATATTTACCCAAGTACAAGCAACTTCCAAAATCTAAAAATGACAGAGATGACACCTATCTTCCTGGACAGTCACCCAAAGTTCCTTTATAAAGTTGGTGCATCCCTCTTCAGCCTACAGGCCCAGGGTCTCTCTTCATTTCAGTGAAGCAGGAAATCTGCTCTGCCCATTCATCAGTCACTTCTCCTTGAGTCCTGAAGAATGTCTGACAGTTTTCTCTGCAAAGCAGGAACCTGAATGACCATCTCAGTTTGTTCTGCCAAAGTTCAGAGGTCACCTTCCTATGGAACCTGCATGTCCAGTTTTAACAGCATACTGTAAAGCAGTCAATATAAGAACAGGTTATTGTCCAATGGCTAACCAATGCCATAAAGAAACTAATCTCCATATGGAGTTTTTTAGATGCCCATTTTTCTCTTGAAGTAAATTGGTGCTGCCAGGAGCAGATCTGTCTCACTGTCCAGAAAAGTCTAAGCTCTGAAAACATTTTAAATGCCATATTCTGTAGGTCTTAGAAGTATTTGAAGATTACCTATCTAATTGAATTATATCTTTGTATACCTAAAAATCTAACTCACATGCATTTCTTAATTATATAACTTTAAATCAGTTACATAAACATCATATCTTAAACAAGAGTAGAAAAATACAGCATAAGAGAATTGACCTTAAATTTGTATCAATAAACCAAATCCAAACCAATGCAAAACATTTTGAGATTAACAGCTGATTTCCTGATTTAAGTAAATTCAATAATCTAATTTTTTAAAAAATCATACACATACCATATTCCCTTTTTCTTCTTAGAAAGAAATTAACTATGACCATTAACCATTTATAATGAAAACAAACATAAGCAATATTTTGGGAATTTGGGCATAGTTTTCCATTACTACTTCCTGCTGATTATGGGGCATTGAAAATCTCATGGGTTCTTGTGACTGGATCATCGTCTGCATCCCTGAAGCTGATATGGCCATCTCTTCCCATCAGAGGTTTTTTCAGGGGGTTTTGGTTGATGAAACCATATTTGCCTGGAAGCAATCCATAGGTTCTCATCTTCTGTGGAAACAAAAGCAGAATTCTTCCAAAGCAATAAATCCTTAGACATAAATTTCAAAATCAAAATACCTTTAAAATATACATTCTTGTTTAACTTAGAAGCCTTTGCATTTGCAATCCATTGTCTTTCTGCAGTTAGCTCATTAACAGTTAAAAAATTGAAAGAAAACACAATAACAACCAAAATCCAGATTTTGTGTCTATTTTCCATCTTTACGTGGCTTATTATATTTTTATTACTCTGTTTCTCTTTTTAAAGACTTTCTGTATCCTCTTTCTTTTCTCTCTGAAGACTTTGTACCTTTTACACACATTGTAACCCTTTTACAGGTTTTTCTTTTCATCTGAATCTGTTTTATTGTGAATCCTTAATCATCTTCCAACCATAAGAGCTTTTAAAATACTCGCACTCTCTTAAAGAGCCGCATAGTTTTTGCAGGTAAAGCTGAATCAGTAAGTTTTCTTAAAGGGACTGCGTCTGTTTGTGGCCAGCAAACAGAGCAGACCCAAGGAAATGCTGCTACTAAGTATCCGTCTTTGTTTCCTTTTTGTTTAAAATAAACAGAAACCTTAAATCAATAATATGCTACCGAGTTTTCTGTGAGACTTTAGGAACCAGCCTGGTTGCATCTTACACTCCTGCTGCCAGTCCGCCTGCACCATTTTAAATGTGGCCAGATGCAGAGCTTTCTCTGTACAATGACCTGCTTCAAAAATACAATTTGGAAGCTACTTTGGCTCAGTTTCTGTGAACTAGAACCCTTTTAAAACTTTCTCAGGCCTTAAGTAGATATTCGGCCCACCCAGGGACGCCATCTGTTCCAGAGGCCCAGACTCACAGACCTGCATGCAGCACCAGACCCCTTAGCCACCCACCGCTGCTGATCAGGCCCCCTGAAATTACTCAGATGCTTATATTAACTTCATGCAATTTGGCCTACAACTGAGGCACATTGTTAGCTAGCTCTTACATCTTAAATCAACCCATTTCTATTAATCTTTCTGCCACAATATTTGTATATATAAAATAGATTTATAGATTATAGCTTTTATAGATTTTCCTTTATAGATTTTTCCTTCCCTCTGACTATATGTGTGTGTGTATATACAGATATATATTGTGTGTGTATATATATATATATATATACATATATATTTACTTTCTTAGAAAAGTCCCTTGAGATATGTGCATTGTAAGAAGCAACCGTCAGCACAGCTTTCTGATAATCCATGAAGGTAGAGAACATTCCTGGCATACCCTATGCCTCCTTCTGTTTGCTAGAGGCATCAACTCTTGTGGCAAGGCAGTTTTGCCTATTTGTGAATTCACAGAAGTGAGGTGGTCACATGCTCATGTTTGACTGCTTCTAGCATATTCTACCTTTGATACTTTACAGTTTCATTTTGCCCATGTTAGATGGCGGTCTCCATTTCTTCATGTCAGGCTGCTTTCTCAGATTTCCTCAGTACTGTCTTCAATTTTCCTAATTAAGTCTCTCTCTGTCTCTGTCTCTCTCATCTGTGTGTGTGTCTGTCTGCCTGTCTGTCTGCTTGCCTGCCTGGCTTTGGTATTTTCTATTTCACTTTTCTGTGGATTTTAGTGATGTTCTGGTTTCATCTCTGCTGCTGTGATCCCCACTGGGACTAACTGTCAGTCAGGGGAGGAAAGGGCTTATTTCAGTGAGGTCAGGGTAGAAATTCAACAGGCACCATGGAGGAGCCTGGACATGGTGGTGCATGTCTTTAATGCCAGCACTCAGGAGGCAGAGGTAGATGAGTCTCTGTGAGTTCAATATCAGCCTGGTCTACTTAGTGAGTTCTAGGTCAGTCAGAGCTATGGAGAGAGAGATGTTATCTAAAAACAAAACAGCAAAGCAAACAAATAAAAACAAAAAAGAAGAAAAAGAAAAATGGAAAAGAGAAAAGAAAAAGAAGCCACAAGGAGAAGTCTTGCTGGTTGGTTGCCCGGCATGGGCAGCTCAAGGCTCTCTCCATGCTGCCACCCAGTCAGTAGGCTGGGCCATTCTATACCTATTAACAATGGAGACAATCCTGCACAGACACACCTCATGGGGACAAGTCTCAGGTGACTCTAGGCTGAGTTGACAGCTAAAGCTCTCCAGGCCAAACCATTTTAACATCTTTTTCTGGACGCCCTGTTCCTCTTCTTCCACATCTTCTTTTCTTTCCTATCGTTTCATTCCACCTTTACTGCTCTCACTGTGCTGCATGTCCCTCCACCCCCGCCTCCCGCCCCAGTGCTCCTGAATAATCTTTAATGTGCTTAATTTCTCTCCACATTGACGTCTCATACACTGTTTCTTCACGTGGTTGTGTGGTGGTGAGTTGTTTCCCAGTGTGTGTAGATTTTATTTCACTGTGGGCATCTCTTATACCTTGCATGGCAGAAACATTATCGCAAGGTGATTCTGTACTTGCTTCTGTCAGGTTCCAAGGATTTCATTGTTTTTCTGTTAGTACTGGCTTGTTTCTTGTTCAAGATAGTTGCTTTGTACATCTAGTTATAAATGAGTCAGAAGTGGGGAGGGATCTCTGTGAGTTCCAGGACAGTCAGGAGTGTTATACAGAAAAACCTACTTTGAAAACAAAACAACAATCAAAAACTCCAAACAATCCTCTGCAAAAAACCCCAAACAACAAAAACTCTAAAATTAAATTGCTGACTAATTTATACTCCCCAATACCCAAAAGATCTAAATGTAAACAATATTTTTCTTAATTGGAGTAAGGTTTTGAGACTACCATGTAAGACACAGTAGTCTCAAACATAAGAAATAGTCAAGCTGCATGCAGAAGAGCAAACATAGATCCATACTTATCACCCTGCACAAAACTCAACTCCAAATAAATCAAAGATCTCAACATAGAACCAGATACACTGAACCTGATAGAAAAGAAAGAGGGGAGTAAGCTTGAGCTCATCTGCACAGGAAAAGACTTTCTCAACAGAACACAAATAACAGAGACACCAGGGTCAACAATCAGTAAATGGGACCTCATGGAACTGGAAAGTCTGCACAACAAAGGACACCGTCATTCGGACAAAGTGGCAGCCTACAGAAAGGGAAAAGATTTTTATCAATGACACATCTGATAGAGGGCTAATATCCAAAATATATAAAGGACTCATAAAACTAGATAGCAAGAAAACTAATTACCCAGTTTAAAAATGAAGTATAGATCTAAACAGGATTCTCAAAAGAGGAAGCAAAAGAATTGTTCAATATCCTTAGTCATCAGAGAAATATAAACTGAAACTACTTTGAAATTTCATCTTACATCCGTTGTATTTGTGAGATTTCCAGAAAACATGCAGGAGAAGAGTGAGGTCATATCCATCACACCAGGTGTAAGCTTGGCTTCTTCTTACTTTAACATTCTTTAAAAAAAAAAAAAAAAAAAACCCAGCAGGAAGGTCCACTTTTCCTTCCACAGTCTCATGACTTTCTGTCTTTTCACATGCCTCAGTGTTACTTTTGAAAACTTCGGCTCCCAGAACTGCTATTCATGCTCCTGTGAACTCTTTCCAAATCACCCATTTCCCCACTTCCATCTCCAGCTCGGGTCTCCGCCAGACCATCGCCCTCTTTGATCTAGGATTGGAAGGGAAGCGGCTTTTCATTTTGCTTGGTTTGGTTTTTTCTCCCATATTCCTTCGGAGAGTGGGCAGTGCTTTGGGTTTCTGCACAGTAAGGGATAGAAGAGGACACAGATAAGAACATGGAGGGAATGTGGGGAAGTATCCCCTAGAACCTGAGGGGGACAGTGACAAAGCAACAGACCCCAGTTCCCTGTGTCTGCAAGCCAGGAAGTTTCTAGCCAGGTGTGATGTTGGCTTGTTCCTTATACCCCTAGAGGCCCTGTCTTTGTCCTCCTGCCCTCTAGGGGACTCCCCTCCTCTGTCCCCAGGCTCCCACAGGCCATGGGCTTCACCTGCAGCCATCTGTTCTCCTTACTTCACACCATGGTAAGCCGCCAGGGTTCCTTTCCTTTCCTTCCTTTCCTTCTTTCCTTCTTTCCTTTCCTTTCCTTTCCTTTCCTTCTTTTCTTTCCTTTCCTTCCTTTCCTTTCCTTTCCTTTCCTTTCCCTTCCTTTCCTTTCCTTTCCTTTCCTTCTTTCTTTCCTTCTTTTTTTGGAATTCAAGTGCTGTGGGTGGCTGTGGAATAATCTTTCTGTATACTATGAATATAAATTATTCTCATGAGTCACAAAAGAGCTGATCCTCCTGTAGCTTGGCCAGAAGAAACTGGACCACAGAGTCAGACTAGGAGGGTACTGGGAAGGAGATTGGAGTCAGGGGAAATGTACTGAGACACAGAGCAAGCAGGATAGAAAGTGCACACATGAGGTAAGAGAGCCTGGGGCAGCACATGGTTGAATAGAAATGGGTTTATTCAAGTTATAAGCACTAACTAAAAACAAAACTAAGCTATGGGCTGAGCATTTATAATAAATAATAGTAAGTCTCAGTGTGGTTATTTGGGAGCCGCTACTGAGACACAGAAAAATACACCTACGATGGATTGAAAACATTTTGTTTTGTTTTGCTCTGCCCTAAAGTCCACTTGAGTTCTGAATCCTCACAACTAATCATTGTGCTACTTTGCAGGACTGCCTGCATAGAAAGCCATTGAGGAGACCAGGATTCTAAGAACATTTGGAAGACTTAACTAAAAAGTTTACTGATGTAGCTAAGCCCTTCTGCCGTGGTTGACAGAATCCTAACATTCAGAAAGAAAAGGATGTTCTGACATAGTACAACTCACAAATTCTGAAATCTTCATTTTCTGAAAGATTGGAGTTATTTCACTTTTCAGAGGACTGTGAATGGCCGCTTGAGGTTGACTTCCTGTTCTCCCTGAAGGGAAGGAGATAGAAGAGAAAACAGGGGGAAAGGAAGAAAGCAAACAGATGTCAGCACTGAATACAGCTGTTGGTCACCACAGGCTCTGCTGCACGCCATCTTCTGAGGACCTAAGAACTGTCACCTCATCCACAACATCAGAGAGCAAGCATTGTGTTTCTGCCCTCATCCTGTGCAATAAAGTCTGAAGCCAAGTAAAGCGCTCCTTGACTATTAAAGGGTGGTCCATGGGGCAAGCACCACTGTCTAGGGCTGTTGATGGCAAGGGTGGGCTTTGGCCGCTTATGATCTTGAATCATTAAGGAAGAATTTGTTACTGATTTGTTAAACCCTACTACTGACTTTAAGGAGTTTTTAAAGATGAGAAGTTTTTCAACAGATCTGTGTATAGAATCCAAGGGATCAGTGAAATACAATGAAAAACATTTTAAAGTCATGGAGCAGTTCTTATCACAACTTAAGAGCCCACCCCCCCGTTTAGCGTATACACATAAAACAAACAAGGTGAGGTGACAGACATATGTAAAGGCTGAGATAGGAGGGTCATGAACGAAGGCTAGCCTGGACTACAAAAACAAAACAGTATTAAATAGTAGATAATAAGAATTGGGGCAGGCATCACAGTATACATCTTTAATCCCAACATTCTGGAAGCAGAGTCAGAATAATCGCTGTGGATGTGAGGTTAGCCTGGTGTAAATAGTGACAGGGCTATACAGTGAAAACTTGTCAATGAGTAAATGAATATAAATAAATAACTAAGGAGCTGGAGAAATGACTCAACAGTTAAGAGCACTGACTGCTCTCCCAGAGGATGAAGGTTCAATTCCCAGCACCCACATGGCAGCTCACAACTGTCTGTAACTCCAGTTCCTGAGGACCCAAATCCCATGGCAAAACACCAATGCATGTAAGAATAAAAAAAATGAATTAAAAAATATTTTAAAATTAAAGGCTAATATTTCATGGCATCAGACATTTGCTGAACTTCAAATTTCAATGTGTATTCCCACCACAACACAGCCTTGTCCAATGTTTCAAGCTGCTAATAACTACAGTTGCCCTATGACAGAGTTAAGTGGGTACAGAGACTGACTGGCCTGTGAAACCTGAAGCATTTAGAAGTGGGTCTTTAGGAAAACACCAACTGAATTATAAAAGCTTCAGGTGCTGGAGACAGATGTCATCTGGTTATCATCACTTCCAGGGCCAGTAGAGGGATGTGGAGATTGTTCATGACCAGTCTCTAATGGCTGAGAAGGCCCTACCAAGACCTTGGCAGAACTGCTGTCTGAGTTTGGGGATCTCAATAAGTACTAACACCTTCTTCACCTTTTCTCTAAGCAGACCCCATTCTCTGAACGCAGAACTTCATCCCTCAGGGTACATTTAGTAACAGATAAATGGTAAAAGAAGACAGTATCTCCAGCTCAGCTTAAAGCTAGAGGGCATGACTGAGTCATGAAACAAGCTCCCACCATAAGGCTGTTGCACAATAAGAATTATTATGCAATGGAGAAAAAATTATCAAAATGAGGCTCTCTTCACCATGTGCTGGTCAAGGGAACCCTGTTCCTATGGATACTAACAGCAAGGGCCATCCAGACCCAGTTGTACCAAGACTAGTAATATGGAAGATTGTTATAAAATGCAATGTAATAACCAGACCCTCTGTGTTTATTATTAGAAAACAGACAAAGAAACTCTTTGAAATAGCATGCTAAAACTCCAGCGATTTAGAAGTCAGTGATAAGACTGGGGAGAAATGAATTAGCCTCCAATTAGTCATGTAGCTATTTTAAAATCGCAACTTCTTCCCTGTAAGTTTTCTGCCTTAGACAACTTACTTAAATTCTCTAAGCTTACAGAACAAGAGTGAGGGGCATCTCTTTCATACCTCTGAAGTCTACTGAAAGGATTAATATGTTAAGCTGTGCACAGAGCAGACATCAAGCAGACTGCTGGCAGGATGAACATTTGGCCCCGCCCCGCGTGGAGGAAGGAAGAGGTCACATGACAAGGTGGATGCCCTTTGCCTCCTGTCTGTGCATTTACTGCTTATTCATTCATTTCCTCATGCATGTCAGCCACCTCTCAAAAATGACCAAAGGTCTGTATTTAATGCATTCAAGACAGCAATAGAAATATATATGTGTGCAGGTGTGTGCATGCACACACACAAATCAGAAATCAGACTGAAGAGCAGCATTAGCTGCTGCAGAATGAAGCAGTACAGAGAAATCAGACTTCTTTGAGTTTTTTGAGCCAATTTACTTTCTCCAACAGCTGGAACTAACAAAACTAACAATTATCAAGTTGTTTTCTTTTTAACCCCAGGAAATGAAAAACAAAATAGAGAAAAAAAACCCACAATTTTATAAAACATGTGCATTGTTCATATCTATAAAGTAGGAAGACTATGAAGCTCAGAATACAGGGCAGTCTAGTTCGGCCTTGTGAAATCTATTGATGTTTATGGACTTTATCTTGGATGAACGGAAACTAACATGAGCTGGCAATGGCTTACTTAGAAAGAGCCGCTTTGAATCATTACCTCAGTTCACAAAATGATCCATGTCCTGACTAGTTTTATGTCATCTGAAAGTAGGAATCTATCACAGGGCAGGTGGTCCTGGGTTCTATAAGAAAGCAGGCTGAGCAAGCCAGGATAAACAAATCAGTACACAGTACCAGCTCCTCCACCCTTGGCCTGTGCATCAGCTCTTATGTCCAGGTTCCTGTCCTTCTTGAGTTCCTGTCCTGACTTCCTTTGATGATGAAAAAGGTGATATGTAAGCCAAATAAAACTTTCCTCCCGAATTTGCTTTTTGGTCGTGGTGTTTTACGGTAGCAATAGAAACCCTAACTAAGACAGCTGGACTCACACCAAGAATGGGCCCCAGATCTGCCTGAGTTCACGTGGTAGTGTGAGCATTGAGATGCTGCAGTTGCTCAGAGTTCTTCTGGAAGGATGCTAAGAGAAACGTTCTCTGGGTTTTTCTCACAGGACACTGTGCTAAAAGACAACAATAATATCCCAAGACAGGGAATTTGTACAAACCATAATCTCCTGACAGAAGAGTTTTCAACAAAAGAAAACTAGAGAGAGCAAGGTAAACTCTCTTCATTTGAACTAATGTAATGAGACCTTAGGGGATCCATATCCTTGGTGTGAGAATTTGTTTTTCTTACAAAGGTAGTTAGCCCTGCAAGGACTCACATTTCCGGAACCTTCCCCTCTCTCTGCACCGATTGGCCAGTTGTGTCAGATTGTGATTTCACCTCCCACCAATGGGATGAGAGGCAGGTACCACCTAATTCAGAAGTAAAATATAGCCAGTTTTGCTCTCCCGCCCTGTTTGTCTGTCAGTTCCTTTTACAGAAGAGTTGCTGCACCAAACAACTTTTGCTTTGTCTGTGTCGTCCTCTGTGGGACATTAAGATTATTTATTGTTCGTTTCTAACTTAGCCAACAGGACTATGTATTTTTTTTTTTAAATGTGGATCTGTGAGATCATATTTTTGTCAAACTTTGCTTCCAGGAGAGGACTCCGTGTGTTTTCAGTGTCTCTGGAAATCAGGTCCTATGTTGATAGTTAAACATTTAGCTCACCTGGGGCAGAGAGACCTTTCAGCACAGCTTGGAAACTCACTAAAACCAGCTGTCACAATTTTTAAAATAATTACATTTTTATTATTTTAAATTGTATTTATGGATGTCTCTCCGTGTGAGCAGATGTCTGGATCTGCTGGAATTACAGGTGGTTGTGAATCCAAATCCTCCCAAAGAGCACAATGTGCTATCAATGGCTGTGGCATCTCTCCAGTCCCATCAATTATTTTTATCCATCCTCACTCAACATGTGGCGACTAAATGTCCACTATGTACTGGCATCTAGTCTATGCATTGAAAACAGAGCAGGAACTGAGTCAAATTCCTCTGCTCCTGGGGGAAGATAGATGCCACATGAGATATATACTTCACCAACACAACATAGGAGATATGAGTGTGTGTGTGTGTGTAAATTTCTAAGAGTATTATGTTTATAATTATTTTAGTAGATAGTAAATGTTAATAATCATAATGGTATTATTAAATGATTATTTGACTCCTACTCCGGAAAGTTTGAAGAACCATGAGCAGGTTCAAATGTACTTTAACAGATACTTTATCACCAATATTGAGACTAGACTGTGGGCAGTGAGAACAAGAGGCAGGGAGCTGCTGGCCAGCTACTGCATTCCAGCTGAGATTTCTCAGCATGGAGCAGGCTGACACACGGGGTCAGGTGAAGCGGGTCCTGTAGGGTAGGAAGCTTACTCACTTTACCCACTTTGGATGAAATCATTTGATCAACTCTGAGAATGTGTAAAGATTGAGCTTAGCTAAGTTCAGACTTCATGATCAAAGGTTGTGTGCTCCTTGGTCACATACATGACCTGCTCAGATGGAAAGTGGGAACCCTACATATAAAGGTTGGATGGGTCTCAGCAGAGAGCTGCATGGAGCTTGACCAGAGCCATGACAGATTGGAGAGGCTGCCGAAAAGGGAAGTGGAACCAGCGCTCATAGTTTTATCTGCCTTGTCCATAAAAGGAGATAAGACACTTCACAGAAGACCGCACTGGGCTGGATTGTGCATTCTGTCTGTTTTCCCTCCACATAGATTTACACTGTCCCGTCTATAGCAAACACCAGTTTTTCCAAAGTCAGACTTCTGTGTACTTGAGCTGCTGATTCAAACTCTATCTTAGCTGCTCCTTTTTAACTATTTACAACATTATATTTTGCCATTTCTGGGCCCTTTTGGAATGTGAATTCAAGGATCTCACATGGAGGCAAGTCAGTGTGTGTGGCTCTGCTCTAGACTTTAATCTGTTTTCCTGTCATGAAGATTGCTCTTGTAGCTAATTAAGATGGTTTGATGCAACCTGGCTTCCTCTTCAGAAGTGAACCTAAGCTGAGATTGACAGGGTGGCAAGTCAGGCAGCATGGTGCTGGGAGGGCACCTCCTTCTGGTCCTGGATGCTTTCCCACTGACCATGGACTTGCTTGGGAGCCTGTCTGTCTATGTCTCCAGAAAGCTACTAGTAGGCAGTGAGAGCTTGAAGACCCGGTGAGCCACTTTGTCCACCTTAACTTTTGTCTTTATTGGTACCAGTTTTGGAAAGGGACCACCGATTAAGAACCTTTCCCTTAGCTGGGCAGTGGAGGCACGTGCCCTTGCATCTAGCTCTCAGGAGGCAAAGGCAAGTAGATCTCTGTGAGTTCGAGGCCATCCTGGTCTACAAATCGAGTTCCAGGACAACCAAGACTATACAGAGAAACCCTTTAAAAAAACAAGTAAATAACAAAAAAGAACTGTCACACGAAAGAATGAGACTCAGGGATAGATCTCTGAAGAAGTTGGAGATACTAGAGGGAATAAACGCCACAGTCAAATCTTACCCAGATGTCTTCCAGCTTCCTCAGCCTCGATTCCCTTGGAATGGCCTTCTCTGTGTTTGAATCCCGTCTTAAGTATTCTTAAGTATTCTTTCGGTAATTATGGTGTGGCCCCCCCACACCTGCTTGGGAGCCTGGAATTCCTTCTATAATCTGAAGTGACATCGACTCAGTTGGGATTAAGGGTGTAGGTCACCACTCCCAGGATACTCCCTGTGCTGGGATTAAAGGTTTGAATCACCACTCTGATTTTCCTAGACTGACTGTGGTTAGAGCTCTGGAACTTCTGGAGCTTTTACTAACCCCCCACATAGACTGTGGGTAGATTCCCTCTGATAGCTCCAAAACTTCTGAAACTTTATTAAATCCCCACAAAGAACTTTTCCCTTAATAAGCATATTTTGAAAGTAAGTAAAAAATGATTTGTGGCAATAATTAGAGTCTGATTTCCTCAGGAATATGAACATTCAAATAGATAGATAATAGGTTTAGTAATAACCAGGTATGGTGTACACCTGTAATCTTAGCACTCCAGAGGCCGAGGCAAGAGGATTTCAATTTTGAGGCTAGTTTAGAGGCTGGAGTGAAACATTGTCTCAAAAAAAGAAATCTAATCGTTATTTTGTTTCAAATGTTACTGTTTTGGAGACAGAGTCTCACATAGGCTAGGCTTCCCTCAAATTCATGGTCTTCCTGCCTCTACCTCTGAGGTGCTAGATGACAGACATGCACAGCCACAGTTGGTCTATGTGGGTGTCAAACGCAGATCTTTGTGCAGCCTGGGCAAGCACACTTCTAAATGAGCTACATCCCTAAGCCATCTAATGATCTCTTTTCTACATTAACCAAAGACTTCTGATACTAGATCCACATGTGGCTTCTTTTAACATTTTAAAAGCAAAGCGGCCTCTGTTTTCTTTGTCTTGGGCTTCCTATTGGATTGACTGTTTTCTGGCACTTGTAGCTAGCTATCATAGAGTTGTTTTTAATATTGCTAGTATTTGACTATAAATAATTAATTATACTGCAAATGACTAAATTTGGAGCATCAGAATGACTCTCCAGAGAGAGCCTAAAAAGAATGCTGTCCTCAGACTGTAAGAGGCTCTGGGGGAAGGGAGGTGAGCTCATAAACTGTCCAAAGACAACCAAGCAGCATCAATGGTTGATATCTTCTAAGTAAAAATTGTATCCATCAAGCCACCAAGACAGCCACTAACAGCATTTATAGGGAAGATCCCCACACCCCTGCGAACCCCACTCATCTGCCTTGCTCTTAGAGCCTTTATCTGTTCACAACCAAAGGGCTAAGTAGGCAGGATGTCTCCTGATGTCCAGGATATGTCAGTGAAGGGTTTAAAGAAACAAAACATTCAGAATTCTTTATTTCATGTTGTGCTACAGACGGATTCCACTTTATAAAGTTCTATACAATTTCTCACTATTATTTCGGGACCCTAAATGTCCCTGGGAACTAGAAAGGTGATGCAGAAATAGCTACTTGTCACAAGGCCACCTCCCCTTGCTGCTGTGCTATACATCTCTGAGCTGGAATTTATGGGGAATACATTTCTGGAGCTTATGAGGAATGAACTGTATCAAGTTCAATGTGGGGGCTACATTCCTCTACTACTCTATTCTGCTCACCACCACCTCCCTTTACCACCTGGTCTCTACCCCCCTGCTCTTCTCAGACCAGAATTTTTGGAGGGAGGAGGTGCAGGGGTGAGGAGAGGAAAGGGGAAGGAAGTGGTAGTATGAGGTGGTGTTGGTCCTGCTAAGTATGGTCCCTCAAATTCTCTGTCCCTTCTGCTACAGGAGGGACTCACAGGCATGGTGGTTAAGCAGTAAGTTCGAACACCATCTTTCAGATACTTTGAAAGGTAGCTGTGATGCTCCTGAAATAGCTGACCTGTCACCTGTCTTGACATGGTGACCTTCTGGAAGTAGCCATGGTCTGTAGGCCACAGAGAAGGAAGGACATCTGAACAATGGGGGTTGAGGGTATAAACATGATTCGGAAGACAATATTGGTTTTCTGGATAACCTGAACCTGTTCTGCAGAACAATTTCCATAAACCCATCAACATTCTGCTCTTTAGACTATTCGTGGCTGTGTGCATTCCTTAACTTCTTTTTTTTTAAGATCTGAAACTGCTCAGACAAACTATGCTGTAATAAAGAGTAAGCTATCCCCACAAGACAGCTACAGAGTGAGTGTTCTAGATACAATCGAAGCTTGCAGCTCCCACTTTTGCTGCTCAGTTTTCTTCTATCCCTTCTGAAACTGCCTCTTTAACTTACACTTTGGGATGCTTTGGGAGCTTTTTGTGACTCTCTAGCGCGTACACAGGCGCGCTTGCGTGTATGCTCGGGCGCAGGGAGGAAAATAGCGCACGGCCTGGGCTCTGCTTCACTCCCGCACTTGGTCAGAGATGGGTTTAGTAGTGTTTAATCCGAGGAGGGCAATTCAGTCCGGGTGTTTTCCCGAGTCCCAGATTTTCCTACCTGGAGTACCAGCATCCTGTCCTGCTTTGGTGTCCGGTTTCCTCCCTCCTGCCATTGGACCCCAGTGCAGGAAGAAGGATGGTGTGGGGGAGGGCTGCTGGCTGGGTGGCCTGCGGGTGTGCTGCGCAGTCATCATCACTGGGTCCGTTTCGTGGAGTGCGTGCAGAAGACCTGGGTCTTGAGGGAGCGCCTCCAGTACCACCTGCTGAGAGCCTCCTGAGCCAAAGCAGCCGCGGGCAGAGCCACCTGCTATAAATAGGCCAGCAAGAACACGGTGTAGGACCCGCACATTCCGCCCCACGGCCATAATCACGCGTGGGCCCGCGTCCTCAGCACGCGGGGAATACCCTGGTCCAAGACTTCGCGCTGAGGCTGGATAAGGCGGCGAATCGTGCACCTTCCCCGCTCTCTCGTAGGGTGGCGCTTGGCGGCCCCTGGGCGGGCTGAGGATGGACCGCTGGGGAGCGAGGGGAGGGAGGCCGCGGAGGACCCGCACTGCAGCAGCTGTTGCTCGCCTGTGACTCGCCAGTCTGGGCCGAGCTGCCCCGCCAGAGTCGCAAGGCGCGGAGGGGAAGGAAGGGCATTGCATCCTGTTCTTGGATCCCGGGGAACCCACTAAGGAGATCCCGGTTGCTGCCCCCACCCCCCCTCCGCCTCCGCCTCCCCCGCGCTCGCCTGGCTGGGGTGGAGGAAACACGAGCAGCGCGCAGACCCCTCCTCCTTGGCTGCTGTCGCCGCCAACCGCCACTCCGCTGTGCCTGTTGCTGCAAGCCGCCGCGGGACCTGTCGTATCTTCAGCCCGCAGGAGAAGCAGCGCGACACCGTGGACCAGTTCCCACTCCAGCTGCGTGGGGGCGGTAAGAGCGCAGTTAGCTGAAGACCATGGACGCCCGGCCTGCCCAGGCCATCTTCAGGGTGCCTGGGAGCACCTGCGCGCCCCAGCTCAGCCCCGAGCTCTGAGCGCGCCACCTCACTGGTAGGTTCCACCTTGGGTTTCTAGGGTGTCGCGCAGCCCTCCACCCTCAGCAAGGCCCAGCGTTCCCTCGCTGAGGAGAAGGCGAGGTCCCGCCACCCTAGGGCGTGTTGCTGTCGGGTCTCTAGAGGTGCGCCGTTGGGGGAGGGGGAAGGGAAAGGATTTCAATTCCACCTTTTCGTCCCTTGCTTGGAGGGAACCGAAACCTTGATGCTCTTCTGAGACCAGAGTGCTCAGGTACTGTTCCTCTTTGCATCTCCCGCCTCCCCCTCCCTCCCGCCAAATATCAGCAGGGCGAAAGTGCTTGTAAGGCTACTAGCTTGGGAGGAGGGGAGAGGGGAGTCAGAGTTACCCTACGATACCTTTTGAAAGTTCAGGGTACTTTGCAGCAGCGATAACTTTGGTAGCTTCTGGGTGCAAGCAACATTTCTTTCTATGGGCACATCCTGTTCTGGTCATTTTGAAACCCGGCTTAATTGTTTGCTAGCAGCTTCCGGATTACTGCGTGAATAAGACTTCTTCAAATTTCACAGATGACTGTTTTCTTCTTTTCTGAAAGATATGTCTTTAAAAAAAAAATTCGGTTAGGTGTGGCGTTCCCGGCTGTGATTTTATTTTAAATGGCTTGTTCTCCGGAAGTTGCTTAAAAAGGAAAAGAAATTGAAAGTGATGATTGTTCCTCTCAGCAAACTGTTAAATCTCCAGCGCCCTGGTATTGATGGCGTTCACCTCATGCATCTCTCATCCTTCCTCATAGGAAGAGATTTTTCTTATTAACAGAATCAGCAGTTGATAGAAAGTTTTTGGATGACCTGATTTAAATGGGTCACAGCCAAGAAACTCAGCTATCACTACAAGCCTAAACTTCTAAACTTTTTGGATTCACATACAGGGATAAAAGAGCCCTCTTTAAATCCCCAGACGTGAAATGGGATTGCTGGGCATCAGAGAACTTGGGTTTTGTTTGTGGGGCCTGCTCAGAGTGGGAGGGGTCAGATGGGAGGAGGAAAGAGGTAGAAATGACAGGTCTCTGTCCTGCACTTGGCTTAGAGTTCTCTGAAGCAGGCCAGTTCTTTTTATCTTTTCTTAGCATTCAGAGGGTTCCTTATGTGTAGTATCAGTTTCTTCCCGAGAATCTTGAGTCTCTTGAGGAATCAGGAAGGTGCATGGAAAGGTGTGTAAACTGGTGCTTTAAAGCTGCTAGAAATGGGGTGCTGGGTCACCAGTGAGATGCTAGGTCTGTTTTTATGTGTTTGTTCCTACCAAGTTATAGGGATCAACTTTCTAAGTTTATCTGTAAGTAACTATTGATGTACCATGAGATACTGCACCATATCAAGCTGAATGTATTAACTGATGACCAAGAGACAATATAGGGATCGATTGTGGCTCAATGGACAGCATAAAATCAGCAGGAGACAATTAAAGGGGTTGCTATCTTGTGGATTTGTTCAGTCATTTGTTAAAAGGGGGAGGGAGAAGTGTTGGTGTAGTTATGATTTATTAATACTAAAAGAACTTTGTAGTGTCCCTCCCAACCACAACCTACCCTGGTCTGTCCTATGGAGATCTCAAGTTTTTCCTGATCACCTTGGGAACATTTCTGGTTGGGTAGCATCATATCTGTGTTTACCTTCTAACTTATAAGACCTACTTTGTCACAGTTATCTAAGGAAGAGGAGATAGGTGGCTGGAAGAACAGCCCTTTTGAGCTGCTATCCAGCCTTTGTTTATATTTGAACCCATTTCCCCAGAAGACAGCCTAGGCCAAGAAGGCTGTACCCCTGCCAAGAAGGCCCTTGTTGTGGCCCATTGTTTTCTAGGATGTCCCCCTAGAGGAGGGCTACCTGCTCCCCTTCCTTCTACAATAAGGGGCAACAAAGACCACAGGCTGCTTGAGAGGCTACTGTTTATAAACATGCTTCTCTTTTATCTCACCAAATGATAGCTCCCTGAAGCACCCCACCCCAGCCTTACTCTGCAGATCCCAGGCCTCAACTTCTGTATTCTCAAGAAAACAGAAAACATGTATATGTCTCTGTGAGGTCTGGTGTGTGTGGCTGGCACAGTTACTTTGCCTTGCCATTTCTGTGTGTGCTTTACTGCCCTTCTCATGTTTAAGGACCAAGGTAATCCCAGGGCTTGATCTGTCTCCCAGCCCTGTTCTTTCTTGGACATTAAACTTGGAGAAGCAGACTCAGTTCATTAAAAGGACTGAGTGGCCCCAGCAACCAGGGTGTTGCAGATTCACATTCCAGGAGCAATGGAATGGACCCTGTCTTCAGTCAGAGCTCGGGTGCAAGCTACTTTGCTGTCTTTGCCCACTCCTTCCAGTGGCTTCCTTTTCAACCCTATTGAAATATTTTAATGAAAACATTTCAAGAAAAGTATTTAAAAGAAGATTCCTCACAGAAGACGAGATAGTTTCCATGGTCAAGAGTTTTGGCATTTTTAAATCAAAATTTCAAGTTGATTGGCTCATAGATCTAAGGGCAATGGATCTCTTCCTAGACTGCAAATATTTAGGAAAGTTTTGGCTTGTATGAAATAATCTTAACACTTAGGCTTTAATGAGGGCAAGAATAGTAAGGAAATATGTCTTAGTACTAACAAATACATTTAATTCTGAGTTTGATGTTACCATCAATATAACAGGAGTCAGTTCTCTTACTAGAGAACTGTAATGCCTACTGGGTGTGATGGTGTACACCTGGAATTCTGAGCACTCAGGGAGGAGGAGGCCAGAGGGTCAAATGTTCAAGGTCAACTTTGAATACATAATGAGTTTGTGGCCTTCCTGGGTTACAGGCTACTCTGAAAACCAAACAAACAACCCCCACCAAAAGACAACAAACTAATTTAACTTTAGTAAATCATTATTAGTTGCTTAATAGAGTGGTACAACCTGTAATTCTAACTACTATAAAAGCTGAGGCAGGAGGATGGAGAGGTGGAAACCAGCTTAGCTAGTTAAACAGTATTCTGTCTTAAAATAAAAAGGAAAGGGACTGGGATATACTTCAGTCTTGGAGTGTTTGCCTAGTGTGGATGAGGCCCTGGATTCAATTTTTAGTACAAAAAATAAAAACATAATAACAAAACAAATATTAAATATAATAAGTGAATCTATCCTTCTAAAGTAAGAGAATACTTATGGGCTTGTCAGGATTTATGGACTTATACATGTGGAATGCTTAAAACATACCTGATATCTAATTAAAATTGCTATTATTACTTTATATTTTAAATCTGACATTAAGCTTGAATTTCAAAGCCATGGAAAATTTACCCCAATGAAAAAGATGCTTAAGAGGTAGTGATACTGTTAGAACGAGAAGGGGAGTTTGTACACAAGACAGGTCCAGATTCCAGTCTTGCCTTCACCATTTATTAGAGAGAACTTGTCTGTGGAACAGGAGGATGAAGTAGACCCTTCTCGGCTGTGGGAGTACAGAGGGCATCTGCATCAAGTCCAAGAAGAGGAGAACCCAAGAGCCGAAAATTACAGGTTCAAATCCTGATTCTGTGCTTACTCATTTGACCTTAGGCAAGGGCCCCGAAGGAGAGAACCACTGTTCTCTCTCACTTGTCTCAGGCTGTCATGAGTTAAGTTAGTTAAAAGACACACACACAGCACTGTCTTGTGTTGACTGTGGTTGCTACTCAAAGCAAAGAGGAGGGAAGGTCATTTCTAGCCCTCCCGCTGAGGGCCACCCAGGAATACCATCCTCCAGCTCTTTATCCTCCACAGTAAAATAGTGACATGCTACAGGACTGGCTTGAATTAGCTCTGGCTTTTTTACATGCTGAAAAGGTTGACCACTAGTGTCATGCCTGCTGCTGCAAAGGATGCAGAGGGTAGCCTTTCCCCGTCCCTGCCTTGGCTGGAGTAGGAAGAAGCAACAAGCAGTGGTTTTAAGCACTGGTTGTAAGGTGTAAAACTGGAGTACAAGGTTGCAGTGGAATTGTATGCAGGCCTGTTTGATTGAAGTATTGATTCATAGGAAGATAGCCTATCTACCTGCCTCTTCTGAGGTCCCCCAAAGGCTAATTGGTGTTGGCTATTTTCCTAACCTACCTTTTTGCTGCCTCTTTTTATCTTAATATTTCTCTCTCTCTCTTTCTCTTTCAGTGTCATAACTAAAATATCCAAGCATTTTTGTTTGTTTGTTTGTTTGTTTGTTTTTTTATGCCAGGGTCTTAGTGTGTAACTTTAGCTGTCCTGAAACTCATTTTGTAGACCAGACTGACCTTGAACTCACAGAGATCCACCTACCTCTGCCTCCCAAGTGCTAAGATGAAAGGCATGAGCCACCATACCCTGTTGGCTGGATACTTTTTTTTTAAAGGAAAAATAAAAAGCCTATGTGGCTCACAATTCTGGTGAAGGAAGCCCAAATGCCCTATGTGCTAGTTAGTTTTTGCCAACTTTATACAAACTAAGAGTTACTGAGAGGAGTGACTCTTGGTTCAGGAACTGTCCCCATCAGATTGGCCTGCAGGCATGTGCATGTGGAACATTTTTTCATCTGCTGATTGATATGGGAAGGCCCAGCCCTCTGTGTGGGTGTGGCTGCTCCTGGGCAGGTGTGCTGTAGTAAAGCCAGCTGAGTAGGCCTTGGAATGCTAGCCAATAAGCTATATACCCCTGCAGTCTTTGCATCAGTTCCTGCCTCCAGGTTCCTATCTTAAGCGCCTACCTTGTTTTCCCTCACTGATGGGTGGTGATGTTGAAGTGTAAGCCAAATAAACACCACCCTTCCCCACTCCCAAGCCAGTTGCTTTTGGTCAGAAACTAGGGTGATGCCTAGGCACAGATGTGTTGTGGTAAGAGCACCCTGACACTGATACATACAACATGGTAGATAACATTACAAGACAGAGATATGTGTGAGAGTTAGCTTTATAGGTGAAGGGGGGAAGTAGCTCCTTTGTAACAACCCCCTTTTGTGAGAACTAATATATTCCTGTAGAAATAACCCACCACACCCGAGGAGTATTGGTCTCTTTACAAGGGCGGCCATGATTCAGTCACCTACTACTAGACCCTACCTCTTAAAGGCATATCAATTTTTAACACTGTCACATTGTGAGCCAAGCTTTCAGAACATGATCCTCTTATGTTCTAGGGCTCAAACCGTATGGAACCCTAGTGATCTTCCATTTGAGCAGGAGAGAGCTGACACCCCCAAGGCTGTTGGGAAATTTTATTCCACCCTCTGTGGTTTCTTGGGATGGGGTGATATGGAGCTAAGAAGAGAGAGGATTTCCCCCTCTGCAGCCTATGAACCTCTACCCAGCTTCTCTTGTTCCTAGCCTTCACACACTCCCCTCCACATTTCTGTTCTTAAGTCGAAGCCGGAAACAGCTTTGTCTCCTCACACAATGTGGGGGACATTTGGTATTCTGCATTATGGAAATTGCATTCACCAGATTTTAGAAACAGAAGAAACTTGGGGATGATCTTACTTTATTCTCCGATAAGAATAAACTTCAAATTTGGAGAAGTTAAGTCATTGCTTTTTTCAATTTTATGCCTGAAAGTGTTCTCACGGGGGAAATTGAGGTTCTTTCCAGCATGTAGATGGGAGTCAGGGACTTGGACTGTCCCAAATCTGTCACTAAATTTAGACAAGCCACTTTTTCTCAAACCTAGTGGCTTCATTTCAAATATGAGGGACATTTCTAAATGGCTTAAAAGGACCTGGCTCCTTTAAAGTTTTATGATCCTAAGTACATGTCCCATACTCAGCAGATCTCATTAACAAGATTATTGAAAGGGTTCTAGGAAAAGCAGGTTTTTGTGTTTGGGTAGCTGCTATGTTTAAAGGTCTTTCTAGAGAGTCAGGCTTGTATGTATATGTGACTTTACTAACAAAAGCCTAAGCAGAACCCCATTGGAATAACAGGTCATGGTTTTTACTGATTGGGTATAAGCCAGGAGAGACCTGAAAATAGATGGTTCTCAATGGAGTTTAAAATGCAAAAGGTTCTCTCCTGAAAATGATGTGACTCAAGATAACCCTGAAAACAACTCGATTATTTGCTAATATTATGGAATATTTCATTCATTTCATGACTTGTTTGATTGACAAGTAATATTTACCTAGTCTAAGTTATCCTGAATCTCATTGCATTAAATACTTTTCTTGTTGCTTCAATAAAATACCAAGCAAAAACACCTGGAGGGGGGATAGATCATTCTGGATCATGATTTCCAGACATACCAGAGTGTGCCAGCCTGTGCTGCTGGGATTGACAGGAGAGGGCCAGCCTGTGCTGCTGGGACTGACAGGAGAGGGCCAACCTGTGCTGCTGGGATTGACAGGAGAGGGCCAGCCTGTGCTGCTGGGATTGACAGGAGAGGGCCAGCCTGTGCTGCTCTAAGTGTGGTGATGCTGCTAATATCATGGCAGATGAGGAAGAAGAGAGCATTGGCTGGAACCAGAGGTAGATATAGCTTTAGTGCCCTGTCCAGAGCAGCCAGTCTACTTCTCCTAGCTAAGCCACACATCCCAAAGGCCACACAACCTCCAAAAACCATCTGCTGAAAATCATGGACTCAACAGGAGACCTTGGGTGCTATGGAATATTATTTTAAGATGTATTATATTTGTTGTGGAACATTTGTTTTAATGATGCAAAGATGCATCTTTTTAATGTTGCATTTGTTTAACTCTGTGAAGCTATGTTACTTTGCCTGTCTAAAACACCTGATTGGTCTAATAAAGAGCTGAACAGCCAATAGCAAGGCTGGAGAAAGAATAGATGGGAAGGCAGGCAGAGAGAGTAAAGAGAAAGAAATCAAGAATCAGGAGCAAAAGAAGGAGCAAGAAAACAAGAAGAGCGAGATGCTAGGGGCCAGCCACGCAGCCACGCGGCCACACGGCCACCCGGCCACCCAGCCACCCAGCCACCTGGCCACCCAGCCACCCAGTCAGCCACGAAGTAAGAGTGAGAGTAAGATATACAAAGAACAGGAAAAAGCCCAGAGACAAAAGGTAGGTGGGATTAATTTAAGTTGGAAAGCTAGCAAGAAAGAGGCCAAGCTTAGGCCAGGCATTCATACGTAATAAGCCTCTCTGTGTGGTTTATTTGGGACCTGGGTGGCAAGCCCCTACAGAGCAAAGAGCCCAAAGAGATTAATAATAATAACAAAATCAACTACACCTGGGTCAGTTCATATCTAAACCACAACAGTCATATTAGAATAATCTGAATTACTAAAATGATTATGTCTCATGTTGAAGTTTGGTTTGATTCTTTTTCTAGGCTGTAGAAGGCCTAACTGCTTTTACAGACACACCAGGATGTCCACAGCTGGGTGAAAAGTGAAGCACTTGACACAGTCAAATACTTGTGCCACCAAATGGCAGAACTAATTCGATGACTGATCACCACGTGGTTGGCATGACAAAAAAGCAGAAAGCGATTTTGTCACACTTGTTGCCACCTGGTTTAGAAGTGCATTACCTAAAATAATTGATAGATCTCAGGTCTGTCCTTTGTGCTCGTTCTAGAGTTTCGTTAAACATGTCTTGGGATTAACAGCTGTCAACGGTTAGAACTTAAAGCAGGTTCAGTTACAGGACTGAACATCAAGCCAGGCTTTTAATGCTACTTTCACCTATAAAGGGGGAGGGAATATTATTTATTGGGTTATGTGACCGTTAAGGCTTTCTGTTACCATGAGGGGCTGTGTAGTAAAGGATGTGGCCATACACTGGAGGAAGAAGGGGACTCCCACTTTCATAAAATATATTCAACAACTTAATAATGTTTTGCTGGGGGGTGGGGTAGAGAAATAGCTCAGGGGTTAAGAGTACACTGGCTGCTCTTCCGGAAGTCCTGAATTCAGTTCCCAGAAGCCGCATGATGGCTCACAACTGTCTGTAAGATCTGGTGCCGCCTTCTGATGTGCATGCATGCAGAACACTGTATACAAAGTAAATAAACCTTACAAATAGTAATATGTTGCATTATTTTGACCATTTTAATATTTAAAATGAAATGAAAGGCCAGGCATTGTAGTATATGCCTTTAATCCCAGCATTCAGGAAGCAAAGGCATGTGGATCTCTGTGAGTTCAAGGCCTTCATGGTCTACAAAATAAATGAGTTACAGGACAGCCAGGGCTACACAGGGAAACCCTGTCTCAAAAAAAAAAAAACCAAAAACAAAAAAAAACAAAAAACAAAAAAACAAAAAACAAAAACAAAAAAAAACCCAATAAATACACTGGAGGATAAATAGCCTGAACTGGCCATCTTCCATAATCAGATTGTTGACTATTGACTACCTCAGTTGACATCAGTCAGTGACCATTGGAAACAGATGCAGATGCAGAGACCCATAGCTAAGCCCTGAGCTGAGCTTGGAGAACCCTGGTGAGGAGAGGGAGAAAGGATTATACAAGCCAGGGTGGTCAAGGTCATCCCAAGGGGACCAACCCACGTATATAACTATCCTGAGCTCTTAAGAGCTCCCAGACTCAGAACCAGCTGCTGGGGAGCCTGCACAGGACTGACCTAGGCCCTTACATTCTGTGACAGTTGTGTAGCTTGGTCTACATGTGGGACTCCTAATGGTGGGAGCAGGGCCTGCTCCTAAAGCTTTGGCTGGATTCCAGGAACCTATTCCTCACACTGGTTGCCTCAGTACAAAGGGAGGAGCCTAGTCCTACCCTAACTTGATATGCCATGCTTTGTTGACACCCATGGGAGGCCTGCCCATTTCTGAACACAAACAAAGGAGGAGTGGATTAGGGGGTGAGCAGGGGGATGTAGGGGAGGGAATGTGAGGAGAGGAGGGAGGGGAAACATTGGACAGGAATGAATTAATAAATTAAAAAAACCAAATAAATAACTAAATAAAATAACTAAAATAAAAAAAGATCAACACAAAACATGGCACTGGGGCTTGAGAAGTACCTCAGTTAAGAGGTACTGTTCTTTAAGAAGACTAGAGATTGGTTCCCAGCATCCACATTGTGTGGTTCACAGTGCCTATAACTCCAGCTCTAGAGAGATCTGATGCATCTGGCCTCCTAGGGCCTGTATTCATGTCCATACAGCCATACACATAGTTAAAACTAATAATAAATTTTAAATGTAGTTCTAAACTATGTTCAAATTATAAAATTTTACTTTTAGAATATATGCACACACACATGTTGGAAAAACAGAATAAAAAAGAGCCTTCATTCCTATCTTAGAAAAGGTTTAAAATTCAAATACTGATTTTTCTAACCCCAGACCTTAATAGTTATGAAGCTTGCAATCTGTTGAAGAGTAGGTATCAGGCCCTTAAAATGACCATGACAATGAGTCTCAGAGTGCAGTAATGAAGGGCATGGCATGCCACTGGTGGCTCTGACTTGCCTAGGGAGAAAGAGGTGAGGTTGCTCTAGCAGTGATGTAAATATTTAGGCTTCTTGAGAGGTGATTCTTCTCAGGGTCTCTAGCGTGTCTACGCATTTCATGAACAGGGTCACCAGATGCCTTTATTCTGAACTACATTCCTATCACACTTGTGCTATAAACGTCTATGGAAGATAGAAATAGTGACTTCCTCTGGTGCAGGATCTGTGTATCCCCCACATAATGCAGTCAGGTTCCAAGGCCTAGTTTCTTTGTATTGTTATGCACGGTGGCAGGTGTCATCAGCACTGACTCTGGTCTTGGCTGTTGGTTCCTTACCTTCCACACAGGACTCTCTTTCCTTTCCCAGCAGTTTATCTATGAAGGCCCAGCTTGCCAGCTTCAAGGAAGGAAAACTCTCTGGCCAGTCTGATGTTTAAAAGAGGGGGATGGGGCAGCATGCGCTGTGGCACCAGGCCATGAGAAACCACATCTTAAATGGGAACTGTGACTGGTTCTTTAGCTTAAAAGCCAAAAAGTGTTGTGGAAGAGGACATTAAGGGAGGGGGTATATAACTGAGGATTTCAAGAGGATGTTCCTTATGGCATGTGATGACGGATGGATAGAACAAGAATTCTCTAGGGGATAAAAAGGTCAGATCTATTTATATGGTAGAGTCAGGACTGATGGGATAAGGGAAGAATTCCAGTGACTTGGCCAATGCTGTCATCTACATCCGGGATGCTGCCAGAAGGTCCACATGGTGAAAGCTGTTCGATCTAAGTTGTTTGTCTCAGGTGTTCGCTCTAGGAAAGGAAAGCAGCAAACAACATAAAATGAACAGTGATGCTGTTGCTAGGATTCAGGAGGAGAAATTTGGGGAAGGAGGGAGATGAGAGATTTAGTTGTAAGACAATTAAATGCAGGCTGAGGAGCTTATTAGCTGAGACGATATAAGATTATGAATGGCTCATCTGGAACTCAGGAAGGAGAGTGTCTGGGAGGAAAATACTTGATAGTTGTTAGAGTATATGTGATCATCTCATTTGGGAGGGGGTTACTAGTCAAGAGTATGGGCTTCAGGACCAGACAAAAACTCTTCTATGTCATTTTGTGACAAACTGTTCAAAGACTTTGGTCTCCTGGTTCCTAAGAGTCACCTGTAGATAATACATGTAGAGTATGTCATGTTCACAGTAATATCAAGTAAGACAGGAGCCAGACAAGTCTCAGGAAGGGAAGTGTACAAAGACTCGGGACATGGGACAAATAAGCCGTGCAAGTGTGAGGACCAGAGTTACAATTACCAGAGCTCTGGGCATGGCAGCCTGCCCTTAACTACAGCCTGGGAAGGTAGAGATGGAGGATCCTCAGAGATAGCCGGCTATAAAACTATATACCAGGAAGCTCTGGACTTGATTGAGAGACCCTGCCTAAAATAAGCTGGAACAGTGCTGGAGGTTTATTCCCAACTTCTGCCTCTGTCCTCCATATATATTTCTACCCACCCATGTCCACTGACACATGCAAACGTGGGTGGACACGTACATATGATAATGCAAAAGGAAAAGGAAGAATAGAGGCCTGGAAAGTCCATCAGAGGGAGCGAGGCAGCGGGAGGGACACTTTACTGTCTCAGGACGTCACAGCCTGGAAGACCCAGGTGGCTTTAGTGCCATGCAATTTCAGTAGCTCTACAGTGTAGATGAGGGCTCCCAATCAGAGATGGAGAGAAGGCATCAAGAAGAAGATATCTGGGAGAAATTTGTGTCAGAAGAACGAAAAGGGAAGACCAGGTTGAGGGAGGTTCAAAGTCCAGGAAAGATATCCTTCTCTTCCTTCCTTGTCATCAACCTCCTTTTTAGGATAGAAGATGCTCTCTCTTGAGGCCCTACTCTGTGTCAGAGCAAAGAAGACAGCTACAGCCTCTTCCTCACGGAGTTTCTCCTGTGTCAGTACTCCAGTGGGAGGCACGCTGACTGTAGGCTGGATGGGCATGGAGGGGAGCAGAGCTGAAGATGCTATTGGCAACTGAGCTTTGCACACAAGCCTTTTGCCATCCTCTGGGATGAGCTTCAGAATAGGGCAAAGATTTCAGGAAGTGATGGCACACACCTTTAAACTCAATGCTTGGGAGGCAGAGGATGACAGATCTCTGAGTTCAAGACCAACTTGGTCTACAGAACGAGTTTCAGGACAGCAAAGTCTCCACAGAGAAATGTTGTCTCAAAACCAAAAACAAAATGAAGATAACATTGGCATCTGTTGGTAGAGTAGCCTGAGGTTGAAACGAGGGGTTACAGTGCATGAATTAAACTAATCTTTATAGTGTTTTGAACACCATATGTTAAAAGAGGGTGAATTTGTGAGTCTGAACCTCTAGACAGACTCAGGGAGGGCCCTTTAAACTCTGAGTAGAGGAGACTCTCCTTGGCAAAGCCCAGGCCCACGTCCCCAGGAATGTCTTGATTTCTTCCCAACTCCATTATTTCCCCTAATGCTGGAGCTTAAATTTTATAATGAAATATCTCAATAAACCCTACTTCTGTGGCTAGAGAGGTGGCTCAGCATTTAATAGCAGTGACTGTCTTACAGAAGACCTGCTTTGGTTCCAAGTGCCCACATGGAGGCTTACAACTATCTGTAACTCCAGTTTCAGGAGATTTTTATTATCAGGGAAGTTTTATTATCTTAGAGAAATTGCCCAAAATAATTTTGAAGTAATTCAAAAGAGTGTGTAGCTGTCAGAGCTGTCTCATTTTCTCCTGTGCTTTTGTGTGTGTGTGTGTGTGTGTGTGTGTGTGTGTGTGTGTGTGTGTGTGTGTTGTACCATGTATATGCTTAGTGCCCACAAGGTCAGAAAAAGGTATCAGATCCCCTGGAACTGGAGTCACAGTGGCTGTGACCGGACATGTGGAGCCTAGGAGCTGATGTCAGGTCGTCTGCAAGAACAAGTCCTCTTAACCTCTGAGCCATATCCCCAGCCCCTTCTCCCATCCTGCTTTATTTTTCTCCTGACATTGTGAGGCTCATATTCTCCATCAGAGTCCCAGTGAGGTCTTTGTATCCTACAATGAATGTGACAGTTACACCATTTCTAGGTTTTATGTGTAATACAATTTCAGGAAATATCATTCTGGGTAGAGTTTATTTGAACAAAATATTCATTTATTCTTACATTTAAGTATCAGACTGTTAAATTTGGGATAATAACTCTGCAAGTCGCTCTTACTGTGACTTGATTAAATTCTTTTTCTCCCCCCAGGATTCTGCTTTCAGAAGTATATGAAACAGATTACTCCAATTAAACTAGGAAAATATAGCACGGTTTCTTGGCTCTCCAGACCTTTCCCAGGATGGACGCAATCACATTCACAGCAAGGAAGCATCCGTTCCCTAATGAGGTCTCTGTGGACTTTGGCTTGCAGTTGGTGGGCGCCTTACCTGTGCATTCTCTCACCACTATGCCCATGCTTCCTTGGGTGGTGGCTGAGGTACGGAGACTCAGTGGCCAGTGCTCCAAAACGGAGCCTGGGACCAAGCAAGTCCGGCTTTGGGTTTCGCCCTCTGGACTGAGATGTGAACCTGACCTGAGGAAACGTCAACAGTGGGACCCACTAATCTGTTCCAGCATCTTTGAGTGCAAGCCTCAGCAAGTTCACAAACTGATTCACAACAGTCAAGACCCCAGCTACTTTGCTTGTCTCCTTAAGGAGGATGCTGCCCACAAGCAGAGCCTCTGCTACGTGTTTAAAGCCGATGATCAAACTAAAGTAAGTTGAGGTGGGGATCGAAAGATAAGGCTTGGATGGCTGCAGAGTTTGTATGGTGTCAGGGTCCAGATGCTTGTTTTGAGTGGAAGTAACAAGAGAATGCGCCGTTATACATAGTTTAACAGAATTTGAGATTTATGGGTAGTTTATAGTGTTTGTTGAAGGATGTGTATAGTATATATTAAAAATGATAAGCTTCGGGGTTTAAAAATTCAACAGAAAAATCTGCTTGGGATTATAAGCAAGAGTTGAATTGTTGAGACTCACGTTATTTTTAAAGTTACAGTGTGGGGTACGCATGAGCCATGGGTGATGGGTTAAAGTAAAGGAAATCGAGGCTCAGTGCTTGGTGGCCCTCAAGACTGCATTTCCCTTAAGTGATCGGTGAAGGCCAGGCTATTCCATTGCAAACTGCATTTTAAATGGCACAGTTCTAGGTCACATTATTTAATACTATTAAGAAAAATATAGTTATTTAACAACCATCCGAAATACTTTGTAGCCAGTCTTTCAAGGCAGAGATAACATTTACTCATACAAAGGTTGTTTATAAGAACAGGAACTATGAACCTAAGTGTTGACACTATCAGGTTTCTTTGGCTTTTTCCTTTTGCCAGCTTCTGGTCAGATCTGATCACCCCGTATTATGATGGGTCTGAGAAGAATGTATTGGGTGCAGCTAAAACTGCCATTTCCCTGCCTATTTCTGCTCGATTGCTTCCAGGGTTCTCTGTAGCTCTTTGCAGGACCTACTTCCGGTTGCTTGTCCATTTCATGAATACCAGTGCACTTAGACTGAGTATAATCCATATAATCACTTTCTGAGTTGGACCCATGGGGGAAATGTAGTTTAGCACACTATACAAGAGACACAGTAACTCCACCAGTGACCTGAAAGTCTGCTGCTGTCTTGCGTGTATAAGCATCCTCACGTGACTGGAGCTGTTCCCCGCTTGTACTGAGTGAGGATGCCAAAGTGGAAATGGCAGTGAAGTTTATGGTCCTCATGCTTTCCTTTCTCTCTTTCCTCTTTTCTTCTCTTTCTCTCTCTCTTTCTTTCTCCCCCCCCCCTTTCTTATCTATTTGGTCATTATTTTTTCAAGACAGGGTTTCTCTGTATATTCCTGGCTGTCCTGGAACTCATTCTATAGAATAGGCCGGCACTGAACTCAGATCAGCCTGCTTCTGCCTCCTGAATGCTGGGATTAAAGGCGTGCACCACCACTGCCCGGGTTCTTTTCCTCCTTTAAAGGCAGTACTTAAGGAGCTCAGACTGGTCTCAAACACAAACTGTCTATGTAGCTGAGGTTGACCTTGAACTGCTGCTACTGCTTCCTCTTTCCATGTGCAGCTATGTGGTCATAATTTCAAGTTTAAAATATAAATACAAATGCTAACGTTTTCTACTGCTTCTTGCTAGGTTCTTTTGCATACTCTCCAGGATGTAATAATATCATTTGGAAGTTAATGTTCTTGTTAGCGACTACTCGGCCCTCCATAGCCACAGGTGTCATGTCAGTAGATTCAACTAACAGCAGATAAAAATCTGCAAAAACTTCATGCTGAACATGCGCAAACACGCTTTCTCTTGTCCTTATTCTCTGAACAATAGAGTATAACAATTCACAGAGCACAAACATTATGCCAGACATTATGGGCAATCTAGAGGTTATTTGATGGCTATAGGAGGTTGTGCAGAGGCTCTTTGCAAACTGACACTTTGTACAAGTGATCATAGCATCTGCGGGTTCTGGTGTCTGTGGGATCCTGGAATGACTCCCCTGAAGATGTCAAGGGACAGCAGTGGATTTGTGGGGGCACATTTGTGTTTGCTCCCTTAGCTCACCTATTCAGTGGTCGCCACTCTAGCCACTGTCTCAGAGGTCATTAGCAGAAGCAAAGAAGAAGGTAGATACATCAGGAGGGATCTGGTTCAGTGGTGCACATCAAGAGCATGATGAAAAAGTAGAAAAAAGGGCGTCTCATGCCCTGAGTGCTTTTTTTTTTTAAATGATGTAAAGCTGATGTGTAGAGCCAAAAGCCGCCATTCTACTCAAGAGCCTCAGAACTATGAATCATGTAGTATTAACCACACCTATGTCTCAGATATGTTCCACAGATTCACACTTAAAGTTCAGAAAGACTAACATCGGGATTCAAATCCTGTTTCTGTTATATATAAACTGGTAACCTTAGGCAACTGAGTGTGCTTGCTCATCTGTGAAATGGGAACAATAATAGTAATGATCTCATGCAGTTGCTGGGAAGCCTAAGTGACATAGAATGGGACCCAAAGGTGAGTGTGCTGCCTTGAGTTGATAAGCCGTTGCCTAGCAGGTATAAATCCCTGGTGTCCATCTCTAGCACTGCCAATAAAAAAAAAAAGGAAGAAAGAAAGAAAAAAGAGAATACTTATAATAAGCATTGTAGCCATGAGAGGTATTCAAGAGAGCTCTAAAACTGTGTTTTATTTATTTATTTTGCGTGCATTTGGTAAAGGAGGCATACCATGGGGTGTGCGTGGAGGTCAGAGGAAAAGGCTGAGTCATAGCCTTTCTTTTTACCTTGTGGGCCCTGGGGATCAAACTCAGGTCATCAGGCTTAGCAGCAGACACCTTTACCCACTGAGCCAAGTCACTGGCCCCTGTACTCAAGAAGGTTTTATGGAAGCAGATTAAGTGGTAATATCATTCCAAGGGTGTGGTGAGAATTGAGTAGGTATATGGAGATGGTGTCTTCAGCTCTCAGGTGACATTCTTGTCATTCTTGACCAACATTTTATTAACTCTGCTCCTACAAAACTCCATGAATAAACCCAAGGGTTCCTATTATTTGGGGAGATTCCAGAATAAACAGGAGAGGGTTAAGCAGCTATCCTTCATGGTGGGTTTTGCACAGAACATTGTCCAGCACCTCTCAGTTTTGACCCTTTCCTGTGATCTTCTCCAGCCATCTGCAAACAAGCTTTGCCAGTCATTTGGACACCCAACAGAAGTAAGAGATTTACAGCAAAATTCTGTATCGGAGGCTTTCAGTCCTGCTCCAAGTAGAAACTTAGTCTCACTCTGTATTCTAAAAACGCCATCTTTGAAATATAAATTAGTTCTTAAGATCTGTTTGGCTTCTGCACAGTTTTTACCAACACAAATTGTCATTGAGAACAAATTGCTGCCATCCCACTCATTTTATTTGAGAGGATTGTTTGCAAAATAGCTATGAAGTAGTCAGGCATTTTGTTCTTGTCAGAAATAGGATTGTAAATGACAGTAAAAAAGATTTTAACTGACATACCTATTGTACTCTCGAGACACCTTGGCAAGATGTCTCCTAACAGGATTACCTGTCGTAGGAGTGTGCAAACTGGCATTTCTCTCAACTGTTCAGTAACATTTTCTCAGTGAAATAATTCTCCAAATTAAGGCTTCTTCTAAGCAGATGAGGTCAGCCCTGATTGTGCTTGCCAAAGCAAATATGCCTTCGCTCCCATGAGCATAGGCATAGGACTCCTGTTCAAGAGGAAACCTTTGATCAATATCTGAGTTAATTTGCTGCAGAATATTTAAGGAGAGTAGGTAGATAGAGGACTAATTTTATAGGTGCATTGTGATATGGTCTGTCCCTCGGGTGTCCCATAAAACATTCTGGAGTCACTTCACAGAGAAAAGTTTCCATGACCAAATGCACAGCATCTGAAATGTTTTTTGCCTGAGAGCCAATGTTTCCTTTTAAAAAGTTATCAAATATGTCATATATGGAGGTTCACACCTTTGATCCAGCTCTTGGGAGGCAGAGGCAGGTGGGTTTCTGTGAGTTTGAGGCCAGCCTGGACTTCAGAATGAGTTCTAGGACAACCAGAGCTATCTGGGGAGATCCTATCTCAACAAACAAAATGGGAGTTATAAAGTAATCTAAAGAGTGTTAGTTTATGTGGTTCATGTCTACCAACACTCACTCCATTAGAAATTAAAACAGATATTGTAAAGACACTAATTTTAAAATTTATCTAAATACAAAAGCAATGAACTCCTGACACATTAATGGAAGGGATGTTTTCGTGCATCGTAGCTGTATTTTCCAAAAAGTGTTTAGCAGTAATAGTGGCCTAGCATTATCTTTCCAGATCTCTGTAGCATCTGTTTTAGTGGAAAGAGGTGGGTCCCTCATAGCAGCCTCTCCATTCTTTTGTGGCATGCTATTTTCATTGAGTAGCTGAAGGAAGCTTGGCTTCAGACAGATGGGTAATAAAGAAAAAAAATAGAGAAGCTATGGCGACATTTTTTTTAATGCCTTTACAACTCAGAAAATGCTGCTTTCTTAAGGTTTGGTTGCAGTGAGTAGTCTGAGTCCACCCAAGGCACTCTGCACATGGATTTGTATTAAAACCTACTGTTTCTTTTCCTGTGCTTTAATAAATATTTTAAGTGTGATTCTGCGTCATCATGCACCAATTACTTAGAAACTATTGTCTCTGTAAATAACATAGTATATACAAGTATGTCATTGTGTAACTATGTGCAGATGTCCATGGAGGCCAATATTGGGTCTCCTGGTGGTGGAGTTACAGACAGGTGTCAGCCACCTAATGTAGGTGTTAGAAACCAAATTTAGGTCCCCTGGAAGAGCAGTAAGTTCTCTTCACCTCTGAGGATCTCCCCAGTCTCTGAATATATTGTTATTTCTATTCACATGTAACCATGTGCCTGTTGAGTGAACACCACATGCAGGTGGATGCTCACAGAAACCAGAAGGGCATCAAATCCTCAAAGCTGGAGTTACAGGTGGCTGTGAGCTCCCCGCACGGATGCAGGGAACTGAACTCTGGTCCTCAGGAAGAGCAGCAAGTGCTCTTAACCACTGGGTGGTCTCTCACAATGGGAGTATTATTTTTCTAATATGTTTTCACTTGTTCTTTACTGCACTGGAACGCAGCTCTTCAAATATTATTTGTGGTCCTGTTTCTGGTCTTGGGTACTTAATTATGTCACTGGTGTGAGAATGTGTCCATTTCCATCTTTGCCAGCATACTCCTGTCATTGCAGATACATCCTTCCTCCAAAGTATTCCTCTTTCTGTTGCTAAAAGAGATGTTACATTTGGGGGGCTGATGTGAGAGCAAGGGTTGGAGTGGGAAGAGGGCCAGTAGAGTGAAGCTGGGGTAATTGTGGGGAGAGATTCATGTCCAGAAGTTTGTTTGGGGAAGATAGCCCGATTAAATGGTCTGGAGAAGATGTATGTGTATACTTCTTATAGCTTGTGAGGGAAAAAATGGCAACTAAACTACAGTTCTTTTAAAATTTCTTATGTATTACTTTCTGTAGCTATAAATGTATTACTTTCCATGTACATGATTCAGTGTGTACAGGCGTGTGGAGGGAGGCTTTATGGAGCTGGTTCTCTACCTTATGTGAGTTCTAGGGCCTGACTCTGACAGCATCTTCACCCATGATTTCTATAATCATTCACAGACTTAAAAGCAATAAATGTTTCCTTTTGAAATTTCTAGTAAAAACAAAACCCTGTGTATCTTTGCTTGAGACGCTAATCCCTGTCACCTTTCTCAGGAGCCCTGTGGGACTGAGAGCATCTATGCCTCCTCCTACTCAATTGGGGTCACCTGGATGGAACTAGAGGGTGGTCCAAAACTCGTTTTGGCAAGTAATCTGACTGCTCCTTCACTGTCCCTGCGATTCACTTTTCCCGACGTTGTCACTTTGGCTCATGGTTTAAGCAGAGATAGAGTCCATCGCTGTGGGAGAGGCATGGTGGCTGGAGTGTGATCTCAGTGGGTCCACAGTCAGAGCGGAGAGGAAAGACAGTTCTGGTTCCTCCTTTATATTCAGTCGGATCCTAGCCTATGGGTCGGCACTGCCCACAGTCAGGGGCACTTAAACTGGAAACTCCATAGGTATTTTTCATAGATGACTGGTGTGATGTGCTTTCTTGAAGGTTCTAATGCAGATAAGCCAACAATGGAGTTTAACCACTTCCCCTATGTGGCAGTAAATCTCACTTAAAATATACCAATATAAGACAAATATTTATTGGAAAACCAACACTCATGATAACAGGCTACAGCTTAGGAGTACACTTGAGCGATTGGATGGACAAGTGATGGACATTGATCCAGTCTCTCAAGAAGGCAGGAACAAATGGAGCCCCCCAGATGCCAGTAGCCCCTCTTGAATGGGGCTGGCCACACCCTCTTCAGGAGCCCGGGACTCTGGATAAATGTCTTCCGACCTTATCAGCTGACACCCGAATCCCACCACACCCCTGTATTAAATCCAGGGTTGTTTTGGCTGATATGTGACAAATTAAAAACATTTAAAGTTGTTTACTCATGCTGTGAACTTCGTTTTGTTTACATTTTTCTGAGGCTCACAACTTGTGTTAAAACTTCACCATCTAGTCCAGGTGTGGTGGCACACACCTCTGTCAGATCTCTGTGAGTTCCAGGCCAGCCTGGCCTATATAGCAAGTTCCAGGTCAGTCAAGCATCATAGTGAGACCCCGTCTCTGGAAACAAACAATCAAATTTGCCATTTGTTTAAAATTTTAAGGTAGCAATGTATTATCCACACCATGATTTTTAGGACTTCCAAGAGAGTCTGGCCACCAGTGAGCCTCTTGGGTGGCCGTTCTCTTTGCCAGCTCATTACTGTACTTGCCCAGAGTAAGGATGGGAATGACCACACTGAGCAAGTGTCCCCAAGTCCAGTGACTCTGAAGACCATGATACAGGTTTTCAGATATTCTTAGCTGTCTTCCCACTGTAGCAGCTGGAACTGTGTCAGAATGTCATCTGTCTGTCTGTTTTTGTTGTTTAGGAAAGGGTTCTGAGAAGGCTTTGTGGGGTGTGTTCTGAAGACTTTTCTCCATGCACACTAACTCATTCTCTGAAATTTCCTTCGGGGTAGCTTGGCAGCTATGACTTACTATGAAGTTGCAGGGAACAGCACAGTGTCCATGTCAGCTAAAAATTAGTTGACTAACTGTCAGCCAGACAGAAGTCGGCTGCCAGGTGCAAGGGTTGGCAAGGATCCTTCTCCTCTATAAAAAGAATGTCCCAGACTTGATGAACTCTGAAGTATTTGTTGGAAGATTTATGTTCAGGACACTGGACTGATTACATAATTTATTTTTGACTTTGAAAAATGAGTCTGAGGTCTTTAGAAGCAATTGGTTTGGAGACATGCTTGGACATTTTTTTTTTTCCAACATCTTTTTTCTCTTTTCAACATGTGCTACTTGGCATTGCCTTGAATTTTTAGTCAAAGGCTTTGAGTTTGATAATTGTTTATGAAAATAACTCTATTCCTAAGATTAGATTTTACAAGGAAGTTGAGCCTAAAGTTAACTTGTATCGTAAAAGGATTTATTTATAGTTTAGGCCGTTCTTCTCCAGGATAGCAACAGTGTGGCTGTTCTGGAATGAGATGCCAGTGAGCAGAAGCATGGTGGATACTGAGGCACAGCTTGAGAAACAGAATGCATGATATTGCAATAAGATTCTGTGCTGGTTAGGTGCTGAAAATACATTTTGCGTATTCCCGTTTAGATTACACGGACCAAAATGAAGTGTCCTTGGTTTTGTTTCACCATTTCCTAATCTGTTTACTGGATAACTTTAAAATGCATGTGTAGCTGCACCCTCTTTCCACTGGTAAGCCTTGGATTAGACTGGTGACCTAGCAGATATTTCTGGAAATAACCTCTTCATTCATCACAGGAGACCCCATGTCTGCTTTGATTTGCTAATGATAGGGTGCCCAGTGACCTCTATAA
Organism: Phyllotis vaccarum; assembly: GCA_033318265.1. Taxonomy (NCBI): domain Eukaryota; kingdom Metazoa; phylum Chordata; class Mammalia; order Rodentia; family Cricetidae; genus Phyllotis; species Phyllotis vaccarum. The sequence goes on along the minus strand of JARWLC010000001.1, from coordinate 108,145,419 downwards.
AGGTCACATGTCAAAGCTATGACCTATTCTGAAGTCTAGAAGTGTGTTGGACTGTTATTTTGGGAAATACAACTGGGACTACTATAGGAATACATGGGAATCATTTTACTCATTTCCTTGTGTATCCACCTACTCACCTTTCTAAGCTCCAAAAGAGGAAGGCACTTGCTTGCTTTGCTCACCGCCAGACCTTGGTACCCAGAGTGGGGTGTGATGCAAAGGAGAGCCTCTGTGGATGAATAGGGGATGGCTAAGAACTGAGTATGGCAGGAAAAAAATCAATGTCCTAGCTCAGTGCAGGGAGGCAGAGAGGGGATTCAGTCGGGCTGCCTTGCCTTTCTCAGACTGTCTAGGTTTTGAATGTACTGCCAGTCTCTCTCTCTCTCTCTCTCTCTCTCTCTCTCTCTCTCTCTCTCTCTCTGTGTGTGTGTGTGTGTGTGTGTGTTTGTAGAATTATTTATTTTCAGTGTTAAAAAAAAGCACTTGGCACAGAAAGTTAGACCTGGGAGCTGGAGGAAAAGTTCCGAGTTTAAAGCATCTGCTGTTTTTCTGAGTTTGATGCCCAGCACATAGCAGCTCACAGCCATCAATAAGTCTAGTTTCAGAGGCTCTAACACCATCTTCTGGCCTCATTGGGTACCAGGCATGCACACAGTGCAGGACATACATGTAGGCAAAACACTAATATAAACATTTAAAAAATATTAGTTAACAATAAGTTATAAGTAAAAGTTCATATGTAAGCTAGATATGGTGGCATGTAGACTATAATCCCAGTACTGAGAAGGTAGAGGCAGGCAAATATTTTTAATTTGAGAACATAGTGTGTTCCAGGCTGGCGGAGGTTAAAACAAAACAAACAAACAAAAAGTTTCCCCTTATTCTCATAAAGAAACCAACATTAAAACATTGGTGTATATTGTTATAGGCATATGCTCTTAATTAATAAAATCAGATCTTTCTATAGGAAATAATTGTGTGTATTCTATTCCCTCTCTTTCTTGTGCATGCACTCACGAACACACACACACACACACACACACGCACACGCACACGCACACGCACACGCGCGCGCACACACACACACACACACACACACACACGCTCATGCACACATGCATAAGCACACACGCACACATCACTTTATGGTTATAGTGGTACATTTAATTTTTTTCAGTTAAAATTTTTTATTTTATGTGTATGGGTGTTTGCTTATATGTATATCTGTGTACCACTTGGGAAGCTACAAGAGGGCATTAGATCCCCTGGGATTGGAATTTCAGATGGTTGTGAATAGCCATGTGGGCACTGGGATTTGAACCTGGGTTCTCTGGAGGAGCAGCCAGTGGTCTTAAACACTAAGCCAACTTTCCAGCATTCCTGTCTTTTTATTCTTTCTCATTCCCACCCCCACCTCCCACCACAATTGCACAATAGCCCCTTGTATGCGAAAAGATGAGTCTGCAGCTGAATGCTTACTTAGTGGATGGGAAACCATTTTTGGCTTAGCACTGGTCAGCCATTTAGTTATTAAAAGTGTGTATGTGTGTGTGTGTGTTGGGGGTGGTGGTGACCAGCATGAGCTGAATATGACTCCTAATTTTCTTAGCCAAAGAAAGGAACAAATTTTTGGAGAAAGCCAGGCTTCCGCAGTAGGAAAGCAGAGCCAGGAATGAAGCCTGCCATATAGTAGAAATGACTCAGGCCTTCTAACTAGGGATTTTGCTAGCCAGGCATTAGTTGCGCCCTGATATATTTTTCCCAGTGGTTCCTCCTATGGATATCCCCAAACATTTACTACAGTTGCCTAAAGTGAGAAGTTGTCTGAGTACTCTTTGTGGAGGAGCCGAGGCCCCAGAGAAGGAACAGGGGGAGGCAGAAGCCCTGGAGAGTTTTCATGACTGTTGAGCCTCTCTCTCCTCAAGAGAAGGGATTCTGATCCAACATTTAATATCCCTCAAGTGCGAAGATAACCTCTGCTGTAATCTGGACTTCACAATAATTTAGTCAACCCTCACTAATGCTTCCCCCTTTTCTCCATCTTTGCAATGGTTTCTTCTGCATCTTCTGGCTCGAAGCAGATGGAACAAACTAATACAGATTCATAGAAACATGCTCCTCCCCCTTGGATGGAAGCAAGGTAGAAGATAATCCCCTTACCAGCCTGCATGGCTCAGAGCCATGCTCTCTGCTACCTCCCGGGCCCGGAGACGTTAACTTTCAAACAAGAGGTTACATTTTAATTATGCTGGCATGTTTAGTGGTATTCCAAGCTTTAAAAAAAAAAAAAAAACAACTGAAGACAAATTGTACATACAAGGGAATCGGTGTCACATCCATGCCACAAGCATCATTTATACCAGTCGATTTCTAAAATCTGTCCCTTTTTACCTTCCTCCAAGTCATGGGTTGCCAGAGACCATCCATGATGAATGAGGTGTCAGTCACTGACTTTTACAATGAAGAAAAGAAAAAGCATTGTTATATGCCAAGAAGCTGCAGCTAGCTTGTGTGCTTTCTAAAGAAGATGAAATTAGGTCAAATAAGACCTCAGAGTTTTCTATGGCTTTTATCTTGTAACTAGTGAAGAAACCAGTATCATCATGGTGTATTTTTGGCATTTTCTTTACAAGGTTCACCTTACTACTTTTGAGCAGTCTCTAAACGGAACGTATAAATGTACACTTCATCTATCAGTCATCAACGATGCTGTTTTTCTTGTTATAGACAACATAAATTATTCTAAAATTGTTACAATGTTTCTGACATATTAAGACATTTTATAAAATGTTAGCATTATGTAAATCACCAAGAATTGTTAGATAGCATTTCCCTTGCGCTTTATATGATCATGTACCTAATACTCCCTGCCTTTTAAAACTAGAAATGTGGGTATGAAAACATTTTTAAAAAAGTAGTCTGTAGAACTTTAAAGTTTTATCTTTTTAATAAGATTGAGAGTTTCTGTGTGATTATTACCAGGGAAAGAACAATTACTTGTATTTAAGATTTTTAAGTGTGAGTTTCTCAGAATCTTTAGTGTCACCTGTTAGATACATGTTTAGATACATGGATCAAGTTGTTTAACAATCCAAGCTTCCCCTCTTCTGTCAGTGCTGAGAATACAAGTGTAGACACTGACATGAGTTACTTTTTAACCAGAGGCATGGTGTGTTTACCCAGCTTCTCCAGTGCTTTTGAGGATTGGTTGGCCAGGCAGAGTGTGCTAGAGCTCTTGCCCTTGAAGAACTTCCATCCTGGGAGCCCCAAGACTGAGGTTTGAGTTTGGAGACTAGTCACAAGCAGTTATGTACCAGCAGGTAAGGGGTGATGGGTAGAGCTGTGTGCAGGACCCTGGATGAGCTCTCAGCCAGCTGGAGGGTCTCAGAAGCTACCTGGAAGCTCTTTAAAGAGGTCATTAACTCAGAGGGGTAGACTAAGTATAAAGCTGCAGTTCTGGAAGCAGACAGAGGAGAATCCACAAGCTGGGGATAGGTAGATATGGTGAAGACACTGAGTGTGGTTGACAGTGTCCCGGGACAAAGGAAAGCTGGTATCCTGAGTATTGTAGGAGGCAGACAGGGAAAGGGGAGTCCCAGGCAGTTTCAAGGCAGGAGGACACAGCAGGGATTTAAGAATGGGGGAAAGATGGCAATATTAAGAACTCATGATCCAGCCAGGTGAGTGAAAAGGTCAAGGTACTTGTCCCCAAGCCTGGCAACCAGAGTTTGATCCCAGAGAGCCACATTATCTAAGGAGAAAGCTGATTCCCTCAAGTTGATCTCTGTCCACACACTGTGGTATGTGCTCTCATCCCTCCAAATAAACATAATGATAATCTTTAAGAGGCCAAAAATAATAGAGCTGACAAATGCCTTGGGTAATGGTGTACCCTGTAATCTCAGGATTTGGTCCTGAAGCAGGATATCAGGAATTAACAGCAACACTCTGGAAAGAGGGATGGAGGAAGATAGAGAGATATGATTTAACCACAAAGGTCACCTAACTTTGGTGGTGTGCTTGCCATTGATGACCTTTAACAGTAAAACAAAAGAGACATTGACCCGAAAAGTACCCTCCTCCCACGTCTAACAAGTCTACATGATTCAGTTCACTTACTGTTGGTTTATATGTTTCTGTCTGGAGGGCATGCATCCTGGAGAAGGAGCCAGATGGTACCCCAGGGATGGTGCTTCTCATTATTCATCATGATCTGTCTGCATTAGCTGTAACTATGTAGAAAGAATGTGTGCTTTGAAAAGAAGGTGCCATGTGAGGAGGCATGCAGGAGGACCTCTCCAGGGAGGGCCAACAGCAAACATGTAACAGTTAGCACTATAGGCCAAGGAGACTGAACTGACCCTGGGTCCCTTCATATCCCCATGGGTACTGTTTTGATTCTCTAGTCTGGTTGCTGTGATTCTTCCCCGACACATTAGTCTTGTTCCCAAGGAGTGTCAAGAACCTTGTGTGAATGAGACGGATACTTTCTTCTGTGTAAAAGAGAGGCAACACTGTCATTCTTGGTAGCTGGAGTCCCTTTGTCACGTGCTTCCCTGGCTAGTCCCCTTTGTTCATCGAACGACACCTGATACTCTATTTCTTTTTGAGGCTTTGCTCGCTCTACTTTGGGTGTGTGGCTGCTATAGATAATCTAGACATATGATGATGCATCCCTACTTCTGAGTATTGGTAATGTGGATTTTAGTGTAATACAGTCTGCTGAGTTCTTACCATCCAGGCCTACTCGCTACAACAAGCTACCTTTGAACACCCTCAGCACATCGTTATCAGCTCTGTAATAGAAATGAAAACTTTAACAGTCCTCTAATCCTCTGCACATCTATTTCAAGTAGCTTTCTATATACAACTGTGTGATATATGTAATAATATAATCAGCAGCTAATGAGATTAATATAAAATGTTAATGGGGCAAGAAAAAAATTAGCTAACCTAGTTCTTTCAAAGCTGTGAGCCCATTTAAAGGTATCTCGGGTCTTGATTTGATCATTTTTTCATTTGAAGGTGAAGCTTTTTCTTCTACCAATAGCTAAATCTATCAGTCTGTTATGTATGTATGTATGTATGTATTTATGTGTGCATCTATGTATGTATGTATGTATGTATGTATGTATGTATGTATGTATCTATCTATCTATCTATCTATCTATCTACCTACCTAACTACCTACCTACTAATCTCACAGTATTTGTTCTTGAACTTATAAGGACTGTATTTCCCTCTCCTTTAAGCTGCTTTTAAACAGTCTTTTCTATCTATTGCTTTTTTGTTTTAAGATAACATCTCCCTTTTCCGGCTGGCCCTAAATTTGATATGCAGCCACGATGACCTTGAACTTTTGATTTGTGCACCTCTACCTTCCAAGTGCTGGGATTATGGATGAGTACAACCTGCTCTAGTTTATTCAGGCACTCTACCAGTCAAACACATCCCCAGCCTTGTTTATTGCCTTTCAGCTCCTGCTTGCTTTGGAGCTTAGATCTACGAGTTCCTGCAAGAGGCACCCCAGACTTATGTTTAACCGTGATGTTTTTGTAAAAGCAAAAATAGCCCATTCCTTTGTTTTAGACATAGTAGATGAATTTTTCATATTAAAACAAATCATTATGCCATTATACAAATTAAATATAATCTTGTGGACATGTGCAGTGCAGAGTGAGGCCGAGCTGCTTAAATATAAACCATTATGCTTTCATTTGGCAGATGTACTTTCACAATATTGTCAGATAAAAATCCAGGTCATCATTTCCTCTCACTGTGGTGGTCATCAACACGCATGCAAACACATAATAGCTTAAGGACCTGGGAGAAGGTACTAGCCTCCTTCTGACTCAGTTTCCCCAGTTTTAAATGAGAATAAAGCTAGTTCTAGCATCTTTGATTGCCAAAAAAGACTAAATGAGTTAATATGTATATAATACTTAAACTGGACTTGTGTTAGTAAGACATGAAAATTAATATCATTATCTCTAAAAGCCCAGTAGAAGTGCAGGTAATACACCTGTGCACATGCAAACAGAGATCAGATCAAGATAACAGGCATTTTCTGTTCTCATTCTCTGTCTCAAGTCAGGGTTGCTTTCTGAACTGGGAGTTCAGTGAGGTTGGCTACCTAGGCAGCTCTTGGGATCCTCCTGTCTCTGCTTCCCAGTTCTGGGATTACAGCGTATACATTTATGACAACTTTTTTGTGTGGGTGCTGGAGATTCAGACTCAGACATTCACAATTGCAGAGCACTTGTGTCACCTCTATGTTACCACTATGTCACCTCCTCAACTCCCTGTTTCACTTTGTGTGTCAGATTGGCCTGAAACCTGCAATCCCCTGCCTCAGCCCACTTGGAGATGGGGTTTTAAGCGTGTACCACCATGCCCAATTCTTTTTTTGTTGTTGTTTGGTTGGCTTTGGTTTTTTTTGAGACAATAAGGTTTCCATGTGCAGCTCTGCCTGTCCTGAACTTGCTCTGTAGACCAGGTATCCACTTGCCTCTGCCCCCTGAGTGCTGAGATTAAAGGTGTGTACCACCATGCCCAGCACCATGCCTGGCACCATGCCCAACTCTTAGTATTGCATTTTTAATGTTTCCAGCAAGGCAATTGTGATGACATACAACAGTGATTCAAGCATTTTGTTTTGTGAATTTTAGATAAACGAGTTATTCTGGATGCTTTGCCTGACAAGATTTGGTATCAGGGTCAAAGTCCATGCAGCGAGCAGACCAGGCTGTTTTCCTTTCCCGTGTAGTCCAGTCCCTTTCTTGCCACTCTCAATGACAAGGTCTGGCTCTGTTTTGAATCTTGTGCAGTTTGTCTGGATCTCACTCTGTCTTGCTCATTGCAGTGAGACTGCCAGCTCTCGAAGTGTGTATACTTCTGAAAATTTGGATCATGTCTCTGTAGCCTGTCTGCACACAATAAACAGCCACCCTGTACCAGTTTCTTCGGGGCTCTTTCTGCCACAGGAATTGACGCCTGGTTGCTCTGATTGTGAATACTATGTGTTTCTTAGTTAGAAGCCAAAATGTCACCAAAATACAACTTTGAGGGACCTAAGTATTTCCTGTTATAGACATGCTATCTTGACTTTGGCGGTCACTGCCTTTACGTCACTTACCATTGTATTGTAGTTTTTGTAGACGAGCTACTTCTTTTTCTTTCATTAAAAAAAAAAGATTTATTTTTATATATTTGAGTGTTTTACCTCCATGTGCAGAGGCCTGAAGAGGGCACTGGATCCCCTGGAACTGGAGTCACTGATGGTGACCTACCATGCGGATAGTGGGAATCAAACCTGGGTCCTAAGCAAGAATAGCAAATGTTCTTAATCACCAAGCCATCTCTGCAGCCCCCAGGCAACTTCTTGAAATCCGGGCTCATACAAAGCACAGATGGAATTCTTTGAAGTGGTTTAGTCCTATATGAAAGTTCTCCAGGCTTAGCTTCAGAAAATGTGGCTGAAGAAACAGCCTGAGCTTACCATGGTCCCCTTGATTGGCGCATAATAAGTCCTGATGAAATTGTAAGGAGGTTCAGCGGAAAACCAATTCAGTCATGTGTCTCCTTCAATGGTTTTGTTTTTTGCAGTGTGGGAATCAAAGCTAGGCCCAAGCCTGTTTGGCATGAGAATTCTACTAATGAGTCTGGCCCTGGTCCCCGAGGACTTTATATTGGTTTATGGTACCTGGCACTAAAGGATCAAAAATACCCTTTCCTTCCCATGCGTGGATGGATGGCTCTAATGTTTCTTATCTGTGTACCAGATCAGCTCTGGTGGCAAAAGTGGTTCCAGGTGACTTGTAAGCATACATAAAATACAGTGTTCTGAGGATCCAGGATTGTGTGACAGGGGCAGGAGGGGAAATTTTCATGCTACTAAGTTGCAAATGAAAGAAGGGTAGAAACCTGAAGTTGTAATTGTTAACCTCTACCTGACAACAGGGTGAGAATGTTACTAAAGGAGGTTCCCCAGACTCAACCCAGGAGTGCCACCCAGACCCTCACTGGTGATCCTGAAGCTGGTGAATGTGGGACACGCTAGAAGTGCAGATCTATGTCCTTACTGCACATGAGTGACATTGGATCCAAATTGCCTGGTTGTCTCTGTGACAAAGGAAGGCTAACTTTTCATGTGTACAGAAGATAATTTAACATAGGATGTGAACAGAGACTATGCTTCTATCAATGGTTCTTGGCTTTCAAATGTAAGAATTCAGGAAGAGAAGGGCTATCCTTGTCTCCAAAGTGATGTCGTTGGGGCTGTTGCAATCAACAGTATAGCATTTACTGACCTTCTGGGAGAGGTTCTGCAGTCTGTTAGGAAGAAAGAAACAAAGAAGAATGGGGGAAACACAAGGAATAGAAAACAGGCCTACACTGTTTGGACATAATTATATACACCAGAGGCCTGTTATTATGGGAGGCTTGGTCATCAGGGGGTGGGCATGACACCCTTAAGGGGCGGGACTTACAGGCAAATCCTTTGTCACAGAGGGGGCAGTGTACCTGTAGAAGATACTATAGGACTTTGGCCCTTTCTTATAGTTCTCTCTCTCTCTCTCTCTCTCTCTCTCTCTCTCTCACACACACACACACACACTCCTTTATGATGTGTTGTCAGCTGAGAGAGGACCTCCTCAGAACTGAGCAGATACAGGTGCCGTCTGTCCCTTTACCTTTCAAAATCGTGAGCTAAATCTTTCTCTATATAAAGAAGCTTGTCTCACTATCTCATAGCAACAAAGGCTGGCTGATACACTCCATGATCCAGAATTTCCAATCCTAAGTCTACATCCTGTGGTTTTTATGCAGACAAATGTCAGAAGATATGAACATAAAGTTTGTCAAAGCATGATCTGTAATAGCAAAAAAGCTGTGAACAATGTTAAGTGTCCATCCACAGTAGAGTGGATTACTCCTGGACTAGAGGGCATACAAAACGCCAGCTACAATGAACAAGCTACAATTAAACAGTAGCTTGGGTAAATTAAAAATATATATAATGCTCATGAAAGCAAGTGGGATAGGATTAAATTGAAAATAATACCTGCTGTACAACTCCATGTATCTAGATCCCCAAGTGAGCAGAGGGAGAACTAACATATTTAGGATGATACATCTTTTTCAGGACAGGAAGGTGCAGTGATTGGAGTGAAATATTCTCACAGTCTCCATTTGGTGGCACTGTTTGGAGAGGTTTAGGGGGTGTGGCCTTGTTGGAGGTGTGTCACTGGAAGTGAAACCTGTGCTATTCCAGATTTGCTCTTTGCTTTGTGCTGAGCTTCAAGATGTGATCCCTCTACTTGCCGCTCCTGCTTCTAGGCACCCCTTCTGCCATCATGGATGGTACCCCCCTTTTGTCTTCATATGGTTACTATTGCTGTGGTGGAACAGCCTGGAGAGGAAAAGGTTTAGTCAGCGCACACTTCCACATTTTCACAGAAGGAAGTCAGAACAGGAACTGAAGTAGGGCAAGAACCTGGAAGCAGGACCTGATATAGAGGCCACGGAGGGATGCTGCTTCCCCTGTTCTGCTCAGCCTGTTTTCTTACAGGACCACCAGCCCAGGGATGGCACCTCCCACCACAGACTGGGCTCTCCCACATCAATCACTAATAAAGACAATGTCCTACAGGCTTGCCTACAGCTGGGTATGGAGGTATGTTCTCAATTGAGGCTCTCTCCTCTCAGATGACTACAGCCTGTGTCAAGTTGACTTAACACCAGCCAGCAGACCCTCTGGAGCCATGAGACCCAAATAAGTCTTTTCTTCTGTATGTTGCCTTGGTTATGGCAGTAAAAAAGTAATTACTACAGAAGAAATGGGACCAAGAAGCACCTGAAGGGTCTTTGAGAAAGAGGTGGTCACCTACTTTCTTAATTGTGAAAGTTTGCTTGTGTCTGTTTTAATATAATTTATTAAGTGGCTTTATATGCTTTTCTACATGTGTGTTGTTTTTCATGATTAAAAAGCTTTAAAAATATTTAATCTTCTCATTAGCAAGCTCATGGTTCATGGATAATGGTATATGTAAGTGGAATATTACTTAATAGTAAAAAGAAATAAAGTATTGATGCATACATAAAATAGATGTATTTTAAACACCACTTTGCTGAATAGGGCGTTCAGTGTGAGGGTATATTTCCTGGTTTTACATATATGAAACTCTAGAGATTAAACATTGTTTTGAAGTCACAGGATTCAGTTATTTCCAGGACACTGAATCTGAGTGGAGGTGGAGTGGGACATTTACAACAGCACCTAAGTACATGGGATGTCCTGGGGCATCATTACATAGTGGTGGGTTGAGTCCATCTGTGTATGCCAGGATCAGAACTTATCAACATGCACATCTTAAATACCTGCAGATTATTGTATCAGTTATACCTCAATAAAGATGTAAGAAGTGTTTAAAGGGGACAAGAGGTGCCAAGAAAACCAAATGAAATGCTGAAGGTAAGCTTGTCCCTGCGTGAAGGGTGATCATGACCCTGAGATGGTCCTGGCCAGTCAGTCAGTACCTTGTAACATGTCGTGGTTCGGTATTTTTTCATTCTCATTGAGCCTTTGCTCATTCGGTTTTAAAGTTGGCATAAATGCTTTTCCCTCATAACCTTTTACTAAGGGAATGTTATATTGGCACATATAGATGCTCACTCACGGTTTGGAAAGAGTTCACACTCGAAGGTTTTTGGAAGAAAAAGGAGTGACCTTTCTGCCTCTACCCATTCTTCTGTGTTTTTCTCTCTGCAGGGAATGTCCACTGGTTGGAGAAGGTTAATTGTTTTGGGTTAAGTGCTCATCCTCAGCTGTTTGTTTGACGAAAGACTGATGCTCACTTGATGATGTACAAGTCTTCAAGACAATGTAGTAAAATTTCAAAAACCCAAATTTATGTATGATGTAATAGGGATACCAAAGACCCAGTTGGGGATTAAAATGCTCAAAATTTTGAATTTTCAACTTTATAATGGTTGGAAGTGAACATATTTGAGCAGAGTACAGGTTTCGAAGTTTGATCTTTATCAGGCTCGTGACGTGAGCTAGAATACTGTCCCCAAGTGAGTCTGCTATAGGATCACAAAGGCTGTATAGACTACTATTTGCTAAGTATTTCCAATGAATCTGTCTCCCAGGTTTTCAGTTGCTGTGTTTATAGGGGCATTATAAGACAAGGAACATCTGTATCTGGCCTATAGAGTATTTATAGGTTGCATAGGTGTTCATGAGCTTAACAGACTCAGCTTTATTGTGTGTTGGTTCCATGTGCTTAGTTCAGTTCCTTGGGAAAATTTAAATAAGATCATTTATTAGACTTATATTGAACTTGAAATAAAATGAAGTACTAAATGACAAGATTTTTATGAACTAGGTAAGATATGAAAAAACTGAACTTTGGGGGTTTTGTTGCTGTGGTTTTTTTAGGTTGGGAATCAAACACTTGATAGTTAATACTCTATCGGTCAGTTATACCTCCATTCCCTTAAACTTTTAAAGTATTCTTTTATCATCATCATCATTGTCATCAGTATGTGCACATTCAGTGCTGTGCTAAGAATCTAACTTAGATCCTTGAACATGCCAGACCTACACCATAGGAAACACAGGCTGAGATTTTCTGAGTTTGGGTTTATATACAAATAATGATGAAGCTGGTCCTCTCATGCAGGCCTGTAACACCAGCTCTGGGAGGCCGAGGTAGGAGGAAGGAGTTCAAAGCGAGCCTGGATAACTTAGTGAGACTCTTATTTAACATAAAAAGTAAAAGCAGGGCCGGGGACATAGCTCAGTGGCACGGTGTTGGCCTCGTGTGCACAGGGCCCTCTACTCATTCCCAATACTGAAAAAAAAATGAAAGAAATATAATGTTCATCATTACTTTTTGCCTAGTTTGTGCCATTTACCTAGTAGTTCCTCATGTATTTTATTTCCAGTTTTCTTTAAAATTCTTAACCATGAGAAGCTGTTGAGGACATAATTCCTTTTCTTCTCTTTTATTCCTTTAACTTCAAATCCATCCATGTCTTACAAACCTGTCCCTTCATCAAAAAGTGAAACATCTTGTTCTTTAGATTAGCATTGCTTTGCCTTGTGATCATAACCAAAGCACGTGGAGAAAACGTCTCGGATACAGAGTTAGGTTTTAATGCCTTCTATTTTGAGGGCTGCTGTTATTTTTCCCCGTGAACTTTGGTTGGTGGAACTGAAATCATCTGGGAAAATCTTGATCTCATCCGTCATTGGTTTTTCCCCAGTGGCCGCTAAAGATTGCACTCATGAGCAGCTGCCAGAGTAAACAACCCGAAGTCAGTGGAGTCTCTGAAACCCAACTCGCAGGCGCGCTGCTGAAGGATGGATTCTGAGTCAGCCCCTTCAGTTTACCCTTTACAAAAATAGCCTCTGTTCCCTACGAGTCCTTTTCTGGTGCATTCTGTACCCCACTACACTCCAGAAAAACCTACAGCTTCATCCACTTCTAATTTACATAGGAAACTAAGATTCATCACCGACCGACAAAGTTGAATTACTTTTGCTTACATCAGTTGGGAGCTCAAAATGAATTAACTCTCCCACCCCGTCCTTGGAAAAACATGTAAAGAGTTCAGGCAGAAAAGGCATTTAATCTCGAAAGCAGAGACTCCAGTGCCATTTAGAACCCAAGAGTGAAAACTTTAGCTATAGAGATATTACTTTAAGAGTGATTCAGTGAGGGATTTAATTTTTCGGAGTTGTGGAATCTGACCCTGATAAGTGAAGTCAAGAGACTTGATTTCACTCCCTCCTCAGAGAAGTGAGGGCTGTACAGTCGCAAAACTAAGGCTTTTTTTCTAACCCTCGCAAGCAATTTTCTTCTAGTGTCCCCTCCCCCATCCTCATGGTTATTGTAATTATCCTCTCTTCCTCCTCCTCTTCCTTCTGGGCCCTGTGCAGGCCTGGCTGTCTTGGAACTGACTAGGTAGCCCGGACTACCTCAAGCTTTCAGAGACCCCCTTGCCTCTGCCTCCCAAGGGCCATGAAGAAAGGTATGTACCACCACACCTGACTTTGAGAGAGCAGTTCCTTTTTTATTATTTTAATTCATTTTTTATTTTATGCATACGTGTGTTTCGCCTGCACATATGTCTGTGTGCACACCACATGTATGCAGTACCGTCTGAGACCAAAAGAGGGCGACCATGTGCGTCCTGGGAGTTGAACCCACGTTCTGTGGAAGAGCAAGTACTTTTAACCACTGAGCCATCTCTCCAGCCCCCAAACAAATATTTTAAATGGCTTCTAATTTGCAGCCATAACATCTGAATGCACCAATTTCATCTAAATGGTTTTCACATACAATGTAATTTTAAAAGCATTCTAGAACTTCTCTTAGAATATCATATTATTTTAGATGTGATACCATACGGTTAAAGCAGGATATAGCACCTGACTTCTACCCTATGACCAGAAAATTCTTATACCTTTCATTACACACAAATATGCACATGTGTGCATATATATGTACAATATATACATACACATACACACATGCTTGTATATATAGACTTACAAAGGAACATATACATACAATTATACATACAAATATACATGTATTCCACAATCTGTGTACTTACATATATACAGACAGTTGTGTACTTATTTTCCTGTATGAAGACATTTATGTATGCCCAAATGAAGACATTATGTATGCCAGCTATTTTTGGGAGTTGGTAGCCCACTGAGTCCATTGGGAGGAACCACTGGGCAGCAGCAGCTGTAGGCATGTCATGTGTTATGGCTCTGAGTGCTAGGGCTGCAAGGCTGCTGGAATCTAGAAATGTCAGCTGTCTAGGCAGCTGTCTGTCCAGGAGCAAGGCCAGACACAGGGTGAGGCAGAATGGGCAGCACTGGTGCAGGATGTTCAGAGGCTAGGCCAGGATGAGAGGCGTCCAGGCTGCCTGTACAACTGGTCACAGGGTAGGGTCAGAACTGAGAATGAGGTTAGCCAGAGGGACAGAGTGCTTTGGGGGAGGGGGGTTTCTTTGCCTATTCACAGATGTGTATCATGAAAGAAGTGTGGAGAAGATGGGCTTCCTCTCTGTGGGATGGAGCCTGAACTGGCCAGCAGAGGGGAGTCTGATCCAGGCTAATATGCAGAGGTTTCATTTCTGGGGAGAGGAGCTATCTTTTCAGGCTCGACTATGCTACCTCTCCACAGTGTCTTGTGGCATGCTTTTCTCAGGCATTCCCATCTCATGGTAGACTCAACTGTGCTTCAGTAACAGATGAGCCGCACACCTCTTGTGGCTTGTGTGTTGCGCATTAACTATAGCCTGTAATCTTTGTTCTGAGGCCTGGCTCCCCAAGCTGCCTTTTCTTGAATTCTCTTATCTCTTCTATGGTATAGAAGGAAAAAACCAAAACCCTGCCCTGGAACCTCTGCACAAAAGGGAAGGTAAATGTTATTTCTACCTGTTTCACTGGGCAAATCAATTCCAATGGCATCCATAGATGTCAAGCGCTAACCTTTCCTAGAGAGGGACAATGAGTATGCGTGACAGTATCACAGCCCTCCACACAGGTGTTCTTACCCCACCATAATCTCTCTACTCCTGTGACTTGAGTGACTGTCCCCTGTACATACATCCCCTCTGCTAGCTCGGGAGTCTATGCTCAGAGCCAGTTTCACACCCAGCTCACAATCACACTCCTTGATGCTCCCTTTAGATGAAACATGGTCCAACCAAAGCCCCTTTTCCTGTGTATCTCCGTCCTTTTTGCTAATGGCTCATGGCCCAAAGGCTAACAAGACCAGACACCTGGGAGTCCTTTTTCCTTCCTCACATCAGCCATCAATCAGAGTGTCTCTTGATTGTATCTGATGTTTGTCCTTGGAACACCTGGCCTCTTGTCCATTCTCCTACTCTACTTTAATCCTATATATTGTATTTCTTATTTAGACTCTTTTGGCAAATTCCTGAACAGTCTCACATTTACATTCTTTACTTCCCAGTGAGCCAGCTCCAGGCATGATCATTGTCACTGCAGATCCGGTGACATGCCATCTTCATTTATGTCCTCAAATGGCTCTTTGTCCTTCAGCGAACCAAACAACGGAGGCTTAGTAAGATTTCTCCTGCCTTCCCCGTTGCATGTTGCATCCTGACCATCATTCTATCTCTCTCAGTCGCTTGCATATTGTGGTCCATACTCCCCTGCCCCCCGCCCCCCCCCCCCCCCCGGCCTCCCTCTCTCTGTAACATTCTTTCTTATTTCTAGACCATTCCAGGTTTCCTCTGTTCCTTTGGCCTGGAATGCTCTCTATGTTCCTCAGCTGACTACCTTTAACTTACTTGTCATATCTAAGCTTAAATGTCACTTCCGCTGGGAGCCTCTCTCATGTAAATTTACAGAGAAAACTGTAGGCTTCAGTAGAATATAACCTTCAGGGGAAGGATTTCTATCTTGCTTCCTAAATGATCTCCATTCCTAGAACAGTCATCAATGCATAACGTTTAACATATATTTCCTTGAATGAATGAGTGAATGAATCATTCATTCAATTATTTGGCTCCAAGAACCAGCATTGACCCACATAGGTAGAAAAGAGAATCATTCAGAAGAATATTAGGGTAGTTCACAGAGTCATTGTGACATGTGCAAAAACCAGCCTGGCCGATCGCCACTGAGAAGGGCTATCAAGCAGGAGGAGCCACAGACACACTTACATCACAGGAATACCCTGGCAAGGGCACCACCCTGGCTCTGCTGCCACACACTGCTGCCCCTGGCATTGTTGTGGCTGGACATTGGCTCTGGTACCACCACAGTTTTCGTGAGTCAGCTCTCGTTGACCCTGTGACTTGACATTACCCCCTGGAGAGTGACAGACTCAGACAGGAATATCTGGGTGAGCTGAGGTCAAGTGTCTGTCAGTGTGTGTCTGGAGAGCTGGAGAAAGTCAGTCTTTGTGCTCATCAATGGAGCACATGCTTCCACCTATTTAGGGCTTTTCCCTCCCAAGACGGCATTCAATACTGAATGACCTCACAAACCTGAAGTGTAGGAAATGCTTAGTATAAAGAATTCCATCAACTCAGAAGGAATATGTAATAGGAAATGTAAGTTCACAATTCCCTGCTTCCTAACCCTATTCCATTTTAACAAGAACTGTTATGATACAATGATAAGTTTGCCCATATTCAATACTCTTCTTGGATAAGAATTATTTCTTGAACTGGGGATAGACTTCCTAGCTGTTATTGAATGCTTGTCCTTCGTATATAAGCTGGTCCTCTGGTGTTTTTACTCAGGGATAAATGGATATTTAGAGTCTCAGACTTGTTCATGTGCAGTGGCGGTGATTGGTAACTCATAGGAAGTGACAGCCTGCTCCCATGAGACCACACTGGCTCTCACTGCTGGTGCTTTGTGTGTGTTAAGTAGCCCTGGATACTGCCTACCTGAGATTGATCAAGGGTACCATAGTGTCTATCCATTTATGGGGAAGCATTACAGCTCAGATGTAAAGGTATACTGGCAGTTGGGAGCCAAGGGATATCACAAAGTCACCGTAAGTGTAGTAGCTCGCAGCCTGCTCCAGGGAAAAGTTTCTCAAAAGATTTATTGGGAAAGAAGAATTCAGGAAGATGGCTGCCTCCTGGGTGAGAAGCAGCACCAAACTGAACAGAGTAAAGACCTTATAGAGGGTTTTTGGTTTTTTGGGGGGCAGGGGAGAAGTTTTCCAGGGTTGCTTGAGATTAATGGTTTTGGGGGCAAGCTTGGGGATTGGTGGGATTTTGTGCTCAGGGATAGGTGGAATTCTACAGCGTGACTCTGGGACAAACTCAGGGATTGGTAGGATTTCAAGTCCCGGTCTTAGGGTAAAGTCAGGGTCAAGGTGTTTTTCTTTGGCCCTTTTAACTGCACGTTATAGATAAACCAAGGTGAGATCTTTTGGAAGGAAGGTACCCACTCTGCATTATCTTTGTCAGATTTTAGTGATCAAGAGAACAGCATTCTATATAGAAAAAATCACGTGGACAGTTCTGCTCTTAAATTTTCCAAAAATATTTTTTTCTGAGTATTTTCTACATAGGTAAAGTTCTAGAACTAGCCCTCCATCATCTGACTCCCTGGAGAGTTAGTTTCCAGTGGCCACCTGCCATTTTTGTTTTGTTTTCTTTTGTTTTGTTGGAGGGTGGCTCACCCTTGCTGCCTGGAAGTTGTTGAGCTCAGCCATAAATGAACAATGTACTTAAATGAGGTTGGGTAATTGCACTTCTGGTTATTAGGTGGCTGACCCATAACAGTAGCTGAGTTGGTTCCAAAAGTAGGACCACAGATCTGTCTGTCCCCAGAGTGACCTCCCAAGAGCCTTAGGACATCTATCTAGTGTCCTTTGCATTGTTACTCCTTGCTTAAGTTTCTGCCTGTAGAAGGTGCTCAACGTGAGGTTTTTAATGGTACCCATGTGCCTTTCTTTACTAAATAACCCGCCTATAGAATTTCTACACTATTGTAAGCAGGTTAGATTCCTGTAGGAAACCGATATAGCTGAAATCAATGTTCTATGCATATCTAAAAGAACAGCATTTCCATTTTATGTACTTGTTAGATAAGAGATGTTTTGTCTTTTTTTTTAAGACATAGTCTCACTATAGCAGCCTTGGCTGCCCTGGAATTCTCTGTGTAAGATCAAGCTGGTCTCGAACTCACAGAGATCCAAGTGCTAAGATTAACAGCATGCACCACAACTTGAATCGTGTTGAATTCTTTTTGATATAATTTAATGAACAAATATATATGAACAGATTTTTTTGTCTCTTTATAGGTTTTAATTCGCTGTGTCGGGGCTTGAACCTAGAGCTTTGCTAGATAAACACTCCACCACTGAGCTACACCCTCAGCTGTTTCCTTTATTTTGAAGCAGGGCTTCACCACTGGGATCCTGGTGCTCCAGACTCTATAGGGGCTGGTTTATACCACTAGGCTCCATGCTGGATTAGGAATTTTAAAATAAATTAATTGAGAGAATTTAAGTTTGGATTTACATTCAAAATAGAAGTTAGCTATGATTCATTTGAACACATGGGTGTTTTGATTGTTGATAACATACAAAAAGTGTTGTTTTACATTAATTTTTTTTAAAAAATGTTTTACAGTTACCAGTAGTGGGATTATGTATTGTTTTGTTACACTGTAAATAATTGTCCCACCTACTAGTTTAATAGAAATGCTGATTGGCTGAAGGCATACAGGAAGTTTGGGCGGGGCTACCAGACTGTGAAAACTCTGGGAACAGGAAGAACACAGCAGGAATGCCACAGAGAAACCACGGAGACACCACAGTGAGATGGCAGCAGATGCAGAGGAAAGAAGTTAAAATGCTGCTCTGAGATGGATAAACAAGATGAGACTCATGGGTTAGATTAAGAGCAAGAGCTAGCAAGTTATATGCCTGGGCCCCAGGTCAATCAGTGTACAATTAATACAGGCGTCTGTGTGTTTCAGTGGGACTATGGGACTGTAGGCCAGAAGGTCTGGGCCAGAAACATAATGCTACACCTTTACATGAATAATTGAGATGAAAGCCATAATATTTTGCTTATACTCTGGCCATTTTAAAGAAGATGCTTCTTTAGTGTCAGTGGTAAACCGTAAAAATAGATGAAAGCAATGACTTTTGGTGTTTTAATCAAAACTGCTGTTTTTCTTGCCTCATTGTCCTCAAGGTTGTACAAACCATCACTGGAAATGTGAAAAACTGGAAAGCTTATAGCATGTGACTATTGAAATAACGGCCTTAACTTGTCTACACAGGAAATGATTTTATGCTGCTTCAGAGAAAAGCTAGACCATGGCCAGGGTACTGAAGGGTCAGTAGGAATCCAAGGAAGAGGTCTAGAGATATCTGCTGCAGGAAGAGGAAGCTGATGTGTGTGCTGAGGTCAAACAGCTGGGTTGGTGATGTCTGGGGGAAGTGTCTGCAGGAGTGAAGCCCAAGCAGTGCTGATGCCAGTTCACTCTATCTGTGGACCAGAGGCCATGCCCTTCACTGGGCTTTGCAAAATATCCAAAGAGCCACAAGACTTGACCTTTTGCTATTTACTCATAAGAAATGAAAATACATGTTCACACAGGGTATTACATGGACTGGAAAGCCACTCAGAACCTAAAAACAACTCAGATGTTTGTGGAAAAAATGGTAAAGAGAATACTGCATGAGTAATAAAATAATCTCATACTGTTGATGCACAGTATGTGTGTATACTGTATGTGTGTGTAGTGTGTTCATGTATCTTTGTGTATGAAGTGTTTGTATGTGTGTGTATTCTCTGTGTGTGTGTGTTTTGTGTGTGTGTGTGTGTGTATTGAGTTTGGGGGCAATCTTAGAATATTACTCAGAGTGAGTTAGGGAAGACCTTCCTCCACAGTATATAGATATATACTACATAATCCCACTTATATAAAGCTCTAGAAAATACCAAGTCCCTTCAATGACAAGAACAGTTATGTTTGCCGAGAGAGAGAGATGGACAAAAAATTTTAAGGGGTAATGGAACTTCACATGTCACAGGTACTTTCACAAATCAAAATACATGGGGAAAGTAAGGAAGCTCTTTACAAAAATGTCTAAAGATAGAAAAAAGAGCAAGATGTGTTACATGTTCAATAATATGATCATTAATAACTAGGCACTGGTTGTTACTATCTCTGTCTTACAGATGAACCCAAAGAGGTTAAAAAATAAAAATAAAATAAAATAAAAACCTTGCCTAGTATCCCACATCAAGCCAGAGATGTGGCTGTCATGCTGTTGGCTCCAGGTATCACAGATCTGACTATTGAACTCAACAGGCCTTGAGATAGTTAAGCTGCAGTATGTCAGAACAACCTCTAGGGGGTAGTGGCAGTGGGTGCCCAAGGATTCCAGAAAGCTTTATGAAAACAATTAAACACAAGAACTGGAGCCAGCTAGTAGTGGCACATGCCTTTAACACCAGAGTCAGAGGTAGGTGGATTTCTCAGTTCAAGGCCACAGAATGAGTTCCAGGACAGCCAGGGCTATGGAGAAAAACCCTGTCTGAAAAGAGAGAGAGAGAGAGAGAGAGAGAGAGAGAGAGAGAGAGAGAGAGAGAGAGAGAGAGAGAGAGAGAGAGAGAGAGAGAGAGAGAGAGATTTGCTTTTCAGCCAGGCATGGTATGGTAAGCACACACCTTAAATACCAGTGTTTGTGAGACAGAGGCAAGTTGATCTCTGAGTTTGAGGCCAGCCTGGTCTACAGAGCAGGTTCTAGGATAGCCAGGGCTACACAAAGAAACCCTGTCTCAAAAACCAAATAATTAGACTTTCCTTATTTAGTTGTTAATTCCCAGGCCAAAAAAACCTCACTCGGCTAAGAGTACATTCAGTAGTTTCTGTTTATTATATATCCTCGTATATTAATATCTATATAAATATATATAACGGACAATGTATTTTTATGACTTTTAGGCTTCTCCAAATGAAACCTGTCACTCTCTAGCTCCCTTCCTTCCTTCCCTTCCTCTAACCAACCACTCCTCGCTTTTCTGCAGGTGAATATGTGCCTCTTCTGGACATTTTGAAAGAAACGGAATCATCTCTATGTGGTTCTCTGTGGCCAGTGTTTTTCTTTCATTGTGTTTCAAGACTTGTCGGTGTAGTGGCATATAATGCTAATTCGTGAATTGTTTTGTGGCTAAATGACATTAAATTATATGGGATCTGATATATCTCATCATCCGCTGATGTTTTCCCACTGTTGAGAATCTCGCCGTCACTCTCAGCTTTTGTGGGCTTTCATCCTTGCTTTGCTTTTTCAGTGCTGGAATAGAACCCGGGGCCTTACAAACACTAGGCAAACTTTCTACACGCTACTGGCCAACCTCCCCACTCCCCCTTTTTTCAGCTGGATCACAGTTCAGGCTAGCCTTGAACTTCTTAATGTAGCCCCGCCTGTCTTAGAACCCAGTGTTCCTGCTCACACCTCCTGAGCCCTGGGATTATGGATACGTGCTACCGGATTCAGCTCTCTGTCACTTTTGCTTAAACAAATGATGGTTATTTGTTAGAGAGGCCGCTGTAGCTGGCACACATGTCGCTTAAGCAGAAGGCTATTTGCAGGCCACCTGGTTTACTTTGTAATTAAGAAAATGTGTGAAGACTCTTCGGCAGTATTTTCCCTTGTATAGAGAATTCAGACTGAGCCCACAGGTCTCCATGGTAGTGTCTCCTAATTACCGGTGTTTAGGAAGACTGTTAGCAAAATAGTAGATAATATTTGTTCTTATGTGCTAGGCAATTGCTTAAAGCCAGCATGCATTTTTCCGATATAATTCCTACCCTAGTGTCTGTGTGAGGTGTTATACCTTTGTTACCGATGAAGCTTCAGAGGTCCACAGGCATTGCAGCTCTCAAACCCTGACTGCTTTGGGGGCAGGGTACAGGGAGAGCCTCTTATCTCTGTAGTGCCCGCTCGCTCCGCTCAGCCTGGGCTTTCTGGGAGCTGCTGGCTCACATTGTCTGCTGGGCAGCTAGCAGCTTCAGAGCAATGCTTAACAGGTGTTGGGAATTTCTCCTCCGAGGTGGTCTAGGTACAAGCAAACCCTTGCTGAGGCCTGAGAGTCTCTTTCTAGCCGTAGCTCCTCAGCACTGCCCATCTACCTGAGAACAGCCATGCACTGTACATAAGGTCTGAGCTTGTCTATATCACAATAAAACTTTATTTATAAGAGAGTGGTGGTAGCACATGACTGGCTGACTGTCCTTTGCCGACCTCTGTTCCATGGGTCACATATTTTTCTTTCCTCTCCAGTGGCTGTTCAGAAACCCCCGTCTCAGGCCTCCTGACACCTCCAGGAAGACAAACTCTAGTTCTTTTCTTTGGTGCTCTTTGTAGGGGACTGAACTGCAGATCCAGGACAATGCCACCCAGTCCAGGATTTCTCCAGGCTGAGGTGACAGTGAACTGCTGTTCTGCCCCTGGCAACCCTGGCCAGGCCGGCTAGCACCTACTCCTCCTGATGGAGACTTGTTCCTCTGAATAAGAGTCCCGAGCCTAAGAGCAGGGCACCGAGCTGTTGTCAACAAGAAGATGAGTTTATCATGCTTTTGTTGTTTATTCATGGAAAACTGCCTTACTGCTCTTACTGTAGAAAAACTTAAGATTGATGACCTTTTTTTTTTTTTTTTTTTTTTTTTAATTTAAGGCTTTAGCTTCTTTTCGGGGTCTGTGAATGTCTTTCTGTGCACGTCTTATTTTGTGTGTGTGTGTGTGGGGGGGGGTGATGTACATGTGCATAGAGGCTAGAGGACAGCCTCAGGTGCCATTTCTCAGGAGTCATCCACCCTGATTTTTAGACAGTTTCTCCCTGGTCATTGTTTAGAGTAGGCTGACTGGCCAGTGAACTCCAGGGGTTCATCTATCTTTACCTTTAAGTGCTTCTTAAAATGGAGTTTCTGGGACTCTAACTCAGATCCTCAGATTTGTGCAACAAACATTTTATTAAATGAGCCTCTCCTCAGCACCAAGCCCTAGGTGTTTTTTTTGTTTTTGTTTTTGTTTTTTTCCTGAGAGGGTTTCTCTGTGTAACAGCCCTGGCTGTCCTGGAATTCACTCTGTAGACCAGGCTGGCCTCGAACTCACAGAGATGTCTCCCTCTGCCTCCCATGTGCTGTAATTAAAGGTGTGTGCCACCACACCTGGCCCAAACTCTAATTTTTAATGGAGTAGTTTTAGGTTCATAGAGAAACTGGAAGGCTAGAAGCCTGTGGAGATTTCCCATGGTTCCTTGTCCACACTGGCAAAGCCTCCTGCAGCCCAGAGTAGAGGGACACAGTTGCTACAATTTAAAAATAGCTATTAATACGCCAAGATCAAGTGTGTTTTAACTTAGGCTTTACTCTGTGGGTGTTCTGTGGATTTGGGTCATTGTATAATAACATGCATCTGTTGTTATTAATAATTCATTGTGCGAAATACAAATGGCTAGCCAATACTCATAGTTCTCAATTCTTAGTGTCTTTATTGGAAAATCCTTTATCTTTTGTGTTTAAGTAGCACAAAGAAGCCTTATCTTTAATGAAATATTAATGAATTAAATAATGTGTCAAGGGTTATCTTCAAACTGATCTCTGGAGAGAGAATTGTGTGTGGATATGCACAAAACAAGATTGTACCTGAGATAACATTTCTTGAAAACTGAGTGATCAAGGCTTCACTATAATACTTCCCTATTTCTTTGAAAAATTTCCTAACCCAAAGTGTTTTGGTTAAGTCTCCATATCTTCAGAATTTATAAATAAAACATGGCTTTGGTAGAACTTCATTGTTCCCATAGATAGGGAACTGTTGCTACACAGGGACTGGGAACCAGTATGTCCCAATTCCGTAACATATTAGGAGTGCAGGCTTTCATTCTTGAGCATACCCAGGACTCCCTGTAAGATTTAGGTCATGTGATTAGCGGAGGGGTCATGAACATTGTGGCACTGGCCTTGAAAAGGGAAGCCACTGTGAGACCCAGAAAAGATGAGGAAGTGGACTTGATGGCAATACATTAGCGAACCTCAGAAAAGATACTGGAAGGAAGGATTTTTCAAATCAAGGTTTTGAGAGATGAAGGTATTGACTCCTGGGACCTCTTAGGATCTGTAGAATGTCTGTCATGTGTGTCTAGGAGAGTAAAACTCTGGGATATATGAAGAGGTCACTGTCTTTGCCCAGAGGGATAAATTGTTATGATGTTGGCACACAGGTCAGTTGATAATTCACAGGAACTTCGCCACACCCAACTCTCTGAGGACACAACTCTGTGTGGGAATCCCTGAGAATCCTCAGGCTATGAATAAGCCCTTACCTAGATTATAATCTGCTCATGTCAGTGCAGGAGACCTTTGGAGGAGAAAGTGAGAAAGAAGGGTCTAGCTGGAGAGCAATATTAGGTGACTGCTACCCCTGGTGAGGTCAAGATTGTCCCAAAGCTTCAGGCTTATACTCATAGCCCCGAGGCTGTTTATGAATTCTCTTGCTATTCTTTGAAATTTCATCATGATCTTCACAGGGTTGAAAGTTAAAAAAAAAAAAAAAAAGAATCCCACTATGTGACTGTGATTATTAATTCTAGTAGTCAATTTGACACAATCCAGAATCACCTGTGAAGAGATGTACAGTGTATGGGTTAGGTTAGCCTGTGGGCATGCCCAGGAGGGATTTTCTTACTGTATTAATTGAGGTGGGCAGACCCACCATGAATGTGGTAGCATAGTTTCCTAGGCTGAGCCCTGGTTAAATGCTGATCTCTGATGTGCAGCATTCTTTGCTCTTTGTTCCTGGGGGATACAGGGTGACCAGGTCCCAGCTTCTGCTGCTGTGGCTCCCCAAGATATATTGGCCCTATAACCTGGGACCATGAGCTGAAATAAACCCATTGGGAAAGTTGTTCTTATTGAGATATTTTGTCTTAGCAACTGGGAAGGAAACTAAGACAGTGACTTAAAGTTCTTATGGCTTAAGGGTCCCTCAGTTCTTGTGCAAAGCCACGAAATGAGAATAAGAAACTGATTTTTCATTCCTGGTTTTTAAGTTACCCCTTGTGGCCCTTTCATTTTCACAGATTACAGAATAGTTATTTGAAGTAGCATCAGAGCAGCTCACTGGACAATGTGCGCTCATCACATGCTCACTGACATTCTGACTGACAGAACTGTAATGGATGTGTAGGGTCCTGTGATAGCCGCAGGTGATACTTGTTCAGAGGCATACATCTCCTCCATGTCTCATCCCACTCTGGATGTGAATAGGTTTTGCATTCAGATATAGTCATTTGATGCCTTGTCTGACAACGTGCCTAATTCTGGAATGTCCCAATGAGATATGGAAAGTCTGTGATAATTAATGACCTAGACTAGGTAAGGATACCTTACAAAAAAGGATAATTTTTTTTAAGTTGGGGGTGATAATGAATTATTCTTTTGAGCTTCCTTTTATGCTGCTACATTTTCATTCCAGGCATTATTTAAGAAGGAAAAAAAAGCTTTTAGAGTGCCACATGCAATTAAGGCTTCAGGAAGAAGAGGCACCTGCATCTCATTACTCGTAATAGAATACTGCTGCTGGGGTTTTTAATTTCTGTGTTCTGAAATGGAACACAAACACTTAGGCAAGTATAATATAGAACATTGACTAGGGAATTCAACAAATTAAATTTGAGGTCTTTCACTAACATTGTGCCCATTAAGCACGTCACAGTAATCATTTAGTAATGACTTGGATAAGACTATAGAAATCATGTCTGAGGAAGTTGGGGTAGAGATGATAGGTAGGAAGCGTGACTAAGGCAGCTGTGTAGAATAGTGATTACATCTATAGAAGCTTGTGGCTCCTTCCAGGGAGCATGGGACTCAGGCCAAGCCTGGCAGACCATTCTTGTGGAATGAGAAGTTTGTGGGCTTAGTGTGGTTAGCTTGATATGTAGGATATGATACAGGCAGTGATAAAGATGAGTTCCGCTCAAAGTAATAAAATGCCAATTTATAGTGGTTCTAATCATCATCCCTCAGAATGCTGTACTTGGCAACGTCATGAGAGAGCCTGTAATTAATGTAGATGCTTAGTTCTGCCTCAGATCTATTGAACCAGAATTTTAATTTTAATGAGCTTTTTCAAGTGATTCATAGACACATTAAAATGTGGTTTGGGCCATATAGATGCTTAGACGTCTTAGTTACATGGGTCTGAAGGTAGGCTGTTGTATGTATAGTGTCAGTAATCCAGACATTTATCTCATTCTCTTCTGTTGCCTTTAGCATGGTGGCCTTTTGGACTTTGGGTTTGTAGCCTCAGAGTTGTAAGATAACTGCTGTAGCTTCCCCAACAATTGAGTTCCAAGCAGGAAGGATGGCAGAGATGTCATCTTATTAGCCCAACTTGGGTCATCTTATTGGGTCATAGGTTAACTTTTAGACTACTCTTTGGGAAGCAGAAATGTATGACTAATGTATACTAGTCACTCATTCAGTGACTTACTCTTTGCCAACTCATGAGTACCACTTGGAGATAACCCTAGAAGAGTCTCTGTCTACTGTTTGAACAAAGTGGGGGGTTGATAGGAATGAAGATATGGGTAAACTTATTGAGTATGTGGCTGTCATGTGTAGGTTGATATGTGCAAAAGTGTTGTGGGATTCGATTAAGGGATGTACAAGACGGACTACGAGACCAACTGATACACACATGCAATACTGGGTAATTCCTCAATTTTTACTGCTTTACATCTTGCATCTACATCTCAAAAAAAAAATGGTCCTGATTTGACTATTAATAAGGCTGGATTTGGATTGGGAACTTGTGGCTTTCTCCCTCTCTAAACCCAAGCATATTGGTAAAGGAATATGAAAAATTCTGTCTCACATCATAAAAGCCACCTGGTGTGAGACAGAAGCCAAAATATTTAGGGACCAATATTACTGTGACTTCATCTTAAACCTTGTTCCTCCCTGTTTCTGTACCTCTCAAACATCTCATTCTGTCTGCTTCCAGTCTCCTAAAGTCATGAAAGATATAAATATCTTTTGAATATCGACAATGCTTAAGTTTTCCACTGTAAATAACATTTCCTCCTATCAGCTATCTACAAAGAATCTGGAACCGAGATGGGGCCTCCACCGGAACAACTCCTGCTAGAAAAACAAAAATAAAAGAGAGAGTATGAGAGAGAGAGAGAATAAGAGACAGATAGACAGACAGCAGAGACAAAAATAGAAAAATCAAGAACCTGGTGCGCACCAACCAATAATTGCCTTCAAGAAATAGATTATTCAAAAACAGCTGCAAGATAGCTCCTTATGATTATCCTTCAGATCACACTGCTAATTAAGTTTCCAGATGGAGTTAACCACTATCCTAAAATTGGTTATAGATGTATGTGGTCAGTCCATTAAGAACTAACCATTGTTTTAGCTTTTACAGGATCCCAAAGAGATGCCATCGCCCTTAAGTCAGCAAGAAGCAACCTTATAAACGACTACGCCCCCTTTCCCAATAAGTCTTATGCTCCAAAGGTTGTGGGTAAAACTGGGTAAAAGACAAAACTATAATATAGCATCAGAGATCTTTTTTTTGTAGAAGAGAAGGGGAATAGATAGGATAGATAAAGGTAGACTGTTCTACCTACCTATACTTCATTTTAGCTGAATGTATGGGCTAAGCTAAAGACAATTTGCACTGTCATAGATATCTGTATATTGATACTAATGCAAAATCATTTTATATGTTTAATTGTGATAATTTGTACATTGGTACAAAGTTTAATCTGAGATTGTTTTATGTAACCAAAGCAACTTGTACTTCGATATAAATCTGAATCTGTAACTATTATGTAAAGCTGAATCTGAAATTGATATATTTTATGTATGCTCCTACCTTTGTTTAAAATATTTGCACATCATTGTCATGTATACTATGCAATTACTACCTTCATTTAACTATACTAGATATAATGTATGATTGCACTAGTTATGATATATGCACAAGATGTTTTATATACCTCTGTTTAGATGATATATATGTATTTACATGTCTAAAATGCTGTGGACACTTTACCTGGTAAAATACCTCTGGCTAATGCTCGATAGTTCTACTAAGGGTCATTGTTCAGAGATTGTACATCCCTTATGTAGGTATTCTAATTTTTAGTACAGGGTTTATTCCTTAAGACGATAAGATCTGCAGTCAACACTATTTAAGGTATCATATCCCAGTCATTTCAGATACAGGTTAGAATATCATAGATGGACAAGAATCTTCAACCGTTTCATAGACCCAGAGAATATGGCATTTAACATTTAAAATTTGGCCACGAGAGACACGACGACTCCTGGTGTCACTGCTCCCTTCACGAGATGGTGTTGAGCATCAAGGATACTCCATTGGAGTTGGTCCTTTTGGCAAAAAATGGCCGGTTGAGTAAGGAACTGTCCTTACCTTGATTGCTGACAGTACACACATGATGTCAAGCTGGATGAACAAGTTGATAGATGGAGACTGACGAAACCTGCCTAGACAGGATAAGACAGTCCCTTCAAAATTGTTCTGCTTGTGAAAAGATCTGTCAGATGCCATAGGCCTATAGCCAATCCGATAGATGCTCTAACGGTGCACAAATCCAGAGGTGATTGTCCAGGTAGCTGTGTTGCTGTCCTCTCCCAAATTTTGGAAGTAGCTGCTTCCATGTACTTCTGTCTTTCAGACAAATTCACCTTCCTTCTCAGGTCTTGAAGAGGTTGAAGAATAGATGTTTAAGGTTTTCACCCTAGTATCCCTTAGATAAGAACACTCAGGTGTTAGATTCTCACTTTCCCAGATTAACCCTTTAAAATAATCTATACACCCTACTATCTACCAATATTCTAGAACTATTAGATATACCTTATATAAGTTAGGCTTTGATTAGCAATTATACTTTGACCTATCCTAGATACTACCTCATAATAATTCCTACTGTACATAATCTTAGTTTAGAACCTTCTTAGTTAGACAAAGGGGGGAGATGTTGTGGGATTCAGGTGTCAGCTGACAAGGTCAAGGGACATTTATACAGAGCACCGGGCCCCCCGACCTGAAGGGGGCGGGGGAAAAGCACCATTGAAAAGGGTCTGCGGGATACGACACGCTCTCTTCCTGGTTCCTGGCTGCTGGAGGGAGGCTCACGTCGTCCGTCCGTCTGCAGACTTCGGTCCCTGTTCAGGTGCTATTGTACTCTGTTGCCTGTACCGTGAGTGTTGGTTTATATTCTAATAAATATCTATCTGGTATTGGTGTCCTTGTGGGTAAGCTCCGCCTACACAAAAGGGTCTTCCAAATCTTAACAAGAAATGAGTTGATCTTGCCCTTGGGTGATGCCATGCCCTTGGGTGATGCCATACCCTTGGTGATTTAAGAAGTAAGCTCAGCTATGTGAGGAATAGAGCTTCGGAGTGATTGACTCAGTGAGAGACAATGTGATTTGACCCAGGACATTGGCAGGTAGAGCAGAGGCAGCTCAGTGCTTGGAAATCCAGCACATGGATGAGAAATTCACTGAGGCTCTGATGACCTGAATCACTCAGCTACCTAATGCTGGTGACATATGGGGCTAACCTTGATTTTCAGCCATTATAACCGGGACTGTCTCTCTCTGTCATCATTCATTTACTTTTGTTTATTTAAAAATAATGTAAAATAAAATAAGTTAGAAGCCTACTACTTAATAACTAGTTACATTTAAGGAACTGTAACATGGAAAGAAATCATGACCATTGTCTTGCTTCTGGAGCATGTGGCTTTCCTCAATTTTCCCTTCAAAGACGATAGAGACATACTGGGAAATTGCCATATGTAAACATACCAAGTACTTCTTACGTGTAATTTCATTTAAAATTATCTGTGATTATGAAGATTGTGATGAGATCTCATCACATCCTGGAGTGTGGTTTGTTTTTTTGTTCAGTATATGTATGTTATATATGCTAGGGAGTTTATAGCTTATACACCCAGAGGTTCTCAGCCTTCCTAATGCTGTGAACTTTTAATGCACTTCCTCATGTTTGTGGTCAATCATAAATTATTTCCTTTCTTATTTAATAACTGTCATTTGTGACTGTTATGAATTATAATGTAAATATGATATCCAGTCCTAAGGGGGTCATGATCCACAGGTTGAGAACCACTGTTCCAGACTTATTCATCATTTAATTGCTACCTCTGTTACCAGATCAACTGTCACAACACTGTAGTGTTTATGTCCTAATGATCCTTATTGCACATAGTATTAGCCCCTGTGATGGTTACAATCTGGTGTCAATTTGGCCAGATTCAGAATCACCTGAGAGACACGTCTGGGTTTATCTGGGAAGGCGTTTCCAGGGAGGTTTAAGTGAGGAGGATTGTGTTTATCTGTGCCACTGTCTTCCTCCATGTTCATGAAGAGTCCAGCTGATTGTGTAGACCTGCCATGAGTTGACAGAATGCAAAAGCTGCTGGGTCTGTTTGATACTTCTGCCCACATTAGGACAACGTGGCAGGCCTGCTCTTTCCTTTCTGAAATAAGGAAGCAGGTGAATATGCGGGTGTCACATCTCACATAATGCTTTACCCTCGGGGATCACTAAGGTAATAACAACTGCAGCCTGCTAATGATGATGATGGAACCTACTGGAGGCATGCGTGCAAGGTAGAGGAGGCAGCTGAGATTCCAACCATCTTTTCTGTCTCTAGTCTCTAATTTATGTCACCTACCCCATTTTTTTTTGTTTGATGATTTTCTTTTTACGTCACTATTGCCCTTTTAAAGTTAATTCTTATATCTGATTGACGAATCATGACAAGCTGCATGCAGGACCCCCTCCCCTTCCTCCTTTTTTCCATTGCTGATGGTTAATTGTGTAACAGATGGTGGCTTTTCATGATGCCCTGTAGATGGCATATTTATTTTTAAATGCCAGATAAAATGATCACCAGTCTCTCGTGGAAACGTCACTTAGAAATAGAACTCATCACAGTTGTGTTTTCGATTTAATTCTACATTTGCTGATCTCTGTTCCAAGCAATAGAAACACAGATGGGCAGAGTAGTCAGACTGTGGCCAGCTTTAATGTCTCTTTTCTCCATAAGTATCTTCGGTGACTAGATTCCCCTAGCTTGATAGAAGCTTTGAGAACCTTTGACTGTATATGGTTTTTCATGCCTTTCCTTCTGGGCTCAAGACTCTGAACTCTGTTCTCCAGTGAAATGGGGCGGTATTTTCCCCAACGCCATGCTGTTTGCTCATTGTTACTTTTGCAAAATGAGGTTTGCTCTACCTCCCCTGCAGAGAAACATCCCATCTCTTGCCTGCAAATTCTTTCTTCTCAGGCCTGAATTTATTCCATACCTCTACGCACTAACAGTGTTCTCTGTCCCCTCTAGAACTCATCTATTATGACTTTTCATTTCTGAAGAAAGAATGAATTTCAATGCTGTTTATAAAGTAAACAGAAAGTGTTTATAAAACACTTAGAGGGCTGGAGATATAGCTCAGTGGTAGATCATTTACCTAACTTGTGGCTAACACTGAATTCAGTGTCCAGGGCTGAATAGACAAAACCACATACACTTTCAAAGAGGCCAATTAGCAATCACTTCTGCTTGTATTGTAACCAGGCAGGGGCTGCAGGACAAGAGGCCCACAAACCTTTTTTTTTGGTTGGGGGGGGGGTGTGTGCTAACATAGTGTTTGGAGAAGAATGGTTCACTCTCTACCCCTCTAGTCTCTCAGACTAGAGTATGTGTATATATGTGCTCAAGGGTTAAAGATTCTAGTAATGGAGTATTGGAGAGATGACTCAGTGGCTAACAGCTCCTACTGTTCTTGCTGAATTTGGTTCCTAGCAACCATGTTAGATGTCTCACAACTGCCAATAACTCCAGCTCCAGGAAGATCTGATGTCTCTGGCCTCTGAATTTACTGCACACACCCCCTCCCACATACACAGATTAAAACAATAAAATGGGCTGAAGGAGGTGGTGCACATATTTTTAATCCTAGCCCTTGGGAGGCAGAGGCAGGAGGACTTCTGATTGTTCAAGACCAGCCTGGTCCACATATTGAGAGCTACATAATGGGTCCCTGCCTCAAGTAACAGAACAAAAAAAATCCACAAAAAAAAGAAAGAAAAGAAAATGTCCTAGTACTGAACTGGAGAGACTATATTTATCACTGACTTGGAAGATTCCTACATGATTGTTGGGGTGAGGCTGGTTTGGAGTCAGGTGTTGGGGTTGTCTCTATGCTCAGGGTCCTGCTAGTTCCCCTTAGGGGAGGCGGCAAGATGGTGTAAAAACAATGACACAGACTCTGGGGACAAGTGGAAACAAGCAAGTTCAATTTTACTAAGGAGGGAATGCCTTAAATACCCTTTTCCCCTAGACCTTCCTCCCAGCCAGGGGAAAGGGCTTGATTTGCTGGTACCTGCGGCTGTGGCAGTGGTCTCTTGCTGGTCTAGGTCACCTTGTATCAGGACACCATCCTCATCAAGGCCCCAGGCAGACCCAGGCTGGCTTCTGTGGAAGTGCTTACAAGCATGTATCTTAAGGCACCAGTTGTCACTAATTTGTACTGACTGAGGCCAGGCGGGCCTCCAGGTCCCCAAGAAACCTCTGAGGCCTATACATTCTACACATGATCACTTTTTATTGAGCTTTAATTGTCCTGTGTCTTCTTGCTGCCTTGAATTGCATCACGAGGCTGAGTAGGGTGGCATGGTTAGTGAACAACACGGTCATTCCCACACTCCAGTGTCCCGTGCTCACAGCAGTCCTCAGGCATTTGGGATTGAACCTCATGGATGGATTGGTGTCTTTCTCTGGTTATATGAGTGTTCACTCAAGTAGGACTTTTTGTATTTCTCAATTTGTGACTTTTTTAGTTCTCCAAGGCTTTCTTTGGCTACAGGTATATATGTATATAAGATAGCCCTGCAAATCACTTGCTGGCCTATTTACTAAATGATAAAGAATTTTAAGATGATTCTTTTTAAAAATTTATTTTATATGTGTGAGTGTTTTGTCCACATACGTGTCTGTGAACCATTTGTGCGTGCCTGGTGCCTTGGGAGGCCAGAAGATGGTATTGACTCCCTTGATACTAGAGTTTCAGACTGCCGTAAACCACCATAGGCATGCAGGAAATCGAATGCACCCAGGTCCTCTGGAAGAGGAGCCAATATTCTTAACCACTGAGCCATCTGTCCAGCCTGAGAACAATTCTTTGATACACATAATTGTACCATTTGCTAGTGACAAAAGCAGTTTACATAATTAAACCATGAGGTTCTATAAGGGTAGAACATTTTGTGTATGCAGTAAAAACACTGCAATTAATTGCAGATAGTCTGAAATCCAAACTCAGCTATGTCAAGTAGCATTAATGGTGTGATGGACTGCCGGTATAAGTGTGCCCATAGTATGTTCAGACCAAATCCGTGATAAAGTCACATGATGCAATACAGATAAACACTGCCAGAAACACCTTGGATTCATTATGTGTTTGATCTTTAATTAGTTTTTGACCATTGCATGTTCAGAAACCTCCTATTGCTACCAAATTGATAGTGACTACCACATTCAATATGCAGCTTTAGATGAGGTTGTGACTCACAGCTTAGGCTGGGCTCAAGCGAACAAAACTGGACGCATTATTGCATGAGTAGATGGTTATGCAGTGAGGCTGTCCCTGTTTTCCCAGGAAGTGAAGGAGCAGGAGTCCCTCAATGAATGGACCCAATCTCATCTTGGACTTCCTAGCCTTTGGAACTAAGTGTGGGTAAATAAGCTTCTCTTTTTCTTAATATACCCAACTCTGTTGATTGGCCGCAGAAAGTGGACTGTGCTATTTTCCACTTCCAACAGGTCCGAGTTGAACCGCGCGCACACACACACACACACACACACACACACACACACACACACACACACACACACAGAGAGAGAGAGAGAGAGAAAGAGAGAGAGAAGCCAAGGAGGATCATGTTTTAGGTAGAAAAAAACTTGGATTAAAAGTCAGTGAAGAGTGAAATCAAGTCCATTGAAAATTCTGTTCAACTGCTATCTATCTATTCCTTGGCTGTCCTGCATTTTACTTGAGAGGTTCAGAAAATTTCTGCAGGTCTGCGGGATGGATGCTGCTTCGGTTGCATGGATGTGGGCAAGGGGCTTGGCTATCAGGTAACTTACCGCAGTGTCACAGTCAGGGAAAGTGATGCTACTGATGTTCCCAGGCAGGTCTGTCTGACTTCAGGCCTGGGCTCCTTGCAAGAGGTCATCCTGGTCCTCGGATCAGGTGCTGAGTGTGTGAGTTTGTTATTCCAACAGCGGTTTGTACTGCCTCTGACATTTTCTTTAAATATAAGTGGTCATGTCGTTCCTTTCTCCTTCAGCTTTCCTGTGCTTGCTCACTCCTTTCAAAAGGAGGCCCACAGTTTTCAAGAACATGATTTACTCTGGTGGACAAAACAGGAGACAGGAAATAGCAAAGGGGAAAGGCCAGGGTAGGGTCAGCGCCTTCCCACGTCTTCTATTCCCAGCCCACCACGAGACAAATGAAGGCTTTAAGGAGGTCCTAGAAGCTGGGGCGTGGCATGAAGGGTGGAGTGAGGATCAGCCAGAATTCTTGGGGCAGAGAGTAAAAAGGGATGTAGCAGACGGGAATACTGTTAACATCAATCATTAAAATGACTGCTTGGTAAAACAATATTCATACATTTTCCTTTTGCTTCTGCTATCATGTAAAGCACTTTCATGTCTGTGCCTTGGACTCTGCACTTCGATGGAGACCTAGGTGGTGTCTGATGCCAATCTGGGTCGGCTGGAAGGCTTGTGGGGATCCTGTATAGTTGCTGAGTTCTAAGACTAAGAATTTTCTAAATTACAAGCTTGTTGACATCATGTGTTTATGTGTTTGCTGATCCTAGTGAATGTGGGTAGTGGTTATGGCTCTGAATGTGCTATTTCACATGAAGCCAACTATATGTAGCTAGAGGCCAAACAGTTCCATGGTCTGGAATCTTTCTCAATGAAAGGATGCTCAGAACTGATTTCCAGAGACTATGCAAGTCTCATAGGTAGGCTCCTCTGGTGGCCTAGAGAGAAGATCTTGTTACTCACTCTCTCTGAAGACTAATCCAAATATTTCAGAACAAACAGGCTATTGCCTTTGTTCCCACTGCATTGAGAGCCCACAAGAGCAGAGACACTATACCTGTTTTGTCCACCACCAGGCCAAACATTCACCCTTATCCTGGAGCTGCTTCTATGGTGGAATTTTCAATACAAATAACCTTTGCCTTGGGTCAGCTGGTCAAAGGTGAGTGTCTACTGGATGTGTGATATGGGAATGTCTTTCTATATGATGTGAATATCAATCTTTAAATAAAGGAGCTGTTTTGGCCCATGACAGGCATCATAGAAAAAGTAGGTGGGGAATCAGAATAGGTAGGAAAGGAAGGGCGGAGTCAGAGACAGACTGAACTAGCTGCCAAAGGAGCAACATGTAAGGAACACAGGTGAGCCACAGGCCATGCGGCAGACAGATTAATGAAAATGGATTGAGTTAAGATGTAAGAGCTAGCTAGCAATGTTCCTGAGCCACAGACCAAACAGCATGAAGTTAATATAAGCGTCTGAATGGTTTTTGGGAGGAAGAGCAGCGGCGGGTGGCTAAGGGGTCTGGGGCTGCAGGTCTGTGGGTCTGGACCTCTGGCCGCCCGGGGCCAAGAACTTTACTATAAGAGATGTGGGCTTCTTCTCCCATCCATTCACGGTGCTCTTTACTAGATTAACTTGATTTCTTCGACAAATAAAGACATCATATTGAATAAATGCTAGGGCCCCTCTTCTGGAGGATTGATATGTCTGAACTTGGGCCACCTACTCGTGATTCATAGCTCATGACAAGACAGGAAGTATTTCTGGGATAAGACTCCCTGGTCTTAACCTACCTTTTCCCATTTAATAGTTATGTGACCTTGAGCAGACTGACTGCTTATATTTGATCTCTTAAAACTATTGTTAGATGCTTAAATATGTTGAAATGTACGTTATCTGTTAGAGGAGAAACAATCAATATTTTTGGATAAACAGATTAATCAAGTCCTCAGCTCTCACCTCTGCTACCTGCTAATAAAGAGTTCTGGTTGCCCGATCACTTCCTAGTTCTAATTCTCTTTATTATTTGGTTGAGATTAGTAATTATGTTATTCTTTGGTTACATTATTGCTACTTTCTCAGGATTATTATGAGGATGCTCAAAATTGGACCAAAAAAAAGGGAATGTTTCAGAAATGACTAAAATCCACAGATAAGGTATATCTACGGTCAGCACAGTATCATAGTTTGTGGCTCTCTGGGGATCTTTCACATCTCCATGACAGTCTCCAATCATAATCATTTAACTTTATTTTTGGCAATGAACATAAACTCTTCCAATACCTTTTTGCATAAGAAGCCCTAAGGCCTGGGACATGAAACCCTTGAGTAACAGCAAGCCAGGTGCAGTACTAAGGTCCGTGAAAGTCACTCAGCTGAAAATCTGTATGTTTATTAGATGACCCTAACTTTTAAACCAATTCCCTTAACTTTATTGTTAATGAACATTTATATCAAAGAACAATCGAATATTCTATTATAGAATTAATCTCTAATAGCTGAGCATGGTGATGTGCTTCTCCCAGGCAAAAATAGGTTAAAGAGAGAGCATATATCCTACCCCTTAGATCAGCCGGACTTCAGAGCTGGAGTCAGATGGTAAGCTGAAATGTGAATAATATATTTTGCTCAGTGATGTGGATTGTGTTTGTGTCTCTACCTCAATTCATGTTGAAACCATAACTGTCAGTGAGTTTTTATCAAGGGACTTTAGAAAGGTGGCTGGGACATGGAAATGGGCCTGCACGTGACTTGGGAACAAGCACATGAGAACTTAGTTCCACTATCTCCTCTCTAGCATACTGTGCAAGGGTCCAGGAAGGCCACTGTGCAAACCAGGCATTGGTGCTCAGTGGACATTGGGTGATGGCACCTTGATGTTAAAAGGCTCTATCTCCAGAACCATGAGCGATGTTTGCGATGAAGCCATGCATGTTATAGTTTAAGGATAACAGCCTTAACTGTGACTCTCAGCAACCAGACAAGTAAATAAGAAGATGGCTGTAAGAATGTTGTGACAGAAAATAAACAAACAAAAAGGGAGGGGAGATTCTAAATTTCATCTAAAAAATGAATAATTAGATTATGAAAAAGTCATATACTTGAACACATTTCAGCAGTTAAAATAATACAACATTGACTATAGACAGACACACAGTGATAATATATAGGAGAAAATGTACAAGAAAAAAATACTATCTTGTATTATTGTGGATTGATATCTGTGGGGTTAATATCTAAAAATAGGAATAAACATGTGCTCCACTCAGTGCTCAATGGTGTTAATTTTAAGAGAAGACGGAAAACCAAAAATAACATGGGGTCTGGGGAAATGGCTCAGTGGGTAAAGCATGCCACATAAGCATGAGAACTAGAGTTTGCCCAGAACCCAAGTGAAAAGCCAGTTGGGCATGGCGGCCTGCCTGTAATCCTAGCACTTGGGAATTAAAGATGGGAACTGACTCCCTGTGGCAAGCTGCCTTGCTAGATCAGCTGAATTACTGAGCTTTGGGTTCAGCAAGAGACCCTGCCACAGTAAATAAAGTGGGGAGCAGTTGAAGAAGACACGTGCTATCAACCTCTGGCCTCTACATGCATCCATATGCATCCAAAGATGTGTAAACATGCATGCGTGCAGCGCGCGCGCGCGCGCGCGCGCGCGCGCACACACACACACACACACCACATATATATGCAAAAAACATATATGTATAAAAACATCCAAAACTGTTGTGACTGGGTAGTGGCTACATGAGCATCATAGTCCATTTTCCTTTGCTGTAACAGGATACCTATTGCTAATTCCTAAAGAAACGGAGATTTATTTAGATCACATCTAGCTAATGGAGAGACAGTTATTTTTGGTGAGGGCCCTATATGTTCACTTCCCAATGGAGAAGCAAAAGGAGGCACATGCAGAAGAGGAAATGAATCTAAACTCGATTTGTGAGAACCACTCCGTGCCTGCTTGGCCATCAATTAGTCCATGCATCAGGGTTGTGTCCCCATGACCAAATGCCTCCCATTGCACCCCCCCCCACTCGAAACAGTGAAGAAGTGGCAAGTGAACTTCAGCGTGTGTTATGGAGGGAACAAGCAACATTTGAACCATAAGAATGAGTATCTGTAATAGGTTATTTAATTGGGAGGAGGATGCTTTAGGAATTAAATTGTAGGAAACAAGAATAATATGATAAAACTCCAGGGGCTGGAGAGATGGTTGGGTGGTTAAAAGGCCTTGCTGCTCCTCTGGGGTTTGATTCCCAGCAGTTACACAGTAGTTTACAGATGTCTAAACTCCACTCCCAGGGGATCCAATGCACTCTTTTGGTTCTGTGGGGACCAGGTTTACACACGGCACACATATATGCAGGCAAAACATTCAGAAAATAATAAATCTTTAAAAAAAAAAAAGAATTCTGTCAGTACCTAATTCTAATCCTTTACAGATTAGGGATAGTTTCTCTCCTTTGTCTACGGGGATAATTTCTATTTGACATTTGGATGCCTGGTGAAGACACCAGGCTGCCTATGGGGTCTGCCATTGCTTAGGAACCCTTCTCCCCCTCCCTGCAACATCACTCAGTTGTGCTGTTTCCTGTTTGTTCCTTGTGGACTTGCTAGACTGTAACATGTTCCTTCAAGGGCAGGTGGTGTTCTTGTACCCCAGGCACTGATGTGTAGTGATGAGCCATAGACATTTAACAAATGACTAACGGAGAGTTGAAGTCTCTCCCTCAGGGGAGAGTACATTGTTATACACACTTTGGGCTGGGTTGTATATGTGGAATTACCAATGAATAAGCAGAACTGCATACATAAAGCAGCATTATTGGCGCAGAGGGGCTAGGGATCCCTTTCTTTGGTCCTGCTAGCTTGCTTTGCATGAACCTGACTCACAGATGGAGATTAGGAGTCACAGGGTGGTTCAATGGGAAGTGATTCTAAATCTTGTCTTGAAGCCACTGAGGCTTCAGTTAAGGAAGTCAAGTGCCCTTTAGGCTTTGACAGGGGCCCAGACCGCATGCAACTGAACTTCCTGGGCACTGGGAAGTCAGTGTCCTCCAGCTGCCCCCAGGCCAGCTTTTTTGCAGAAGTATTTCTCCTGCCTTTCCCACTGCCAGCAGCCCAGCCTCAGCTTTGTCCTGAGTGCAGCTTTCTATGGCTGGCAGCTCTTAGCATAGCTTCAGTGGGTAGCTTGTGACAAGTTTTGGATCCTTCTTAGCCCCTGACTTGGCTGTCCATTGAAAAGGGGCTACTGCTCAGACCCAAGGAAACTTTCTTTGCTATTTTCTTCCTTCTCCTCATTCATTCATTCATTCATTCATCCATCCATCCATCCATTCATTCCAATTTGCTGTCATTTCTAGGCCCTGTTTGTCCAGTCTAGCTTGTTGGCATTAGTTCAATGCCTCAGCCCCACAAAGAGACAAACTCCTTCCTGACCAAGCCTGCTGTAGCTGGAAGCTGCTAGAGCATGGTAGCTGTCTGGTGAGCCCCTCCTGGCCATATCAAAACCTGACGCTTTAGTTTACAAAGCCCTGTGTTCATAGTTTTGAGGATCAGCTTGGAGGGGTTCTGAGAGGTGCCATATGTCGGTGGCACTGCTCAGGCACCTTTCTCAACTTTCCAAACCCCAATTCCTCATCTGTAAAACAGAATAAATGAAACTTGTCAGCAGGCTTCTGAGGTAATAATCAGGGACAGTAAACTAAAGTGAAAGGGGCCTTGTCTTATTTAGGGTTTTTATGGCTGTGATGAAACATCTTGACCAAAAGCAAACTGGGGAAGAAGGGTTTATTTGGTACACTTCCACATCACTGTTTATCACTAGAGGAAGTCAGGGCAGGAACTCAAGAGGGCAAGGACCTGGAGGCAGGAGCTGATGCGGAGGCCATGGAGGGGTGCTGCTTACTGACCTGCTCATCACGGCTTGCTCAGTCTGCTTTCTTACAAAACCCAGGGTTACCAGCCCGGGGATGGCCCCACCCACAATGGCCTCCCACATCAATCACTTATTAAGAAAATGTCTTACAGGTTTGCCTATGGCCTGATCTTATGTAGGCATTTTCTTAATGGAGGTCCCCTTCTTTGATGACTCTAGCCTGTGTCAAGTTGACATAAAACTAGCCAGCAGAGGCCTGTTTCACCCTGTCCTAACCGGTGCTCACTTTCCCTGTCCTAGGAGGTCATGAGGCTGATTTGATGCCCTATGGATACTTTGAACAGTGCTTGAAGGATTAATGGTCTCTATCCAAGGTTTATTCATTTCTTCAGGATCTGGCAGGTTACACACTTTGTGAATTTAGTTCTGTCACCAAGACCTTCTCCCTTATCTCTGAAGGCTGCAAAGATTAATGAGATAATGGCAAACATCCACCCAGCAGTATGTACTCTGGGAATATTGTTTTCTTCCTCTAGGATCTTTGATCTCTGAGGAGGCTACCTCAGAGATGAGGCAACTATCCTTTTTTGATTTCTCCTCTGAAAGAAGGAACCGAGCCTGGGTTCTGGAAAGTTCCAGGAGCTTTGGTGACTCACTAACACTCACTATGAGTTTATCAAGCAAAGATAATTGTGAGCCTGAGCCTCTGGTTTATAACTCATCATGGGTTTGTTTTTCAGATGGCGTCTCATAGCTGAGTCTGGTCTGCAGCCCTGTATATTGCTCTGGCTGGCCTCGAACCCCTGACCCTTCTGCCTTGGTCTCCCATGTGCAGTGGTTTCAGTGATATTCCACCATGCAGTTCACTTCAACATAAATGCCATAGTGTTCCTCAAGAAAGCTTGGAAGGGATGTTGGAGATTTTAAGTCCATAATAACTTCCAGGATAAAAATGGATCCAGATGTGATTTTCACATGTAACGAACAGGTGTAGCAGTACACATCTGTTCACCTGTCATTCCTAGAGAGTTCACATGAAAATTAATCCAATCATAGTAGGAGGCCCCCTCCCCTCACCTGGAAGCTGGATATATCTTCATGTTGCCCATACTTTATCATTGTTACATTTTCAAAATTCCAGGTAAGAAGAGCTACAACTCAGACCTCCTGAATAGAAACTTGATGAGATTCTAGCACAAATGGGAAAGAGAAGCTATGCTCTCTCTGGGTCCTCTCGGCCCTGTCATCTGTCCGTGCCAGTAGGCGCCATTTTTAGCTCAGTTCCTTCTCCAGCTGTGCTTGGAGGCCAGGATGCACATGTGGGTTTTTTTTTTTTTTTTTTTTAATACATGCAGACAGGTGTTCTTTGCTGAGCACTAAATCCCCAGAGACTTTACTGGAAATTTCTCCCTCCCTCCACCTCTCTCTCTCAGAGGGCAGTTACTGAGGAACTGACACTGGATCATAATTTCTGGAAAATGTTTTTGCACAGTGCACCTGAAGAAGTATGAGTCAATGATGCTTGGTGAGATCCAGGAGTCTGTGGCTCAGTGAGTTTTTACCTTGAAATCTTAGGTTATAGCAAGAAAGCAAAATACAACTTTAGGGCTGACAAGTGGGTTTACTGGGTAAAGGCAGTCCACCAAACCTGACAACTCCAGTTCAACCCCTCAGATGCGTATGGTAGAAAGAGCCAACTCTGCCAAGTTGGCCTCTGACCTCCACACACATCCCTGCCTCTCCTCATCATGCCCACATACAGACAATAATAATAAGGGTAATTTTTAAAAGAGTCATTCTTTTGCATATCTGTGTAGAGAATTGTGGCTCTGTCTCAAGCATCAGTGGCAGTCCTGGCAAAGGCACCCTCTTTTATAGGTAGTCACCATGTATTTCTGACCTAACATAAGGAAGCATGTTCCCTTTTTGAGTGAGGAATGACCAAAAGGACTCAGCTGAGCATTAAACCTGAGGATCTGAAAGAATCCAGCTCTATTAGAAAGTTTAGAAATGAAAAAAAAAAGTACTATTCAGAAGTAATCTGGACCACCTAAAACAGGAAACTGACCTACTGTGGAGGCAGGGAAAAAGGTTTGGGTCAGACTCTTTATTTGCTATTAGCTTAGTCAAGAAATAGGATTTATACTTTTCTGTCTTTAATTTTTTTATGTGTATGTATGTTTGTGTGTGTGTAAGTGCACTCATATGCACATATGTGTGGAAGCCAGGGGTCAGCCTTGGCTGGCATTGCTGAACTGGCATTCTTCAGGAACATTTTTTATTCAGTCTTTCACTGGCCTGGAACTCACCTACTAGGTTATGTTGCCTGGCCATTCAGAAAGCCCCAGGAATCCACTGTCTTCCCGTATCCCCGTGTTCAGATTTAAACTATCACTGCATAGGCTGGCCTGATTTTTTGCTTTTTATTTATTTTTAACATGGGTACTGGGGATTGAACTTAGGTCCTGATGCTTGCAAGGATGCACACGGTACCTACCCACTGAGACATTTCTCCAACCCCCTTCTCAGACTTATTTTTAAATGAGGAACATATTTTTTTCCCAGTTAGAAGTCATTATTTTTTGTGAAATTAGTACACCCAGAAATTTTGTGAAACACAGATGGATCTTTTGAATGTTTCCATTATAGATTTTAACAAGATGTCTGAGATGAAAGCTGAGCTCTTCTGTTTTGTTATAACACAAGGTGTGAATGTCAAAATCTTTTGACTCTAAATTTTTACTGTTCCCTTTATGAGCTCATTACTGCTGGATTTTTTCCCATGAATCTGAAACATGTACAGTGCTTTGGAAATAAGATTATTTGCTTTAACTTTATAGACTGAGCTAAAAACAGATAAATGCTGTTTCTATCTTTGAAATACCATATAAACTAAAAAGTGAACATGACTATGTACACAGGAAGTACAATATGGAGAAGAAAATAGATACTTAACAGCAAAAATGTAATCAGAAAGCTGGATTTGAAATTATTTTTTCATTAAATATATAATATAGTAACACACTAGGGTTGTTCAGCCATCACTGTATAAAGAAAGTTTGGAATTGAGACATGATTCACATTGTATAAAATTCTGCTTCACCAATTTATGTAACATCCTTGCTCCCTAATTCCAAAACACTTTTATTGATGTAGAGAGAAACCCAATATTCATTAACAGTCTCTCAATCCTCCCCTGCTCCACCCTGCCCTGGTGTTGTGACAAGACTTTCTCTGGAGATGTAAAACACACCTACTCAGCCCAGATAGGAACCCATGACCAAGTAAAGTATACATACCACCAAAGTCCAATTTGGTGAACCAGTGGTTTTTATTGGGGAATATGGGTGAGGGTCACAGGAGCAGAAAGCTGGGAACCTGGAGCATACTTCACAGTCTTGCAGGAAGCTCAACAGGTCACAAAGAGTGAACTTTCCAGGTGACTTAGTTGCTCTAAACCTCATTTAGGCAGCCTGGCTGGTCCCCACTTCATCCAGGCAAGCAGGTCTGATCTCAGAGTCTTCTTTGTAGCTTGTATTGTCTGAGAGTGACTCTTAACAAGATTACTATAGGAAATAGATGCCTAGTGAATCTTGTCAGTTTCAGGGACTTCCTGAAACTGTTTTGAGTTGTTTACCTTCTGGTTTAAGGAGCAGATAGGATACAATGTTTCAGTTTAGAAGGAAATAGTAACATCTCTGTAAACACCTGTTCTGGACATTTCATATAAACGTAATCACACATTATATAGTCTTTTTGCCTAGGTCCACCCATGTTGTGAATAATATTCCACTGAATGCTTCTTCTTTAGATTCATGTGCAGACATTAAGTTGACAATACTTAAAACTGTTGTTGATAGTGCTACAGTAAGTGACACTCATGATTCATGGACAGGTTTTTGCATGAGCATCTGGTGTCAATTCATACACAGGCATTTTCAGTCTTGGGTTTTGTCTTAATCAGTGGTGACTGATGTGGAGAGAACCATGACCATGGCAAGTCTTATAAAGGAAAGCATTTGATTGGGGTTTGCTTACAGTTTTAGAGGTTTAGTCTGTTACCATCATGGTGGGGAGCATGGCAGGTACAGGCAGACACGCTGCTGGAGAAGAGCTGAGAGTCCTACATTCAGATGGCAGCAAGAAGAGAGCATGAGACACTGGACCTGGCTCCAGTTTTTGAAACCTCAAAGCCCACCCGTAGTGACACACTTCCTACAACAAAGCCACACCTCCTAATCTTTCTCAAGTAGCAAAACTCCCTGATGACTGAGCATTCAATATATGAGTCTAGGGGAGCTGTTATTATTCAAACCACCACAGTGGTTTTGGTGGACTTCACATTATACTTAGTGTGTGTGTGTATATATATTATATATTTAATGTTTTAAAGATCTATTTTTTGGTCGGTGTTCCTGTCTGTCTGTATGAGCACCGATTGTGTTGCAAGTTCTTGAGAATTCCAGAAGGGGGAGTCAGATCCCATGGGACTGGAGTTAGATGCAGTTGTAAGCCACTCATTGTGGATCCTAGGAACAAGATCCAGGTGGTCTGGAAGAGCAGTCAGTGCTCTTACCTACAAAGCCATCATTTAACTCCCATATATTTCTTTTCTAGAAATAAACTTTATAAATTTCCTCACTTGTCTCTCCCTCCCTTCTCCCCTTTTCTCCT
Organism: Phyllotis vaccarum; assembly: GCA_033318265.1. Lineage (NCBI taxonomy): Eukaryota > Metazoa > Chordata > Mammalia > Rodentia > Cricetidae > Phyllotis > Phyllotis vaccarum. The sequence goes on along the minus strand of JARWLC010000001.1, from coordinate 108,101,124 downwards.
CCCCCATCCTCCCACTCCATGTAAGCTTGTTTGAGGCTGTCTCCTCCACGGCTGATTGACCTGTCTGTTCCTGGAAAGCCTACTCTCCCTTTCATCTCCATTTTCTGGACAAGGACTAGTCTGATATATTCCCAGAGGGCCATTCTGCCTCTGCAGCCTGAGACAGTTATTTTTCCTCTTGTGAGAATTCCTGGAAGCTTTACCATTTTCTTGGCATTTTGTCCTCTTCCCCCTGACTTTTATGCCCCTTGAGGGCAGGATTGAGGTCTGACTTACTGTCCCTGTTCCCTGCATTGACTCCCCTGCTTTTCACTATAGGTACTAATGAATATTCATATTTGTGAACTGAATAAATCCCTGGCTAGTGGCCAAGTGGTTCTGATTCACTTGAAACTCCATGGAATTTCCTTGTACAATCGGTGTTACAATGGCCCTATTTTTAACCAAGTCTTGTGGTGAGGAAGGAGCTGGTGAGTGAGGTCATGGTTTCTTATGCTCTCTAGTCTCCCCGGCTTCCTCCTCCTCTGTGTTAGAGGCCTGTTGCCTGTCTGCCATCTTTTCCTGAATTCTCAGAACATCTCCAGGCCTGGCTTCTTGATCTCTAGAATTAACAAATGGGACTGCATGAAGTTAAACATTTCCCAGTGAGGGCAACTATAAGCATAGTAAACAGCGCACAGAATGGGAGAGAAGTCATCCACCATTCATATACTCCAGAGGGGACCACAGGGGAGAGCTTGGGAAGAACCACACAAATCAACACCAAGGGCAGAACTTGGCGGAAATGCTAAGCAGGAGTGTCTAGGCTTGTTTGTGGGGTATGTCCGGGTTCACTAGGAGCCCTTCTTCCATTCTGCAGTCTGCCCCCTTTTTACGTTTCAGGAAAACTGATAAAGTGATCCACCTGTGCATCTTTTGCAAGTCCCATAAGGAGGCAGTTATCTTGGGTTTTCTGTAGGGACAATGTCAGCCAGAGTCATTTGATTAGGCTGCTGCTCATGGCACAACTTAACTGTATTGGATACTTTTCTTCCTTACTGTGATAGAACACCTGTCAAAAGCAACTTGGGGGGGGGAGGGAGGGAGGGAGGGAGGGAGGAAGGGAGGGAGGGAGGGAGGCTCCATTCAGGTCGGATGGGAAAAGAATGGCAGTAGCAGTGTGAGACAGCAGGTCACATTTCATGCACACTCAGGAAGCAGAGATAAAAGCTAGCGCTCAGCTAGCTTCCTCCAGTTTATTCAATGTTATGGTATAAATCTGTATTCACGTTGGGTCCTCCCAGCTCATCTAATGCAGAAACTTCCTTACAGACATGCCCAGAGGTTGGTCCCTTAGGTGACTCTAGAACCTATCAAGTTGATGAGACCTATCCGCCCTATCCTCCCCCTCCCCTGCTTATAGGACTGTGGAAATGGCCTCAATTCTGACAGATCACTTACTAGAATAAGCATCTGATGCATCTTATAAATCCAATCCAAGCTTTAAGTAAACCCAGGACTCAACAGCAATAATCATCCCTCTGCTCCAGCCAAATTCCGTTGCCTGGCAACTGGTTGGATGGGGTGTTCTAATGTTAGAACACACATTCTCCAAAATGCATTTCCAATTCATTCCTTCCTTATTCGTCCACTCTTGCCTCACTTTGAATTTCTGTACAACTTCCCTCTGAAGTTTCTGAGAATTTGATCTTGGTTCAAAGCAACTAAGTTATCTGTCTCCCCACCTCCATGACAAGTGACCAACTGCTAGGCAGCTAGACCTGGGATCACCAGCCTCCTTAAGCAATGGGTTAGAGCTACATACAGATTGCTTTCAAGCTGTTACACATCACTGCTGCCTGGGATGCATACAGACTTACTTCTACAAGGGTATGGAACTCATTCTCCAGGAGGCATTTTGGGTGGGGGATACATATTTCAGGTGGGAGGGAAGGGGGTATTTTAAGGGAAGTTGTATTTGAGTGTAGGATCAGTTCGATTGTGGTAGAGTATGTGATGTTAATACTTTTAGTGAATTTCAGACTAGGATTTCTTTGTGCAGTGTGGCTGGTAAACTGCATGTTGCCAGTAATCTTTTTAAAAAGGGGCCTTTCACGTGCATTTCGCAAAATACTTGGTGTTAATGTTCCACAAGTCCCTATCAGATGCACAAGCTCTTGCTTTCTCATGAAAGCATACTGTCCAGTCCTGGCTCAGAGAGAAACCCCTGAGAGTCTCCTTTGAGTATATGAATTTAAGGCAAGGTCAGACTACAGTGTGCCTGAGCCTGTGCCCTGGATGCACATACATAAACAGAGGACCAAATCCAGGTTTAAACTATGAAGCCTTCATGTCTGCTACTCTACTTGTCTGTACACTTTCTCCTTCTAACTCTTACAAGTCAGTGTTTGGTCATATTTTACAACCCTCCCCCTTTTAGGCAAGAAATGCTAGGGTTTTATTTTAGTTACAAGGCTCTTGCTATACTGCCTAGACTACCCTTAAACTCAGGGTCCTCCAACTTCAGCCTTCCAAATAGCTGGGACTGCAGGCATGGGCCACCGTACCTGGTTTAATATTTAACTCCTTATCCTCTTGAATGTCCTATGAACTCTCTTTAGTAGACTTACCTTCTTTGTCAGTAAGCTTAGTTCCAGGTGCTTCCAGTTTCTTTAGACAATTCTAGGGTTTCCTCTGCCATTCCTAAGAGTGCTTCCAGGACACTGGGAATTTCTGGTGTCCTCCATTTGCGGGATGGTGTGACGGAGTGTAAGGACATCTGTCATTATGTAGCTTTTCTACTTTGGTCCTTGTTTACAACTCACTCATATCTAAACTCTCCAGGATGTTCTCACCCCGACCCTCCCCCAATAGTTCCCACCATCCTAAACTCATTGAGGAGCCGTTTTCTCCAAGGGTTTATTGGTCCATAATTCACTCACAGTATATGTGAAAGAGCAATGAATTTCATCTGTTACTTAATGTGTAAATAGTCACTGGACGTGTCTAAGGAAAAACAAGCTGCCTGTTCCCTCTGCCCACATACCACAACCGACACAGACTTCTGTGCTTCAAAGCATTTTATTCCACCAGCGGACCATCCATCCTGCCGCAGCACATACCAGCTGCTCATTCTCTAACACAATTCGGTTCTGAGGTTGTGTACCTGGAGATTATGTCAGAAACTACAGATTAGGACCTCAGTCCTAAGACACTCAACCTCCAATCAGATGCCAGCTTGCAACCCCAGGTTGATTATCCATGTGGTTCTTTCGAAGACAGGGTCTTTATATAGGCCAGGCTGGCCTGCAATTTGTGGTTCCTGTCCCCCCAGACTCCAGATTGGTGGGATGACAAGTCTGTACCCTCACCCAAAGTTTGTTTTCCTGGATTTCTGACCCACCTTCTATAATCTAAGATTCTCACAACTGCCTCTTCAGGTTCAGTTAATTTGATGCAACTCAGGGAAACACCAGGCTATTAAAGGATACTTTATGCTTCTCAACCTTCTAATGCTGGGACCCTTTAATACAGTGCCTCATGCTGTGTTGATCCCCCAACCATAAAATTATTTTGTTGCTACTTCCTGACTCTTACTTTGCTACTGTTATGAATCACAATGTAAACATCTGATTTGCAGGCTACCTGATATTGGGGTATAGACCCACAGGTTGAAAACCACTGCTCTATAGGCTACAGATAAAATGCCGAGTGATTTTTGGGGGAGATGTGTGAAGCTCCTTGCCTTTTCTAGGTACCTCAGACTCCAAAAGCCATGCCCTATCCTTTGGGTTTTATGGAGCTCTCTTTACATAGTCATGATTACTATTAGGCTGGCTAGGGAAACCCAACAAACAGGCTTGTCTCTGTAACGCTCTTCATGGCCCCTCTGTACAACATTCCTTTCTCCAGAGATGAGACAGGTCCCCATCTGGAATGAGAGAGGGGGTTTTTTTTGTTTGTTTGTTTCCTGCTGTTGGACAAGAACAGACAGGTCAGAGCTCTTTCAGGCCAGATCCAAGAAAGAATGTGAGGGAAGATTTCTGAGAGCTCCCTTGGAGAAGCGAAACTCATTTTCACAGCTGCCCTTTCAGAAAGGGCTCATAAGCCAGTAACTGTGGACAAAGGCCAAGACACACATATCATAATGGAAGTCCTAAGAAAGGCCAGGTGTTGTATTCCTAATGGGCTGACAGTCTGAGGCCACACTGAGGAGGAAGGGCACAGAGAAGGGCTTTCGCTTTAATGGAACTCTTAGCTTCCCTCTTTCTATTTGCTTTAGAATGTTGTGATGCCGAGGAAGATTTGGCTAAAAGGCTGCAGAGCCCTTCTCTTCTGTGCCCTTCCAGGAAAATCACCAACACAAAGGCACCAAAGAAACCAAAGCTACTTCCAAGATGCTTTTGAATGACTTTGAGCCTTCCTTGAAATGCTCTCTCTTGATTTTGCTCATGCCTTTATGGCTCATCCCTTATGTGTTTACTTCACCAGGAAAGGGAAAAAGAACACAACCTTCTCCCATTATTTTGCATGCCCCTAGGCAGTCTCCCCCAAACTGAACTGTCCTCTTTCCTTGCATTAAGAAATAAAATGCAGGGGCTGGAGAGATTGCTCATAGGTTAAGAACACTGGCTGCTCTTTCAGAGGTCCTGAGTTTAATTCCCAGCAACCACCTGGTGACTCACAACCATCTATAATTATAAGACCTGGTCCCGTCTTCTGGTGTGCAGGCAGAACTCTGTATACATAATAAATAATTTTTTAAGAAATAAAATACAGAAGGGCTAAGATGTCACTTATGAGATTAATTGACAAAGGACTGACTCCCGTTTGGGACATGGCCCTCTACCTGGAACACATAAGCTGAGATGGCAGTGACCAGCTTTGCTTTCAGTAATACCAAGCCATTGGGCCCTGGAGGTTCGATTCTTCCAAGTGGTCCTGAATTCTAGGAGCAAATCTGTGTTTGCTTGGAAATGGATTCCTCTGTCCCATCCAGGCCTGGGATACATGCAGCCCCACCTTACTGGCTGCCTTAAACTCAGGAAGACCTTGAACCATAGATGAGCCATAGAAGCCAAGCTAAGTGCTCCTAACTTTCTGCCCCCCGCTCAATATGGAGACAACTTGTTAAAAGCTCCAGAAGAACTAACAGCTGCTAAGATGCTAGATATTTGGAGACTTAAAATATCTTGAAGATAATGCACAATCAGTATTTCAGAGTGAAAAATTAAGACTCCTGGCCTAGGTTTACCAGTGGGAGGAGGAACTAGGAGCACCCCTTTGACACAGGTGTGCATCAGACACCAACTAACTACTTCAGACCTTTGGACTTGTATTTTCTCAACGTGGAAGTTGGGAGCGTCTGGATAGGAAACTCAGTTTAACCTTTGTAGCAGCCATAATCTGATCACCCTGCCTCACCACCTGACCTGGAAAGGGACCCTTACCTGCAGGTTGGAGCTGTCCTTTGCTCTATTTCTGTCTTCATTTAGCTGGGTTTTAGGAAGCCAAGAAAAGTACCTCCGGTTATGTAAAAGTATCAAGGACTCGGTAACACTGGCCCTTTGTCACCAGCCATCCTGAGAGGTTAGGGAGAAACACCGTGGGGCTGAGAGAAACACTCAGAAAGCCGCGCTGCGCAGCCCGACTCTGCAGTTTTAACATGAGAGACAGCACGGAGAGCAGAGATCCAACCCTGGAAAGCAGGGCAGCCTTGTGTTCGCTCCAACTCTGCGGTTTTTAAATTAAATCAGAGGGAGAAGAGACTACGATTTCTGAAACTGTACGAAAAGGCCTAGAGATCTGTAGAGTCCTATCCGTCCGCAGTCACCAGGGATCGAGCACCCAGGGCGTCCACAGGGAGCGACCCTTGAACGTCCCAACTTCCCGCGTGAGCAAGTCCGGATGGGCGGGGCAAGGGGCGTGCCCATCTGGGGGCGTGGCCGGTGGAGCCCCCTGCATCTCCGCCCCCTCCCCCGCGCTCCCTGCCCACTTCCCTTTCTCGCTGTGCAGCCCGTCGGGCTGGACCTCTCGGGCTGTGACGCTCCGGCAGGGGTGGAGCCCGCTGCCCCGCCGCCGTCTCGGGACGATGCCCGCACCCCGCCGCGCCCCGAGCCCGCCCCCGGCCATCCGCAGGCCCACCGGCAGGCGCGTGTGAGCGGGAGCGGCGGACGAGGAGCCGCCGCCCGGCCCGCGATGTCACCATTGTTCAGCTGGGTGGCCAAGGTAGGCGGTGGCGGGCCAGGGCTACGGTGGGCCGGGGGGCCTCCAACTGCCGGGCCGCAGCGCGGAGGGGGGGGGGTGGAGTAGGCCCTTCGACCGAGTACTTTTCATTCATTCCTCCTCGCATCCCGCGGGCCAGCCTCCCAGAAGACGTCGCGCCCGTTTCCCGGCTGGGGAGACTGAGGCACAGCCAGAGTCTCAGGTGTGGTCCCTGATGCTGGGACCGCCCTTGCTGTTCTGGATCCTCTCTGAGCCGGGTGGCTGGGGCAGGTCTCTGAGAAAGTTTCCTGGCTTTAGCTTTTTTTTTTAACCTGAAGTTTTCAGAGGACAAGCTCTGAGGTCTAAGTGTGTGAAATGTAACTTTGTCTGCACAAAGTTTTATGACTGCAGCGCTCCCGCTTTCAGAGCCCAGCGGTAGAAATCCGGGCCAACGCAAGGCTGCTAACTAAAAAAGTTGGCGGAATTGCCAGAATTGCCTCCAGCCTTGCCTGGGTGGTGTGTGTTTTGACTAATATGTTGCTCCCAGCCATGAAAAACGCCCAGCTCCTCTTGTGAATACTATACCCCTCCGGTGTGTGTATGCGTGTGTAATAATTTCACCTCGAGAGGACCCGTTAGCTTGTCTCTGATTCTTTATAAATAGTAATTAGTTGGGGGTTATATCTCCACTTATGATGTGAGGCTTTCAGTGTGTGTGTGTTTCCTCTAATTACATTTTTCTGAATATCTGTTTGAGAGCAGATGTTGCTTCACTGTAATTTAAATAATAAAGTAGAGACAGAAACCAGGTGAGGTTAACTATGAGATGACACCCAGGAGCAACTTTACAACTGTGAGTCCTAACTAGAGTCACTTCCAGAAGCAGCTGGTGCTATATGGAGAGTTTGTAGAAAAACATTTAAGCCTGTACATAAAGTATAATTTTCTACTGAAAAAAAAAAAGATGTCCACATTTTTGCTTTTAAAGAATATTTTAACTTTTCTTAGTAACATTAAACTTAAAAAATAGTATTAATGTGTTTATGAAGTGATTCAAAATATGTATATTCTTCAGGTTGCAGACCTGATTGCTTTATTATTATTTTTGGAATTTATTTATTTAGTTATTTTGGTTGTTGTTGAGGTTTTTTATTATTATTTTTTAAGACAAGGTTTCTCTGTGTAACCTTGACTGTCCTGTAACTCGGATCTGTAAACCAGGCTGACCTTGAACTCACAGAGATCTGCCTGCCACTGCCTCCCAAGTCCTAGGATTAAAGTCACATACCACCACAGCCTAGCTTATTGTTGGTTTTTGTACTCTAAGAAGAAAAATTGAACTTGACAGAGATGCTTTATCCCAATACCAGCAAAGAGTAGATGTAAAGATCTATCATTATTATTATTTATTTTTTTTAAAATACCTGCTACTGCTTTTGGGGGCCATGTTTACTAACTGCTATTCACTGTAGGAGTGAGATGAACCTTTTCTGACTTCATTGCAGACCAGAGCCTTATTTCAAATAGCTTGAAGGGCCCCTGAGAAGACTCAGCCTCCTTCAAGGGGTGGTACCTCTGAAGAGTTCAGACAGCCAAGCTGTGTTCTCATAGCTTAATTTTGATTCCGAATTACTTTATCTCTAGACTGGTGTTAAAATCTTAGGTCACCAATAGCGAACAAAACTATTCAATGTTTTTAGAGCAAATTTCTTGTTAGTTGTCAATATTTTTCATTTTTACTTTAAGAAAGGGTCCCACTATGTACCCTTGTCTGGTCTAGAACTGGCTAGGTGGCCCAGGATGGCCTCAGACTCACAGAGATCTCCAGCACTTGGTCTGGTCTCTCATGTCCTGGAACTAAAGTTGTATGCCTTCATGTCTAGTCATAAAATTTTATATATATAATATATATATATATTCCTGTAGATCATGCAACTATTATACATTACATTGTGAATTTTTTTTTCACCCAGTGTTATTTTGTGAGTGAAGAATGTGACCTTTTCTGAGAGTGTTTCATAAACTGGGCTGTAGGGGGGGTGGGATGGGGTGGGGTGGGGTGGGGGGTTATTCCTCAGCTACATACTAAGGTAAATTCAGTCGAGGCTTCAAGAACCTCAGTCTTAAAACAAAACAAAACAAAAAAAACCCAAACAAACAAAAACTTAAAACAAATCCAAAAAGAAAGACAAGCTACCAAGATACTTGGGATTATAGACTATAGGAGGAACATTCATTTTATGAGACCTGTGCAGACCAGTGCTTGTTTTAAAATAGGGAGTGGTCTAAAGGCAGAAACAAAGACGTAGGTAACACTCGAAATGAGTATAATCCTAATGGGCATTTGTATTCAACTTAAAAATGCTTTCTCTCACTCACATGCACACAAACACAGGCCTCATATCACACCTGCCTATCATTCAGCTGATTTATTTTCCGTTTTGAACTTGGCAGCTGAAGCTCTGCACCTGGCGGAGGAGCAAAGGGGAGTGGGTGGTGTTGATGCAGACAGATACCTGAGCTGGTATTCTCCATGTGTATATAGTGACCCTGTAATGGTAGAGAGCAATTTAATAGTGAGAGTAAGACCTAGATGGGAAACCGTTTAAGAGTGTTTTTAAATGAGCACACCCTGTTCTGCTGCTTGTTGAGCATGAACTCGCTGGAGCTTGGTTGAGGGCGTGCATGCAGTGTGTGATAGCGCAGGGGATTGAAGTATAGTTTCTTCACAAATTTCCTGGGGATACTTGCACCCCACCCCCATAATAAATAAGAAGGAACTTCTCAAGCTTTGTGGTTTTTAGACTAAACCTGTGTTCCCTCAGCCCCACAGCCTTGAGCTTGTGTGTTGATTGACTTTTTGGCTCTGTGTATCTGTCAGTGAAAACTGATCTCAGAAGACCTGCCAGGTGACCCTAGGAATCTACTTGGATTGTACCTGTGTGTAAAGATTGTGATGAAGGTTATTTCTAGTACCACAGGAACTTGAGTATATATCAGTTTTCAGATAAAAATGAAAAATGGCATACAGAAATGTAGGCAGACTTGCTGTGTCTGGGATTCATATGGTTAGTACCGTATATTATTTTCCAGAGCTTATAGGTTTATTCAGCAAGTGTATGTTGGGTACTGTCAACGTACTTGGTAATTAATACTCATGCACTAGAGTAACAGTTCTCAGCTGTGGGTCTTGACCCCTTTGGGGGTCACATATCAGATATTCTTCATATCAAATATTAAAGATTCATATCAGTGGCAAAACTACATGAAGTAGCAATGAAATAATCATATGGTTAGGAGTCACTATAACATGAGGAACTGTATTAAAGGGTCACAGTATTAGGAAGGTTGGGAACCGCTGCTCCAGAGGTGTGTTTTACACAGTAGGTTTGACCTTTGAAAACTGCACATTGAAGATTTTCATATTTGATTTTTGTTTGAGACAGAATCTCACTATCTAGTCCTGACTGGCCTCAAACCTATGATCCCCTTGCCTCTGCCTCTTGAATTGTGTGTGCCTGGGCAGTCTTCCTATTAACTCATGGAGACCCTCCTGCTTTGTCCTCATGTGTAGCGTGAACACGCTCCACCATATCCAGCTCACACTGAAGTTTTACAGGGCAAATATTTTAAAATTCCTTAGGAAAGAAATACTTTTTAAATAAGTAATTGATAAAATCAATAAAACTATATTTTGTATTTTGTCTTTTCTAAAACATACGTTTATAGCCATCTTCATTTGATAGGTCACTTAATATGCAGATACTTACAGTGCACCTGTTGTATGCAGATTGTTGTGAGGAGCTGGAGGTTCAGCCATAGAGAGATAGGCCAGTTCCCTATTTTTGAGGTCTTTACATTCTAATCGGGAGAGACAGAGAAGCAAATAGATAAGCAAAGTTATTTCAGCTGATGGTCAGTGCTAGGAAAAGAAGTAGACTGAGAGGGTGTGGGGACCGGTGGGGTGGGACATGCACTTCAGCTTGCTCTGTGGCCCAGCAGCAGGAAGGCCCAGTGAGCTGGTACAGGGAGGCAGGCTCCATCCAGAGTGTGGAGGGCATTCTAGGCCAGATGGATGAGAGTTCTGAGCATAGGGCTGGGTTTGGAATTGTGATTAAACACAGCAGGAGGCCAGGAGATGGGAGGAAAGAAAGCGGCAGTGTCCACTAATGTGTATTGTCGATGGAAGGAGGCGGGGCTTCTTGGGCTGTACTTGGGCTGTTGCGTCTATACTAGGAGGGGATAGTAATAACCTAGACTTGAGTAATGAGGAAAGATGGCTGCATCATTGTCCTTCAGCTTTTCAAATGATTGGGCTCTGCGCAGTCTTCCTTCCTGAAGCAATTTGTTGCTTCTTATTTGTTGAGTATAAATGCTTCTTGTTCTTTGATTGGCTGGCTGCTTCTAACCACAGCATTCATTTAAGTTCTGCCCTGGCTCCCAGCTTATTTATTCACCTTTGAGGTTCTCTGCGCCTGGAGTAGCCCAGCTTCAGGGCCAGCAGTCAGCTGGACTTGCTCTTCAGTGTACCAGAACACAGCACAGCCACTTCATTATGCTTTCCCTGGGAGGTGTCCACCTGGCTATTGAAGTGTTTATTTGGGCAACATTGCAGTCTTGCTTGAAGTCAGTCCTATGTTGTTGGTTTGTCCTTGAGGTTGTCCTTGAGGCACAGACATTTTCTTCTTTATACTAATGCTACATTTAATTAGTGGTTGCTTGAGTTTAATAAAGAGCAAAGAACTCCTTAATAATAGGCACACCATCCCTTGAACTTGGAAAATGTGCTGCCTCTACAAAGTGTAGCTGGAGTAGGCCACACATCAGCCTAGCTTCGGTGGAGCCTTTATCTCTGTCTGTAGTGGTGCGGATTCTCTTGGGCTAATAACTCAAGCACAGGTTGTTCCTTTGCGGAGAGAATGAAGGAACGCTGGAGTGGAAGACGGTCTTCAGCAGAACACAGCCAGAGCAGGTCTCATGCGTAACTGGGTTAATCCGTTTGTTTCTTGGATGAGTTTCCTAACTCATCTGAGTCTGTATGTGTCTGTGTCCTGGTAGTCGGTTTCTGTCAGAACCCTTCTATCCTCTGCCCTTTTCCTGAGGCATCTCTGATTAATCATTAATCCGTTGGTGTGTAGAGACTAACGGGAAAGCAGGGCAGGGCAGGGCTGGTTTTGTCGGGCTGCTAGAATTGCAAGGGAAAAGCCTGGAATATTGTGAGGACCAGAGTCTGGGCTGGGGGGGAGTGTGCAGATGAGGCTGGACAAGTGAGTGGTTGCTGGGACACCCATGAAATGTAGCCTCCTTCAGAAAATCTTTGATTTGATCACAGGACAAGGGAGATCCTATAGAGACCATAACTAGTCTCCTCAGACTGGAAGCTGTTGGTCCACGCTGAGCGATGCCTTGTGTTCCGGCTATTTAAGGATTGTAGCCCTTCTATAGTCTGAAGATGCAGTGAAAACCAGCATGGGGTACCTTACCACCATGGTGTGTGCAAGTCACTGGGGTGTCCCAGGTAATGTGGCTGTGCCTCAGTTGGTCACAATGGAATCCTTCATTAGTGCATTTCTAGAGAGCTCTTGGGTGATGCGGTTGCTCCCAGGCTGGGGACCACACTGCAAGTAACAAGATTATCATAAATTTATATTTTAGAACATATGCCATGATTCCAATTAGGTTTCTTGTTTTTATTTTTTCCTCAAAAGAAACCTGAAAGAGAAGATCAGTGATCTTGAAATTGGGTGTCCAGAGAAGGAAGGGAAAGAAATCAACTTTTTTAAAAAAATTGAACTTTTTATGTAGTAACTATTCAGTTTATCAAGTTCAGAGTCTTTGGTGTTTGCTCTTCCTTGTATGTAACTGGGGTGTTACCTCAGTCTAGGAATTGGGATGGTGCTTGACTAAGATGATTCATTGCCTCCTCTCCTATCTTTCAAAAACTCTGTGTTTAAAGTGGTGGAGACAGAGGGTACCCTGCAGGCCTCTGACCCCACGCTTGGGAGGGAGACATTGGAAGATGGCTGGGAGGTTGGGGCATTGAAGGCTGTCAGGGCCACATAAAAGAACAGGAAGGAAGTGGCATTTGTCTCAGAAGATGCAGAGGTTTTCTACATAGCCTGCCTTCTACATAGCCTGCCTGAGCCTTCCTCACAGCCCTGCTGTTACCAGTGCTCCACACTGGGGTGGCCCTCTGGTGGGCATGGACAGAATGAACAGTGAGCTGTACCAGCTCCCACTGTCCTACAGACCAGTCCGCCTTCCAAACCCTCTGTGTTGTGCCCATTCTTCTCTCTGAACCCATGACAATGGGAATCTTTTTCTAGTCTGTGAATTTTTGCCAACAATCATACCATATACAACCTATCCAGACTGACTCCCTTGATCTAGAAATGTGCCTTTCTGTTTCCTCGTATGCATGTTTGGCCTGCCTGTGTGTGTACCAGGTAAAGGCCTGCAGGTGTCAGAAGAGAGCGTCAGATCCACCCTAACTGTAGTTATAGACACTTGTGAGCCATCATGTAGGTGCTGGGAATTGAACCTCTGTCCTCTGCAAGAGCAGCTAGAGATCTTAATCACTGATCTATCTCTCCAACCCCTACCCCCAGGCTTAATAGCTCATTCATTTTTACTGCTGAATAATACTCCATTATTTGGATGTTTTGTATGTGACCCATTTATCTCTAGTAGAAGACCTTAGTTATGTTTAAAGGTTTTGGCCATTATAAATAAAGCTGCTACTGTCATTGAGCCTACTAGCTACTGATAAAAAGTCTACTTTTTATCAGTGTATATTTTCTACTTTTTTGGGTGGAGACCATGGAACATTTGTGGGTCATATGGTCAGTGTCCACTTTTTGTGAGGAATGTCCAGTCTTTCATTTTGCATTCCCACCAGCAATAATAAAGTTCCTGTTCATCTGTGTTCTTGCCTGGGTTTGGTAGTCTAGTGTTTTATAATAGTTTCTCTTTTTTTCTTTCTCTTCTCTCTCTCCCCTCCTTCCCTCTCTCCATTCCTCCCTCCCTCAAATAAGACAGGACCCTCAGAGTTGGTCTTGGTGGTGAGGTTGTGAGAGAAGTTCTAAGTCTTTTCAGACAAGTTGTCCATGTCAGTGTGCTCTCAGACAGTTAGACCCAGCCTTCGGTTCTGCTCCCGACAATGTACAGACTAGTTTATTTGGACTCAGCCTTTCCTTTTCAACTGGCACATTTTATGCAATGTTCATTTTTCAAATGTTGTGGTCTGCATGATTCTCCAAGGAACATGATGCTAACTAAGGCTACAAGCTGTATTTTGATAATCCTAATAGGAATGTAGTGATGTCTCCTGGTTGTTTGGGTGTGTATTTTTGGGGATGTGATGTGAAGTCTTCCTCTTAGTTCATTTCAGGAACAGAAATAATATCCTCTTCTGAGTTTTTTTAAAAAGATTTATTTTACTACTATATATGTATACAATTGCCTCCATTATCACACCCCCCCCCACGTGTGCACATGCATGCTGATGCCCCTTGAGTCCAGAGGAGGGTGTTGTAGCCCTTGGAGTTAGGCAGTATTTAGTGGGTGCTGGGAACTGAACTCCAGTGTAGTTGGAATTTTTTTTTAACTCTTTGGGGGCCCACCACCCTGCTTCCAAATAAATACAAAGAGATTTATTTTTACTTATGAGTGCCTGATCTTAGATTAGCTTGTTTCTAGCCAGTTTTTCTAGCTTAAATTATCTAATCTCTCTTTAACTACACTTGCCTCTGGGCTCTTTAACTTTCTTTATTCAGTATATCTTCCTTTCTTACTCTGTGGCTGGCTGTGTGGCTGGCCCCAGCATCCCCCCCTCTCTTCTGGATCCTTGATCTTTTCCCTAGATTTCTCCTATTTATTCTCTCTGCCCGCCAGCCCCTCCTATCCCGACTTGCTGTTGGCTGTTCAGCTCTTTATTAGACCAATTCGGTGTGTCAGGCAGACATAGTAACACAGCGTCACAGAGTTAAACCAATGCACCAGAAACAGATGCAACACACCTTTGTATCATTAAACAAATATTTCACAGCACAAACAAATGTAGCACATCTTCAACTAATATTCCACAACACTCCAGTCTCTTGCAAGAACAGCAAATGCTATTAACTGCTGAGCCACCTGTTCAGCCCCTTTCTATTTCTCATATCACTATGCAGGCTCATCTGTGAGACCTATGGGAAAACAAATCTATAGTTAGATTTGTGAGGATAGAAACTTAAATACCTCAGACTGACTCCCTTTAAAAATTCCCATTATCTCTGATTTTGTCATAAACAGAATGGTGAATCAGTATGTTACATTGTTTTGTTAGATTACGATGGGAAGATCATTTCCTACTGTTGATACACTTTGATTCTTTCCTGCAGATTATTTTCTATCTGTCATGTCTTGACAGAAGAGACACATGATGTACAGTCTATTTTTGACTAACATCAAAATATGCGTAGGAAGCTGTGAAGACCATTTGTAAACAGACTGTTTTGAACCAGTTTAGATGGGTGGTTGAGGTGAGTGGATGCTCCCCTCAAGCAGTGTTAGGCATCTTGCAGCTTAGTGGGAGAGTATGAAGCTTAATTGTGATGTGCATATGGCTGTTTATGAATGGCTCAGCCATGGTTAGGAGGAGACTAGCAGGTTAGGTCTGAGTGAAACCTTTGGGAAAGGGTAAATAGAGGCCACAGTGTGGCAGGTTGTACAAAAGCACAGCTAGGAAACACGAGTGAGTTTCCTCACATGCCTCAAGTATTCAGAGTTGTTTTCTAACTTTGCTTGCCTTATTTTAATTTTTTTCGAAGATTTGTTATTTTTTAATTATGTCTTCATGTGGGTATGTGCTCGTGAGTGCAGGTGCTCGAGAAAGCCACAGGTGTCACATCCTATGGAACTAGGGTTCCAGGCAGTGGTGAGCCGCCTGACATGGGCGCTCGGAACCAAACTCAGATCCTCTGCAAGAGCAGCAATTGCTCTGAACTGTGGCGCCATCTCTCCAGCCTTGTGGTCCTCAACCTTCTAATGCTGTGGCCCTTTAATACAGCTCCTCAGGTGTGGGGACCTCATATCACTTGTTCCCATTGCTACATTGTGACTGTAATGTTGCTACTGTTGGGAATTGTAATGTAAATGTCTGTTTTCTGATGGTCCTAGGTGACCCATAAGTGGTCTCCACCCACAGGTTGAAAACCACTGCAAGTCAGATCCGCCTTTTGCTGTGCTTTTGACATTTTTCCCTCCCCCACTCTAATTTTTATTAGTTCTTTTGAGAATTTCATACTCTGATCTTAGCCAGCCCCCTCCCAAGCCCCTCCCAGATCTACCTGTTTCCTACCTACCCAAATTTTGGTTGCCTTTTCTTTTTAAATTATCAAGTTTGGTTTGTGTTGCCTGAACTCTCTTCCTTCTCCGGCTCCTTCCTGTGTTTCCTCCTCCCACGCCCTTCCCACTCAGATCCATGGCTGCCTCCTTTTAAGTTGTTAATACATATACAATATATCATATGCATTACATGTAAAAGTATATGATATCTATGTATTGATATGTATATATTCATAATTACGTAGATCGAACCTGCTAAGTCTGTTGAGTATTACATGTATGTGATTTCAGGACTAGCCACTTGGTGTTGGATGATGAATTCGGTGGCTCCTCCATGGTGGAAGACTATTTCTCCCGCTCTCAGTTACCTGTAGTTGTTTGTGCAGAGGTGGAGCCCATGAGATTTCTGCTTTAGCATGTCTATTGGTGCCTTTATTCAGGTCTTGTTTAGGTGAACCACACTGTAGAGGTCTCATGAGTGAAGCTTCACTCTCATTTCTAGGAGACACAATCACACTGTAGATTTCCTGGTCCTTTGACTCTTACAGTCTTTCTACCCTCTCCCACGTTCTTGTGGTTTATGGGTGGCACAGCTGGGTAAGGCTGTTGGTAGTTTGCATAGCACCTTCAATCACCAGTCTTTGAACCCTGGGGGAAACATATCATTTTAACCAAATTATTGGAACGAGAGTAGATTTCGGTGCTTCAGCAGCCTTGTCAGCCCAGCATAATCTGTTAATGATCGTGGTCAGGTCTGGCCATTCCGCTGGAACCCAGTCTTGTTTGGAGTAAGTGGAGCTTTGGGTGTGATTCTGTTAGTTCTTTCCTGCAGAGGAAGCTGGCACCCAGAGCAGTCAGTTTAGGTCTCTAAGCTCACATAGTTGGTTTACGGCTGAACTTAACTCCCATTTCTGACTCTGGGTTTTGCGTACATTAACATTGCCTTGTTGGCTTGCTTGCTCTGTCTTCTAACTGTTCTCATGAGTTACAGCTAGCATGTCTTTGAAGCAGTGTATTGACTTTTCACCATACTTTATTTAGCCATGTAAGCGCATGGGAAACAGACAGGGTAGGTAGAAAGTGTGAGCAGTGCTTTGGGCCAGTGGAGATCCCTTGACCTAGGAGAAGTGCAGTAAATGTGAGGCCCCTATGGCCTGGAAGGACCAGTGTATGAACTGTTCAGGGAGAGAGTGTGGCCAGAGCCTTTGCAGAGTGAGAGCTGTTGGAATTCAGTGTCGCAGAGGAGTTCCCTGGCACTGAGCTGTGGTTACACACTGGTCCATTTAGTTCTCTTGTTTCCAGGAAGACTCATAGGAAGTGAGCTACATGTATAATGTATTTCCTTTCCTCCCATAGGGGTGATTGATTTTGTTTGGAAAGCATTACCTACATTGGGCATTTAAGAGGAGGCAAGTTGGCTTAGCATTAAAATACCATGGAGAGGAAGAGATGATTGCATTTCTGAACAACTTTATGTGTGCCAGCCATTATGTTGGGAGTGGTCAAGTTCAATACTTCCCTGATTCTTGGAGTTATTGTGGCACTAGTGTGGTTGTTGGCTCTTCCTGTATGTTTTGTTGGTGTGTGTGTGGGGGGGGGGGGGTAGATATGAAGAAACTAGTGTTTAGAGACTTTTTAACATTTAAGAAATTATTCTATTTTATGTGATTTTTGTCTGTTTGTCCCATGTGTACAGTACCAGCAGAGGCCAGAAGAGGAAGTTGTGTCCCCTGGAACTGGGGTTGGGAGCAGCCATATGAGTGTTGGGATTGAACCCAGGTCCTCCACCAGAGAAGCCAGTCATCTTGAGTGCTGAGCATTCCTCAGGACCATCTTACCCTTTTTATTTATTTATTTTTTTGGTGGGAGAAGTGGTCCAAGACAGGGTCTCTCTATGTAGCCCTGACTGTCCTGGAACTTGCTCTGTAGACTAGGCTGGCCTCGAACTCACAGAGACATATCCATTTTTGAAAGTTATGTTTTTATAGACAGAGTTATATTTACTATACCTTTTATGATGTTTTGAAGTGTATACATCACAGAATGACTGAATCTAGTTGACTGGCACACACCTCATCTTACATGCTCACTACTTTCATGGAGAGACACTTCCTTCCCATCATGCTCTTAGCTCTTTTCCAAGAGTATGATGCATTATTAGCTCTAGTCCCTGTGTCAAATGCAGAAGTCAGAGCTACTAAGATTAAGGGTTGAGTTGTCTGGCTCTACTCCTACTTTCAAAAGCAGCCTGGTTGATAATTTTATGCTTTTCTCTTAAGAAAAAAAATTTGTTTCTCAGTGGACAAGATCCTTTTCCAAGTTTTGTCAACCTGTTTCATAACAAGAACACTCCCTACCCCCACTATCCAGACAGCATAGCTATGGCAGATAAAGCATGGTAAACTTGAAGCCCTTCATGGGTGAGGTGAGGTGATTACAGCCAGGATGTTCAGGGCTTGGGAGATGGCTCAGTGGATAAGAACACTTGCTCAAGTATGAAGACATGAGTTTGAGTCCCCAACACCCAAATAAAAATCCGGGTATACTTTGTGCACCCCTGTAACCCCTGCATGGTATGGGGTGGAGATAGAAGAATTCCTGAGGATATTGCTCTGGGTTCAGTGAGAAACCTTATGTCAAAAGCATAAGATGGAGAAGAATGTAGCAGAACTGAGCACCTGACATCCTGTACTCCCCTCTGGCTTCTGTGTGTATGCACGGCTCTGTGCTCGCTCCTAATGCACACTTGCACACACCCATTCGCTCATGTACGTGCACCCACACACAAACCAAGAAGTTATCACTTTATACTTGCTGTCAGTCACCCTTGGGTTCTGCCTTGTTTTGTCACGTGGTATGGGAGTTAAACATGAGCTCCTGCTCAGTGGAACAGAACAAGAACATGGTGCTTTTGTCAAGCATCTAGTCATTTAGATCAGATAAGAGGGAAAAAAACGGAGAAGAGAACCGGTCTCTGCCACCCTCAGCCTGAATGTCTTTGTCCAAGGTCACAACTCCTGAAGCAGACAGCAGGAAGACTCTGCAGTCTCTGGTCCTTTTCCTCTCTTAGGGGACTGTGAAGAATTAATTATTGCCAAGATTTTAAACTGGGAAAAGTGGGCTAACCAAAGACAGAGACTCTCCAATTTTGGAAAACTTTAAAAATAGGAAGGAAGTTTATTCAGCTAAGCTTACAATTCACTGAAGGAGGGGAATTAGCTAAGAATGGTATTTTGCGGAAGTTCTTTTTAATGGGTGGACCCAAAGGAAACCAGTCACTAGGTGAAAATAACCTGAGATTTTTGAGACGGTATTTGCTTACAGTCATTTGTGACTGTTTCTATTGTTCGTTTTTTTTTTTTTTTTTTTTTTTAACACAATGTAAGTTTCCAAATATAAAATACTAGAACTTATTAAATTTGGCCTCAGAAACAAACAAAAACCCACTTATGAACAATAAGTTAATGACTCCTTGTATTTTGATTATTAACAAATTATATGGAGAGCATAAAATACTAATATAGATACTATGGTCAGTGCCTTCATATTGTTCCAGAAATAGCCATGTTCCCAAGTTTCCAAGTGAGTGGAAGATTTCTAAAATATTTTCATTTCTCGAAATCCATGACTAATGCCTAGGAATTTGCATCACCCCAATGTTTCAGTCCATTATACTTGATTTTGGTGTGAGAGAACATTACATTTAGGCAATTCTCTGAAGTTAATTGGCTGAGGCTGTGCTATGTGCATTGTTGTCTTCCCAGGAAAAGCTTCCTGTGGGAGGCCAGGAGAACACAGAGCTCCACACTGACATTCTGCAGTCAATCACTGTTCAGTGGAGCAGTGTAGTCATTCTAGAAATTTGCTATGAGTCCTGTCTGCCCCAAGTTCATTTTGAAGTTTGATACATTATTGTGCAAATCTGCCAGGGTGCACACAAGTAAGATGACCTCTCAGAGGAAAAGGCAGGTCTGTGCAAAGGAATAGTTACAATCAGAATTTCTTGAAGATAGCTGTCTTAAATAGTGTTGTCTTTTAAAAGGTGGTTTCCAGAGGACTGGGAGATGGTTTAGTCAGTAAAGGTCTGAGTTAAGTAAGTATGAGGACCTGAGCTCCAATCCTCAGCACCCATGTAGATGGAGACTATGACCCCAGCACTGGGGTGGGCTGGAGTGGGCTCGTTGGCTATTCTCTCTTGTCAGCTCAGGTTATTGAGCTCCAGATTCAGTTGGAGACCCTGTCTCAAAAATAAGGAGAGGGCTGGAGAGATGGCTCATCAGTTAAGAGCCCCCAAAGCTCTTCAGAGGACCAGGGTTTATTCCCAGCACTCACATGTCAACAAATATAACTCCAGGTCTAGGGGATTTGAAATTGTTTTCTGACCTCTGAGGTCACTGCACACTTGTGGTGCACTGATGCACATGCAGACAAACACCTATCACATAAAACAAAAATCTTTTTAAAAATTGGAGAGCAGTAGAGGAAAACACCTGGCATTTACCTCTGGTTTCTACATGCCTGTGCACATATGTGCATGCACACTTCCACACATACATGAATAAACACACATGTGCAACACACACACACACACACATGCACACACACACCCCACAGTGTTGTTTTTGTCTGGGAACCGCAGATATGCTCTGGATGTGAGTATTAAACAGCCATGGTGCCCTGGAGAATATGTGTGCTGATTGAGGTGTGTGATTTTACATTGCTCTAATAAATGTATGCTTTATCTGGACTGGATAGACTGGCAACCAAGTGGAAGTAGGGGTGACCCCGCCCCCAAGCCTTTCATGTAGATCCAGAGTGAATGCCAAAGGTCTTCACAATCACCTGCTGCTAAGCATGTAGTGGGAAACTGTTAAGGGTCTCAGAGATACCCCCCAACATGTTTCTAGATATATGGGCATATGCTGTTCGATATTATTGCTATTATTAATTGTTAATTTGGAAGTTCCGAGGTGTTAGCTGAATAAGGAAATTTGACACCAAAGATTACTTCATTCCAATGCAAAGCAGATATTGTGACCCGAGAAAACAGCTTTGACTGGGAAGGCCCAGTTCAGAGCTCTGTGATTTGATGTGGGTCACTCTGGCCTTTTGTGGTGTCTTATCCTGATCTCTAAAGTGAGCAGGTTGGATGAAGGTCCCATCCGGGAATTGTGGAGAATTTGCACTAGTGAAGGGATGGAGACTGATAAAAGGCTGGTTCTCAACACTCCTTGCAGGAGGAACCCTGGGTCTGTCTGGGTTTGGTAGAGGTTCCAGGTGATCTGTGGAGAGCAGAGTGAATGAATTTGGGCACAGACCAGAGACAGAGTCCTGGGTGGGATAAGAGTCCTGCTGAAATCTGGCTTGACTAAATACAGGCTTGACCAACACTGGAGATTGGGGCTCAGGCTGAGGGCTAAATAATCTGCACCCTCACGGAGGAGAAATGGGTAGAAGCATCTTGTTGAGTCTGAGCTTGGTCACCTGAAAAGCACATGGGTCGGGAATCAGGCGGAAGGCCCACTTGAAGGAGAAGAGAAGGAATTTGATGGGGGTGGTGGAAGGTCAGGGGGCCTGGAATACAGTTATTGGAAAGGCACTCAGTGGTAGAAATGTAGATTAAGCAGTCCTCTGCAGAGAGCTGGGAAGATGGAGAGATCAGCAAAGGAAGACACCACTCCCCAAGTCCTCTGCCGCAGCAGAAGGAACCCAGAAACCCTCCACTGAGTTTGAGAGAGGAGATAGTCAATCATAGTCAGGGTGGCTGTACTGCAGTTATTAACCACCTCTGAAGATGTCAGGTCCCACAATACACAATACACATTCCCCTAGCCCCCCACAGGGCTTACTCTATTGCGTTTCCCTCATGCCCTTGTAAATCAAGACAGAGTGTCACTTTTGAAAATGCCCTTAGGATTCAGAGACTTTAGTTACCTCTTGGTAGATGGAATTTATTTGTGATAAATTTGTGGGTGGATCAGAGTTCAGCCTGAGCAAGTCTTGAAGCTTCTGGCCATGCCTGTTGCTCTCTGGCCCAGGTGAGTGAGCCAGGGACTGGGTCCCAGCAGTAGTTCTTGGTGGCTGCAAAGTCCTCTTACCTCTGGTTAGCCTGGTTTCTGTGTGGTTCTCTAGGAATGTTCCTGATAGTGACTATCTTATCCTGTGAAATCAAGGCATCCTCCCTACAGTGAGGGGACCATCTGGGAGAGAACTGAGCTCCTCATGCCCTGTGCTCAGCAGACCTTTGAAGGTAGAGGCTGTGGGCAGATTCTCAGTGTTCACCATCCCCACCCCACTCCTTAAGTTAGAAAAAAAAAATTGACACACAGAAACTACATATACTATTGTGTATAGTGTGACCTTCAGATCACAAGCCAGTATGTAGCTCACTTGCCTTTGTTTCTCATTTGCTGGTGTCTAATGTTAAAGCTTTCTCTGCAGTAGATTTGCTCCCTGGGGGTGGGGGGTCTCTCTAGACTCAAGCCTTTGTCTCCTAACACTGCATCACCCTTGTTGTGGCTTTTGATGTCTTCTAAAATCAACCTATGCAGTCTGGTCAGCAAGATGGACTGTTGGGTCATGACCTCTCCCTTGATGTGAGGTGGACGTTTCTCCTAATGCCCTGGGGTTTTGTTCTTTCCACTCTTTGGATATCCAGGTCATTCTGTGGGCTTATCCCAGGCTTACAGCCAACTCGGGTCCTTAAATCTCATTCATATGAACCGTTGGCAGGCCGAGACTGCCACGGGTACTTAGCAGCTTAGAAGGTTTTTGTCTTCCCTTGTTTTTTTGTGCTCTTGATGCTGAAGGATTTTCTGTTTGTTAGCTTATTTGCCCCTAGAAGGCCTTTCCTGACTATAGAAGACAGTAACTTTGAAAGGACTGGTTTAAAAAAGGAGGTATACTTTTTTGGTGACAGTGCTCCAAAATGGCCTTGTTTCAAACTCACAGAGCTCCACCTGCATCTACGTCCCAAATACTTGGATTAAAGGTGTACTTTAAATTCTTTAAACCCTTTAAAGATCATAATACTAACATGTATAAAGTATAGGGGAAAATACCATATGAGTATGAAAATAACGAAGTACCATATTACCGCTGCCCGGAACCTGCCACATGTAACCCCGTTCAGATCTGTTATTTAGTAAGCTCTGTTTAACATTAGCCTGGTTTGGCTGGGGTGTTTGCTCAGCAGGTAAAGGTGCTTGCTGCACAAGCCTGAAGATAAATTTGATTTTAGAACCCACGTGAAGGTGGGAGGGGAGAGCCCATTACATGGAGCTACCTGATCAGTCTGCCATGGCTTGTGGACACCCCCCTACCCATGATGTCTCTGTGAATTCAAATAACGAGAAAGAAATAATAGCCTTTCACACACGATTGTATTACTAGTTCCTTTGAAAAATAAGTCAATTTGAGAGGGGGGAAGGGGTGACACATGGGAGGGAGGGTTAGAAAAGGAGAAGGAAATGATGTAATTAAGTTTGAATTAAAAAATAAATTATTTGTCTTGAAAACAATTGCATCATTTTGTTCACTCTACCACAGCGATCTGAAGATTGAGTTTGCTCTATTTAGCATCCCAGTTTCACCCATGGCACAATAGCCATTTTTTTTTTAATTGTTCAGGAATATAATGTCCCTAAAAAAGGACTTTCATGTGAATACTAAGTTGTAACTTGTGCTCAAATTTCCAGGACTTTCTTTTTTCCTCCCCCTCCTCCCCTCCCTCCCCCCTCCCTCCTCCCCTCCCTCCCTCCTCCCCTCCCTCCCCCCTCCCTCTTTTCTCCTGTCTCAATGGCTCTGCTTCTAACACCTCAGTCCTCTGATGTCTCTGGGCACCCTCCCATCCAGTTAGCAGTCCTTCCCTGTTTCAGGCCCTGACTCATCCTTGCTTCCCAGTTTTGATGGCCGCAGCCTAGACAAGGCTGCCATTGCTCTTGGTTGCTGGTTTCTTCCCTCCTCACCAGTCATGTGCTCAGCCCAGGTGTAAGAATAACCATGACAGAGGGAATGCACAGGCTGTGTGAAGAGTTGTTGGCCATACTTCTGAAATCTGTAGGGAAACTTAGGAGCCGAAGACCTCCTGTGGTTTGGTGAAAAGGTGAGCCCCTCGCCTTCAGTGATTGTCAGATGTGAGGAGCAACAGCTCCAGTGGTCAGTGATGACACAAAGTTGGAGGTTGGAAATACTCAGTCTCATCAATCTCTGTCTAACCCGACAATAAATTGCATCAGACTTAAATTATATGTTTGTAGCATTTGGAAAGAGCTGTAGTATGTTTGCACTGATAAATTTATATCATACAGAAGCCAGTTTTGTTACTCTAGGAAACACTTGAGTTTTGCTCAGAATTTACTTTGTTCAGGAATTACATTTTGTTTTAATGAGAGTCTTTAGCTACAACTTCCCATTTTCAGCTAGCTTTGGAATGATGGGAATGGCCTTGGGCACATACACACAGGCACACACATGCACACACACACACACAATCATGGTTCAAGGGAAATGAATGGTGGGTTGTGGCAGTGGGAGGTGAAACTCAGTGTTCTTGAACCTACAGCCTGAGTCCTCTGCACAAGTACAGAAAAGATTTTTAGGATGAGTCAGTACAAAGCAAAGTTGGTTTGATTACATAAAGGGCTGTAT
The DNA here is from genome assembly GCA_033318265.1 of Phyllotis vaccarum. Taxonomy (NCBI): domain Eukaryota; kingdom Metazoa; phylum Chordata; class Mammalia; order Rodentia; family Cricetidae; genus Phyllotis; species Phyllotis vaccarum. Next base: position 108,076,962 of record JARWLC010000001.1, on the reverse strand, counting down.
TCAGTAAAGGAAGCTAACACATAAGTAAAAAGATTGTGTTTCAGAAAAGAGTGGAAGTCTACTCTTAAAAATATGTGAAGATTGGCTGATTGTGGTGGTACACACTTTTAATCCCAGCACTTGGGAGGCAGAGGCAGGTGGCTCTCTGTGAGCTTGAGGCCAGCCTCATCTACAAAGACAGTTCCAGGACATTCATGGCTGTTACACAGAGAAACCTACTCTTACACAGAGAAACCTACTCTCAAAAAACCATAAAAAATAAAATAAAAATGTCTATCAAGAGTGAGGTCTTGGGTTTTGAATAGCTCATTTTATGGGCACCCTTTAGTGAGTGGGGATCTCTTGTACAGTTGGTAAAATAATGGGAATTCCAGCAGAAAGCTCTTCTGTTTCTCAGTACAGCTTTCCCAGATGTGTGTTAAGTCAGATGCATGATGGGAACAGGTAGTTTTGTCAAGCTAAGGGCATGGAGATGCTGTTATAATAAAGCAAAGGACCCCGGTGAGTTCAGTCAGCAGTGCTGGTCATTTTGCTATAAGGGAGTCTGTGGTTGTATCATCCTTTAGCCCCCACCCCCACCTATCCAGCCCACTCCAGTTCTCTTGCTGGAGTACTCCTCTCTTAGACATCTTCAGTCTGTTGGTTCTTAACCTGGGCTCAGAGGATAAGAAGCTGGGTACATGCGCTTAAATGAGGAAAATATTGAAGTATATCTCCATTTTCATCAACTTCCAACTAACTCTCAGTGGTGCATGGTGTGAGTATGTAGGCCAGAGGTCCATGTCAGTTATCTTGTGTTTCTTTCCACTTTGTGTTTTTGAGACAGAGTCTCTCTCTGGGCCTGATACTCATCGATTGGCTAGACTAGCTTGCCAGGAAATTCCTGTCTGCATGCATACTCCCAGCCAGCATTAAGATTATAGGACTGCCATGTCCAGTCTCACAAGGACACTGGGGATCCAGACTCCATTCTCATGCTTGTGTGGCAAGCACCTTACCACCTGAACCATCTCCCAGCCCTTACTGTTAATACCCGATGTGAAGTGTGTGGGGAGTTTTCCCCCACACCAACATCCAGTTGTGCAGCTTTCCAGGCATCAGCTGATTGAGCAGAGATTCTGTTCAGTTTTAACACTAATCACCCCATAGTCAGAATGAACCACACAGGCAAGGGCTTAGTCCCACAGCACTGCATCAACCTGCAAGCCCCAGGATTCCCTTCTATACAATACAATCAGGTTCACACCACCCACTCCTGACTCGGTGATTTGCTAGATGGTGCACAGAGCTCAGAAAGTTCTTTTTGGATATTTCCTGATTTACCAGAGATGCAGCTTAAGAGGGGCTGGTGGAAGATAAGCAGTACGAGGTGTCTGACTGGATAAAGACCGTCCTGTCCTGCCTGCCTGCCTGTGCTCCTGTGCCATCTCCATGTGTTCACCAAATGGCGAGTCCTAGGCTCATTGTTTAGGGGGATTTTTTAAAATATAGGTTCTATTAGTTATCTCCAGACCCCGTTGTTTGGGGGGATTTTTTTTAATGCAGGTTGCATTAATGAAGTGTTACTGGTTAATTAACTTAGTTCCTTTAGTTCCACTCTTCGCTCCTGTCAAGAGGTGGTGATGGAACCAGATTTCCAAACATGGCTCACACCACTCGGCTCCTCAGGCTCTGTGGAGACCCAGAGCCACTCATTAGCATAAATTTAGGTGTGATGGAAAGTGTCATACTATGAATAACAAAAAAAAAAATCACATGTCACTCTACAAATTCCAAGAATTCTGTATTTTGAGGCATTCTTACCTGGAGCCAAGACAATTCCTCCCTTTATACTGTACTGCAGATTATGTATTTCTTCAAAAACTATGTACATTATTATTTTGAGTAATTTTAATTACAGTAGAATGTGACTCACCATTGGATCTTGTCAAATAAGATGCAGTATCCATTATTTGGATAATTTCTTCTCATTACAGTCATTCTTTCCTAATCCCCAGTGTATCATTTTATATGCTGTAAAACTTAATTTTGAGAAGGGATAGGCTTCACCAGACTGTCAGAAAGTCTTTGAAAAATAAAAGATCAAACTTAAGACTCAGTCCCTGGGGTTCATTTGAGAGCACTGGGAAGGCCCCATTACTTAGGGAAGATTGGTAGGAATGTGGGCAGATCACCCCTCCAGGTCACAGCCTCCTCTATAGCCTGTGGCCATTGTAATGTGTGCTCACCCCAAAACAGAAGGTTCAACTGTGCCTTTCCCAAAAAGTACACTAAAACATTTCCCACCCCAAACTGTTTAGCATAAAAATAGCTTTGGCACTTACTACAGGGGCCATTTTGCTATTTGTAGGGCACATGGCGTCTTCTGCACATGACTATGGCGGCCTTCTGCGTACAGGCACTGTGATAGAAGTGTCTTCCAGGGCCTAGCCCAGGTTTTCAAGGTCTGTTCAGGATATTTCCTTTTTCCTTTTCTTTGCTGCTGTTTTTTTTGGGGGGGGGGGTGAGACAGGGTTTCTCTGGGTAGCTCTGGCTGTACTGGAACTCACTTTGTAGAGTAGGCTAGCCTCAAATTCAGAGATCCACTTGCCTCTGCCTCCCAAATGCTGGGATTAAAAGCATGCACCATGACACCCAGCTGAAAAGTTTTGATGTTAATAGCATTGTAATCTGCATTGCAGCAATTCATACACTGATGACACTCTTTCTACACTCTTTCGGGTCCCTTGGCTTGCTTGCCTACATCAGTGAGCAAGAGGCAGCAACGATGTTCTCTTGGAGCTGATACTTGTCACCTAGGTGCCTTATTCTGGCCACTTACTCATGGTTTTCATGCTCTTGTGGGGTCTTAAGATACCAGTCAATGGAAGAAGGGGGAGGGGAGTCTACCTCCTCAGCCTCCTTTGACCCTGGATGCTCCTGTCGCACTGGTGAGGGTGCTGGATAGTTCATAGGAAGGTGTAGTCCAGCTCCTGCATTCGACTGGATTGAGCTTGTTAGCTCATAGCCTAGAGTGCACGTTGTCATTGTTGGTTCCAAGGCAAATGGAATAATAGCTCCTTGCCTCTGGATGCTGCAGTAGAGTCGTCTTTGTCTTGCAGACATCAAGATGAACCACACTCACTGGCAGTGATTAAGTGGGAGGCTCACAACCAAAGTCCCCTACTCACTATTTAATTTTTGGCTGCAAAGTGGCGCTACAGGGTAGCTGGTCCCGGTGATAGAAGCAGCAGCTGAGATCCTGGGACTTGGGTGACCTGCCTGGATTGTGCTGGAATCAACAAATGTTCTGGTATTCTTTTGCATACATCTCTCTGTGGGATCTGTCAGTGCAGGAGATTCAGCTGCTTCAGGATTCAGGCTTCACTCTTCCCAATTTTGACTAACAGCCAGAGTCCATCTCTGTGTATTAAAGAGCTATTATATGCCACTGATTGTACTCGTCTAGTTCTCAGCAATGACAGTAGCTTCATTTTTGTAACCTCAGCCCCCCCCACACACCCCTGTGTAATCTGAAATGCAATGGGTGACTGTGATGAATCTGAATAGTTTTAACAAAACAAGCGATACCAAAGCCTTGTCTTTGCCTTGGGTGCCTAGTTGGTGTCCTGTCACTGTCATAGAATGCCCAAGATAATCAATTTGAGAAGAGAAAAGCTTTCTTTGAGCTCAGGATTTCAGGTGTGCCCCATCAGGGGTGCTTAGCCCTGTTGCTTCTTCCCTCCAGCAGAAGGATGTGCTGAAGGAAAGCTGACCCCCTCATGATGGTGGGGACGTAAAGACCGAAGGTAGATTGGCTGAGTCTTACATTCCCTTCAAGGCCACACCCTGTTATGGCCTGCTTCCTACCTCTCAGGCCTTACCTCCTAAAATTTCTCTTATACTCCAATAATGCTACTAGTTGGGGATATATGTATGATCCAAAGCATAGTATCTTACAGAAACTAAGATTAATGCCATAGTTTTCTAAAAGGAATGAGATGGTTCAATATAGGTTGGTAAGTCAATAATATAGGGCCCCAGTGATGGTGGTTGTAGAACATTGTGTATGTGTGTGTGTATTAGAGAGACACACAGAGAGAGGGAAATGAGATATGCACAATGAACCACGTGGAAGGGGGAAAACCCTGTAGCTGTAGATGTTTCTGGGCTAGGACTGTGGGTGGTGTTACATTTCTGGGCTTTTCTTTTATATGAATATGTATTAAATATGTATCAAAGTGACTGAGGAATACATTCTGCTCCAGTGTTTAAAAAGGAAGATGGATTGCTGGGCGGTGGTGGTGCCAGATGGGTTCTGCTTATAGGTAAGGATGCACAGGGTGCATGTAAAATCTCAGAATGAGAGTGTACAAGGGCCTCATGATGTCAACCCCTCCCCCCCACCCATCATCAGGACAGATACCTCTAAACTCAGACATGAACCCTGTTCAAGGAGAGAAAACAGGCATTTCAGAGTGGACTTTTGGCCCAATGTAAGGCAGTGGCAGAAGCCATGCAGAGGCCCTGTTTCCCGACCAGTCTTGCCCACTTGTGCTGTGTGGTTATTTCCCCCATCACTTTACATGACAGCCAGCAGGCAGGGCATGGGAGGATGGGCAAACAGCTCAGCAAGAGTTCACCTGAGTTCTGTTTCTGAATATTGTTTTTTAGATATGATCTATAATACTAAATCTTTTCTTGCATAGGAATAAAAATGGAGTCAAATTAGACTCTGTGGGCACTTTGGTGGCTGATTTTATGTTAGAAGGGTCAAGTACAGGAAATACTGAAGTCAGTCCAATCTGTACTTGGTTTCTTTAAAAGTGCCTGGCCGGCTTTTTCCGCCCTCCTGCTTCGGTGGCCGGCTGAGGGTGCCCACCTTGCCCCAGTCTCTGCTGTGCTCATTCTCTGTGTCGTCTGCGGCAGTCGCTCATCTTTGTGGAGTGGGGATGCTTTGTCCCTTTCATCCTTTGCCAAAGTCTCAGTTTTATCCTCTGGGACCAAACTAGTCACAACTCGAATGGCCACCTCTATTATGGAGAGAGTGGCTCTGTAAGTAATGTATTGAAACTGGATAAGGTGCAGTCAGGAGTTGCGTATGAAATTAAAGGCAGAGAAGGTGTGGTCAACAACAAATGCATCTGTTCCTCCTGGAAAAGAATTAATATGAACTGGGCTGTTACTACTTTTATTATTTCTGTTATTACACTTACTATTGTTTTTATTTAACTCCTTACAAGATGAAAACATCACCTTTAAAGGCTAAAGCAGTGAGCATTCCTGCCATCTTTTTCTAGCTTTAAACTGGCTTCTCTGTTATACAATATGGAAAGTTGTGGTGGTTTTAAATAGAGATACTAGACTTTAAAAAAAAAAAAAACTTATATCTGCATTTATTTTATGCTGGATTTATTTCTGTGCCGTAAGTTTTTGTTTCTTCTGGGATATCTTTTCTTCCTGCATACCCTCCTCTTCCGGCTTTGGAACACATGTTTCTTTTCTGTAAGGATCTTTTCCATGTGACGGGACTGGAGGAAGGTAGGGGGGTGCATGTATGGGTTAATCGGGGTATGAACTCTGTAAGTTCGTCAGCACATCTCAGCTGTTTTGTTCATCTGGATATGTCCAATGACTAGAGAATCTACATCTAAACCTTCCAGTTCATCATTACTCTGCATTTTTAACCATGTGCAGCAAAAAACAAACAAACAAACAAACAAAAACCGGGGATCCCTAATCCGGTGTCCAGCCCCATTGTTTAGCCTAGGCACACTTATCAACTACCCTTATACCACCAGAATAGCATACATGGCTTCTTTAAAATGGCATTTTAAAGATACTCGGTGGCATTTCAGATATGTATACCCTTGAGGACCTGAGCAATTTCAGGGTGTTCTTAAAGTGCACAAAATGATTTGAACCTCGTGATTTGCATGACTTTGTAGGCTTTTGGGTCAGGAGAATAGAGAACCACCTCACAGGACACCCCAAGCTTACAGGAAGAGGAGGACTTTTAAAGACTCATTTCATATTTATATGTTAATAGTTGGCAGACAAACCAGTAAATGAAAAATGAAAGTGACCTTTTTTTATTCTAAAGGTTATTTAAGAAATGCGCTTCTAAATTCTTGTGAATAAAATTACAGTTGCAATGTGTTTATAATCCCTAAATCCTTAAAAAGCGGATGAGCCTGTACCAAAAACTGCCCTTTGTTAGTATGTGAATTCTGTATACCTAAGCAGGTCCGCTTGATTAATTTTGGGCAATTGATCTTAATTATCTCACATTTTTTGTTGTGGTTCCCATAGTATCAGACCCTCCAAACAAACACAAACCCTTGTTAAATTTATTCCAGTAAAATGGTTTTCAGATTCTTTGCTCTGCTCTGGTTAGTTTGGATTTGCTTTATCGGCTTATCTGTCAACAGGAATGACGTAGTTCTTAGTGCTCTGACTGAATAGGCAAGATTTTCAGTAAAAGTACCAGATCATATCTGTCAGAGGGAATAAGTCCCCAGTGACCCAGTGTATTTGCCCTTGGGTCTCCTGTTTTGTTTTGTTTAGGGGCAGGAATCATTGCAACCTGATGCTTAGACTCCTAAAGCCCATACAGGCTGTTTTTTAGTTGTGTTTATTTTGGGGGTTAATACTGACGTCTTCCTTTCTATGTGTCTGTGAGCTTCAAGCTCCTGCCCACTTCTCATGTGACAGCTTTTCCTGTCCTTAAGACAACTTTGTCTCACCTTTGTGTCACCTCTGACCTGCCTCACTGCATGCCCTTCTCTAGACTCCTCAGTTCTGAATTCTTGCAGGCTCTTCCAGGTCCCCTTTGTTCCCTGTCATCGCCCGCCCCCCCAGCCCCACCTGACTTCTGCACGAGCTGGTGGAGGCTGTAGGAGGCTTGGGTAAAATTTCTGCCTAAATAATACGGTCCATCAAAGCAAGGAGATAGAACATGCTCTGTGAATGAATGGCGTCTGTTGTTTTAGATTCTAATCAAAGAACTGGAGAAAACCTGTGGCAGCCTGAACTCTGGCCAGGGTGATGTGTTCCTCAGCTGCTTCTGGCTCCCAGAATCAAGGGGACACTTGAGTACTTGGTTCTGTAGCTGTTCCTTTATTGCTGAAGTGCTGTAAGTTCATATGGCTTCATACTTTTTTCCCTCTTTGAAACATGGTGGAAAGCATCATTGTTCACTTGTGGGATTGGAGATGCAGTGTATAGAAACGTTGGATATCTTAGCAGGCCTTAAAGGACTCAATAAACTGCATTTTCTGTTTGGAAGTACAGTTAATTATTGGGAAGGTTCTTGGTTTGAAGGAACACTGTTTTTTTGCCACAGGGAACTAACCTTTTGGTAGCTGATCTTCGGTGCTTCTGATCTTGAAGTCCCTCTCTCAGAAAATCCATGGCATTTTGTTTCCCCTGATGGTCCTGTGAATCATTGACAACTCTTACCGTAACTTAGACACCCTGCTGTTTCTTTTCTGTCTTGTTTGTGTTTTCTACCGATAACAGTTTCTAGGCTGCCACATAATATACAGAATGATTTGGCAATATGGGTGAGCTACCACAGGAGCATAGAAAGCTCTCGGTGTGAACATTATTACCACTTGAAAACTCAGCCTTGGGCTGGCAGAGTGGCTCAGAAGCTATAGGTGACTACAGCAAAGCCAGTGGCTTGAGTTCTGTCTCTGGATCTCATGGTGGAGACAAAGAACCAAGTCCAACAGATTGTCTTCTGACTCTACAGGCACGCCAAAGAATATGCACAGCTCTGTGGCCCCATATCCAGCTTTTTATTTGTTTTTTCTTAATCTCTCTGTGTAGCCCTGGCTTTTCTGGAACTCCCTGTGTAGACCAGACTGGCCTAAAACTCACAGAGATCCACCTGCCTCTGCCTCCCCAATGCTGGGATTAAAGGCATGCAACACTACTGCCCAATCAAAAATTCAGCTTTCAAATATTATTTGATTCTTGTGCTTTAGAAATCATTTTTAAAAGTAGGGTGTGTGTGTGTGTGTGTGTGTGTGTGTGTGTGTGTGTGTGTGTTGCCCACCTGTATGTTTGTGTACTGTGTGCATGTAGTATCCAATGAGGCCAGCAGAGGATGTGTGATCCACTCACTGGACCTGAAATTAGAGACACCACCATGTGGGTGCTGGATATTGAACCCCAGTTTTCTGAAAGAGTATTAAGTGCTCTTAATTGCTGACCCAACTCACCAGTTTAGGAGCCATTTATTCAAAATATATCTCTAAGGCCATCCTTGGTGCTTGTGGTAAAATGCCTTGAGAGGAGCTATCCTAATCTTTATGGCAGATAGGTCTCATTTAGTGTCCTCAGAGTATAGTGCCAGAGCCAGTGGGTCTTTGAGAATTATGTCATGAACATACAATACAGGCTTGCTTTCAAAGTGAGCTGGAACCATCTCCCTCTATTGCACACACTGGTAGATCTTTTTCACCTGAGTTGGACTGGGCATTGGCCTTTTCTGGTTATGATGTTAAATAAACGGAGGCATATAGGTGTTTGGCCCTTAACTCCAAGTTTTATACAAAGAAATATTGGAGCTATATGTATTTATAGAGCTGGCTTCTTCATTTGGAAGATTAAGTCCATGATTGTAACATTTTCACAAACCATGACTATCAGAGTGAGTGTTGTGGCTGTTGGTCACCTCAGCAGTGCTCATGTGTTCATTGATAATGGCATGGATTCCATCTTTTTTCTGAAGCTGCTGCTGTGGAGAGCCTACTCATAAGTGGACAAGATGGCGTGGAAGGGACATGATAGCATGGGGCCATTTGCTTTCAGACTTCTACATTAGGACAGAAAAGCTCTTCTGTGAGAAGCGCTGCTGTACTCCTGTGACAGTGGGCATGGGTTCTCTGCCCTCCTTGGTTCAAACTGTCTGGCTATGTTGTTTTATCCATCAGCATTAGGAAAGATCGATTCATCACTTGAGTTGCCGTTGAAGAAAACAATGGTGCCATAATTTCAATAAATGTAAGATAATTTTAGAGTTCCTGATCCGGCTTTTCAAAGGACACTGCCCTGAGCTCTTTTGAATGAGCTGGTATGCTTAGGTGAATCAGGTCAGAGACAAGACTCAGTGGAGACCACCTGAGGGCTTTAAGGATTAGATCGCAAAGCCCGCCCTGGGGCTGGTCGCTGAACACTGGAGATGCTGTGGTCTGTGAGCAACATACAGCCTAGCCGTGTGACAGCAAGGGTGCTCTGGAAGCTGCAGTTCGCATCGTCGTGACCTAGGTATTGGTCCTGTGTGCCCCACAATGAGCTCCCGTGGCAGGCAGTCACTAACCCTGCCCCTTTCCTCGCAGGTGCCTGAGATCATCAGTTCCATCCGCCAGGCTGGGAAGATAGCCCGCCAGGAGGAGCTGCGCTGTCCTTCCGAATTCGACGACACCTTCGCCAAGAAGTTCGAAGTGCTTTTCTGCGGCCGGGTCACTGTGGCCCACAAAAAGGCACCGCCCGCCCTGATCGATGAGTGCATCGAGAAATTCAACCACGTGAGCTGCAGCCGCAGAGCGGACTGTGACTCCGGGCAGCCTCCCGCCCCGGAGCCCCGGCCTATGCGCAAGTCCTTCTCTCAGCCTGGGCTGCGCTCTCTGGCCTTCAGGAAGGAGTTCCAGGACTCCAGCCTGCGCAGCAGCACCTTCAGCTCCTTCGATGAGGACATCGAAAACCACCTCATTGTTGGGCACAATGTGGTGCAGCCCACAGACATGGAGGAGAACCGAACTATGCTCTTCACGGTAAAATCTTGGGCAGTTTTCTGCACCCTGGAGGTCGTCTGCATCAGTGATGTAGACAGCCCATCACTGCAGAAAGAGTAATTATGTAAAAGAGGTTCAAAAGGGATGTTTACAATGTTTGTAAATTTCAACACAATTTTTAGTGTGCCCATGTCTTATTAATTTATAAACACACATTGACTATCACAATAAAATGATTTTTAATTTTATATATTTATAAATTTACCTCATTTAAAACCTCCACCCCAATGAAAATCCTAGTTTAGTTGCTTGTTTTTATCTTCTTTTTTAAAAATAAAATTGTTAAACTGATAGCCATATGGAAGAAAAGGAACAGATAAGGGAGCCAGCTCTGGGAGTTTAATGGTGGCTTGGATTTTTCTGAATGGATGATTTCCCTGGGTGTGAACAGAACTCCGCCCTCTTCCTGAAGTGAGCTGGTCTGTGGCTTTTTTTCCTTGGCATATTTCCGCCTCTGAATAATGGTAGTGTCCAAAACTGGCTTAGATATGTTATAGCCTTTCTGTGCATCACCCAAGGCAATGAAATGGCCAAGGAGTAAGGAAACATAGGTTAGTATGGTGTGGTTGTAGCTTGGCCAATATCCAGATGAAGGGTCTGGAGAGATGGCTCAGCCTCTAGAGCACATACCGCTCTGTAACAGAGGAACTGAGTTAGGTTCCTAGAACCCACATCTGGTGGCTTACAACCTTCTATTACTCCAGTTTGGCGCATCCTCTTTTGGCCTCTGTGGGCATATGTGCTCCCATGTGTGTGCACACACAGTCACACATACAAAATTAAAACATGATAAATTAATCCTTAAGAAATCTAGATGGTATGTCAGGGTATTCTCTTCATTATTACCTAGTACATTGGGGAGTGCTGGGTTGGCAGGAACACTTGTATTTTAATCTATAGTCTGTGTGCTTTTTCCCAAACACTGCAGTGTCATTGAGGAAGCTGCTCGGTGTGTTTGTTTACAAGTGGCTACAGTATGCTAGAAATGCAGTTGTGAAGAGTCTCTGCCCACACACAGTTTAGATTCCAGCAATGCAGACACGCAACTGACACACCAGGAATTAATGGAATTGCAATTGCAGTGGACACTATGGATGCTGTGGGAATGCTGAGAGATTCAGGAGAGGCATCTTTGAGGATGTGATTCTCACTCAGCAGAGGTTTCCATGTAACCAAACAGGCGGGATCTCTTAGGTTCAGAGAGCAACAGATGAGATGTGAGAGGTGGGAAGGAGCCTGAGGCCTGAAAACATTGCTCTGCCGCTTCTCCTGCAAGCCCCTGCTGTCCTGGCTTTTCTTCCTTCAGGTCTCTATTGATGTGATGGGACGTGGGCAAGCAGTCACGTCAGAGAGACCAGTAGCAATCTCACATTCCCAGATCTCTCTTAATTACAAGTGAACAAGTGAAGACTTTGTGCCCCCACATGATCCCGGCCTTTTAGCTTCCACGAGATTGTATCTCACCATCTTGTTCTTTGATTTGTAATTCATATCAAAGGGTGAAGAGAAGCTTGTAAGTTAGAGGGATATGAGAATGTGACAGCTTGTTGATCCTGAGGAGTGATTAAATCCACAGATAACAACACCTGCAGGTACCAGGAAACTTGAGCATATGGAGGCAGAGGTCAGGGAGGCAGACTCCACAGCTAGCCTGGCATCACCACACTCTGCTGCCTTAGGTGTTTTGGAATTTTTAAATAGAAGCTATTGTTTTCTGGAATATTGACTTACATAGAAAACCAATTTTCTTTAGAAGGAGATGGGACTTTGAGGATCATCATTGTTTAGCTACATCCTTTCCTCTCAGGGTACTGTGTATCACACAGGAGTTTGTCTCTTGTCATTGGAAATCCATGACCTAAACTGTAACGTTTGAACCCTTTTCCAGTGGAGCTTGCCGTTCTTCTCTTGGTCCTCACAGGTCATGACACGTTTACTGACGGGTTTCAGGAGAACTCCATCTCTTTCTGTTTGTTTGTTTAAAGGTTGGCCAGTCTGAAGTTTACCTCATCAGCCCTGACACCAAAAAGGTTGCACTGGAGAAAAATTTTAAGGAAATATCCTTTTGCTCTCAGGTAAATGCAGACAGATTACTGTTTAAATTTCAGTTCTTCTGATGCATGTAGTAGAGCACTGTTGTGTGAGAAAGCAGGGTTTAATCTGTCTCATGGTTTAACTAAGGTAAATTATCCTGAAATTACCAATTTTGCTTTTTGGAACAGTGTTCTAGAGAAGCTTGTCTATCTTTCTTTCTTTTTCTTGTTATTACTATTAATGCTTTCTAGCTATTTCCAATGGCTTATATGTGTGTGCATGTTCTATTTATAATTCGTATATGTGTGTGTGTGAGCCCATCTTATGTATAATTGGTGCACATTCATGCTTTACATATAACTGATATATATATATGCACATGCTTTATATATAATTGCTACATATGTGTGTTTTTATATATAATTCTTATATATGTTGTATAGAAATCTATTTCTACTTTCTTGAAATTCTTAATTTTTTGTCTCATTTCTTCTATAAATATGATGGATGGCACTTAACTTTGAGGGGGTTTTTAATCCAGAATGCAGTGCCTACTTGAAACATTCTGTGTTTGTTAGCTAGTCTTCCAGCTGTATTCCATAGAGAGATTTGGGAGAAATCTGTTGACTGTGATGAGCCAGTTTTCTCTGGATTGTTCTGGCAAATAAGCCATCCATCATTTATGTTACTTTTTGGTGATTTTTTTAAAATATATTCTCACTTTTCATTTCTGTAATCTGTAAAAATTTGAGTTGTTCATTAAACTAAAATGTTAGCTAATTAATTAGTCAAAATATATTGTTTTCAATTATGACAAAAATAAGTAATGTTCTTAACAAATTGAATAGGAAAGCCTTTTCAAAGAAACTTTGATAAATCACATTCTCCTGCATAGCAGCTTCCGTTATTTGCTTAGTTTGTTGATGGAAGACACTGATTGAGATCAGGATATGTCAGCAATTACTGGCTGGAAAAGGCTTGCCTGAAAGTGATACTATCCTCAGAATCTTGATGTGATTGTTATCTGCTGAAATGTTAAAATGTTAGTGAAAGACATTTAAGGTCTTTATTTGTAGCCTATGCTGTCCTGGAACTTACTACGCAAACCATTGCTGATCTTTGAACTCACAGAGCTCTGCACCTGCCTCTGCCTCCAAAGTGCTGGAATCAAAGGCATGCACCACCACCATGCCAGGAGACCCTTGTTTTTTTAAGGTGGTGTGGTAGTTTATCATTTCCTAAAGAAGTGCAGTTGAGCAGATTACCTGCACCTTAAGTTGCACACACCACGGTGATGCTTTCAGAGGCCTTGATAATTTAAATAGTCACAGAAGATGTTTGTATTTAGGATGCTGTTTTAGTTTCCTCTCCTGTTGCTATGGTAAAATACTCTGACAAAAGCAACTCAGGGGGAAAGGTTTTGTTTCATTCACAGTTCTGAGGTGTAGTCAGTTTCAGCGCTCAGCTTGCATTCTGTTTTTCATTTGGTCCACCCTCTGGGCCATCCATATTCACTGAGGATCTACTCAGCTCAATTGCTGTAATCAAAACAGTCCCATAGATGTTCCCAGAGGCCCTTCTCTGAGGTGATTCTAGATTGTGTCAAGTTGGCAATGCTGGAGAGATGGCTGGCTGTATAAGAGCACTTGTTCTTACTGAGGACCCAGGCTCTGTTCCCATCACTCATGTGGTGGCTCATAACGATTTCTAACTCCAGTTCCAGAGAGTGGACATCCATTTCTGACCTCCACTGATACCAGGCATGAACACATACACATACATATGTCAAGGTAAAACACTACACATTAAATAGGTCTAAAAATTAAAGAGAGCTATCCCAGTTGCTTCCAATGGACTTGTGGGACATTAACAAGGCACTCTGTTAGCTCTGTTCCCTGCTGCTTTCAAGTTAAGCTTATATGTTCAGGTTTATTAGAAAGAGCTCCTGGGACACTGGCAGGGTCCTGGCTCCAATGTCTTTAATTTTTTGCTCATTCTTCATGGCAGCTCAGGTCAGTATTTGCTTGTGATTTTAGTTGTAACACATTTTGAATCTTTTTTTAATCTTCCTTTTTTTGAGTTGTGTGTGATGTTTGTTCATGGATGTTGGTATAAGAGATGTTTCTTAATCTCTGGTGTGCTGTTGATTTTTAAAATAGTTTCTGTTCCCTGGTGCTCCCCCACACAGCCCCTCCCCACACGCAGCCCCTCCCCCTACAAGCCCCTCCCCCTACACAGCCCCTCCCCACACGCAGCCCCTCCCCCTACAAGCCCCTCCCCACACACAGCCCCTCTCCCCACACAGCCCCAAGTTCTAGGTTTTTTTTTGTCAGCCACACTCCACTTCCTTTTTAATACCATGAGCATTGAGATAGGAATTTTCAAACCTTGACTCGCATTGTGAGATAATGAGTAACATTTTACTAAGTAGCTAATCTTTGTTTACAAATATGTGAGCAGTAATCTTGAAGTGCTCTCTAAATGGGACGGTATCCCCCATGGACAGTGCTTCTGCTTTGTACCACTTAGATGCCTCTCCTTCTTCTTCCTCACACAGGGCATTAGGCACGTGGACCACTTTGGATTTATCTGCCGAGAGTGCTCAGGTGGTGGCGGCTTTCATTTCGTCTGTTACGTGTTCCAGTGCACAAATGAAGCCCTGGTAAGAGGTTGACACTACCCATTGCATTCTCATGAGGAGTTTCAACCCTACTGAGTTTTCTGTGCTCAGGAGAACCACCGAGCCCTCCTAACATGGCAATATTTGGTTAATTATTCATCATGACTAATACCTTTCTGCTATGCATCCGAGAGTGATTTGAATTTTCATTTTCAATTTCAATGTTTTTGAAAGATGTTCTTGGTTTCCCTCTAGTCTAATGCAGCATTTAGAAACTCCTATTTTATTCAAGTGTGGTGGCCCTATTTTTATAAACCCAGCACTTAGTCCTGAGGCAGGAAGAGACTGCAGGCTAAAGATCTGTGGGGTAAGTTCATAACCCACTTGAGCCATATTGTGAGACCAGGTACTAAAAGAAACGGGCAGAAAAAAGTAAAAAAAAAAAAAAAAAAAAAAAAAAAAATCACTGTGAAGTTGGACCAGAGGCACTTGCTCTGTGCTTTGTAATAAGAGCTTATCTTGTACCTCACCTGCGATAAGAGCTCTGAATCTGTAAGTGGTCATCCTCAGACCACAGACCGTAACCCTAGAGATGATTTCCACTGTGTTCTGTCAGTCCGTGAAGCATAGCTCAGAAAAAATTTTACAATGCAAAGTCTCTTCTATAAGCTTGCTGGTGACACTTTGTCTTCTGTTCAGGTTGACGAGATCATGATGACTCTGAAGCAGGCTTTCACGGTGGCTGCTGTGCAGCAGACTGCTAAGGCACCAGCCCAGCTGTGTGAAGGCTGCCCCTTGCAGAGTTTGCACAAGCTCTGTGAGAGGATAGAGGGTGAGTAGGAGGCACCTTTAGCCTATAGCACAAACACCTTGGGTGGGAGTATTTGTGACACTATTTTCCTGGGGCTGTGTCAGAGGGCTGCATCACAGGTGAGCTCACACTGTTCAGTGGGTATATTCTGTATGACAATAATTTTTCCTGGGCATGATGGGTGCAAAGCTAAGGACCCACAGCCCCTCTTGCGATCACCCCTCCAAGGCACTCTGAGAGTGATGGAGAAGTTAGGGGATAAATGCCATCAAACATTTATTGAGCTGTGTGAGATTGGTGGGTCACTACAGAGAGATCGTAAAACGTGACCTAAAGGATTTCTACCATGCTTTTCCAGTAGAGTATGACCTGAAATCTCATTCAGGGCAGTTTTAGTGGAGGGAGCAGAAAACAGGCTATGAGAAGAGTCATGGGAAAGAATAAAAAACGTGGTGGCCATCTTAACTATAGTTTCTGGAAGCCGATAATGGAAGGTTAGCATTTGCAAGTATTTATTTGACATTAAGAGGAGCCAGCTACTGTGCTAAGTTGTTTTTTTAAAAGATATTATCAATTATCGGTTTTATGTTCATGAGAAAAAGTGAATTATTGTGTATTGTGAATAATTTTATTCACAATAATTTCACTAAATAACAAAAAATGAATAGTTTTATAAATAAATTGGAAGATTGGAGCCATCTAGGGACAAGCTAATGTATAGCAAGCCCAGAATCCTCGCCCTGACTGTGACAGCAGCCAACCAGACACAGTGGAAGGGTCCCTCTTAGCAAGGAATGTTATGCTGACAACCATAAAGTCCAGTTGGGTCATCAAGGAGTGGTGGGAGACAGGGTAATGGTGGGCGGTCAGGGCTTGCTGGGAGGATCTGAAAAGGAAGTGTGTGTTTCTCTTTCTTCATTTGGCAGGCAGCTTGTCCTATCTGTGGGAAGATTTGTAAATGTGTGTGTGGGGGGAGGGGGGGGTGGGTGGTTTTTGAGACTGTTATATGATTTAAGTTACCCACTTGTAAACTGGGTAAATTGTAAATTACCCAATTGTGTAAAAATGATCACAAGGATGTGATCATTTCTCGTGTATCGAAAGTACTTGTCACAAACTATATTGACATTTAGACCTAAAAAAGCTCTTTTTTCTAAGTAATTGTAGAAAAAACATACCCAAACATAAAATTTATGATTTCACATAAAAACAAAAGCAACAACAAACTATACAGTCTGATGGCCTTATGTCCTGAGTTGTAACTCACTCAACAGTCTTTCCGCTTTGCACCGCTCCCACAGCCCCGGGCAATCACCTTTCT
The DNA here is from genome assembly GCA_033318265.1 of Phyllotis vaccarum. Lineage (NCBI taxonomy): Eukaryota > Metazoa > Chordata > Mammalia > Rodentia > Cricetidae > Phyllotis > Phyllotis vaccarum. The sequence goes on along the minus strand of JARWLC010000001.1, from coordinate 108,060,394 downwards.
CCTGTCTGTTTTCCTGTGTGGGAGGAGCTGTGATTGGTGCTGTGTGGATGTATGCATGCCCCTGCCTGCACATGCAGAAGCCAGAGCCGGGAGTCAGATGCTTTCCTCTGTAACTGTCTGCCTTGTTGCCTTGAGACATAGTTTCTCACTGAACCAGAAGCTATTTTCGGCTGGACTAGTTTGCCTGGTGAGTGCTGGGTCCACTTGTCTGTCCCCAGGGCAGGAATTACAGGCACAAGCTGGCTGCCCTTTTTTGAACTCAGGTTCACTGGCTTGCAGAACAAGCACTCTTACTCCTGAGTCTTCCCCAGGCCTCCTTTCTGGTTCTACAAAGTGAATTGACCTAGCTACCTTATAGAGTACAATCAGCAGAATTTGTTTCGTTGCTTTTGGCTTCTTTCACTTAGCATTATGTCTTCTGGGTTTGCTCTTTTTTTTTTTTTTTATGTGTAGGAATCTTGCTTGTATGACTAAATAATATTCCATTTATTGCATCTGTATATTCATCATTGGACATTCGGGTTCTTTTTGCCTTTTGACTGTGTGAGTGGTGATCTAAGAATATTGTTATACAAACATCCACTCAGCTTTCTGTTTGCAGTTCTTCCGGGTAAGTGGATTTCTGGTTTAGATGGTGAACGCCCTAACTAGGGCTTCTAGTGCTGTGATGGAACCATGACCAAAGCAACTTGGGGAGGAAAGGATTTATTTGTCTTACTAAAAGGAAGTCAGGACAAGAACGCAGTCAGAGCATGGACCTGGAGGCAGGAGCTGATCCAGAAGCCATGGAGCATGCTTACTGGCTTGCTTCCCGTGATTCGCTCAGCTTCCTTTCTTATAGAACCCAGAACCACAAGCCCAGGGATGGCACCACCCACCATGGATTGGGCCCTCCCCCATCAACCACTAGTTAAGAAAATGCTCTCCAGGCTCCGTACAGCCTGATCTCATGGAGTCTCGAGGAGGTTCTCTCCTTTCAGATAACTCTGGCTGGGCCAAGTTGACATAAAACCAGCAGAGTGAGTCTGTTTTTCAAGCCATTCTGTACTGTTCGGTAATGATTATATTTGCACCACACACAGATTCTGACTGCTCTGTATCCTTACAAAAATGAATTTTGTGGTGGTAGTTATCCTAATGCGTATGAAATGTTATATGGTTTATTTTTTTATAAGATAAATTAGCAGTTGACATCATAAAGTCTGAAAAGGTTCACTTTGGGTGTTACAGTCCTCTTAAATTGAATGTGATTGATGTATATATAAAACTAGTTTTCATGTCATCGCCATTTGCTGACAGCATGTAACTGTACCCAGGAATGAGAGTTCTGCTTTAATAAGGGATTCCCCCACTGAGAGGCTCACCAGCTCTTTCTGTGGTTCCTCTCAGGGCCTATTAAGAAGCCAGCAGTGACTTTGGCCTTACAGAGAGAGGGATTGTGGTCACTCACTGCTGCCGAATTCCGTTTGGGAAGTTTGTATTGGGCCTGTGTGTTCAGAAAGTTATAGCCGGGGCTTCTAGTTAGGATTGCGATTACACTGCTGTAGTTCAGGGAATAATTCAGTTCTCTATTACACAATACAATTTAACCAAGGCAAAAACTGTCCATTACACACCAAACAGAGCCATGAGGAGTCTGGGGTGTGCGTTTTTCCCATTGCATGGGAAGCATTTTTAAAGATATAGATGGTGAATTATGAGAGGCCACCTTGTAGAAGTACTAATGACTTAATGAATGGACAGATTAGGACCCATTGATTTTGTGGTTGCAGTCCCAATACGTGGAAGGGAGTGATTGATTGAAAGCCACTGTATATTATTGTAAGGGTAGGTGGTCTTGGGTGGGGACATGGCCCAATGGTAGAGCACTGAGCTATGTATGGATGAGGTTTCAGGTCCTATCCAAGAACCCCCACCAAGCACCTTGTTATCAGCTGAGCATTCCTAATCCTGAAATCTAAAAGGCTCAAGCCTATGCATAGTGCCTGAGTGCTTGCCTTGTTTGTATAACACCCTGGGTTCAATCCCCAGTACTGCCTCCCCAGGGAGTTATGATTTAGTTATAGTTTGACCAAGCACTCCACAAATTATAGAAAGGACCAGCATGACCACAAGAACAAGAAGAAAGACAAAAAATGTTTTCTTAGGCAGTTGATGTAAGTTATGCCTTGGAATGTATAAAATAGAATAAAGGCATTGTATGTGTCATCTCGCTAGATAACCCAGTGCAAATAATCCTTGGACGGCCTCTAAGAAGTGACGCTACTTTGGATTACTTACTTGAACTATATAACCATACAACTGCTATGGTATCCAGTAGTAGTTTGCTAATTAGAGAGCATTTTAGAGATTGCTAAAAATGAGCAGGGGGAGTTGACGAATTGCCCCTTCCAGCCTTTTCTCTGCCTCAGCCCACCTCAGAATTTGCTTCCTGCACTGGAGACACCTGTGTGCTGGGCCATTTGGCTCTGCCAGTCAAGAGAGTCAGTGAGGACCATGGAAGTCTGGATTTTACAGGCAGACAACTCGCCTCCTTATTTGTGGATGGCTTTGAACAAAATAGGGAATTTCAGTGTCTCAGTTTCTTATCTATACCTCAGGATTACCAAAAATGGAGTTCCTACCTCAGTGATCGTTTTGAGGCTTCAACATAAGAATATGAAATTGGGGTAATGGCATACTTCTGTGGAGTTGTTTTAAGAATTCAGTGAAAGGAAGCAGGTTCACACAGCAGCATGCAGTTCAGAGTGAGGTCATTGTTGTCAGGTAGAGAGGTGTCCTGACATGGGTATGGGTGAGTGTGGAGGGAAGGAGTTTGAATGGCGGTAACCCCAACTCTGAACTTCCCTCATAGGCCTTCTGTCCTTTCTCTCTTCCCAACAGGAATGAATTCATCTAAAACCAAGTTAGAACTCCAAAAGCACCTGACCACACTGACCAATCAGGAGCAGGCAACCATTTTCGAGGAAGTTCAGGTACAGTAGACCTCAGTGTCTAGCAGGAAAGCACAGCAGGCAACCTGCGTATGCAGTGTCCCGTGTACTGACACTGGGGCATGAGTCAGTGTCGTATTATTAAAAAGTGGGAAGACCCTTAGACCAGGAGACAGAGGCCTGGGTGTTGGTCACATGCTCTCCATTACTCCTTGGGAACTTATGTCAACCTCTTTCCTACTTGGGATTTCACCTTCCACTGTGGGAGTCAACAAGACATTTGTATATGGGCTTTAATTAAGCATAATTGTAACTCCAACATTTTTTTGCCTTTTTTGAAAATACATGTGTCATAGAGCCATAATTATAAATTGAAACTCAAATATCAGAGCAGAAGAAAACCAGCACACTCAGAAGCTATGTGCATTAAACCTGGAAGTCTGTGCTCACCATGTTTTGAGCTGCTGCATCCAGGCAAACCAAGTTGAGTGTGTCAGCCAGCCCGGCCAGCTTGCTCTGACACTGTTATGAGCTCAGCCTAGTTTTTATGTCTGTCAGACTGGGAGCCATTTTTGTGACTTTCTGGCACTTTTCAATGGAGGCAAGTACACTGGAACAAAGAATTGTGTTTGGGGTGTGTGTGTGTGTCAATCCACTAGTGACTGGCAAGTTCTACAGTTGGTGTGTTTAAACCCAAGAAGCAGGTAGCTGGTGTGCGGTTCTCACCCCTGCATGGGGGAGGGGGGAAAGGTCTGCTTTCCTTTCTGAGCTCTCATCTCAGTAAACTTCTGTAGACTTGGCCTGCAGTGTTAGAAGGAAAGAGTAGGGAGGGCTTTTGCTGTTGTTGTCCTTGAGGGTTGTTTTCACAGCTTTTATTTGCCTCTGTGTTTTGTTGAGACTTTGCTTCTCATTCTTAATGCATTGCATGGGAAGCCAAGGCCATCAGTGCCAACCCACTTAGGGCGTGGTACTATCAAGTCACACAGCGAGCATCATCCTGGTAAGCATGGAAGAGCACTTCCCTCCCTAATGCAGATTTTCACTTTTATATGGACAGCACCATGTAGCTTTCCCTAAGCAGTGTGATAATGACCAGTCTAGGCAATTCCCAGAACCCCCTCCTGGGGGAGTGAGAAGTCTAGTGGATATCATTCCTCTCCTTGAACAGAGACATTGAAAAAAGCAGATCATGAAAGTTCACTGAAAAAGCGGGAAGTGCCCAGCTGGGTTTGTAGAGTGCAATTTCATGTTCTCCACAGCTCTAGGTCTTTGATGACGAATAGGCACAGCCATGCTGTTCACTGTTGGAAAACCCAGCTCATCCATTCCCCTCCACCAGTGCAAATGTGAGCTCCTTTTGAGAGATAGAAATTTGATCTTTTCTGATGGTGCGTTGATGATCTTCCTGCATGACTTTCCTGGTTTTTCTAATACACTTTATAGGTTCAGTCACTAATCAGTGATAAATGGTAGTCCCACAGTAAAGGCGCCTCTGTGTTTTGTTGAGACTTGCAACTTATAAAAATATGATGTAGTCTTTCCTGGAGGGAAATTTATTTCTGAAAAATCCTCCCAAAGGACAATTATGTAAGGGCAGTATAATTATCTTTGAAATTGGTATTTATTATTTTGTTATTAAAATGTGTATATTATACTCAGTGTTTCTTTAGGAGAAAGCTTGAATAATAGCTAGGTTAATGGTACTAGAAATGATGGCAGCTGACCTTGAGCCCTCACAGCACTCTATGTGAGATGGCCACTAGGATATTAGCCTCTCATCTCCTAAAAGAGTCCACAGCACCACAGAACTCCCCTTTTCTTTACAAGTCAAGTGCAGAGTTTTCAAACCTACCAAGGGCAGTGACAACACAGGGTCTCCCTCTCTTCCCATGCTGCCCCGCTCTTTCTGGGTGCCCCAGATTGTATTGACTGTTTTCAGCAGAAGTAATTGCTGTAACATTGCAGTAATAATAATGCAAATAACAGCTTTAATTAAATATCGAGTGTGGTATCCAACTGAAACGTGTCTTACGTGACTTCCTTGGGGCACCTTAGACTTTTTCAGTATCCTGATACTTAGTGTCAGTATTTTTCTGTTGCTTTTACGATACTTTAGCAGACCCATTGAAAAGCAAGGTTAAGAAACAGATTAACTTTTAGGAGCAAGTTTGCTGTTTTGGGTTGTTTAGATTGATGTAAACAGGTTATAGAAAAGCATACAAATTGGTGGTCTGTGCACTTAAGCAGTCAGAACCAAGGTTCAGTTCAGAGCCTTTTCTTTGCTGCCAAACACATCTCATTGCCCTGGGTAACCTATCCCAGCTCCTCACACCTGATTGTGAACAAGCAAGTTAATTACTGACGGCAAAGTGATGCTACTCAACTTGGTTCATAGTCATTTTCATGATTGTCACTGTTGATTAATGAATGTGTATAAAACTTGAAAAAAAAAAAGTCATGGTTTAACCACTATAGACAATGGTGAAGCCACATGAGCGGTTTTAGGACGACGACACATCCCTATATTTTTTAATGCAGGGGTAGGACACCCTGTCCACATTGCACAGTTAGCTTGAAGTATTTATTTCTTGACTTCATGTGACACCACAGATAATGCATTTCCTCTGCACTACAGGGATTGCTTTGGGATGCTTATTGTGTTCCAATGGGGTCTCATGGCTCCTGCGGTCAGTGGGCAGCAACTGTTGTACTCTACCATGCCTGCTTGTGGTTTCATTTTCTGCCAATTTGAATAGCTTGACCCTCTTTCTTTATCTGTCTCTAGTATGGTGTGCATGAACGATCTTGGCTTCCACTGTGTAGTACCAGTGATCAAACTTGGGTCAGCTAGTTGGCAGCAAGTGCCTTCACCTGCTGAGCCATCTTGTCAAACTTTACAGCTTGTCATTTAAAATGACCTTTTTCTAAGGAAGAGGAATCAGAAGTCTGGATGAAGGTTTCCTTTGTCAGTAATGCTTGTGACTCTAAGGATATAGCACTGTTCCTTAGTTGGCTGTGGAGAAATTTGCCAGTAATGGCATTGACCCAGACTCTACTGCATGTGTGGTTGGTCTGCTTGTCACTCTGTTGACATGTTAAAGGCAGGCTAAAAGTCTGGAGACAAAGAGAATTGGTCAGTGGAGCTGACAGCAAAGCTTATGGGTCAAAAACTCTGTTTCTTTGGGGTAATTTGGGTAATTGGCTTTATTTATGTTCACAGAAAGTAATGTATTGAATTAGATGGATTGCAAAAATACACTGTGGCTAGTATTTTAAATGCAGAGATTTGGGAACTGGAGGAGAGCACGGTCTCCTAGGGAATGGAGTTCTGCAAGTAACTCCAATGCACATGTGCTGATTTGTAAAACAGTGTGCCATGCAAACAGAAGTCCTAGAAAGAATAAAGCCAGGAGGGAAGGCAGAAGGGATGGAGGGAGACAGGGAGAGAGGCCAGGAAGGGAGAACAGCATGAGAACTTGGCATGCAGGTTTTCATGAAGGTGCCTACTTCATGGGGGTGCTACAAAGTGCCGCAGAATGAACACATTCACCATGTGACGTGTGATCCTGGATCCAATTACTGTGTTCCTTTCTAGGTCCCTCACCTTAAGAGCTTATAAATGTATAATCATATGACCTGGGGTGTTTATGTAGATTTTGCTTTATCTGTTTTTAAAAGCTGTTTATTTACTATTCTGACTGCCACTATGTTTTTTTTAAAAAAAATGTTATTTTGGGTAAAGGGACATCTAAAATCAACTCTTAAATCTGGCCCAGGGCCTCTGCTCTGTTCTTTTTAAAAAATGACCTCCACTCTTAGGGTCTCTGGTGCCCCCTAGTGAGAACACTTAGAAAAAGCACTAGTTAGTAGGTGGAAGCTGTTAGCCCTTTGGAAGGGGATGTGTTAGCAATTTTGTTGACAATTAAAGTAAAAATAATGTTTATGTTTCTGGTTTTTTTTTTCCTAAAGAAATTGAGGCCAAAGAACGAGCAGAGAGAGAATGAATTAATTATCTCTTTCCTGAGATGTTTATATGAGGAGAAGCAAAAAGAGCACAAGCATGTTGGGGAGCCGAAGCCGGTAAGCGCCCTGTGGTCCACATGGGGAAGGGCTCTGTGGTCCACATGGGGAAGGGCTCTGTGGTCCACATGGGGAAGGCCTCTGTGGTCCACATGGGGAAGGGCTCTGTGGTCCACATGGGGAAGGGCTCTGTGGTCCTTTACTTCTCCGGAGTGGTTCTGTACACAAAATCGGGATTTGGGAAGGCAGGAGCCTCTTCTCTGCCAGTTTATTTCCAGTGTTGGACACACAGAAGACGAAGGAGTGTTAGTTGTGATAAAGATGACAAGAGACATTTCTGTCTGCACCATAGCAGGTTGTAGCCACAGCTGTGATCTGAAGAGCTATGTTATTGGGAAGCTGGTCTTTGTTACCTTTGTCCTTTGAAATGCGGCAGTGAACTATCCTTCTGCCCTTGAGAGTATGTACAGGGTCTGCAAGATTCTTGTATGAATGCTATGTAAATGGGAGACAGCATCCTTGGCTTGCCAGAAAGTGTCAGGAAGCCTAGCTTTATGTCTCTCAGTCAGAACTTCCATTAATTCCATTTGAATAATGGGGTACTGTCTCCCCTATGGGGCACCATGACAGAAACTGGGACTTCCTATCTCCAAGACTGCCTTCGAGACCTTTGAGTCTGGTGGGATCCAGCTTACATGTGCCATAGACCACGTCCCTGTGTCTCTTGTTAGTTCATTATTAATAGTTTCAATCCCTGAGCATTTTATATTTGATGCGGTTACTGGTCTAGAAAATCTAGAGGGGGAAATATCAGTAAAGGACCATCAGGTTCTTGGTTTTGTAAAAGTGCATTCTCTGCATTGTCTTGTAAGTTTAAACCTGTTCCAGACACAAATTCCTATGGCAGAAGGCACATGAATACTGCGTGCCCGGGGCCATGCTCTGTGTGCTGTCCCCCACAGGCTCATTGCCTTCTGGTAAGCTGAACTAGTGCTGTTTGAATTGGGCACGTGCTCCCTTCAGTGGTGTTCACCTATCAGTTGGCTTTGGCAATCGGGTGCTTCTTCTGAACTGTTAGACCTCTTGGGGTCTCTAAACTGTTTGGTTTTGCTTTCTCATTGGCCAGCCATGGGCCTGGAGCATTGGCCTGACATTAGGACATGACTGCTGCCAGCCCTCCCGTCCTAGCCTGTTCCTATAGGGCTGTCCTGAGCCCAGCTCTTTACTAGTGCCATGGCCCCACCTAGTCAGGCTTTCCAGGGACTCTAGTTCACCTCAGCTGATTTATTTTACACACACACACACACACACACACACACACACACACACACACACATACACTTTTAACACCTTGTGCCACAAAAATCTTACTCTGACTTTTTCCTCTGAATCAGTCTGACAGGAAATTGATAATTTTGAAATGGCTTATAACTGTTAGGAAAAAAATAGAATGAAGCACTTAGAGTAGATGAAAGTTTTGACCCAAGTGCAAATTAATTTTATGGGCTCAAGGTAATACCATTATGGTTTGGGCATAGTTGAATCCCTTGGAGAAATATAGTGGTTTTTTGCTTTTGTTTTTGCTATGTAAGGCAGGCTGGTCTTGAACTCACAGCTGTCCTTTTGCTTCTGCCCCATCGTCTGGGTGCTGGAGTCCAGACATGCGCCCATATACCTGGTAAAAACAGCAGTTTTAATTGGGTAGTAAAATACTCATTTTAGAGTTGAGTATGAACAGACATCAAGAAATTTGCTGGTGAAGTCTAAGTATATTATTTTAATCATAAATTTGGGAGCTTAACAAAATTTGGTTAGTTATGGCTCCCACTGGGCTCATTTTCAAGCAAATGTTTCTCCCCTGACCCCAATATTTTATTAAGAAAAAAAAATGTCAAATGCACAGAAGTTAAAAGGACTATCCATGAGCACTTCATCCATCCTACCGTCCAAATTCATGACATTTTGGTCAGTTCGTTTTGTCATGTATCTAGCTTTCTATCATTCCAGCTTATTTTGATGCCTTTTGAAGTATGCTTTTGATAAATTCTTTATCCCCAAATACCTGGGCATGCATCTCTTTACCTACAGGCTGGGCTTTTGTGGTTGTTGGTTGGTTCTAGTCCTTAATTCCCTGTCTGTCACATGATAGACCATGTATTTTACCAGAGCAGAATTCATTGTAGAGCATCCACACTAGAAATCATCTAAGAGACAGCCTCGTCATCAAAGAAGACACTTTCAGATGCTTATTTTAAGATAATAGGATTGTATCCTAAAGGTAAATTCTGGGCATTCACTATTACAAATTATATTTAAGTTCCGGCCCAGTGGGGAGAAAGGCCTCTTTTTGAAAACAGAAGGGGACAGAGGCAGTGTGTTAAGTATTAGAAATTCCTCAGGCTCTTCTTATTCCCATATAGGACCTACCAATTAGTACCTGCTTTCAGCTCATATTTCCTTTACTGTCAAAACCATCAGTCCAATTTGCTTCCATTTTCTAAATGTGAGTTTGAAAGCAATTCTGGGACATCCTAACTTTGTGGGTGGCCTGGGGGTAATTTTTTGGAAACTTCCTTGTTACCAAGTAGCATTACATATTTAGTGACCGTCAGGCTCCACTATGCTTTTGGTTCAATGTCATGTGTAGCTGAGAGAGAGAAGCCTGGTTTCAGAGGATAAAGACAGGGATAAAATAACAGTGAGAGAGAGAATAGGGGGGTGTATCATAAAAGGGGATGAAGGGCTTACTATATAAAGGATATGTTCTGTGGATAAATTTAGAAGTTACTGCTTTATTTTAAAAGGTTGGCAAAGTCTCAGATCCTGTGCTCAGAGCTTGTGATATTCTCCTGTCTCAGCACAGTGATGATTAGATGATTGTCACCCCAGTCTCCCAGGCTCCGAGAAAATGGGAAATTTGCACAGGGCCCACAGTTGGGAAATAGCAGATTTCTGATTCAACTGAATCAGCTTAGCCTGAATCAGATTACATTTCCTCATTTCATTTCCGATAGCACATTGTGCATTGGACTTGCAGACATCGCTAAGGAGCACATGGGACTTCAGGCTCTCAAAATAACGGGTCCCAGAGGTTGTTCCTTGTGCACACAAGAGTGGGAGCTTTGACTTAACTTTGTTGTTTCTTTACAGACACCTCAGGTGGCAGCAGAGAATATTGGCAGTGAACTGCCACCCAGTGCTACCCGGTTCAGGCTAGACATGCTGAAGAACAGAGCAAAGAGGTCCTTAACCGAGTCCTTGGAGAGCATCCTGTCCCGGGTGGGTAGCATCTTTTCTTCTCCTAAGTAGCTTAGGCTTCAGCTTGATTTTATGCCTCATCAGCCTAGAGCAATAATTATCTACATTGTATTTTTTTCTTCACTTATTTATTGATATGGTGTCACACTGTGTAGGACATCACACTTTCAATCCTAGTGCCTCAAGCTCCCAAGTACTGGGAAGATACACTCTTTTGTAGTCTATGCCATGGGATTCTCTGCTCCCAAGAGTGTTGCTATTTGTACAGTCCATATAAAGAACGTAGATTATGTGTGTCAAGACGTAGACCCCATCTTCCCTGGTATCCCTGGGGACACCTCTGAAAAACGGCCCTTTCTGCTCCTTTTGTTAGGATCCCTATAATCAGAGTCATGAAATATTTGACCCGTGGGCTAAATCCTACCAGCCTCTTATTTGTGTAAATAAAATAAACTTTATTTACACAGTACCTTTCATTCATTTGCCTGCTATTTAAGGTTACTTTTGTAGACAACTGAGTTCTTGTCACAAAGTACATGACTTACAAATGATAAAGTGCTTATGAGATATTTGGTATCAAGGACTTTGAAGAAAAAGTTGCCCACATGAGCTCTTTAGGAAGATCCAAATACACTGAGCATCACCTGGGAGTTCCTTAGGAGACCATTCTATCCCATGCGTGTAAATAACCTTATGTTACTTCTAACAAGTCAAAACTTGACACCTTTACAGCTTTAGACTATATTTTATTGTAGTTCTTTGAAATGTTTGAGCGTATTTCCTCTGAAGCATCAAAGATTACTTTGTCCAATGGTGTTACTGAGAATTTCACAGTGCCCCTTCAGATAATTCAAAACAGTACAATTATAAAACCACGGCTGAAAGGGCTTCCCTTTGAGGGTCCCCAGAGAGTACAGGCTGATTTGAGTGACATGCAGGTGGCCAGTCATGACCACCTGTGACTAAGGAAAGAACTGTTTATTGAGTGTGCTTTTGGGAACATCATAAATAAATGGTCCCTTCTTCCTGTTTGTGATCCCCAGCAAATGACTGACCCAGGGGGCTTTGTAGATCATCTACGATGGTGTGGTTCTTAGAATGGTGACAGAAGCATGATGGTCTTAATGCCTGGATACGCTCAGCAGTGCTTGTCAGGGCTTCCTTTTTCTGAGCTTACTTAAGGAGGCCAGGCTGCCTCCAGCTGCTGATGCTTTGGGGGATGTGTCTCAACTACCTTTTCTTTATGTAGGGTAATAAAGCCAGAGGCCTGCAGGAACAGTCTGCCAGCGTGGATCTGGACAGTTCCACCTCGAGTACTCTAAGTGACACCAGCAGAGTAAGCACATTTCTCCTCCAGTGCTACCCCGAGATCCAGCCAGCAGGCCTGCCTGTCCTGTCTACACAGCTGTCAGAAAGGACAAACAACCATATCCCTCCAGTCATAAACCGTTAGTGTTTCCAGGCCTCTGCACAAGTGGAGGGCTAATCATGTGGTTTTTTTTTTTTTTAAATCATAACATAAAAGTTTTAAATAAAAAGGCAAATAGCTTTTTCCATAAACAAAGAATCACAATTTTAGACAAATGAGATCTAATTTATGACAACCAATGAATTTCTTATCCAAAGTATATTTTTTCAATAATAAAATAAATAAATTTGAGAGAGCTTCAAAGGTGCAAGGGTGGGAGGATGGGTTGTGAATTCAGGGAATTGTGTGTCATAAATCCCCCAGACTGTGTCCTGTGGCTGACCCTATGACTGTGAGTATACATGATTGTTTTCTTGAAGTAAGCAGCCAGGCCTTGCTCCTGGGGTCTGCCATTGCTCACAGGTACAATGAGTTTGATGGTAGTCCTCTATAGTGACTCACCTGGTGTCCCTTTGCTTTCTTATCTTGATCTGGAGGCATTCACACAAGTCTGAACCTGGTTTGTTTAACCCTGTCACTGCCAAGAGACAGCCCCCCACCCTGGGCCTGATGCAAGAGTGAGGGATTCCAGAATCCAACTCCTCACCAGAGAATTGCTTTCGGCTTTTCAGAGCTCTGTCCTAGACTTAATCATAGACAACAGTAAGAAAGACATCTAAAATGTGATGTACTTCACAAACACATAACCCTCCCAGTCAAAATGAAAATGGAGTTAAAAGGAAATTATTAATAATATACTATTATTTTCATCTCTTTTATTTTAAAATGCTCCTGGCAAGCCACTAAATTGGTATCACTACCTACTACTAGAGATATCATGGAACGTGGTTTGAGACACATTTACTTAGATGAGTGCAACTCAGATTTTAAGGTGCATGAGTGGTTCACTGGTCCTGGATGGGGGTCTCAATGCTAAGTCTCAGATCAACAGCAAGGTAATGTCGCTACTCTTGCTGGCTTTGTAGACCCACTTTGTTCAGGGAGACCCTGGAGGCCAGTCATCTACATATGGTTTTCTAAGATCCAGTGGGCCATATCACCAGCCAGCCTCCTCGTGACACACACTGATCGTACCTCACAATTCACTTCCAGTCTGCAAATGTTACATTGCTGGTTTACCTGTTTTCTAAAAGTTGAGTAGGCCCACAGGAGAGAAAGGACAGTTATACAAGTTGGCCTGGCATCAAGGAGAGTGGCAGGAGACGAAGGACAGTAGACATTGGTGGCTTGGATGTCAGGAGTGAGGTGGGGGGAGGAGGAGGAGGTTGGTAGGTGGAAGCTTGAAGGAGGGAAGGATACTGATGTTGTGAATTAAATCCGAGGGAAGTTTGGAGGTTGGGCTGGGGAAGGAAGCCAGGGAGGAGGATTCCAGATAACTTGGTGTCAGATAAGAAGTTCTGATACTTACAGCCTTGTGTGTCTGCTCTCCCCGCTCTCCTATCTGATCTTGCTCCCCAGCTCAGGCTGACCACTGACCACAGTGTGTCCTAAGCTGGCCTAGACTCCTGATTCTCTGGCCTCTACTTTCCAGGAGTAGGGATATGAGCATAATCACCAAGCTTGGCTTGTTAGGATTCATGATGAATGTTTGAGCACTCAGTAAGGAGGAAGCATCTGATGAAACTTTAGCTTACTTCCATCACATTGGACAGAATATACAAACCACTTTAAAGTTGTCTTATCTTGCTTAATTCAAGAAATAGTACAGTGAATTTTCACTGTACTCTTAAAATGGGATGCAGCAAGAAATTAAATAATCTCTCCTGAATTGTGACAATAAGTATCAGTGTGGCAAACGGGAAGAATATAGGGTGTAATTTTTAGCATTAAAATGACCAAGTTAAATCTCAGCATTAGATCAGAAACAGAAAGAACCTTGAAGCATGGGTAAACATCTATGAACACACTTGGCAAGGATAAAGAAGTTGGTTCAATGGTGGAAATTATTCCTACAGCACCATCCTTAGAGGGCTGTGAAGAGCCTCTTCTCTGGTTGTGGTATGACTTAGATCACCCAGCGCTGCAGCTTGTGAACTTCATTATAACACTTGGGGCATTTTCTCATCTCTTCAGCAAGCAAGCACCTGTCACTGAGAAGCAGGTATAGTTCAGTGGCCTTAATAGTCTTATATTTCTGGTAGTCTCTAGATGACATTCTATCAGATAGGCCTACATAGTTAATGTTTCCCTGTGCACAGGGAGATTTCCCCTCACCAATGTCCCTGTGATATGTCTAATCTGTTGTCTGTCTATTGTCAGGAGCTGTCCATGGGTGACAAGGAGGTCTTGCCCATCTCTGAGAGTTCCTTCAAGCTCCTTGGCTCCTCAGATGACCTGTCCAGTGACTCAGAGAGCCACATTGCAGAAGAATCTGCTCTACTGTCGACCCAGCAGGCATTCAGAAGGAGAGCCAACACCCTGAGTCATCTCCCTGTAGAGAGCCAAGCACCTCCAGAACCTGCTCAGAGCTCTCCAGGGGTCTCTCAAAGAAAGCTCATGAGGTATCACTCCGTGAGCACAGAGACACCTCATGAACGAAAGTAAGATTTGCTTAAAGCATCAAATTTATTGTGTATCCTAAGTGTGCTTTTGGGCAGAAGAGCAGTCCGAGTCAGGTTTGACCCTTGACATCAAAAGATAAAACTCTAGGTAGTGTTGCTGGGTGGTTGGTGGTGCATACCTTTAATTCCAGTACTTGGGCCGAAGAAGCAGGTGGATCTCTGTGAGTTGGAGGCCAGTCTGGTCTACAGAGTGAATTCCAAGACAACCAGGGCTGTTTCACAGAACAGCCCTGTCTCAAAAACTTGAAGTAGTGTCATGTTCTTCCCAGCTCCTCCAGAAGTATGCAGGGGTAGGTACAAGCATTGCTAGCAAGCAGATAAACAGAGTGTGCCATTAGTCCTTAATGCATGAGATACTGACTTTGGAACTTGTCTGCTGGTCTTAGGAAAGGTGGCCTGTGGGTATGAGTGGAGGAATTTTCTCCTTTGGATACCTAGATTTGGACTGTGGTGGGATGGAGATCCAGTGTCCATGCAGGCAGAGTGGGAGAGTTGTGCTGTGGATGCTCATGATGATACCCAGGAGCCTGGACACTGGTCATAGTTGTCTTGATCTAAATGTAACATGGCCATAATTGTTGAATGGCTCTGTATGACACAATCAGAGTTGATGCTTCCAGAAAGTCTGTGGATTCAGGAATCACTCTGCATCTTAGGCTTGCTATTGCTGTAATGAAACACCATGACCAAAGGCAAGCTGGGGTGGCAAGGACTTACATGTAAGCCCTTTTACATCATAGTCCATCTTTGAAGGAAAGCTGGAGGCAGGAACACAGTGTAGGAACCTAAAGCTGATACAGAGGCCACAGAAGAATGCTGCTCACTGGCTTGTCCATCATGGCCTGTGCAGCCTGCTTTTCTACAGACCCCTTGGATGGCAACACCTGCAGTGGGTGGGGTCCTCCCCATCAGTCACTAAGAGGACACCTAGAGGCTTGAGAGGCTTGTGAGGCTTGCCTACAGCCCGGTCTTATGGCAGCATTTTCTCGATTGAGGCTCCATGTCCTCTGATGACTCTGGCTTGTGCCAAGTTGATGTAAAACTAGCAAGTACCCTCCTTTAAGATTGGCCTCAGATAAACAGTTAAAGTTTTCTGACCATAGAGAAGCACAGGCATTGTGGTGCAGAAGCTTTCCCTGTGTTTAGCTGGATTTACTAGTGACTGACTTCACGTACCAGAGACTATCACAGAGCCCCAAATCGCCCTTTAAGATAAATTTAAGATGGGGCCATACCAGTGTATGATGACAACAGAAGTTAGGGACATTGGCTTCTACCCAGGTACAGCCATATGAGTCAGTACAAAGGTTGTGCTGTGTGTGGATGGAAGACCTGGTGTGCACCAGAGAGAGATGTCAGCCGCTGGGAATCATCATCGGATCTTTGGATTCAACTGGGTCGCTGATGTCAGGGGAGGGCATCCTCCTGGAGATGTTTAACATGTCTGAGGGATCTGAGACCGGTGTGGCTTAGCTGTAGCTTCACAAGGTCCCTGCTTTCCAGCACACTGTGAACAACATTTTTGATGTCGGTGGAAACATTCCTACCTGAAAATCCCGAGCTGTATGCCAGTCCCCAGGTGGAAGGACCGAGTGCTCTGTCATGGGCTGTGGACCAGCTGTGGGAGGAAGGGGGAAATGCCTGCCTTTTGCATAGCGATCTTACCTCCCCTCTTGGGAACTTTCTTCTCAGTCTATAGGAAACAGGACTTTGACATTCAGGACAAGATGTCCTAAAGGGAAATGTTGGTTCTAAGTTGTTTTTGTTTCTTTGTTTTCCTTTTGCTTTTACTTCTAAATATTTTTCTCAGTTCCCAGCAAGGGAACAGAGCAGAGTGTTAGTCTGTGAGAGCAGAGAGGAGTGGAGAGGCCCCGCTGCCACGCTAGCCTGTCTCCCCATTTCTGTCCCCCTCCCTCGCAGCCTGCCCCCCTAATCCTACTTTCTGTGATTGCTGTCTAGTGTGGACCATCTTCCTGGGGGTGAGTCTAAGGGCTGCGCAAGGCAGCCTTCTGCTTCTCCTCCGCCTCGTCTTAACCCCTCTGCCTCCTCACCAAACTTTTTTAAGTACCTAAAACATAGTTCCAGTGGAGAACAAAGTGGGAACGCTGTGCCAAAAAGGTGAGCACCCTCGCATGGCCAGTGCTGTCTGTCTGCCCAGGAGCTCACACTGACTGAGCCCAGCATGGGGGCCTGTCCCAGTGGGAAGCTCTAGTCACTGCCTAGAGGGAGGGGCGATGGGTGTGTGTGTATGGCTTTCCTGTTTTCTGCTGTCATGCGAATACTTAATTTTATTCCTTTTTTATTTTTTTAAACTACTTTGAAAAGTCTTACTGGTGAACCGTTTTTACACTTAACCTCCACATCACTTCACCTTTGGCGACACACACGTGCATGTGCACAGGCTAACAGCGTTTGTATACACTATAATTTTCACCATGTCAGAAATTTTCTGATTACTTTAGCTCCGTTCTTGTCATTTGGAAGATAGACTGATTTCCTTTCTTTCTAATTTAATTCATTGATTGAAATGAAAGTTTGTTTACCCAGTTTACATAGCATTACAGTGAAAAGGTTTCCTTTTTTTAAGCTTAGACTTTTGACTTTGTGTGTTTATATTTCTTCATCCTAAACTTTTTTTTAACTAAACTCTTAGTGTCTCCTACCGTAATGCCCTGCGGAAAAAACTCCATTCTTCCTCCTCTGTGCCAAATTTTCTAAAATTTCTGGCTCCTGTAGATGAAAATCACACCTGTGACTTTATGAACACGAACAGGTAGGGCTCATTTAAACCTGTCATATCTGTGTGGTCTGAGTGCTGAGCTTCTGTGTGATAATGGGCGCTTTCCCCGACCCTTTGCCATGTGGAATATGAGAGCTAAGTCTGCTGTGTTGCTGTTCTTATGCTGTTTCTCCTCACGAGTGTCGTTTTAAAGCACAAAGCCAGCTTGCTTTGCAGTTTGCATAGGATTGGTTTGTTGACATTATCTTGAGCATGTTTCCTCCGTCCTGTAAGACTGTAAAAGGGCAGCGCTTACTGCCTGAGTCTGTCCTCCAGAAGCCAGTGAGCCGATCTTCCAGGAGTGGTGACTGTCCCCCTGTGGTGCATACTGAGTGTAAATCGCAGGGGCCTGCCCAAATTTTCTTGTGGATGGAAAGAAAATTTATATATATATATATATATATATATATATATATATATATATGTCAGCAATTATACTTTGTTCTATAGTTTTAAAGCAAGAACGTCACCAGAGATTGTACACTACAGCATGTTTTCTGATTCGGTGTGCATGCACACACGCGAATGGTGGGGAGTGTGTGCATGTGTAAGGAGGGGGTGTGATTTGTGGCAGTCATGGAGATTTAGGCTGCTGCTGAGAAATGTAAACCCACATGGGATGGATTGGGGTTCTAGTGAAGGTACCCCATCTGGGAAGCTTTTATCAGAAAGGCACAATTGGAAGCTGCCATCTGTGGATAATATGCCTTAGAATATCTTTAGTGGTACAGGGTGTGTGATCTTGTTCTGTGTGCACAGTGTCTTTTAAGAATATTGACCCACCATGACATTGATGTAGCTTGTATGGTTCTCAAGTTATCTGTTTATGGAAAGATAAAGTTAACGGATAATAAGCCCTGACGCCTTCTAACCACTCATGAATCAGCCATCTTGCCATTTTAGGGACTTTGAATCCAAAGCAAACCACCTGGGTGACACAGATGGGACCCCTGTGAAGATGCGGCGGCATTCATGGAGACAGCAGATATTCCTTCGAGTGGCCACACCACAGAAGGCATGTGATTCCCCAAGCAGATATGAAGGTAAGGCATCACAGTTCCTGCGCATCATACAGAGCCCCAGATACTCTGATACTGAGAGGAAGGTAGAGAGTGGCTCACTTGGCTGGATTGCTGTCTAGTGTGGACCATCTTCCTGGGGGTGAGTCTAAGGGCTGCTCAAGCCAACCTTCTGCTCCTCCTCCACGTCGTCTTAACCCCTCTACCTCAGAGGTAGTCTCAGAGATGAAATTAGGGACACAGAAGTTCTAGGACCATCTTAACATCCATGTAGGGACCAGGTGACCTAGAGTCCTTATCTCCGGGTCTCCCCAGAGAGAACTGCAAGCTGGATGGAGCTGTCTGATATTCTCATCAGTAACCTGAGATCATGACTTTTGCTACACCCAGACAAGGGAGCATAATGCTAATTAGACATGTTTTTTTCTGGTTGGGATGGTGTTGAGGCAGAGCCTCTCTGTATATAATTCTGTATAGATCAGGCTAGCCTTGAACTCTGAGAATTCCACCTGCCTCCCAAGATCCCAAGATCCCGGTGTTAAAGGCATGCGCTACTTAAAATTTATAATATTACAAAAAAGTCATGAAGTACTGGTGGGAAACGACCTCGGTGGCTCCTTGTACAAACTCAGAAGTTCAGATGACTGTCCAGTCTGCATTGAGACTCCAGCGCATAATCCTGAACTAACCAGCAGGTACCTTACTATTTCCTTAGATAAAAGAGCAAGGCAGGGACATGCGTGCTCACACCTTTCATGGCTTCTGTTACAAGGTGACAGTCCTTTTTAAAGCGTCATGTTTGCTCTTCAGTAATGGCATCGCTTGCAAGAGCAGTGGTGTGGTCTGTGAATTAGGGGTTCTGATTTTTATGTCTGACTATTAGTGTCTAAGGACAAAATACATAAAAAGAAGGGGAAATACAAAGTGAAGAGTGGGGTTAGACTGGACAGATACCCAGCATGCCAGTTTCTGTGTCCAACCCCTGTGAAATAAGTCTTATGAATCTGAATTTTATATTAGAGCTGTATCTGAAAAGGGAGGTTTAACTGAACTTACAATTTCACTGTCTAATAAAACTAGAGAAACATCTTCAGATATGTCTGTCTCCCACCCATGCCATGGATGGAACTCAGACCCTTGCACATGCCAGGCAAGTACTCTACCACTGAGCTATACCCCAGGGTGCCCCCACCCCCGACTTCAAGAATGACTACTTGTAGTTTTGTGAGACTGACAAGTTTAAATCAGCAAAGTCTGAGAGGGCTCCTTGTGAGCCTACGCAGCTCCCTACATGTTAGCTGGTAGGTGCAATGTCGCCACATGGAAGCAAGGCTGCCGTCAAGTTCTACTCAGCTGTGGTAAGACAAATGTTTCCACAGTGAAACGAACAGATCATGAAATGAGATACTAAAAGCTGCTTGGTGGCTTAAACACAGAGTCCAGGGCTTCATGATGCCACCATGATGGTGCCTCAGAAACCCAGGAAAGCATGTTCTCTCTTCTTGCGCCGTGGGTTCTCTGGGTGGAGCATTTGTAGCACTGAGTGTATGAAAGAACCATACTTGGTAAAGTATTCACTCCATCCAGGATGGTATCACGAGAGTGCTAATAAATCAGGGCAAAGCTCTGGTGGGTTGGGTGTGTTCAGGAATTCATCCGAAGGCATGGCTGAAGGCAGACACACTAGCTTCTGTGAGTAAAGGAGAGAGAGTCTCTACCTTTGAATTAGCCTCTCATTTTAAAAGTCTCACTGTTGGCCCTACCATAGACAAGTAGGTAGTGATGCACACTATTATTAAATTAAATTATGCACATACCTGTCAATTAAGGGCACTGTTCAATCATGGATCACAACAGTATATCAGCACCATTAATGAGATTGGGGCCCTTTGGCAATCCTGTTAGAAGGTAGATTGTGACGTGTGGGTCCAGCTATATCCTGAGCACCTCCATATATGATGTCACACTGATGCTTATGTGAGCAGTAAGGGCTTAGAATAAACAGCCACAATAGGTATGGTCCAGGTCTTCCTGACCTAGCTAGTCTCTCTGGGCTTCTGCAGGTAGGCTCGAGTCCTCAAGGTCCCAGAGCCTCTGAATAATCTTGGCTCTCAATGACTTTCTTGTTTTCTTTGTGGTGTCAGGAATTGAACACAGGGCCTCATGCCTGCTGGGCAAGTGCTCCCCTGCTAGGCCTTTAAGAGAAGAGTTGTGTGTATGGACAAGCAGGATGTGATGGGGAAGCCCAGTGATAGAGGAATGGAGTAAGCATGTAGAGTGCTGCTGCTGTACCTGGGAAAGCAGCTGCCTGCTCTTGTCTTCTGCAAAGGTAGCCTTGCCCTGTGGATTGCCCAAGGATGCAGTGTTTACAGCAGCTTGTTTTCTTTGCCAGGGCTCTCACCTAATTGTCAGGCCTGCACAGGATGCTGAAAGTCAGCTTTTAACTAGACACTCGGTGCCTCATGCCCTCCAATTTTTTTTTTCAGCATACTGTACAAAAGAGAACTCTTTGTTGTTCTGAATAATTTTTAGGCAGCTCTCCACTTGGAACGGGAGAGAATCTTTGTGTTCTGTCTGTGACAAGGAACAGCTTTAGTCTTGGTCTACTTTTCATCTCAAGCATTTCATATCACAGTGTGCATTTCCCCAACAATAGACGCCTTCAGACTTTGACATGTCTTGAAAAAGAGGGAAACTCTTTCTGGCATAAATAAGAATGATTTATTGACATGAAACCCATTGTGTGTGTGTATAGTCCAATGAAGCCCAAGTTGGAAGGATTTTTTTGTCTTGTGAGTACAGCTGGGTCAGACTGCCCCACTTAGAGCGTGAAGAACTCGAGATTAGATAACACGTAAACTGAGATGTAAACAAGACCAAACTAAAGTATGTAAGCCATCTTGATTGAGTATGACTTCTGTGTCACTGTGAAAAAGGTAGGAAGCACTTCGTGACTGATTTGTTTTCAGGAATTTACCGTGAGGAGATTTTAATGGGTGACATAAGTGGAATAACACAAACACCATATTCATGTCTATACAAACATTTCCTCGCTGTTAGGGCTTCTTGGCTTCCATTGAGCACCACAGCCATCCAGGGACTTAGTTGTTGAAACTGGGTCCCCAGTAGCTCAGGCTGATCTTAAACTCCTTGTATAGCTGATGCTGGCCTTGAACCTTTGATCTTGCCTCCACTTCCGAGTGCTAGGGTTCCAAAGGTGTGCCACTGTGGTGGTGATGGTGGGTGGTCTTGTCTCCTTTGGTTTTGTCTTGTTTTAATGTAGTGCTGGAGTTGGAGCAGGGTCTGTATGCATGGAAGGAAGGACTCTTGCAGCTGGACCGTATCCCTAGTCTTCCTGGGAAGATTTTAAGTGCCCTGGCTGAACCAATCCTCCATCTCCCCAAGTTGTGGGGATTTGACTGGGCTCTTTTTCTTTGGGAAGGATTCTGATTGACTGAGCAACCTCAGGGGTGACTGGAGAAGCTGTCACCACTTGGTGGCAGTGTTGCTCTCTTGTATGATAGTGCTAGTCTCGTAGTCACAGGGAAGGATTCGCTTCCTTCCCCAGCACTGTTTTGTTGTGAGTTGTCAAGATAGTTATATTTCTTACTTGTACTGGGAGTTATGATGTCAAGTCTTTCTCTTTCTAAAGGATTTTGTGGTAAGGGCAAAACAAGGAGGAAGCTGGTTGTGTCCAATTGACAGATAGGATTTTTTCTTTAATTACTCATTTTTGAGATGGGTTTGTTCTCTAGGACCTAGACCTGGCAGCTGCTGCCTTAGCCGCCCAGATAGTGGGGTTCAGACATGTACCACCACCCCTGGCAAGGTTGTTTTTGTTTACTTTCAACAAACTTTGCTTTTCTGTGGCGAATAAAGACCAGTTTCTGAGATGAAGTGTTTTAACAGGGGATCTGATTGTTGGGGAGGGAGGTGTGGTGTGTGTGGGGGGGGGGGGGGTATTGTGCTTCTTGGCATGTCACTTCAGAAGTCAGGGACTGGCCTTGGCTGGCCGCTCCTGTGTCTGTCACCACTGCTAAGCCAGCATTGTCAGCTTTTCCTAGTGTGCCTTTAGAATTTAAATAGCTATTCCTTTGTATGGGGTGATCTGAAAACATCATCACCCTGACAATTTCTGCTTGGTAGCAAAACTCACGGAATAGAGCTGAGGGTTCTATACTGCAGCATAGAAGCTGAATGCCTGGGTATCAGGTGACCATGACTTGATTGCAGTACCCAGCTACCCAGCTGGCAAGAAGTTTCTCCACAGGGCCAAGTGAGTGCTCTGAGCATGTATCCCCAGGACAAAATCCAAAATAAGGTCATTCTTATTTTTAATTTTGAGAGGAAGACAGGGATTCCCATAGTCCATACTGGCCTTGAACTCCCAATTTTTCAGGTGGATAAAATTTGTGGACTTGTGCAAACATGAAACAGCCTCTAAAGGAAGGCTGGGGTGAGTGTATGGCAGCAGTAGGCAAAGAGTCTCACCAGGCTACTGGCATCCTGGTCCCTGCACAAACTGGCACCCTCAGCTTTGTACCCTACAGCTTCCTTAGGTACTGGGAAGGCCTTGCTGGACAAGGAGCATGAGAAATTCTTTCTTTGGCAGAAGCAGCTTGCTTAATTTTACTTAATAAGTATCGTTTGGGGGTATAATTCGCATACTGTACAAGTCATTTATTTAAAGTTCACACTTCACTATTGCTATCTTCAGAGAGAAATGTCCACAGCATTGTGCAGCCACCAACCACAATACAATTTTAAAATTCTTAAGTCTCTAGAAAAAATATGTCTAACCATCACATGTAGTCCACTGATCCCACCCCTACTGATAGGCAATCACTAATCGACCCTGCCCCTGTAGATTTGCTTATCTGCAGAATAGGTGGCCCTCTGTGCTGGCTCCTTCCACTTCTCATGATGTCCCTTTAGTCTTCTGTGTTGTCACATCTGTCTGTGCTTTCCTCATTTTTCCGATGGAGGCTAATGCTCCGACCTGTAGGAGGAACATTCTGCTTAACATTTCTCAGTCGGTAGATATGAGTTGTTTCCCATTCTTGGCTGTAGGAACCATACTGTTTTGAGTGTTGCCGGAAGAGGAGGCTGTGGATGGCTGTTAAGAAAGGGAGTTAGGACTATGGATGTGATGCAGCGGTAGAGGTTTACCGAGAATACATGAGGCCTCGGGTTTGATCCCAGACATGAAGAAACTTAAATGTGAGAATGTGAGTGGAGACTCTTTGCCCCCTGCCGGCCATACACTCACCTCAGTTTGAGTTGGTGTGGAACTCCTTCCAATGTACATGCCCGAACTTCTGACCTATTGGGCTGGTTATGCCGAGTGAGAGCTGGAGGAAAGGGGTCTTGGCACTTAAGTCCTCCCCGCAGGCTGCCCTTGCTTTTGCGTCAGCCTGATTCTCTTGGGTCCTGGTACTGCCCTCATGAGCTCATGGGAAACCCGGTATTCAAGGAGTCTCCCTCAGGGCTCCCACAGCTTGTTTTACCCCTGGGAGACAGCCAGGGGGTCATGGAGCGGTGACATTTGCAAAGTGCCATGTTTGCTTCAGTTGTCCTCAAGCTTAGCACACCCCTGAATGCTTTTGAGACTTGTGGAAATATAGGCTGTTGGGCATCACCCCAAAGTTATGGTTCTGGAGAGGAACCCTCAAGCCCCAGGCAATTACAGGAAAGGGCTCATCATCTTCTATCTAAACTTGGCCCCCCAAAGTTCTGAATGGTCAGTAACTATGTACATCAGAATATAAGATAGAAATATGGCCAATAGCAGAAAACTCACGAATACTAGCATCAGCTGCAGTACTTCTCAGTGTGTCTCATTTAGTGTTTCTGCTTTTACACACATCATTTCTAGGTGTTGCTACTCATTTTTAAAGGGATGGTGGACAGATTGAATAATACCTATGGCTCCCTCTGCTCTAATTAGCTCTCTCTGCAGCTAAGTTCCATTCAGTTCTAATTAATATTAAATCCAGTCTCTTGCTGCACATGAACTGTTCACAGTTTTAGGAAGAAATTACCAAAGGTTTTGTCTGGACTGTACACCTCAGCTGGTCCTTGTGCAGAGGACTGCATCATAGTAGAAGAGTATGCCGCAAAGGGGAAGTTTTGTGGCCTTACCTGATAATTCGCTAATGAAGCACACTTTGAGACATTACCAGGAACCCCAAAAGTTAGTGAGAATTAAAACATGCCTCGCCAGATGGTTTCTGTCATTTGTGTCCTGGAGATGGTGACGCTGTGTGTACCCCTTGTGTGTGGGCTGGCAGCCCCAGGGTTAATGCTCTTGGCACATTTAGCCAGCTCTTGCTTTTCTAAAAATCCTGAGACAAAGCCAACAGATGCATTATGCTGGTGTCTAAATGGACTTTTTCAAGTAAATTTGTTTTAGCGCATTCATACAAATGAAAATATTTTCAGTCTAAGTCCTAAAAGATTTTAAACATCGTTTATGAAAGCAGAAATACTGTAGTTATGGTCTTGCATATTCTGAATATGATTGGTAGTGGCAAATGAGAAATTTTATAATTGGGAGAATACAGAGTTCTCCACAGAATGCTGAGAACCATGGCTTGTTTCCTGTGGGGCACATTAGCTGGAAAGCTTTGGGTAGGAACTTCTTATTAGGTTCTGTTTTACTGGATAACAGCCACCTCCAGTCTCAGCCAGTTCTGAGTTTCTGAGTTCTACCTCAGTCCCCATTTTGGGTTGTATGTGGTGACTGTATCTTTTGGTTACCAAAAGAAAGTTTTTCATTCACCTATTAATACCAGCCTTTTCTCTTACCAAGACCTGAGTTTAGGGGTGTAGTGGACATGGCAACTCTTATAAAGGAAAATAATTGAGGTGGCGACTTTCAGTTTCAGAGGTTTAGACCATTACTATGGTGGGGAGCATGGTGGCATTCAGGCAGACATGATACTGATTACATCTTGATCAGAAGGTAATAGGAAGTAGACTGTGACATTGGATGGTATCTTGAGCATAGGAAACTTCAAAACCCGCCCCCGCAGTGACACCTTCCTCCAACATGGCTATGCCTCCAACAAAGTCACACCTCCTAATAGTGCCACTCCCTTTGGAGGCCGTTTTCTCTACCCTCCATGGGATTTAGATTGGAAGGCACAGGAGGGAGTCCTCTCTTCACAGAGCCATATTCATTCTTTTCAAGGCTCGCAAAGAAAAAAAGCTGGAGCTCTCCTTTCTTCAGGGAAGCAGCATGCACCACACTGAGGACATGTTTTGCAACTCTTCCTAATTCTGCAGTCTCGGTCACACCTGGTGTCTGTCCCCACATATAGCAAACTGTATACACTTACCTCATGTTTTTCCAGCCCACACCAGGCCGCTGATTTCCTTGTCTTTTGGGAGGGTCCCTCCTCACTTCTGATGCTCAGGTTTGGCTTTTGTTTTGGTTTGTTTTTCCCTTTGCTCTCTTATTTCCATCCATCGAAACTGAGATCATTTTGAGGCTGTGTCTGTGTGAATATATTCTGATGTAACCACAGAGGGGGACTCATTTGTCTCCAGTAGCAAGTATGGACAGGAGCACAGCCCTTTCCGCTGACTCTGTGATCTTCCGGTGCAGCCTGGCCTTGTTGCTTCCCATGCCTCCTTCATCTGTCTTTCCTCCATTGCAAGCTCTGTTAACAAAGGAGGAGGCATCAAGGAGGAAAATTGTGAACCCAGTCACAAGCCTTTATATTCCAGAGAATAGAATTCTCCCACAAATGCCTTGTGGGCTTCCCTGTGCTTCTCATTGTTTGAACCTTGTCAGCTAGCTGTCTGTAGTGACCAGGAAAGCTGGGAGGCCTTGATATTTGGCTGAGTGTATTTGCTGCCTTGTCTGGTATTTGGGGAGTGACGATAGGGTAGGGCTGGAGGCCTGTAGCACTACCTGTGTGGAGGTCTGTTGCTTCCTGTTTGTGTCCTGTGCTCAGGCAGCCATGATTTGACTTGGATATTTTCTCTTGCCCGTAAAGCACCTTCTGCTTCTTTTCTCCCATCTGCAGGTGATCTATGCTTCAACACTGGCAGATTTCCCAGCATTCTTTCTGGCCACCTCAGTACCAGCATTTCTCCCCTTTCCTCATAGGACAGAGCTGGCCTCTCCATTCCAGTACTCCTCACTGGCTTCTGGGTGTGCCTGTTTCTTACCTCTGGCTATTCGTGGTAACCCCCACACCAATGACACTGGCTACATAGAACCATTCAAATGTCAGCCAACCAGACTTCAAAGCAACAAAAAGTTAGCTCCTCATGCTGGGCACAAGCGAACTCACACAGTATTCAAGAGCACAGATCTATGCCTTCACCCCCTCTCTGGAGCAAAATTGTTAGATTTGCTGCCTGAGAAAGATCTAGGAGATTACCCTTTGCACCACCTGCAACTCAGAACCACAGATGCTTGCTGCAGAGCCTAAGTTCTTTGTGTGTTCTCTCCTCACTGACATGGTAATCTACAGGCAGAGTCAAGGTTACCTACACTTCTTTCCCACAAGAGTGTTGCTGACAGTATGGGATGGGTATCCAGTGCACCACTTTCAAGGAGTCCTGAAAGTCATCTGCTCAAATTTCTTACAGATGGAGAAGCTGAGGCTTGTGAGAACAAAACCTATTGAAGGTCACCCGGGCCTTTCATTGATGGATTCTTATCTCTTTCCAGTTCTTAACTCTTATGTGAAACCTGTCACCAAGCAGCTTCCTGTCTCCCTAGTTTCCAGTTTCTGTTCTTAGCTTCTCTGCCATCTCCTGTGCCACTGTGTCGTGTTGTGCCTAAGAGCACTCAGGAAATAATGGATGAATGTAATCCCATCTTCTTCAGTGATTATTAAGTTGTAAGCAGGGGACTCTATCTGCCTCACCAATGTGGATACTGGGAACCAAAACTGGGTTTTCTATAAGAGCATACTCTGAACCACCTAGTCATTTCTCCAGCCCCTTGAGACTATATATACACTAATGGCAAGGTGAGAAGATTGATTTTGTACTTAAATGCTTATCATCAGTACCCTAAGGCTATTGATTATGATAAATCCTTCTTGATAGTCTAGATTTTTTTCTTGTTTAAACAAAACAATTCTTAGTGTCTCATTTTATATATAAAAAGGCCAAGGCCCACAGCAGCCTGCATTTGCCCTGTACTTAGGAAGACTCCAGGGACAGCATTCAGTGTTGGCCAGTTACAGAGTAGCTTGGTCTGGGGTGGGCAGGCGGGCGTGAGGGCAAGTGTGGACTTTGGTACAGCTCTCAGTGCTCTGTACCTGGTCCTGCCTCAGTGCTTTGTTCTGTAAAATGTGTTAGCAGTCACTGGAGCTGTGAGGGGCAGTATTGCACCAAGAATGAGGGCTGTGGCCTCCCACGTGGGGTAGAGGTGAAGTCTTGAGAAAACAACAGAGAACTTAGGATACATAGAGAGCCTGGGGGGTGGGGGAGTAGCATGCCTTTGGGAGGGCAGCCTCTGCAGGAGGTCTTGGTAATACCAAGCCTCTTGCCTCCCACACCCTCCTGTTCCCAGATGCAGCATTTCAGCTGCGACTCTTTCCACTACCTCATTCCAGCCTGCCATCTTTTGTCTTGGTTTGTCACGTGGCGGGGGGTGAGGGTTGGGGGTGGAGGAGACAAGAAACAAACCACAGAGCCAGGCATGGGCGGGCACTCCCGTAGTCTCAGCACTCAGGAGGCTGAGGCAGAAGAATCAGAGAGTTCAAGACTAGGCTGGACTACACTACACCGCAAGATTTGTGTCCAAAGGAAAAAAAAATAAAAAGGAAGTGAAGCTCCATGCAGTTAATAACTCCCACAGTGATAAGTAATTGTGGGGCTGCTGACCCTTTCGAGAAAGCCATGTGTGACCTTGAAAATACTTGATCATTTGGAGAATCAGGGTATTGTCTTGGTTAAGGGTATCGATCAAAGAATTTTCCAGTTTGTTGTGTAAAACACATCATTACGCCTCAGAGTAGATAGGATGGTAAATTTTGGTTATGGATTCTCCTCTGTAAAATTGAGAGCCTTAAAGCCATTAACACCCTTCCCCGTTCTCTGCCGCCTTAGCCTTTGCTCAACTTTCTGTTTCTGTGAATGCAGCTACTTCAGATGCTTCCTGTATGTGACCATGCAGCATTTGTCAGCTCTTTCAAGTTTATTTAACTTAAGGTACTTTCCTTCAGCTAGCTTATGGCAGGGTTTCCCTTTTCAAGGCCAAATTGTTTTGTGTTGTAGATATATGTGCCGTGTGGTTTTGCTTATACTGACTGGACTTTTCTGGTGCCCTTCTTCTAGCAGTTGTGACTAACACTGCTGTGAACCTAGCGCAAATACCAGAAGTGGGTTGGTTGCCAGATGATATGGCCCCTGTGTTTTAACATTTGATGCGAACTTCCATACTTGGATGGCAACTGTGCCTTGTCACTGGCAGTGCTCAGGGGTTCCTGTTTCTTCACATCCCAGCAACCCTTGCTATTTTCTGATTAATTTGATAGTAGCCATGGGTGTGAGGTGATGAATACTTCATTGTCCCACTGTAGCTCCTCTGACCTGTTTGGTAACGGTGAGGCTGTGACCCCCTTGTCCATAGTCTGTGCAGGTATAGCACAGTACGTACCAGTATCTTCCTGACGGTAGACACACACACACACACACACACACACACACACACACACACATACACACACACTCGTGCGCGCGCGCACGACAGCCACATTGCTTGGTTTGGTTTTGTGCTATAAACTTTTGCAGTGTAGCCCAGACACCAGACAGCCTGGAGCTCAAATTCCTCCTAAGTGCCTGGACTTACAGGCCTGTGCCGTCACACCTCTGTCCAGCTCACTTAACATCAGACACTGTAGTTTGGAGAATATTCCTGTTATTAAAAAGAAGCCTTCAGTCCCCTAGATAGTGTACTGGTCATTTGCAGAGTTGCCTCAGTTTGCCAACTGCCTCACAGTCACCTGAGGATGAGGAGGGTACCTCCCAAACTGATACATCCAGGATGTTTGCCCTGCTCTGGGCTTCCCAGGAAACCGGCCTCAATCCCACATTTAACAAGCTGGATACTGTAGGAGCTGGGGGGGAACTGGGTCCACTATTTAAGCCTCTTGTTTCACTGCGTGAATCTCCCCATCCCTTCTCCCCAGAAAAGCAGACCTTTCCTGGCTCTCAGGCTGTGAGCTTCCTCTCAGAGTCCTGCCTTAGATCACACTCAGATAAGCATTGTGTAATAGGCGGGTGGGACTAGGGTTTCAGTGACAGATGCTGGGGAGGATGGGGAGGGGGAAGGGAGGGTAGCAGAAGTTGTAGTTGGAGCTTTTGGCCTCTCCTGCTTGGAGCTCTACTCCAGGCCTGCTGCCCAGCATTGTCCTAACCAAAGGCTCCTGTGAGATTCCGATTGTTGCCTAGGTCACACATTTCTTTCCTGTACCCCTCATGTTACCCTCCCCCTGAGATTCTTACAATGCCCCCCCATTCCCATTTCCACTTTATTCCCTCCCAGCACTAAAAAATGTCCATCCAGCACAGGCTGTGACATAATCCTGCTTGTTCTTTAATTATTTCTAACTGTAAACCTTCCAGTGCCCCTCTCCAGAGATGAGTCCCTAGTGTGCACCCCACTTTGCTTTTTATGATTTAGGGGTCATGACCCACCGCTTCAAAGTGCTGGTCCAACATGCATATGCTCCGGTGCTTCAGACCCTGCACCCCACTATGGTGCTTTAAAGAAATAGTTACGGGCCAAGGAGCAACACAGGGCAGTGCTAAAAAAAAAATGTAACTTTCACAGAAAGTTCAGTGAAGGGACAGGGCAAAATATGAGGAAATAGTAGCCATGCTTAGCCTAGGGAGGAGGACTGTAGGAACCTTACTCTTTAAAAACTATGTTCCATAAATATGTAATCATACACAAATATGAAGATAAATATTTACAATTTCTGGGCCAGAAAGGGAAAAGTTGAACTTCCTTTGAAAGTTGCAATTTGTACTGTTACAGTCTGCTTGTCTTTCCAGTCATATTTCAGTCCTTTACACCTCTGAGCCCACAGTGCAATAGCTCCATCTCCTGTTTTGTTTAGGGTGTGTATGTGTGTGTGTGTGGTGAGAGAGAGAGAGACTTTTTTAAAATATGCTTTATCAGTACTAATCAGGTACTTCACCTAGGGATACACCTCCAGACCTTGTAATAATCTTTGCCATGTCCTTAAGGAAAATTTTAATAAATGTCTAAAA
This sequence comes from Phyllotis vaccarum, assembly GCA_033318265.1. Taxonomy (NCBI): domain Eukaryota; kingdom Metazoa; phylum Chordata; class Mammalia; order Rodentia; family Cricetidae; genus Phyllotis; species Phyllotis vaccarum. The sequence continues at coordinate 108,030,149 of JARWLC010000001.1, read as the reverse complement.
CGTACAAGATGTAGTAACCCCTGTTCCCGGGATAATTCAATGGATTTATCACGTTTTCAGACTTCCTATAGAGCATTGAGCCAAATCTGTTTGTGGAAATAGAATGAAGGGGCAGTTTAGAATGGCACTTGCTCTGCTGTGGGTTGGACGTGTACCTCACCTAGATTCATATGTTGAAGCCCTGGCCTCCGATGTGATAGTGCTGGGTAGGAAATTAGGTACAGCCGTAGAACCAGACAGCTGTGCTTCCCCAATACTCCCAGCATACTCCCTCTCCCTCTTTGACTCTTCCCAGCTCTGCCTTGGCTTGATAGTGAGAGGAAGTGGGTGTCTTCACCAGGCCTCACCAGAAACAGCAGCAGAGAGCCTGGACTTCTGACCACACCTTTCTGGGGAGCATCCTGCTTTACAGAGGCTAGAGTTGGGAAGAGTGTGTGTGTGTGTGTGTGTGTGTGTGTGTGTGTGTGTGTGTGTGTGTGTGTGTGTGTGTGTGTGTGTGTGTGTGTGTGTGTGTGTGTGTGTGTGTGTGTGTGTGCGCGCGCGCGCATCCTGCTTTACAGAGGCTAGAGTTGGGATGAGTGTGTGTGTGTGTTTTTCCTAGTATATTTTTCTGTTGTCCAGGTGACTCACTGTATCTGTCCTTGACTATTTATGTTCAGATCGGGATCTTTTGGAAAGAAATTTATTATTGCTTGATTTATGTGGGTGGTGGATCTGGGTCAGCAGGGAGGGACTTCTTTCTGAATGCATTTCTTATGAAAATTGTAGTAAGAGGTTTCTCAAGGTTTAGGCCCGCAGACCCACAGACCTGCAGAAACACACAAATGAAAGACCCCCCCGGGGGTGAGGGACCCCCGAAACGGACCTTTCCTCAGGAAGAGACCCCCTGGGACCCAAGAAGGACCGAGTCACAGATCAGATGCAAACAGCACGAGGTTTATTGAATAACACAGATATCTGTAGGCAAACAAGTCTCTCGAGAAGACTTGTGCGCCTAGCCCTTTGTTCAGGGCCTTTTTATAGGGTTAGGGGAGGCAAAAGCATGCATACAGAAGCAGAAGCATAGTTACAAGGTTTTTATTGGCTGGTTTGAATGAAGCTATTCTGTTGAGGGGGTGAGGGCCAGGCCACCACCTGGCCTGCTGTTTATCTTTCTGGGAACTCTGTCTTCTATCTTTCTCTGGAACTTCCCCGGGTCCTTGACTGGGGCCAGCTCACGTAGCCATGTAACTCTTATCTTTCTTCCCCCTCTGCCCTGCTGACACTGTGAAAGCTTTTATTATTAAGTTTTAGAGATGCTGGTGTCTTTACTGTCCTTGCAACGTGCTGTTGCTAGCACTACTTCTTGGATAAGAGAAATTTGCTAAAACAAGCAAAAGGGAGGGGGCCTTACACAAATACTTACATTAATTTTACACTGATTGACCTGGGGCCCAGGCATAGAGCTTGCTAACTCTTTACCCTTAAACTAACCCATGATTCTTATCCTGTTCAGCCATGAGGCTTGGTACCTTTTCTCAGAGCAGCATAGTTGTCCTCTGCTTCTTCTGGCTTCTCTCTGGCATTCTGCTCTGTTCTTCCTGTTCCCAGAGTCTTCTTAGTCTGGTAGCCCCACCCACACTTCCTGTCTGCCTTTGGCCAATCAGTGCTTTTTATTAAACTCATAGGTGGGACAATTATTTACAATGTAACATCATAAATCCACTACAGAAAATGGTATTAATTTTAGTTCAAACAATTATCTTTGACTAAGATAATGAGATTTGGCCAGTATTTGAAAAGACAAATGTATTTTTGTATTTTATTTAATGGTCAGAATGCACATGATGGGCAAAGTCATTGTTTAATTTGAAATTTAATTTAAAGGTACCCTAGGACTAAGGGGTTAGCTCAGTGGTAGAATATTTGCCAAGTATTCATGAAGCCCTTGTCAAGATCCTCAGCATTGCAATAATAATAATAGTAATAGTAATAATAATAAATAAATACAAGGCATGCCTGTTGTCTCATGTTACAGTGTCACATAGTATGACACCATCAATTAGGACTAGATGACAGTTTGGCATCAGTGAACATGCTGACTGCCCATGGGGCTTTCAAATGTGTATGAATAGAATTCCTAGCTGAGAAAGCCTAGTTCACTGGGTCTACCTGAGAGTTGATGGTTCATCAGGCCTGAGTGAATGGGACCAGTACTCGTTTCTCAGAGCTCTCAGGGTTGTCTCTTGTCATTGCTGCTAGGGACAGAGTCTGAGAATTGGGCTTAAGGCCTGTGTTCTGTGCACCGGGATCCACATGTTGTTGAAGGGAGCTCTGAGACAGATCTGTCTTCTGTGCCCATTGTAAGCTCTAGGAAGGGAAGGCAGGATCAGCAGCTACAGTCCTGGACACCAGCTCGGTAATAACAATGCTGAGTGGTCTGACACCTTTTTAAAATACCCGTGAATAAAATCTGCGAGTCTGGTGGGGGGACCAGTCAGTCAGTCGGCTAACCCCATTTGGTTCCTGCTGTCTGGCTCTCTGGCACAGAAGTGTGGCACGCCTTGTTTCACTTCTCCTATGCCTGTGGATCAGGGTGGGGGTCTTGCCTAACAGGTGGTCCGTCATCTGTTGACCCAGCTCACCAACTTGACCTATTTCTCAGAATGTATGTGCACCCTCAGTCTTGGTGGAACTACTTGTGATCTCTCATCCTCTCTGCTGCTTTGCCCATGCTGTGCTTTGCACAGTTCCCTAGCCTTGGCAGCTGCTCTTCTTCTGTTTTAGGACTCAGCACTTGACTGCCCCCAGCCCCACAGAAGGGCTCAATTAGGGTTGGCCCATTTATCATTAATGGCCCTGTGGACTGTTGTCACCCCTGTTGACCTGTCTTCAACCACTCCTGACACCTTAGGGACAGAACTTGGTTTTATTTCTCCATTGTTCTGGGCCGAAGTAGTTGGATGCTTGGTTGCAGGAGAATTAACACTGAGTCTGTGATGATTTTATAAAGTTATATGTATATAAGGGTATGTATTTTTAATATCCACCTATCTCTGTAGATCTCAATAAGATAAATAGATGATGGGTGGTTAGATGGGAGGATAGATGGAGATGGATGGATGGACATCAGACAGACAGATAGGATTTATGTAATTTAAGGATAAAATTGTTTTGGAGAGACACTGCCCAGTCACTTATTACCAATATTTCATGCTCTACAGGCTCGTCCCAGGGCCTTGCCCCTCTGACTTCTTTCTTTTCCCCCCAGTCTTCCCAGGGTGTTCCAGGCTTCGCTGGTTCCTTTTTCCGAGATTCTCTTTTATTTGATGCTTGTGTTTGGGCTTCCATGATGCCTGTATAAGTTTGCACTCCCACAAGCAATGGATGAGTGTTCTCCTTACCCCAAAAGTAACCAGCCTGAGCTGTCATTTGTCATATTGATCTTAGCCATTCTGACGGTTGTAAATAAAATCTGAATGTCCCTGGTGAATAGGAATGTTGAACATTTCTTTAAATGTTTAAACCATCTCAGTTTCCTTGGTTGATTTCTTTTTAGATCTGTACTGGTTTTTAAATTGGGTTATTTATTTTCTTGGTATTTGGCCTCGTGCATTCTTTCTGTATTTTGAATATTACTCCTCTAGTGAACACATAGTTGGTAAAAGTCTTTTTCCATTCTGCAGGCTGCCATTTCTTCCGATGATGGTGTCCTTTGCCATGCAGAAACTTTTCAGTTTCATGAGGCTCCACTTATTAATTGTTGATCTTAGTTATCTGTACTTTTGTGTTCTCTTCAGAAAGTCTTCTGTGTCAGTGAGTTCAAGGCTACTCCTCACTCTCTCTTCCATCAGTGTTTTATGATTTATCTGGTTTTATGCTGAAGTCTTTAATCTATTTTGAGTTGAGTTTTGTGCAGGGTGTTAAATATGGATCTATTATTCTACATGCTGGCATCCAGTGTGTATTTTTGGCTTTTTTTTTTTAAAATCAGGTGTTAATAGATGTATGAATTTTGGTCTGGGTCTTCAATTCTATTGAGCATGTCTGTTTTTGTGCCAACACCATGCTGTTTTAACTATAGCTCTGTAATACAATTTGAGGTCAAGAATGGTGTGATACCTCCCGCACACCTTTTATTCTTCAGGATTGTTTTAACTCTCCTGGGGTTTTGTGTGTGCATTTTCATCCGAAACTAAATTGTCCTTTCAAGATATGTGGATTGTTGTGCTGGAGGTTTGGTGGGGCTTGCATTGACTCTGTAGATCGTGTTTGGTAGGATGGCCATTTTTGGTATGTTCATCCTCCCAGTCCATGAGCATGGAAGATCTTTCCTTCCTCTGAGATTGTCTTCAGTTTTTTTTTTTTTCAATGTCTTAAAGTTTTTATTATACAGGTCTTTCACTTGCTTGCTTAGAGTTACCTCAAGACATTTTATTTTATCTGAGGCTGTTGTTTCCCTGATTTCTTTCTCAGGATGTTTGTCAATTGTACATAGGAGAGTTACTGTTTTTAGTGAGTTGATTTTGTATTCAGTCACTGTGCTAAAAGGGTGGATCAGCTGTAAGAGTTTCCTGGTGGAATTTTGAAAGTTGTTTATGTATACCATTATATCATCTGCAAATAGCGGAAGTTTGACGTCTTCCTTTCCAATTTGTACCCTCTTGGTCTCCTTCTTATTGTCTTATTGCTCTATCTAAGACTTCAAGTATTACTGAATAGATATGGAGTATATTGAATAGATATTCAAGTAGTATTGAATAGATATGGAGAGAGTGGACAACCTTGTCTCGTTCTTGATTTTTGTGGAAATGCACTTGTGTTTCTCTCTATTTAGGCTGATATTGACTGTAGGCTTGCTGTAAGCTGTCTTTATTAAGTTGAGTCTGTCCCTTGTAACCCTGATCTCTCCAGGACTTTTATCATGAAAGGGTGTTGGATTTTGTCAAAGGCCTTTTCTGCATCTAATGAGATGATCGTGTGGTTTTGTCTTTCAGCTCGTTTATATGGAGGGTTACATTTATTAATTTAGGTATGTATGTTCAACTTTCTATTTCTGCCTCTCTGGGATGAAGCTTGAGCATGGTGGATGATCTTTTTGACGTGTTATTGAATTAGGTTCATAAGTATTTTATTGAGAATATTTGCATCTATGTTCCTAAGGGAAATTGGTCTGTGCTTCTCTTATTGGGTCTTTATATGGTTTGGGTATCAGAGTAACTGTGGCCTCATAAAACATTGGGCAATGTTCCTTCTGTTTCTACTTTGTGGACTAATTTGAGAAGTATTGGCATAAGCTCTTCTTTAAAAATCTGGTAGAATTCTGTGCCAAATAGTCTGACTCTGAGCTATTTTTGATTGGTAGACATAATGACTACTTCTGTCAGTAGGGCTTATAAACCTGCTTTTAATTGGGTTATTTAAATTATCTGATCTTGAACCACCTTTGGCAAGTAGTACCTATCAAGAAAACCATCTGTTTCTTTTAGATTTTCCAATTAGGTGGAGTGCAGGTTTTTAAAGTATGTTCTTATGAGTCTCTGGATTTCTTCAGTGTCTGTTGTTGCACGCTGCCCCTCTATTTTTATTTATTTGGATTTTCTCTCCCTGCCTTTTAGTTAATTTGGATAAGAGTTTGTCAGTATTACTAATTTTCTCAGAAAACCATCTCTTTGTTTTATCGGTTCTTTGCGTTGTTTTGCTGTTGCTGTTTCTACTTTATTGAGCTCAGCCCTGGCGTTGCTTATTTCTTCCGTCTACTCCTTGGGGTTGGTTTCCTCTCTTTGCTCTAGATCTTTCAGGTGTGCTGTTAGTTACTAGAAGATCTCTCCAACTTCTTTTTTTAAACATAACTTACTGCTATGAGTTTCCTCTTAGAACCGCCTTCATTATAGCTCATAAAGTTGGTATGCTGTGTATTTATTTTTTGTTCAGTGTAGAGTTGTTCAGTTTCTGTGAGTTTGTAGGCTTTCTGTTTCTGTTGTGTTGAAATTCAGCTTTAATTTGTGGTAGTCAGATAGGATGCAAAGCGTTATGTCAGTTTTCTTGTATCTGCTGAGACTTGCATTGTATCAGATACTTGTTCAGTTTAAGAGAGAGTTCCTTAAGGTACTGAGAAGAAGGTATATTCTTTTGTGTTTGGGTGAAATCTTCTTAAATATGATGGATTTATTTTGTTTATAACATGAGTATTTCTCCTTTTGACCTGTGTGTTGGTGAGAGTAAGGTATTGAAGCACCCACTATCAGTGGCTGTGATGTACTGTAGGATTTAAGCTGTTTCTTTCATTAACTTAGCTGTCCTTGTGTTTGGTGCACGGTTGTTAAAATTACAGTGTCCCTTTGGATTTTCCTTTGATGATGTTCTTCCCCATCTCTTCTGATTGGTCTGAAATCTTTCATAGGCTTTTATGAAAATCAGACAACCTTAGTTGTATCACCCAACAAACTGGCAAGTAGGCAAAGGCAGAGAACATTAGGAAGGACTTCATGTCTTAAAGCTCACATTATCATCACCACGAAACAGTGCTTTCAATCTTGCAGATCTAGTTTGGATAAAAACTGAAGTCCAAGCGCATACTTCATAGGTGTCTGTAGACAGCTCTAGTCAGAAACTACACTGGACTCGACCAAACAGCCTAAACCACTAGGAATATTCCTTGTTTCTGGCTGAGTTATACACCAGTATTATTAGTTTACAAGAGTGGGTTATTAGAAGAATTAGAAGCATGTTGTACTTCTGTGCGTGCTCAAGAATCTCATAGCAGGAGATTCAACTTCAGGAAAAGGTCAGTGCCAATAGCTGCTTGGGAAATGAGAACACAGGATTGTGTTGGATTTACCAGTCCGAAAAGATTCTGTTTGGGTGATTTTGAGACCTAAGCTGCCTGTGAAGGTTGTTTCAATTGCAGATGTTAAGACCTTTGTTCCTTAAGTTCAGTGTACACAGTAGCTCCTGAGAATGCTTCCCATCGTATTAGGCCCTGCTGTACCAGGACTTCTGCTACCTTTTAGTGCCAGGGTCACAGTGGGCAGATGGGACACTGTCTGTACACATCTGTGAGGCATTTGAGAGTTCCAGTATCTTCTGCAACAGGATCATGGCTTTTGCAGAGAGAGGGATTTACATTCATGAGATGTGAGGAGTTAAAATAAAACATCAGAATTTAGAAATTGGCGTGTGATCCTGGAATCCCTGCACACCTGCTTGCTTAATCCATTGGTCTTTCTGGGCCTTAGTTTCCTTTCCAGGCAGTTGTGTGTCTTCTAGAATTGTCCAGGTAAGTGACTACCTGTTTAAATGCCCAGTGTGGTGGCCTGCACTTGACAGGGCATCTGTTAATATTCCAAGTCCATATTGTCTCTTAGGGACATTTATTTAACTCTCTCAGAATACCTGACAGTGTAGTAGTGAGATTACTTCTGTGAGCCTGCTGGTTCCCGTGCTGGTTCCCTGCTGCCTAGCTGTGGGACACCAGGCAAGGCTCCTGGACACCTACCCCTTGCTGGCTTGTTGCTATCTGGGTTGTTTTTGTTTTTTGTTTTTTTAATATAAAACTAAATAGTTTACAAAACTAGATACTGGTGTCTTAGGGAGATTGTATTAATAAGTAACCATAGGAACATACTAACGGTTATGTGATTGTTCATTATTAAATAACCTCAAGAGGTAAGATAATGTAATCGTAAACCCTAAAATGTGCCCTTAAGTATTTCCTGGACTCCTTCAGCCTTTGCTTCCTATTTAATGTGTCGTTTTTATCATGTTTGTGACCCATACATAAGTCATTGGGATGAATATTAAAGCACAATTTTTAAATTACATTTATCTGTTTGTTCATGTATGCCATGGGTGGGGACAAGCATGCATATACCATGGCCCTCATGTGGAGGCCAAAGGACAGCTCTGGGGAGTCAGCTCTTTCCTTCTTCCTGTGGGTCCAGGAGATCAGACTTGGGTTGCCCACCTCAGTGACGTGTACCTCTAACTGCTGAGACATCCTGCTGGCCCCAAAACATAGGTTACATTTGCTGATGTTGTCTTAGCTAATTGGCAGAAATTTCTGAGTTGGCAAAGCATTTGAATACCTGCTTTTTGTTGTTTAAAAAACAGACCGTTCTGAGACTGGTGGAGTGACTCAGTAGGTAAAGGTTTACTATGTAAATCCAATGACCTGAGCTTAGTGTCAAGGACCCACATGCAGGCGGAAGGAGACAACCAATCCACAAAGTTGTGTATACACACACACACACACACACACACACACACACACACACACACACACACACACACACACACACACACACACAATTTTAAAAGGAAAGAAATACCATCCTACAATGTCCTGTTTGTTTATTTGTTTCCAGATTATTCAGAGCTGGGAGAACTCACTCCACGATCCCCTTTAGAACCAGTGTGTGAAGATGGACCATTTGGCCCTGTGCCTGAGGAAAAAAAGAAATCATCACGTGAGCTTCGAGAATTGTGGAAAAAGGCTATTCTGCAACAGATACTGCTGCTTAGGATGGAGAAGGAGAATCAGAAGCTGCAAGGTTGGTTTGGAGTTTGACCCTGATCAAAACTGATGCGCTTAGTTTATCCTTGCACACAGGATACAGTCTTAAAAACAGCAATCAAGGTAGCCTCGCATACATGGATGCTTGTCATGTTCCTTTACTTTTTCAAGGTAATACTGACACCATTTACTTGACAGACATTTAAAGGGATTCTTACTACGTCCCATATTCCTGTGTGGCATCATAAGCACCATGTCTATAGCTTCTGGAATGCAAGTGCCATTTAAGCTCTAGCCCTCAGAAGTTTATGTTGGATGGTTGGTTGGGTGGTTGGTCAGTCTGTTTTGTTGTGATGGCAGTTTTGTGGTGGTTTGTGGTATTTCCTTTTTATTTTTTTTCCTTTTTTTAAAATTCCCACCCTTATTTTCTGCCTAGATATTGAGAATAAACCGATCCTATGTAAATCCTTAAGGAGTGTGACTTCATTATATATGACTGTTTAGTAAGTTCCTTTAAAAAAATTACCTGAGCTTTACATGTACAGATACCAACTGTAAGTGACTTTCTTTGGACCGCCAGCCCCCAAATAATAGCATAGAGAGTTCTTATTAAGTATGAAAGCTTGGCTTTACTAGACTTGTTTTCTACTAGCTCTAATAACTTAAATTGACCGCTTTATAGTCTATGTTCTGCCACAGGCCTCGTTACCTCTCCTCCATACTGTGCATCCAGCTCTCTCCTTGGTGACTCCTACCTCTTCTTCCCAGAAGTCCCGCCTATCCTCTCCTGCCTAGCTATTGGCCATTTGGCTCTTTATTTAACTAATCAAAAGGTGCCTTGGCAGAGACACATCTTCACAGTATACAAAAACATTATCTGACGGTAACCAACATTACCAAGATATGATAGGCACTCAGAAAGTTTCGATTTTGTTTGCTGTTTCATTTCAAGACGTTAGTCAATAGGCACCGTTTTCAGAGTAGCTTATGCATCTGCATATCTGTCCCTATGGGAAACAAGTAGGTTCTAGGATATAAAGCACAGCCTGGATCTGAAGTCCTAAAGATTTTGAGTGGGAAGTCTGAACACTCCTCTACCAGGAGGTTCACTCATGATGACATTGCTTCAGGCAGTTTCAAAATTGGTGCTTTTCATTGAGCATTTTTGGTCACAAGTTTTTGTCTTTTAATAAGGACCCCAAAGTTTGAATAAGTTACTAAGACACCAGAGCTTATGAATAAACTCTCAGAATGTGTGTGTGTCCCCTGAGGCCCTGCTGGGTAGAACTCACTGCTGTTCTTTGCTGGCGTCATGGTGAGTAGATAGATGTCCTCGTCATCATCAGGTATCTATGAGTTAGGGCAGCACCAGATAGATGCAGGGAATGCACAGCTCTTGCTCAGAAGGGCAGGCTGATGAAATGTAAAGTGATAGCTAACGTAGGTGTGACTTTAATCAGAAAGCCAAGAACCGAAGTAATAAGACCAACATTTGGAAGAGATACCTAGAAATGAAACCAGTTCTCAATTGCTGAGGACATCTGTTGGGGTGCTCTGAGCAGTTGGGGTACCAGAAGGTTTTAACAGGTCAGAATTAAATCTTTCCTACTTTGTTCTTGTTACTTTTTTCTTGTGTACTCTTGAAGGTAATTCTGAAAGCAAGCATCAAAAAAACATTTGCCGAGACAAGATTATCCAAAGATGGCCCTGAGTGCTTTCTGTGTTGGCCATCTACTACTGGGCATGGGCCTGCCCTTAAAAGTGACTTGTTTCCCTAGTGAGACTCCACTGGAAAAAAACACTTTTGATTGGAAAGTGATTATCAGTTAGAGATGGCTTTGGGTTAGGGATGGAGGCTTTGTCCACTTCTCCTCTCAGACTGGGAGCCATCTTGCAATGGCCCGTGCAGGCCCCGTGCGTGCAGGCCCTGTGCATGTGCCCCAGTCAGTCTCTGGGAGTTCATATGCGCCATCAACCCTGGTGGGTTTAGATGGTCTTGTTTCGTTGGTGTCCCCTTTTGCTCTGGCTCTTACAGTCTTTCTGCTTCCTCTTCAGTAAGGTGCCCTAAGGCCTGGGCATGGGGGCAGATGGAGACGTCCAGGTTGAGTGTTCGAAGCTCTTTCTCACTCTCTGTCCATCATCTGGCTGTGGATCTTTATATTTGTTCCTATCTACTTCAGAAGGAAGTTTCTCTGTTTAGCCAGCGCATCTATTTATTTTTATTTTTATGTATGTGCGTGTGTTTTTTATTTTGATTTTACCTTGTGGTCCTTTGTGTATATAATATAGCTTCACACATACATATGAGACTGAGGGAATACTGATGATAATAATAAGTAAAAACATCTTATGGTCATAGCATTACAGAGTGTGGTACCAGATAAATAACAGCTATGTATTCAGAGATCTTTGTTGAAAATTGGAAAGGCAGTAATACTCATTATGTGGATGCTTAATGCTTTTTAGCGAGTCTCACAGGTGGCCAGGTAAAATGAAAACTGGGGTATACATATATAAGGAACATGAGACTGGCTGCAGCATGGGAATGTTAGAAGTCATGACCTCAGTATACCCCAAAAGCAAAGTGCATGTTGTATTCCCAGGGCTGACTAGACAGATCAGCAGAAGCTGTTGAGTTCATGCTGGGTTGCTTTGGTCACCTTTGTAGTAATATGTTTCTGGCTAGGCCTTTTTCCAGCCTAGCCCTGAGGTTCGGACCCATTCACAACCCCACTGCTTAACCCTAGAGCCCCAAATATTGATCAGAGTCCAAGCTGGCTTGCCTGCTCTTGAGGAAATAAAATAGAGGACATGACAAGGTCTTTCTATGGCTAAGCCTGCTTTCTGCTTTTTGAGTATATGATCCAGTACTAATTACTGCTCCAGAAGCCTTCCATCCCAGAGCGACGTTAACCCCACCACCTCGCTCTGACTGTCTGTGTTGTCCACACTTGGCAGCTGGGATTGTGGTTTTCCCCAGGGGCATGGCCAACTGGTGTTGATGTTAGGACTGACACAGTGTCCTAGTTGGCTTTCTATTGCTCTGACAAAACACTAAAAGGAAAAGTCAGCCTGGAGAGGAAAAAGTTTATCTGGGTTACAGGTTTTACACGCATCATCACCAGGGCAGGAGCTCAAGGGAGGACCATGGAGGCAGGAACTGAGGCAGAAGCCACGGAGCAATGCTTCTTACAGACTGGCTTCCTTCACCTGGCTGCTCAGCTGCCTTTCTCACTCAGCCTTTAGTCTCCAGATGGGGCAGAGTTAGGGTGATGTGGCCAAGGATTCATTTTAGCATTTCCAAGAGGAGGAAAGCAGGTGGCCTCAGTTTGACCTGTGCCATTGGCTGCATGTTCAGTAGTGGTTGGTGAGCAGGGGCCATGTGGGGTCACTGCGGCTGGCAGCCCCCAAGCTTCTGCTCACCTGCCCTCCCTCATCTCTTCCAGCCTCGGAGAATGATTTGCTGAACAAACGCCTGAAGCTTGATTATGAAGAAATCACTCCTTGTCTTAAAGAAGTAACTGCAGTGTGGGAAAAGATGCTTAGTACTCCAGGAAGATCCAAAATTAAGTTTGACATGGAAAAAATGCACTCGGCTGTTGGGCAGGGTAAGTGCTACCCCCACCCGACTAGCCAGCCACACCCGCGGTGAAGATATTTGCAAGTCTAATTTTTGTGGCAATCTTGCCTTTTCATTTTAAATCACTGTATTTCCACATGTCTGATTGATTGATGTGGGTTCCATCATCTTTGATGATCTTAATTACATTAAGGAAAATACCCAGAAAACCAGGGACCAATTATGTTGACAGGAAAACCCCAGGCTTAATTGCCCGTGAGCTAGATAAGTGATATGATAAATAGGAACTAAAAAGAAACTGTGTATGGCTTCCTGCTGGTTGTGTATCGCAGGGAAACAACAGATTTCTCAGCTCACCTTGTAGGCAGGGGATCTGGGTTTGGACCCCATCCGGGTAAGCACTTCATAGTGTAATCTTAAGCAAAGACTCAGCCTCCCTGAGTGAGCCCCACTTGGCTTTTAAATCTGTTCAAAAAGATGTGTTTCATTTTTAAGTATGTGTCTGTGTGTGAGTCTGTTCATGTGAGTTCCCACAGATGTCAGAGGCAATGGATCCCCAGAGGCTGAGTTAAGGGTGGTTGTCTGTTTCCTGACTCTTCCTGAAATGCTGCTAACTGCTGGGCCCTGTCTCTAGCCTGAACCTCAGTTTGTTCTTGTGTGAGATGTGGATGGTGTGTGGAATAGATGAACTGAGACCCTAGGTCGTGGGTAGAATCTGCCATCCTGGGCAGCTTGCATGGTGGGCAGTATGGGCATATGGGCGGCTTTCATGCCATCAGCCAGTCTGAATTCGCCTCATCCGTGGAGGTGAGTGCAGATCTGGAGATGAAGTCTGGAAACGTTTCCAGCAATTTGTCACAGTAATTCTCAAAAAACATGTGAGTCAGTACTTTGTCGCTTCCTCCCTCTCTCTCTCTCTTCTCTCTCTCTCTCTCTCTCTCTCTCCTCTCTCTCTCTCTCCCTCTCTCCCTCTCTCCCTCTCTCCCTCCCTCCTCTCTCCTCTCCCTCCCTCCCTCCCTCCCTCCCTCACCCTCCCTCTCTCCTCTCTCCTCCCTCCCTCCTCTCCTCTCTCCCTCCCTCCTCTCTCTCTCTCTCTCCTCTCCCTCCCTCCTCTCTCTCCCCTCTCTCCCTCCCTCCTCTCTCTCACTCCTCTCCTCCCTCCCTCCTCTCTCTCCTCTCTCTCCTCTCTCTCTCCCTCCCTCCTATCTCTCTCTCCTCTCTCTCTCCTCTCTCTCTCCCTCCCTCCTCTCTCTCTCTCACTCTCTCTCCTCTCTCCCTCCCTCCTCTCTCTCTCCCTCCCCTCCTCTCTCTCTCTCCTCTCTCTCCCTCCCTCCTCTCTCTCTCTCACTCTCTCTCCTCTCTCTCCCTCCCTCCTCTCTCTCTCCTCTCTCTCCTCTCTCTCTCTCCCTCCCTCCTCTCTCTCTCCTCTCTCTCCCCCTCCTCCTCTCTCTCTCCTCTCCTCTCTCCTCTCTCTCTCTCTCTCCCCTCTCTCTCTCCTCTCTCTCTCTCCTCCCTCCTCTCTCTCTCCCTCCCTCCCTCCTCCCTCTCTCTCCTCTCTCTCTCTCTCCTCTCTCTCCTCCCTCCTCTCTCCTCCCTCCCTCCTCTCCCTCCCTCCTCTCTCTCCCTCCCTCCTCTCTCTCCCTCCCTCCTCTCTCTCCCTCCCTCCCTCCTCTCTCCCTCCTCCCTCCTCTCTCTCTCCCTCCTCTCTCTCTCTCTCTCTCTCTCTCTCCTCTCTCTCTCTCTCTCCCTCCCTCCTCTCTCTCCCTCCCTCCTCTCTCTCCCCTCCCTCCTCCTCTCTCCCTCCCTCCCTCCTCTCTCTCTCCCTCCTCTCTCTCTCTCTCCTCTCTCTCCCTCCCTCCTCTCTCTCTCTCCCTCCCTCCTCTCTCTCCCTCCCTCCTCTCTCTCCCTCCCTCCTCTCTCTCCCTCCCTCCTCTCTCTCTCAGTACTAGTTAGGTTAGCACACTAAGTAATAGCTTTTCCCGTTCATCTTGTTCTCATTTCCTCTCCTCCGCCGTCTTCCTTTGTTCCCTGTCTCTCTCTCATTTTGTTTTGCTCTGATTTATTTTTATTATATATTATAAAAGCATCAGTCTAAGGCTGGAAAATTTACTAGCAGGGTAAAAAGTGCTTGCTATACAAGCCTGTCAGCCAGCGTTTGATCCCATGGACCCCACACAAAGGCGGAAGGAGAGAACCATCCAAAAAGTTCTTCTCTAACGTCCACAGCCAGTCACGGGATTCGTACACACACACCAGTCTTTGTGCACTGGAAGTTCTTTAAGAGTGAAGAGCTACATGTTAGAGCTTAATTTGGATGCATTTTGATGTTCCAATAAAACAATAATGATTTCTCTCGAAGTGGATCTTGGTGAACATTGGTATGAGTGGGTGCCTTCTGAGTAATCTGCCCTTAGTGCTGCTAAGCTCTGCCCGGTCCAAGGATCTGAATGAAGGTTGCAAACAAACACACATCCAGGGTTTCCTGCCACTGTCTTCATTGTGGGAAGCAGCCTACGTGTGCTACTCATTGCTAAGAGGAACAAAAGAACTAAGCAGTTTTTCTAACATTTTTTTTATTATTTTATTAAAGATTTTTAAACTTTCATGTGAATGGGTATTTTGCCTACATGAATGTCTGTGTACCACATGCATGTTTGGTGCCCAAGAAGTCAGAAGAGGGTGCCAGACCCCCTGGAACTGGAGTTGCAGACTGTTGTGAACCACCCATATGGGTGATGGGAATTGGACCCAGATCCACTGAAAGAATGGCTGGTATCTTTAGCCTTTGATCTGTCACTTCATCCCTTTTAGGCATTCTTAAAAACCCCTGTGAAGTGTGAAGACTGGAGTTTACCTCCTCAGAACCCATGTAGAACTTAGGTGTGGTAACTACCCATAAGTCCAGCACTCAAGAGGCAGAAATGGGATTTTCTAGGAAGGCTGGCTAGCTAGACTAGATACCCTGACTCAAAAACTAAAATGGCAAGCTATGGAGGAAGACACTTGATGTCAATTTTGGACTGTTATATGCACAGGCGTGCACCTCCCCTAACTGCACACATTCTAACAGACTCAAGCAAATAAGTGAATAAACAAAAGCTTTTACTGAGCTTTGACAGCATGCATCTTAGTGCTCATGGGTAGTTATTGCTAGTTGTGACCTTCCCCTCCTAGGGATTAAGGAGACTTGTGTGATAGTGGCCTCAGGCCCTCAGCTCTCATGGAGTTCTTATTACCATGCCAAACTGTTTCTGGCTGAGCCATGCCTCAGATTGCTGTTCTCAAGCCCCAGCTATATGTAGGATGGGGCTGGAGGCATGTTATGCACAGCTTCCAGAATGACCCTGGGCAAATGTCTTCACCTTTCTGCATTTCTGCCTCCTGGCTGGCAGCAGGGGAGCCTGGTCCAACACTGACCTGCAGTGCTGATGGATTGTGCATCCACCATGGCTGCTACAGTGTGACCTTCATGGCAGTGGTTGCAGACAGCTGTTTTGAAAAATTAGGAAGCAGAGATGACTGTACCATCTTTCCCTTTCTACAGGGAAGTGCTCTAACTAGGTGATGCTCTGAAGTGGTACCTCAAAAGCCTCAGTTACGTGCCTTTCTGCAGCTGCTCTAAATATATGAGCTTCTCAGAGGCCTGGCACCTGGGCCTTTATTTCATGTTCCATATAGTGAGGGGCTGATAGGCTCTGGGTATCTGGACCCTGTGCAGTGGAGTTGGGCAGGGCTATGGGATACGTCATAAGTGGAGCAAGCCAGAGTTGATCTAGAATTCATTTGACTTCTCTGACTTGGTCATTCCCTGAAGGAATGTAAACAATCAGAGGCTCTGTCATCCAGTTTCAACACACGAAGACTTAGCAACTTCAAACAAATGGCCACTGCTCTTCCAAGCCTCAGACTTTTTAAATAATACTAGACCAAAACCATGACTTTGACCTTTCAAGCAGAGGCTAAGTCACCTCAGAGACTGTCAAATGGGATAGTCCTCTTGTAACTGATGAGGCTTTTCCTCCCAATAGGGACTTTGAAATCTTTCCAAGTTAACACAAGAAGGGAGTGGCAGGAATAAAAAGTCAGTTTGGGAAAACAGAATTCTGTGGAACATTAAGTAACTCAAAGATTGATGTGCATCAGATGATTTCTTGAAAGGTAGCATAGTTCAGAAAATTTAGAAGCAAGTAGCTATTTCTCTCAGGATGTTATTGTGAAATAGCCATAAGCAATCAGCAGTTCCGAGGCAAACTTCACTTACCTTTCACCCAGCAGGCAAACTTCACTTACCTTTCACCCAGCAATGCAGTTCTCAGAAACTTGTTCTAGAAATTAATCAACCAGTGATTGCTACAAATAAGAATGCTTACTGTGCTATTTTTAGTAGCTGAAACCAAAACAAAGTGGCCCAGCCATGTGACCATCCCATGCGTACTCCTGGGGAGCAACACAGTGGGCATTTCCATGTATGAAGCATAGTACTGAGGGGATCGCTTGCAGTTGGCATCTCTCCATGGAGAAACTGTCACCGTACATTTCAGATGTCTAGGTTAGAGATGGGTCATTTGGCATAGCCTCATGTACTGTCATGATAAAATAAGCAGCGAGGCTTGTTCCCCTCCTACTTCCTGAAGCTTTCTGTTTTGAATGTTGGAAGTGTGTGTCCTCACTGGTTACGGGTGAATTTTTGCTTTTCATCTTATCCCCTTTGCATTGCCGGAGGGTTTTTTCTCTACAGAAGGAAGCATCTATTGCTTTTTACATTAGTGAAAATAGTTATTCAAGCATGAGCTGGGTGAACAGTCTCTTTTAGCCAGAATCCCCTGCCTGCCAGCCTTCTGTGACTGGTTTCCTCTGGAGTAGGAGTAAAGCAAAACTGAGCACAGGGGAAGGTGTTCCAGGATGAGCAAAGCACTGGGTCTGACTGAATGACTTCTTGCTTTCAGTCTCAGTAGTGGAGAGCAGGTACATCATCACCTTGACCTAGAGGTGTGGCCTCTTGGCCAGCGTAGATCTGGGAATCACCTGTGACTCGGAGGCAATAGAATTAGGGCATGGTTGAAGGGCAGCTTAAGATCAGGGTGCACTGCACGTAAGCAGACTCTGCTAATCCTGCAATATAAGACTGTCTGGTACTCACTGATAGCATGACCAGTATTCTCTTCCTCCCCAAAATAAATCCTGATAAGATAAGGGGAATGATTTAGTAATAAGAGGAAACTGGAAATCTCCTAACTTGGGATAGAATTTCCAGTTTAACAGAAAGTATTTGGTGAAAAAGCCCCTCTATAAATCACTCGTCATGCTATTATCTAGTTCACTGTTTGCTTTTAGTCAGGGTTTGAAGCATTACAGATTTGCTTTATACTTGTGTGCGTGCGCGCGTGCGTGTGCGTGTGTGAGTTTGTATGCAGTCGCGAACATACATGCACAGCACACCTAAGGCAGATCTCAGCAGGAATGGGAAGGAAGGAGAAAAGAGATAGAAGTGACGTCAGAAGCAGCTGTTAGGATATGTTAATTTCCTGTTGCTGCCGTAGGGAGTAACTACAGATTTGGTGGCTTAAACAGCACAAGCCAGTGAGATGGTCCAGTGGGAAGACATTTGTGCGCAGGCCTGATAAGCTGAGTTCAGTCTCTGGATTCCTCAAGGTGGAGGGAGAGAACCAGCTCTTCAGAATAATCTTCTGACTGCCACATAGGTGTGGTCCATACGTGTGCCTATACACACTCACAACAGTTTCCCTCTAAAATAAGTTTCAAGACCTGCACAAGTTCAAGTCACATAAAATCCCCTCTTGGAAAAAGGGAAGTGGACATGGACTCTCATCCCTCTTGAGCATGCTATTAGCAACCGACAACTGCTGATTCCGGAAAATTCGGCTTTCTCCAACAGTATGTCAGTCCCTGGATTTTGCTCCAGGTAGTCGACCAACAAAGCAGACCACATAGGCATAGAGAGTGTTTTTGTTTATTTGTTTTGGCTTGGGCATTTTTAATTTAATTTTATTTTCTTGTTTGATTTTAGGGGAATGTTTTACTCTGAGAGAAACATAAAATTAGAGAGGTGAGAAGGTCCTGGAAGAAGTTGGGAGGAAAGAATATGATCAAAATATAGAGCAGAGACATTTTTAAAACTACAGAGAAAAGTAGGGAGTGGCAGTATTCAGAATATATTATACACTTGCATCAAACACACACAATATTTTTCCCCTCTCAGTTCTGAAGCCCCAAGTCAAGGTGTTAGCTCCATTGTACCTGGCTTCCCCAGCTCCTTCTGGCTGTAGAATTTCTTGACACAAACTCTCCTCCTCTGCTTCCATGGGCACACTGGCTTCTCTTTTCAACTCCTTCTTGGGGTGCTCTTGTCAGGAACCCTGGTCTCAAGGGTCAGAGTCCAGGTTATAATTGTGATGATGTCATCATAAGTCCTGGCTTTTGCTACATCTGCAGAAACAAGGCCACTAGAGGTCCTGGGGAAATGCGTGTGTCCTTTCAGAAGCCCACTGTCTATTCACTGCTCAGAGTCGTCAGGTTAATGCCGAGATAAACATTTAGAGGGTGCTTGGGATGCAGTCACTTTGCTGGGCCTCCCTTACATTTCTCCCGACTTGATAAAGTGAGTGGGGAAAACCCAGCAACTGTCCAGGGTATCCTGACTCACTCAAGATAACTTCCCTCTGGCTGATTCTCTTTGCTTTTCCTTCATCTTTAAGATTTGGCTTGCACAAAGGAGGCTGTGAGATCTTGATTGCTGAGACACAGAGCCAGCTCCCTTTAGCCTGAGCCCCATCTCACTCTGATAGCCTACCTTTCCTGAGACATTTGTACCTTCTTTTCATTTCCTTAGAGTGGTGTTAGTTGGCTTTAGGTTGGTGCAGATCCGCATTGGTGCTGCACCACAGGTTTGTCAAGAGTATAATACTCAGATCATAATGTATCTTTTGAAAGGCGAAGGGACCAGACCGAGGGGAGGGGAAAATGAGGGGTGGGAGGAATGGAGGGGGAAATACAACACATTTTTGTTGCTTCCTGTGCATTCATAGCAGAACAAGAATTTCATTAACTAGGGGGGACAGCACAGTCAGTGTTTGCCTTGCAAGCATGAGGACCTCAGTTCTTTTCCCAGACCCCATGCCAAAAGCTGGGAGTGTCGGAGCATGCTTGTAATCCCAATACTAAGGAGGCAGAGATAGGCAGATCCCTGGGGCTCACTGGCCAGTCTAGTCTCCTTGAGAAATGTAGCTCAGTGAGTGGCTGTGACTTGAAATAAAGTGAACAGTGTACCTGAGGAACAGCACCTGAGGTTGTCTTCTGACCTCAGTGTGCATGCATACCTATACTCATCTGGCCCTGCACAGGCGCGCGCGCGCGCGCAGCGCGCGCGCGCGCGCACACACACACACACACACACAGAGAGAGAGAGAGGGGGAGAGAGAGAATTTGCAGCAATGAAAAAGGACATGATTCATTATTTATCAATGATCTTAATTCTGTGCATAAAGTCTGATTTAACATTTTCATCTGTTTTAGGTGTGCCACGTCATCACCGGGGTGAGATCTGGAAATTTCTAGCTGAGCAGTTTCTCCTTAAGCATCCATTTCCCAGTAAACAGCAGCCAAAGGATGTGCCCTACAAAGAACTCTTGAAGAAACTGACCTCCCAGCAGCATGCCATTCTTATTGACCTGGGTGAGTCTGCCCGTCCACTGCAGACAGGAGTGGGTGCTCCACGCTTGAGGAATCTGGAGAGAATGTCCAGGTCATTTAGTGATCTGCCCTTGGGGTTAGCAGTTGCGCTTGAGTGCCAGGACTTTTCATTTCAAAACCCTGCAGTGGTCACAGATACCTCTAAGGGAGCATAAGCACCTCCCTTTTTTGCATGGTGGCTGACTTACTCTGTTTGGTATGTAGTGGGGCGTGGGGAAGGGTAAATGGTCATCATTAAGGATATTAAGACATAATTCTGGCTTAGTTCAGTAATTCCTATTTCCAAGGGATGGTTTACAGCCTGTTGGAGGATCATCCTGGGAAACACACTGACTTGGTTTAGTTTTAGAAACATTCCCTGGTCTGTGGTGTACAAACAGAACTCATTGGAAAAATTGGAGAAAGCTGTATGTTTGCAATGTCTTCTTGGAAAGTGGATAATGCCTTATTTCTGGAATAGCTTTTAAAACACAAAAAGGAAGTAGTGTGTTGGATGTCTTTGCAGTTGCCATGGGGAAGACCTCGCTGACTTAGAATTGAATTATGTTGAACAAGAGACCCTCTGACTGTTGGTTGCTAAGCAGGCATGAAGGTGGCTGGGTGCCTTCTCTTCACACTCAGAAGGCCTGTCTGCCACAGGGAGCTGGCTCCATGGCTAGAGCTCATGCTGCTGGTAGAGCATGTGGTTCTGCTTCCAGAATTGCCAATTCTAGGAGCTAAGGCCACCCCCCAGGTCTCCTGTCTTTGCTCAGGGCACTGCATGGCCCCGTTCTATGGGTACTTCACTTGCTACAGTCACAGCGGAGACAGTGAGCTGGGCCAGGCAGGAGTCAGTTTCAAGCCACAAACCTCATGCTTCCGTTAACAGTCTTCAGGGTACTCTGTAGTGCTAAATAACTACACATTATTTAGCTATACATTACACATAGCTAAGTGCACGGAGAGGTTATATAATCTGTTCAAGATCTCATTAGTAATTTGTCGATGAGCAGCATATGAGAAGTATGTTTGTCCCCTTCTAGCCCCTAGTTCTGCTCTGTAGGACACAGCTGTTTATAGTATCCTCTCAACTCGAAGGACAGTGCCCGACACACAGGAGGTACTCGTTCTCTTTCTGCTGTCAGTTGTGAGACATTCCTGAGGAATAAGGAAACTGAGGCACTGAGCAATCACATGGTCATCAGCGCAGAGGTGCTGAACCTACCCACTATCCTCCTGCCATCCCTAAAACTCCCAGGGCCAGTAGACGCCATGTTGCTAAGGAGATGCTAGGCAGATGAAGGGTGATGCTGACAGGCATGGCAGGCCTCCAGCCAAAGCCCATCTGCCCAGTGACCCTGACGATGGGTGGCTGTTTGTACACTGGCAGGTAAGTAACAAAACAGCGACATCATGTTCCTGCCATGTGAAGTGATCTGGAAACAGACATGGTGGAGGAGTGTGACAGGGTGTGTAGATCGCCTCTCCTCCTCCTCCTCCTCCTCCTCCTCCTCCTCCTCCTCCTCCACTCCTCCATAGCTTGGGGGGAGGAGAGGAAATGGGGGAGAGGTTTCTCTCCCTGCTTTCTGTTTTGTTCTAGTTTCCTATCTGCATTGCCCTGACTCTCCAGAGCACGGTCAGCCCCCTGCCTCAGACTGCTTGAATACCTTTACTTTGCTGCCAAAAGAGAATGATTGGTCACCCGCCCCCACCCCCACCCTACCAGCCAGGCCTCTCCCTGGAAGTAGTGTGAGCCCCATCTTAGTGGCCTCTCCCCGAGAAAACACGCCTGATTCACATCCTCTCTGCCCCTGCTCAGCCCCACCCTCTCCCTTCTGCTCCCAAGGCCAGCTGCACCCAACCCCCACTGTCCTGACCCTTCTCTTTCCTCACCTTTGGTCCAGTGCCCGCCTGGTGTCTCCCCTTTGGATGACCTCCACACATCCTCCCAAGGGCCTAAAGAACCTCTGTTTGCAGTAATCTGTGTCCCACTCCTAGGACTTATCCAGGGACCATGGCAGAGTCAGCTCTTGTCCCTGTGTGAACCAGAAATCCTGCTTGTTGGCCCAGACCCAGTAGTGGAGGTTGGATGCCTTGTGCTAGGCTCAGGCTCTGCTGTGAGTCGACATCAAGTAGGCCTGGTACAGCAGGCCTCCAGCTTGACAGGCCTCACCTCACACCACCACAGTATGCATGCTGTCTGTTCTCTGGGCCCAGTAAAGGTGTGTGGTATAGAGTGATGTCACATTCCATTTCTTTCGTAGTGGCTGGAAGAAAAGGCACCATTGGTGGGAAATCTTTTGGCTTTTCATGGGTTTGTTTTCCTGTCCCTTGCATTATTTTATAAAACTGGCCTTTTGCTTAAAAAGCTTTTTGCAAGATTTGTTCTTTCAAAGAGTGAAGATAGTAGACCTTATTATGGTTTGGTCGTGTTCTCTAGTTTATAAAATGTGATTTCAGTGTGGCTTGACTCCGTCTTTACTGAGCCTGGTGTGGACTGTGCAGTTAGTTTACTGTGGAAGTGACACAGAAGGCCCAATTGCTGGGGGATGTGCTGCGACAGGCTCCATGCAGAGCTCCTTCGCCTTCATGCCTCCTGGCCTGTCTTCCTGGCTCTGCTCCTTGCCTCCTTCCACGGTGCCCCTGCCTTTTCTTCAGCGCAGACCACAAGCCAGGAGAAAGCGGCTAGGCTTAGCAGGTACCACGTGGCTCTTCACCCTGGCTCCAGCTCCATCTGCTGCCCTGACCTCCTGATGACCTCCTTTTTCCTCTCAGCTCTGGGACTCTCCATCCTGGGTGGATAGCACAGAGGGCCAAAACAAGATCCTGCCTTCTGTCTGGGGCTCCTGCTCACTTCTGACTCTTGCTGGGGGTCCCAAACATCCTCCTTGGCACCCATCCTAGCTTGCCAGCAATTATCAGTCTCTACCCGGTGACTGTGCAGCCTCTTCTGTGATAGGAGGGACTTGGTAGAAAGAATACAGTCCGTTCCAGAGACACAGAAAGGCCATTCTGTCACAGCAGGAGTTAGAACTGCCCCCTACCCCATATCAGCCCCTTGCACGGAGTTGATGCCATGTATGAAGTCATGGCACCATATAGACTCTGAGGGCCCCATGAGTCTCTCAGTGTGGTTTAATAGCTTTCCTGGTCTTTTCCTGAGTCAGGATCTCACTATGTGGTCCAAGCCCAAAGTTTCCTTGCCTCAGTGTCCCTATTACATCAGTTACCATTATACCACTATTTCTGATCTTAGAAATATTGCTGATGGGCTTCTTAGGGACTCTTCCCTCGTGGAACCCAGATGTGCCAGGGTTGCTTGTGCTGGTAGAGAGGAAGGGTACATGTCCAGGAGAGCCACTTAGGCCCAGGGTCAGGCAGAGTGCTATCATAGATTGCTTTCCACTTACTGTGTTTTAACCTATGCAAGAATTTTCTCTGCTTTCTTTAGAATACATAAAAGATGAGTAGGTTGCTAACTAAGGGGTACAGTAAAAACATTGATGGCAAAAGACAGAAACTTGCCTAGAACTTGTTATACAGACACACTAGCCTGTCTGTCCAGTATGAGATGAGTCTCTGTTCTGTGGAAGTCAGTTAAACAGCACAGTCCCAGAGTCTAATAAATTCCTGCATCAACATTGCCATGAATTATTTGGAAGAGTGTGTGCTTCTGATATTAGCAAGATCTCAGCATGAATTTGCTTTGTTTGGTCACTCAAAATCGGCCCTGTATGAGGTTAGTGTCAGTTGTCAAATTTACAGAATCTGTGATCACCTGCGAGACTGGCCCCTGGGCATGCCTGGGGAGGGGATTATCTTCCTACTAATCCATGTGGGAAGGCCTACCTGTCTAAATTGTGAGCAAGACCTTTCCTAGCAGGGGTTCTGACTGTGTGAAAGCTGAAGCCAGCTAAACGCTAGTGCACACTTACTCTCTTTTCTGACTCTGGACATGTGACCCGCTGCTTCCAATACCTGCTGTCTTGACTTTCCTCAACTATGAACTCAAATAAATCCTTTCTCTCACATTGCTTTTGTCAGAATATTTTATCACAACAGCAAAAGAAACTAAGACAGCCTGTATCCTCGCAGTGATAAAGCAAAGTGTGAGTGATACAGTCAGTAAAGTGAGGAGCAATTTCCCTCCCTTTCCACACCCTCCTGATCAGTCAGTGGTCTGCCAGCAGCTGCTTGGCAACCATCTCCTCCCAACACCTCAGAAGACCTCGGCTGTCTGGTTGTCAGTGTCATGACTCCCACTGTATCTGGTTTTAGGCTGCTGACCTGAAATTCTGAAATCTTAGGTGGCAGGTTGGCATGCAGAGTCCCTGGGGCTAGTCCCAGCAGACTTTGGACAGAGCTCATGCAGTCAGCTGTGATTGCAAAGGGTCTTCTTGAGCACCCAGATGTGTGTGCACTGTAGGAAGCACATTTGAGTGGGAGGGCACACAGAGCTCAAATCTGGTGTCCCACTCTATCATGTTCCACCTTCTGCCTTTGACACGGTCTCTCTCTGAACCTAAGCTAAGCAGGCGGCCAGCAAGCCTCATATATAGTCTTTGCAGTTAACAAAGGGAAGGCTGACTTTATACGGATCTGTAGTTGAAACAATAAAGATGGACCTCACAAACTTTGTTATGTCAGTTTTCTGTCCACCCCATAAATGGGTTGCTTAAGTCACCAGGCTCATGCACAGCTGCTTTTAACCATTGAGCCATCTTGTTGGCTCCATCTGTAACTCTTTAATATGGCAGCTAGGTGCTATTAAATTCTTTTTATATCTTGCATCATAGCTGTATGTACCCGTTACTCAGAGCCTAACAAAAGTACCTTGACTCCTCTGCTCATGTGCACATTCAGTGCTGTACATAGTGAAACAAGGGCTCAAAGACCCCAGGAATCCTCATTCATAAGCCTCACTCAGCCTAGAGAACAAATCCGGGCATGGGAAATGAGTGTGCATGTCAGATCACCCAAGGGCAGTGTGTGTTTTATGCACTGCTTACTCCTTCCTAACAGCAGGGTGACTGTGCAGAATATTTGGGGAGTGTGTATTGGAAGAAGAGGTAGCATGGGCATAGGATGAAAAGCAAGAGCCTGTGGCTGTCTTCTTAAAACCACGTTCAGACAAGCTTCATAAAGATGAACCAAATGCCTCTAGGGAAGCTGAGTGAGCCTGTGAATAAACCCCTGCCCTGCTAATGTGTCCAGTAACTTTGGCTAGCAGTGGCTCTTTGATGGGCAGCCAGGCCATGGTTCTCGCCTGTGTTCATGCTGATCCCATGCAACTCTGTAACTTTTTAATGTGGCCCTTTCTAGTCACTTTCCTCTTCTTTAGAAACCCTTTAACCCATCTGTCACCAGGATGTCACAAGAGGATTTGGCAGGTATCAGCAATAAAAGCCTCCTGAATGAAACAAGGCAAAAAAGAAAGAAAAAGTGCCACTTTTAAAGCTTTATTTATGGCAGTTTTATTGATTGTGTTTGCACACACACACTTGTGCTGTAGCACACAGTTGATTAGAGGACCAACTTGTAGGAGTTGGTTCTATGTGGGTCCTGAAGATCATGTCATACTCAGGTCAGCTTGTTGACAAGTACCTTTAAACCCACTGAACCCTCTCACTGGTCCATGTCTTTTCTATTTTGAGATCAACTTTGTGGAAATTATGATTTTTAAGACCCATTTTTATCCCCTTTACTGTTCTGTGTAAAGGAGAACACCTACTGTTTCTTGGCCTGTCTCAGATCTCAGCCTGTGGTTTATATGTGTAGAGAGGAGTCCTGTGGTGAGACCCACTTATGGGCAGAACTCATGGACTGGAAAAGCTTGTGGGAATGGTGTGTTGGGTATTTAAATGACATGGGCTGGCGTTGATGAACCGTGCTCTTAGGAAGTAAAAGTTTCTTTGTCAGGACCAATGGCTTTCTAGTTTTTGATTAAAACAGATATTTACTAAACTAAAAGTCATTATAATTTATTTTACCTAAACCTCCACTCACTAGCCATGGTGGTGCACACTCCTAATCCCAGAACCTGGGAGGAGAGGGCGGGCTGATCTCTGTGAGTTAGGGGTCAGCCTGGTCTACACAGCAAGTTCCAGGCCAGCCAGAACTACAGACTGAGACCCAGTCTCAAAAATAAATAAACTAAATACAACAATAGAACTTGATGATTGGCTGGGGTTGTTTTTGTTGCAGATATTATCCTACGACCCACCAGCTGACCACATCGACAGAGCAGAGGTGGTACTGAAGATGCCAATGTTCTGACCCATTGCCTAAAGATCTTTAGTTTTCCATTAGAGCTAAGGACTTGGTTTGAAAGTTCATCCATTTGACACTTATTGTGTGAACCTGTGAATGTGAATCTCACAAAGGGAAGCCATCCACTTTAAGACTGGGTCCCCCCAGTTGGGCTCCTCCTCCACCCCCTCCAGTGTCTCATGTGTGGCAGCTGTCCACAGAGTGAAGCAGTTTGGCTCTGCGGCATTTAGTGCACTCTGTGAGCTTCAGCAGGTTAGGCTTTTCCATTCAGAAGCCATGGTGGGTGCTGAAGGAAGCTTAGGGTCTAAGTTGTACTTCTGTTTTTCAGTTGTATTATGGTTTCAGATGTACATATCTCAGCCAGAACATCTTGACCTAAAGCATGCTGCTTCTCCAGTTCTGTGGGCCTCTTGTATGTTGTACCTGAACTGTGTTCTTTTCCCAGGACGAACCTTTCCAACACACCCGTACTTCTCTGCCCAGCTTGGAGCAGGTCAGCTGTCACTTTACAACATTCTGAAGGCCTACTCGCTTCTGGACCAGGAAGTAGGGTACTGCCAAGGCCTCAGCTTTGTGGCAGGCATTCTGCTTCTTCATATGAGTGAGGAAGAGGCCTTCAAGATGCTCAAGTTCCTGATGTTTGACATGGGGCTGCGGAAACAGTACCGGCCAGACATGATTATTTTACAGGTACCAAGCACCCTGTGATATAAATAAAGAGATGCTAAAGATGTGCATCATTCCTTGGGGCGAATCTAGATTCTGCTCCACTGATGGCTGCTGCTAAGTCACTCTGTTAGGCACTGATCTGTGTGCTTCCCATGATGGCTCTCAGGATGATGCTCAGCATGAGACAGGAATATGAAGTTGGTCCAGGGCACATGGCAGAGGTGGAATTTAAATAAGCCAGGCCTGTCTGGCTTGAACCTTAGCTTCTACCCCTTCCCTTCCCTTTCTATCAGTGTAACTGATGCTTCTAAGCCTGTGATCTGCTCTATCGTCTGCCTGGGATCCTCTCTCCATCCTCACCCCCTGTCATCCAGGGTCCAGCTCCGCTGTCATGTACTATATCACAGAAGCTCCGCATGCCTATGCTGACGCTGGGTCCCTCACCCTAGACTTACCCTTTTATGCTATCTTGTCTCATACCCTCAGGACATGTTTCCTGCCATAAGTCACCCTATACATACTGTCTCATGTCCTGATTTCCTTAGCGAAAGGAGAAGATTGTGTCAAGTTGTGCCCTGAGTTTGCAGCACTACCTGGAATGGAATAGAAACTCTGTCAGTATTTGATAAATGAACAAATTTATCGAAAGAAACCAAGCTAGGCTTGGTGCTGTAGGCACCAGTTTTATGAGGCCGAAGCAAGAGAATTCAAAAGTTGTCAGCCTTCCCAGCCTATACAAATGAGTTTAGTCTGAGCTACATAGTGAAGTCCTGTCTCAAAAATAAACAAAAAAAAAGTCTAGGGATGCAGTTCAGTGGTTTCCCTAAATGTGGTGAAGTCTGGCCCCAGCTTCCAGTCAGAGAGGGAGAAAGAAAAGGAAAGAGAGAAACCAATACAGCAGTGTGTAACACCTGACGAGCACTGTGCTTAGGGACACCTCCAGATGAGGGCCCAGAGCTTTCTCCACCTCTGGAAAGCAGCAAGCACAGTGCTTAACTGTTGGTGGACATACCATTGGTTCATTTCCCAGGAGGATTCCATAGCTTAGGGCTTTAGAGTGTTCCATTAGAACTAAGGACTTGGTTTGAAAGTCCATCCATTTGGCTCTTACTGTGTGAACCTGTGAACGTGAATCTCACAAAGGGAAGCCATCCACTTTAAGACTGGGTCCCCACAGCCGGGCTCCTCCTCCACCCCCTCCAGTGTCTCATGTGTGGCAGCTGTCCACAGAGTGAAGTAGTTTGGCTCTGTGGTGAACTTTTTCATGCTCCAGCAGGTTAGGGTTTTCCATTCAGAAGCCATGGTGGGTGCTGAAGGAAGCTTATGGTCTAAGCTGTATTTCTGTTTTTTCCTGGTTTTCGGATGTACATATCCAACCCAGAACATCTTGTCAGATTCTGGCCTTGTCTAGGTTATTTGACAGGAGATGCTCTAGGCTGCTTGAAGACCTAGTTGAGGCACAGGCTACACAGAAATGGGTTAAGCTTCCTGCCAGAGCCATAGGAATCTCTGAAGAAGTGACCTTTGATCCCAGAGTGGAACTTTAGCTTGAAAAGCTTTTTATTTATCTTAAGACAAACATTTCTTGATTTCAGTTGCACAGAATCTGTTTTTTTTGTTTAAACCTAAAGAAATTGGTTTGATGGAGTGATTCTGGGAGTTCAGTGGGAACTGGCTGTTGAGCACAGACAGTGGACTTACTCTCGGGAATTATGATGAACATGACCTTGGTTCACTCCTACCTAGTGGGAGCTTTTTTGTTTCAAATTCCCCCTGGTTGGAGTTTTTTCCAGAATGTGTATTTGTAAGGGGATTTTGAGATGCTTTCATAGGCAGGCATTCAGGGTCTCTTAGCCAGGGAGAACGGGGCAGACCCAGCCTTGTCACTCTGGACCTCTTCACTGACCTATGTGAGCCTGTCCCCCCCAAAGCTCTGGGGTTACATAGTCACTGAAATCAGTGGATGCCCTAAGCCACATAGAGCACAACAGGGCCAAAAGTCCCTCCACCTGTGGGATGAGTAAGTCCATCCGTGTGGTAGTAGTTCCCAGCCCCTGAGGATATGTGTTCCTACAGATCCAGATGTACCAGCTGTCACGACTCCTACATGATTACCATCGAGACCTCTACAACCACCTGGAAGAGCAGGAGATTGGCCCCAGCCTCTACGCAGCTCCCTGGTTTCTCACCGTGTTCGCCTCACAGTTCCCTCTTGGCTTTGTAGCCAGGGTCTTTGGTGAGCTTCCTCCATATGTCCTAACACTGAGGAGCATTGTCACCCTATGGAGTGTGCCTGGTTGTCTAGGGCTCCCTGTCTTGTGAGTGTGTGTAGGTCAGACCCTGCTCCACACTGCCCCTCCCCTTAGTCGCCTCTACGTTCAAGCACTTGTAATGTCACACTTCTGTAGATTTAATTTAGAGCCAGAGAGGATATTTGGGTGTGTGTTTATGCATACATGTATATATATGTTTGCTTATGCATGTTCGTGTCGCAGCCAGCGATTAGTGACAGGCGTCTTCCATTATTACTACTCCCCACATTATTTTTGACAGTGTCTTTCATTGAAGCCCAGAGAATCTCCTGTCTCTCCCTCTCCAGAACTGGGATTATAGTTTTATGCCATGATAGTCTGTTTTTATGTGGCACTAGGGTTCCAAGCCCTCATGCTTGCTTGCACGCCAACTGCTTACATCTCTCTAGCCTCTCGGAGAGCATTTTAAGGAACTGTTCAGAAGCATTGATTGTACACTACTAGACATCTTGTGATTCTAAATTTCTAAAAGGGCTAAAACTTGCTTTTTTGGTTTTATATTTATTACTTATGTGTATATGTGTGTGCCTGTGTAAGTATATGTCATGTATGTGAATATCCAAGAGGCCAGAAGAGGGTATCATACCTTTTGGAGCTGGAGTTACAGGTAATGTGAAGTGCCTGACCTAGATGCTCAGAATTAAACTTGAGTCCTCTGAAAGAGCAGCGAGCTCTCTCAACCAGTGAGCCAACCCTCCAGCCCATAACACTTGTCCTTGAGTCTGAGTGTTGGCTTCCTCTCTCTCACCTCCCAGCAGAGTGCTGGCCTGTTTGTGATGTTTATTTCTTTCTGTCTGAGGCTGGAAGAGACTTTGAATGATGTCACCAAGGAAAATTGCACTTGCAGATCATGGGGTTGTAAATAGAGGTTCCAGGTGTGATGCAGCATAGTACTCTGGGAAAGTCTTGAAAGGGAAAGTAATATGCAGTGTGGTGGGATCAGCTGTACTTAAGGTCCCCTCTATTTCCTGCCTGTTTCTGAATGGCTTGAAAATGCAGAAAAGAACAGGAAGAGGGGCATAGGCAGCTGTGCCAGAGGTCAGGCACTGAGGGGCACTGCAGGGCCTCCCCACCCAGCCAGCAATTACTTTGCCTGCAGGGGCTTTCCAAGGACAGTAACTGTTTTTAACAAAATAGAAATAGTTTGGCTGGCACAGGGGGTCTGGATTATAGACAACATTTTTTACAATTACTTAAAAGTTAGGTTTAAAATTTTTCAGAGTATATAAAAGTTTACCATTTTCTTTGTTTTTAAAAAACTTTTCTGTAGAGACAGTTTATCAGTAAAGAGAGCTTACTGCTCTTCAAAGGACCCGAGTTCAGTTCCCAGCACCTACATCAGACAGCTCACAGACACCTCTAACTTGGCTCCAGTGGATCTGATATCCTCTTCTGACACACTCCATGTGTACACACAAATAAATCTTGGAGTGTAAATTTTTCATCTTCTGATTTTCTGCAGTGGTGAGATTTATATGTGGGTGTGTATTCCACAGTTTAGGCATGTCACAGGACTCTCCAGTGACACTCCCTTAGTGTGGATTCACTTCCTCTAAGCCACTCAGGTTTGAGCTTCACCAGCCAAGGCTATGAAGGCGATAAAGGGCATTCCATCGCTAGGGCCACCCTGAGGCCTGAGCAGGTGTAGTTTTTCGGCAGCTGAGGGCTCCCCATGTGGTCAGCAGGTGCAGGCTGCACTTGGTACCTTCATTTCCCAGCACAGGCCATCCCACTTACCACCAACTCCATGAGCTAACCTGCTGAGTAAGCATACAGATACTCTCCTGCGCCCTGTCTAGAGACTGCTCTGACTCAGTTTCCCACCTGCGCAGAAGTGTCCAGCCTCTATACTCCAGTTTGAGCAGCTTTTACACGCTGTCACTCTGACCCACATGGAGAGGCATCTTGGGGATTCTTCCTCTGGGATTTTTTTGTTTGCCCTGATTTCTGTGTTGGACAGTTTCTTCACTCCTCCCACTGTGGCAGCCTAGGAGAGATGCTGAGGTTGGTTGGCCCTAGCTGTATTTGCTTTTTTGTTCTCATCTTTTTCTTTTTTAACTTTATTCCAGTCACTAGGTCAAACTTGCCTGAATCAAGGCACCAAAAAACTAGTTTCCTCTTGATTTAGCCCCAGGGCACTGATTCTCATTCTATACTGGTTCCAACTCCAGGAGAAAGAGGGAGGGAGATCTTGGGGATAGCTGCTCTGTCTGTTGCCTGGCTCACTTGCCTGCCTCCTCCTAACCTAGAAATTCAGTATAGGAACTGCTGTGGTTTGCCAGCCATCATGAGAAAACACAGCAAGACCTAGAGGGTAGCCTCACCCAACCTGAAACTCCTCAGACACAAGAATGGTCCTTGGCTCCATTATCATGGTGAAGTTCAGTGTGCTTTTAAAAACTGAGCCTGTTAAAAGCTCTTTTTATTCCATCTTTTTATTTCAAAATACAATTTCCATCTACAAGAGTCTTTGGCCTTACTAATTGAAAACATGTTTTACTGGCTGGAGAGATGACTCAGTGGTTGAGAGCTGGTTATACACAGTCATGAGCACCAGAGTAACTAGCTGGGCATCTCATACATGCTTGTTAGCCCAGTCTCGAGTGGGACCAAGACAAGTTGATCTCTCAGGCTGGCTGCCAGCCTAGACAAGGAGAGACCCTTCCTCAAAGGAATATGTAGAGGACACTTCTTCCTTGTTTCTTCCTGTATGAATGCACATGGGCTATAGATGTGCACACTCCACACACTGGTGCAAGTAAATAAAAGCTGTTTTTTCAAAACGTGTTTTGATAACTCTTAAAATCTAGAGCATTCATGGAAAAAAATCATAAACTAATAAAACTTTTCTCAACTTTTGAATTTATTTTTAATGTAATTGTTTTACTCCGTTGGTATGAGGGGAGAAAGTAGAATGAGATTCCATCAGGAACTGGCCAGCCTTAACTCTGCGTTTCTGTGTCTTTTAGATATGATCTTTCTCCAGGGATCAGAGGTCATATTTAAAGTGGCTTTAAGTCTTCTAGGAAGTCATAAGCCCTTGATTCTGCAGCATGAGAACCTGGAAACCATAGTGGACTTCATAAAGAACACACTACCCAATCTGGGCCTGGTGCAGATGGAGAAGACCATCAATCAGGTAGGAACGCTCCAGGCCTTATACATGCCTGCTGAGGTCTGAAGAGGAGTTGGTTCTAACCACTTTGTGTTCCAGGTGACATGTTGTCCAGTGCCTGGCATGTGGAAGGCACATCACAGATGTGTATGTTGTATGTGTTAATGGCAAACTAGGAAGCCAAGCCAGGTATGATAACAAACAAGTTATCAGTAGTTTATTCCCTGTTTGAGGCTTCCTTCCGTTTTTGCTGTCTATTCTGAAATGCATGCATCTGTAAGGTACTGGATTTTGTAAAATGAATGCTTTGATTTTTCCCCCTCTCAGTGGCACTAATTGAAATATTCAGAAAATGACTTCTGTAATCGGTAGGAGGTTGATTTCAGGAATCCACTCTGTGTCATTTTTTGCCCTCTGTTGTCACTGATGGAAGGTTCTGGCATCTCCAACTTCCGTGGACAACAGAAGCATCACTCTGAAGTGGTTTTTGATAGATTTAGCTGGAAATTACAACTAGAGCAGATCATGAGCAGTGTGGGCTAAGTCACTTTCAGTTCGCAGACTTTTCTGGTAATGATTGCTGATGGTGAGGAGCTAAGGTGCCTAGGGGTGGATTACCACTACAAGTGTCCAGAGTCTGTGTGGCTGGCTTCTCTACAAGAACAGAACCAATAAACTATGTCATAATTATGAGGGTGGTTATTAAATTGCCTTGCATGATAGGAGCCTAGGTGGTTTGATTGGTATCTGCATAGCTTTGAGCAAGAGAACCTACCAGACTTTCAGTTTCCAAAACCTGAAGTCTTAGGTGAACCAATGATGTAGTCCAAGAGAAGGTCTGGAATCCTCCTGGAGAATTATGGGTTGGGGGGTGGGGCTGGAGTCTGCCCTCTGTAGTGCTTGTAATGGGAGGAGATGGCAGTAGCTACTCTTGCCCAGGAGTAATGGAAGCTTGCAAGCTTCTCTCCACCCCCACCCCCTTCTGATAGGGTCTCACTGTGTAGCCCTGGCTGCCTTGGAATTCACTTATGCAGACCAGGCAGGCATCATCACAGAGAGCTGCTTGCCTCTGACTGATGAGTGCTAAGATTGAAGGCTTCCTCCTTTTGCTTTGGATGGTACTGCTCTTGGATAGTACTGCTCACATTTAGGACAGGTCTTCCTCTGAGTTGTTCCGCTGCACACTAGCAATCTTTAGAAATACCTACACAGAAATACCTATTCAGAGCCTTGTTCTACTAATCACCTAGCGTCTCTCAATCAAGTCACATTAACAAGCAAAATAAGCTGTCACACAGAAAGTACTGGATGGGCTTCATCACTGGATCACACTGCAGAGTCAGCAGTCAGCTCAACTAAGGTTAGAACATGGTCTGTAGATAAAAACCTAGATAAGTCATTTAAACACAGATGTGAAATAAAGCTCTTTTAATGTATGGGTTTCTGACTGTACACTAGATAGCTCAGCACAGTCCAGTGAATTGCAGCCTCTGAGATTCTCATCCACTCTTCTGCTTTAGGGTTAAGTACTGGGGGGGGGGGGGGGGTGCAAATCTGGCAAAGTGAGATGGCTTCCTGTTGCTCGTGACCTTGCATCTCTGCACACTGCACATGCCAGTGGTAAGGAGTTCTTGTCCACTGTGCACTTATCTCTGGCTAACTGGTTGTCTCCAGGTCTTACCTGCCTGGCCCAGTCACTCAGTGTGGACCACTTTGGCTTGCTGCATCAATCCTTTCTGCCAGGTCCTAAGGAATCTATGTACACACATGACTCCATGCAGTCGTGACTGTATTCCTGAGGGCAGAGAGTGGTTCATTAGCTGGTCTACATTTACTCTGCTGCAGAGGGGAGAGGCGAAGTTTCAGGTGACCTCACCTCAGAGTGCTTCAGCAGCTGCCCACACCACATAACTCAAGATTTTATTTGCACTCACTACAGATAAACTCTTGATTCTCTTCCTTTCTGATGTTTGCCCTTACACTTCTTTTCACGTCTTACAGTTCCTGTTGAGTGCACCTAATGTCTCACGGCCTCTGAGGTAAACCCAGAGTCTTGGCTACTTAGACTGAATCATCATCCCGTGAGTGCTGACTTTTAGCCTTGTCCTGGCTTCAAAGCAAGCCTTTGATCACCTCCTGAATATACAGCCTCTGAGAAGGAGGGAGTGGCGACTGTTTGTTTGTCTGTCTCCCCCTTTCTGTGGAAAATTGTACATATTGGGAGCACCAAGCACTCCAGTATGCATCGGATACCCTTTTGATATTGGAAGCTTAGGGTGTCTCGGCACTGGAAGACAGCAGTCTGCATCTGTATACCTGAGTTGGTTTAGGCAACTGCTCTGTACTTGGCATGCAGCACCCAGCAGACTCCTTTGCAGATCCAGTGAGATTAGGAAGGCCCAGTACCCCATGTGCAATGGCAAGGCCTAAGTGGGGAAGAAAATACGGGGCTGGGTATTGAATGTTGAAGCTGAGATAGTTCATCTATCTGAGCCTAGAAGAATGAAATGATTCTGGGTGGCCAGCATTTTGTGTAGAGGCTAGATAAGTGGCGTTTTTGATTTTCAGCTTTTAGGAGGCTCAGAAGGCCTCTGCTGCAGTTACCCAGCTCTGCCTTTGCAGCAGGTGAAGGGGTGAAGTAGCCATGTACAATAGAACTTTATAAAGGCAGGCCATAGTTTGCTGAGCCAGATGGGAAAGGCATGGAGAAAGGGAGCAGGGAGTGGTTAGCTCCAGTGCCAGATGTATTCAGCAAGCGTTGTGATGATGTAATGAGGGTGTGAGCTGGGTGAGATTGACATTTGGAACCCAGATTTTCATTCCAGGATTAGTCTTGATTGAAAATGGTTAAGAGTGTGGGCAGCTTCCTCCCCTCCTTGCTCCTGTTTCAGTATGGAACCTGACCTCTGAGAACTCAGGCTTGCTGACCCTTCTCCTCAAGAGGATATTTAAGTCTCAAACAGTCTAGAGACCAAGTCCGAGATGTGCAGCATGACAACTCAGTAGCCTGAGCAACTCCTAGCTCTAAACCAGGGATGTCCTCATGTGATGGATGCAGTTATTGGACAGAGCATGTAGTCCTGTGCATGGACAGGCCGTGGTGGGAGGGCGCTTCTCTCTGATGTATAACCCCATTTCCTTAGATGCTCTTTGTAGACTACTTGAGCAGCTGGGACACAGTCATGCTCCTGGATGAGTATCTGAGTACAAGGGCACAGGCTTGGTTGGGTCATGCTGGGAGCAGCATCAGAGACATAAAGGTTGACTGTCCAGGAAAGAAGAGCCTGTGTGGCCTTGTGCTCTCCATAGTTGTCAGAAGTAGGAGGCCATAAGCATCTTCTGACCCAGAAAGAATGCCCTCGGGGAATTATCAGTGTTAAAGGGTGTTGCGGGGACAAGGGACAAACGGTCATGTTACAGAGTACTCTGACTCTGAAGCCTTGATTCAGTTCACAGCAATAACAGTCATAGGGCTGCTTTGAGGGCAGGCCAGCAGCCGCCTGGGTTAGTCTTTGCACTGCGGTCCCAGACCAGCACTGTCAGATCATGTGAACTTGTTAGAAATGGAATCTTGGGTCCCACCCCAGACCTGCTGACTCAGGAATCTGCAGGTTTACATACAGTCCACAAAACTATGTGAAGCTGGGCATTAAGCAGTAGTAAGAGAAGTTCCCAGTTGTACCTGACCTTGTGGGACAGATACCAGGCTTTATAAAATTCCTCTGTTGAGTGGAGGCTACCAAGGCTACAGCAGCAGGGTGGTTCCCTGTGCCCTTGCACAGGCCACTGCACTGATAGAAAAAGGACAGGCAGTAGTGCCTTGGGGACAGTGTTTTACCACTGCCACATGCTGTGGCAATTAAAATCAGCTTGACTTTTAGGTAGCTTTATTATCACCTTTAAATTTACTTTAATTGTTGCAGATACCCAGGCAAACTGCTCCACTGTCCTGCCCTATTAGCCGCAGAGACCAACAGATTGGGGGAAGGGGCTATAAATTAGGAGAGTCAGAAGTATGTATCTAGTTCTGCAAGGCACCAGTCAGTGCCTTCATTATGCCGTGTTTAGACACTGCAAAGAGAAACACCAAGACTTAATAGCAAATGAGCCAAGAACACAAACATACAAAGAGCCATCTAGCAGGCATATAGCTGGGAAAATATTTAGCTTTGTGCATAATTTAAATTTCTGCATAGCATATAATGTCTTGCCTGCTAGATTAACAAACCGACTTTTTTGGTGCCAGTATGCAGTGCCAAGGACTTGCAGCATCTGGTACATCAGTACATGCTGGTGCCATTCTATCTTGATTGTTCCTACATGGGAAGTGGTTTAGCAATAAGCACCACATGCCAATAAGACATTAGGACCCTTCTGGTGCCATAATCCCAACTATTGGAATGCATCCTTAGGAATTGCTCCAAAACACTGGGAAAGCCCTGTGTATATGGAAATGTTCTTGGAGTTGCCATTTGTAATAACAAAAACTGGAAATATCAGTACGTCCAACATTCACTGAATGGGCTGGTGTGTTTGTGATACGCTGAGTTATAAAGAGCCATGAAACCATTTATTTTGGCGGTTATGGGGAATGTGGCACCACATGAGAAAGGTCTTAGAACTTTAAGTGAAAAAAGTCAGTGGCTAGGGTGTTTGATGTTAGTTTTGTTTATGAATAGAAAAATATGGAAGGAAGTGTAAGATGCTGGAAGCTGACTGGTGATTTTTCCGTTCATGTCCCTGTGTTGTAGTTTTCTTCAGTAACAAAACTGATAGTATGTCATTTTGACAAAAACCCTGAACAGAAGGCAATGACTGATTCCTGCTTAGGAACCTTCCTGAGAACCTTGGAGAAACTGAGAGGCAGGCAGGGTAGTGGGAGGTGCGAGGATCTGATATTTAATACCCAGAAGAAAGAAGACTAGAGCTGATCTTTGCAGCTGCCTGGAGTGAGCATGGTTGGGGAAAGGCTTACAAAAAGTGGGGAGCATCTCTGTCTGTCCAGGAAGTGAGTCATTCAGTATTTCTCTTTGCATTGATTGTGCGTCTCTGAGACAGCACTATGGCAGCAGGCCTATCATAGGCATTCCTGCCTTTCTTTTTTGCTAAGAACTGGTACCGTCAGTCAGACACGTGTGCCTTCTAAGTATGTAAGAATAAAAGGCCCTTCCTACCATCCCTTTATTCTTCAGTCCCTTGTCCAAGTCAAGGACCCAAGAATTGTACATGCTAGTCAGAGAACAGGGCTCTTGCACCCCCAGACGGGCCACTGTGTTTGGACCATTCCTGGGATACAGCTGTGGTCATGGATGCACTATGCTCTGACCACCCACTGGATGCTGCAGTGAAACTGAGACAAGAGGACCTGTGATATTTATTAGAAATTTATGGAGGCCCAGAAAGGGTACATAGCCTTAACCTTACCACATAATCAGACTGTAGAGAAGGCCAGAGGCTTTGTTGGTAAGGTCCCCAGATAGAAAATTAACTCTAAAAGCAACATATGTGGCACTCAACATACTATTAATAATTACTCATGAGTGCTGTAGCCATCTCTGGTTTCACAGCCATGGTTCTTGACCTTCTCGGACTGCTCAGAAGTCCCCCAGTGCACATCCAGTGTAGTTCTGAGGAGACGCGAGGTTAAAATTTGAAGGTTTCTAACAAGTTTGAAAAACAGATTCCAGCTAAGATGGGAGCTTTCCGGGCACACACTGGGAACTTTTGTGAACTGTTTCTTAGTTCCCAGCTCAGTGCTGGGAAGTACATGTTACTTCCCCATTTAGGAGATGAGGAACCAAGGCCAGGAGAGATGCATGAGTTGTTTAGAGTCATTCAGAGAGTTGCCAGCCACAGCTTGGGCCAGTCCCCAGGGACATGAACTGGAATGCTAGTCCCCACTGAACTTACAGTTACTCTCAGGAGCAAAAGGAAAACCAGGTAGATAAAGATAGCATGTAACTTAGTCGGTACAGAATGACTTTGAATCTATTTAGTATTAATCACTGAGGTAACCTCAAAACTAGGATGCCGAAATATTAATCTCAAAGAGATAAGACAGTTGGGAATGGGGAGAGAGAGAGACAGAGCTTTGAAAGACATCTTCAGTGCTTGTAGGGTACCCTCAGGGAAAGCTGGCTTCCCAAGGCTCTGAGGAATATTGTCTCATTAACTAGGAAATGCAGTAGGAGTTTCTTCAGAAGCCTTGACTTCATCCTCAGAAAAGTATTCTGGACCAACAGTCTTGTTCTAGAAGGTTGTAGCCTCAGATGGGCTTTGAGGCCTGTAATAGTTCCTACTGACTGCCAATTTGACAAGATAGAATCACCTAGGGGTCAGACCTCAGGACTTGCCTGATGGAGTGTCCAGATTAGGTTAATTAAGGTGAGAAGACTGGATGTGGGCATCAGCATGCCAGGAGCTGGGGTCCAAATTGAATAGAAGGAGGTGAGCTGAGACTCAGCATTCATTTCTCTGCTTTCTGGCCATGGACGCCCTGTGGTCTACCACCTCATGTTCCCACCACCACACTGGACTCAGCACTCATAAACTGGGCCAAAATAAACCTTTTGTTCTTTGTTACCTTTGTTGAGCATTTTGTCACAGCAACAAGTAAAGTAACTAATATGGTCCAGTGCTGAGTGGCCTCGACCTGCAGGGCTACCTTACCCACAGAGAGGGGCTACCTGGGGCAGCACCACATCTCCCTTCTGACCTCACTGTAGCCCTGTCACTCCCTCATCAGGAGGGAGAGCAGACACTGCCACCACTTGAGTCACTTGTGCATTCTGGGGTTGTCTCACACATGTGGCTCTGTCACCACTGTTACTGTTGTGGGAAGAGATGACGAGGCAGTGTTTTGTGTGCATTCATCCATGTAGGTGACAATTGGGGTCGGGTCCTTTCTGAATGTCTGTGGCAAGAGAACTTTTTCGCTAACAGTTCCATCATTTAGTTGCTCTTGAAGCTCTGAAAACCTGGCTGATGGTAACTAAACTTGGACTTGGTGACTGGGCAAACACGGCCATGATTCTTTTGTCACCTTTTAACCTATAGTTTAATAAAATTTGCAG
Organism: Phyllotis vaccarum; assembly: GCA_033318265.1. Classification (NCBI taxonomy): domain Eukaryota; kingdom Metazoa; phylum Chordata; class Mammalia; order Rodentia; family Cricetidae; genus Phyllotis; species Phyllotis vaccarum. Next base: position 107,990,947 of record JARWLC010000001.1, on the reverse strand, counting down.
AGAAAACATACAATTTTCAAAAGCTAAGATTTTCAGTCTTGTTCGGGTTTGGGGTTTGTTTTTGTTTGTTTTCTTGTGTGTGGCTCTTTTGTCTGTCTCTCTCTCCCCCCCCCTCTCTCTCTCTCTGTGTGTGTGTGTGTGTGTGTGTGTGTGTGTGTGTGTGTGTGTGTGTGTGTGTGTGTGTGTGTGTGTGTGTGTGTGTGTGTGTGTGTGTGTGTGTGTGTATGCCACTCAAGTGTCTGGTATCTGTGGAGGCCAGAAGAGGGCACCACAGCCCTTGGAATGGACTTATGGTTGTGAGCCACCATGTGGATGCTGAAAATCAGGCCCAGATCTTCTAGAACAGCCAATACTTTTAGCTGCTGAGCCATCCCTCTAGCCCTTTGAAAGTCTTTTAAAGCTTATTTGGGGGGGGGGGCGCTTTTAGAAAAACTATTTTATCCTTTGGAATTATTTCTAGATGTTTGTGATTATCTTCACCGTGTAAAGTCATGAGCTTCCCAAAGCTGAATTTCCTTCATATGTATTACCAATCTGATGCTAAGCATGGAGGGATGATAGATGTACATTGGCATGAGCATGAATACATGTCCCTATGCGTGTGCAGGGGAAGCTTGATGACTTTCCTGTATCTAACAGGTGTTTGAGATGGACATCGCCAAACAGCTCCAAGCCTATGAGGTTGAGTACCACGTACTTCAAGAAGAACTTATTGATTCCTCTCCTCTCAGTGACAACCAAAGAATGGATAAATTGGAGAAAGCCAACAGCAGCTTGCGCAAACAGAACCTTGACCTCCTGGAACAATTGCAGGTAGAGCATATTTGCAAAGCAGCTTCCTGCACCTCTGTGTATAGTTGCTCATTAACTCACCAAAGGCAACAGCAGCCTGGGCTTTCCCATGACCATAGGACCTTTCCCACCCGGTGCTGTTTGTAGTTGCGATCAGAGGTGTCCCCAGAGAATCAGCCCTTTTATTAGGGAGCAGACAGACTGTTCTTGCTAAGGTCAGAGAGTCCTGGAGCCTTTTGAGAGGCTTTTTCTATACTTAGCTTTGCAGGAGACTGGCCCAGAGACCAACTTGGTCCCAGATGCTGAATGCCGGCAATTGTGCTGTGAATAATGATGAGACAGTCTTGAGCTTTCATTTCCTGAGAGTGAAACAAGCTAGGTCCTTGGAGAGATATTAAAGGAAGGACGTAACATAGAAGAATAAACCAGAACATGAGAGTATTTATGTCTTGTTTATTGAGGAGCACAGTTCTCTCCTCTAGAACCTTCCATCTTAAGTGGGTTAATGCAGGTAAGGACACAGAAGAACTACAGTATAAGTAGAACCTGCGGAATGACAAGGAAATGAGCTTTGAGACACAGGCCAGTGAGGTCCATGCACATGGCCCCCAGGCCTGTTCCTCTTCCTGTGATGGAAAGGAAGAGGGTAAATATCTCACTGCAGAGTGTGGCTGCCTTGTCAGGCAGATGGCACTAAGTAACCTCTATCCTCCTTGCTAATAGTATAAATGAGAGAATGTGTCAGTGTTGGGGATGTTTTTAAAATAGGTTGTTCGCGGAGTGCCTAGGCTCCATAGAATATGTTTTCCATCCTTATTCAGTCACCTTGCAGACATGAGTTTGTCCATGATGTATGAAACGTGTGCATTTGAGAGCCTGATACTCAGCCCTGCCTCAAATGCTTTCCTCCCAGAAGGCTCTACCGCAGGAGACTAGTAGATCCTTACTGTAGCACACAAAAGCAAAATGCTTCCCTCACCCATCCTAACCACCAGGCATATCTGAAGCCATACTGCTTAATTTGTCCTTATTGAAAATATGCCCACTTATACTCTTCCCTGGAAGTCTTAGTTGTCACCTAAGGGCAAGTTATAAGGGCACACTGTGCCCCTGGTCATTTTCAGTGGCTGTCAGCCAGCAGTGGACCTCTAACATGAACCTTGAAGGGAGTACTTCCCACTCAGCTCACATTTGCATTTTGAAGCATTTGATGTTATGTTCTAGGTTCATTTCTTAGGCTAATTAATACCTTGTTCATCTTTGGAGTTTTGAAAGTGGTTATTCACTGCTTCTGTCTCAGGAGAGGGGTTGTGAAACACTGCTGATAAACCACACACTGGAGAAAGCCGTCCATGGTAACTCATGGTCACTGATGTCTCTTGGGTCCTTCTCTCTGACCAAGAGGCTCTCGGAGAGTCTTATACAGGGTTGCAGGTTTTTCTAGCCCACAGTAGTTACTGAGCCTGTGTTGTGCTATGCTACACACTGTTCTTCAGGCTGCAGGCAAGCGTTTATCGTGCTGCATAGTTAGGGCCCTGTGCTGGCTTAGAGGCAGTTTTCCCTGATTCTCTCTGGGAGTTATGTATGCCATATATATCTCATGCATTTTGTATAAGGTTTTAATAGGATCTCAAAATATATACTTTTCCCTCCTTGGGTATCAAAATGTTCCTGGTTTGCAGCTTGGTTATGTTCGTATAATTGATGGACAAACCAAAGTCTTACTTACCTGTTATTTAAACATTTAAGAAAATGTGATGTGGCGCAGAAAGACAAGTAATATACAGTGTTGCCTGTTTTTTTCTCATGCGGAGAAAGAACACTGGAGTAAGAACTGAAAAAGACGACCGAACTGGGTGGCTGTGGTGGGGGAGGGGCGATGGGAGCAGTCCTAACAGGCGGTAGTTGGGAAGGTGGACATGGTCATGATCAAAGCACCATATGTGCCTGTGTGCAAATGCCACCATGAAACCACTAACATGGACACTTAATGTGCATCAGTAATATGGCTCTTAAAATGTAGGTTGCAAAGACAGCAGTGGAGACCGCATAGGAAATTAGACTGTCCTCCAGTACTGTGAGCGAGTACTGCCTTTTCTGTAGCCAACACCATGCCAAACCAAACTTCAGATGCGTGGCATTGGCCCCACACACCTTAAGGATGCAATGCAAGCATAGACGGACCTGTACAGAAGAGGGATGCTAGAGGAGACAAAATTAGTAGCACATGGTGTTCACAGTCGTGTTGGATTGTGCCATTCCAAACACAGACCATTCATCCATCATTTTGTGCTGAACTATGTTCATAATGTGTTAAGTAGAAAAACAAATCACTAAACAGACCATGCGGTGCTCTTTTCCTGAAAAGTGTGGTGTATGTATGTTCTATGAAAAGAATAATATGAAAGACTGCACACTAAAATACCAGCAGTAACGTTGCTGCGAGGTAAATATCAAACAACATGTGTCCATTCTTCAGTTTTCCACTGTTTCTTTCTCTTCAAGTGCCTTGTATAAATAAACATCTAAAGGTTTAGTGCTCTATGAAGTACATGTGTTCTGCCAGAACTTTTAAGTTCAAAGGTATTTTTAGCTTTTGTAAGTAGCACACGTTATTTAAGTATGTGTTAATATATATAAAGGAATAGTGATCAGAAATTATTTCTGACATTTAATAGATTCTCAAACCATTACTGCCAAATTTAGATTAATGTATGTATGTCATCTAAATTAGCACACTAGAAATAATTTTTTTTCAAAATTTGAGGTGCTATTGCAGGTTTATTTATAAAGTACTTGATATATTTCTAAATTTTTCTTTGCCTATTAAACTTTAATGCTCACAGGTTAGCACAGTTTATGCATTTAAAATAGATACATGAGTAAAAATAGGTTGACTCAAAAAAAAAAAAAAAAAAAGAGTTGTCCAGAAACAGGAGATGAAATTCTTGAACCTGCCATTGACTAGCTGTACATAAGATGTTTTTGTGTGCTGGTGGCAAATAGAAAGGTATGGGAACAGTTCCTAATAACCTTCTAGCTAGCTATAAGTCGTCCCCAGCTGAAGGGCTTGTGGGGACCAGACATGATTTTGAGGGGACCTGCTGTCAGTGCCATTGAGTAACTATTGTGCAAAGCCACATGGGAAATGACTGTGCCCGTTAGGCAGCCCTCCCTCAGCCATGTGGCCCTCGGGAACAGACATGGCTGGGCCCAGGCCTGGACACTGGGTAGAGTTTTAGGGATGAGAAGGTGCCACTTGAATTCTCCAGATTCTAGTGAGACAGCCAGAGCTAGACTTGGAATCACAGTTTTCCTGTCTAGCACGAAGGTTGTCTTGTTCAAAAAACAATTTTCCCAGCTTTGAAAATGAAGTAGGGAAATAGATGTACTTTTTTTCCCTAGCTAAAATAAATGGGACACACAAAGGGGCTGGATAGACTAATAAGGTCGGCTACTCCTTAGTGTCCAGGGTGCCATAAATGCAGCTGGGCACTGAGGAGCAGGCCAGAAAGGCCTGGAACGTAAACTATAATGTCAGAACTGCTTCAGTACTCTGAGGGCCTCTCGGGTCACTAGAGCCCACCACCCCTGGGATGCCTGTCCTAGTGAAGGGAGATGGGAGCTAGGGGTGATGAAGCGCCTCCCGGACCTGGTATGTGTCTGGTGCTAAGGATTGACCTAAGACAGTGCTTTGTCCCCAAAAGAGACCATGTTCTTTACAAAGTTGGTGGTGTCCAGTAAGCCCAGAAAGGTACCATTTCTGGCATTTCTCAAAGAAAATGCCTAGTTTCTTGTAGAGATGTTTTCTTACTCCATGAGAAATGAGAAAGAAAAACAGATTTGAGGTTAGAGAGTTGTCCCTAATACAAGTGGACCATCACAAAGAAGCCACTTGACCATTTGTGAATGTGAAATCACTTTGTATGTGTAGATATATGGTTAGGTGGACTGGACCATGCTGTGTGCTTCTATCTGGCCTATTACAGCAACCTGGTGTGTTTGAGCTGTACCCTTCTGCCAGGATAGAGAATGGGGGTCTACTTCCCTCTGTTCTCTGATGCTGCTTTCTCAATCCCTGGTTCCCAGAGGGGCCACATCAGGGGAGAAGGTGCAGGAGAATGTCACGGTGTCTGTAAGGGCCCAGCCTGCCTGCAGCAGAAGCTGGGATAGTTCTCGTGTGACCAGAACTGTTCATCAGTAGGCTTGTTTCTACCAACACCCTGCTCCAAAGTTCCCCAAGGCTGAGTAGTGGCATTCACAGCAACCCCTTCTTGTGCAATCACAGACAGGTACATTCTCATTTCTCCTTCCGTCCTCCAGGTGGCAAATGCTAAGATCCAAAGCCTTGAAGCCACGGTGGAGAAGCTTTTAACCAGCGAGAGCAAGCTGAAGCAGACTGCTCTGACCCTGGAGCTGGAGCGCTCTGCCCTGCTGCAGATGGTGGAGAATCTGAGAAGACAAAGCGCCCAGCCCAGCCCTCAGGAGCCAGACTGTACCCAGCCTGAACCCACCGGTGACTGACAGCTCCCAGGAGAGACTGCACACCACTAACACTGTCCAGGCCTTAATGGAGAGAGACGGAAGCTGGAGGCAGAGAAGACTGAACTCCTCAGGGAGGAAATGGGCTCGCCAGCCCACAGATGCTTTGGAGCTCAGACTTGAAGTTTGGGGTGCAAAAGTGCCAGAGTTTTTGTTGTTTTCAGTTCAAATTCATCCCCTTTCCAGCCCTGGTTGTTGTAGCTTTAGACGATATGGACGTGAATAAATATACCTACCTTAATGATTCCTCCTCCTCAGAGGCACGTTGTTTAAAAAGAGCATTTCGTGGCACCGGTGTGCAGAAGAAGGGCTTGAAATAATTTCTCAGACAAAAGTGTGATCCTTGTCAGTCTGCAAGGAAAGGCTCCTGTGACCATGCCCTTGGTGTCACCATGAGGTGTAATGGACTTTTGTCCATTCTTGTGGAGACCTGAGGTGACCATGAGGAAGGATGGGCTGCTCATTACTAACGCTACAGTCACTCCCACTGCTACTGAAGAAGCTTGTCTTTTACACAGTGTTTTAATGTTTTTGCTCATCCTTTTAAGTCAGAGTAGATAAATGTTTCTTAAGGAAATCACAGTTTTTAGACTCCCTGTTCTTGCTAGTGTGTGACCGACCTGCAGCTATGAGGTCTGACATATTTATTTGTGACTCTCATATATACACTCTAGGGTCACTTATTTATTTTTGTCTGTTGGATGGTGTACCACAGCTATGTCTTCCTTTGAATCTTGAGCCCTTGGAAATCTGATCCCTCGTAGAAGGGACAGAGCACATCAAGATTCCAAGGGGCTCTTAAGACTCTGAAACATTGCAAAAGAAACCTGGCTGAAATTGCAATCAGATGTATGGCAGCTGATAGCTTTTCCGCGGTAGGATGTGTGTTTTGAAAAAGCACTCAAAACACAGTGCCACCCTTGGGATGTCGAGGACCCTGTGCCTTCAGGCAGAGTGCTGTCACAGTCACCCTGCTTCTAGTTGGTCCTGTGCAGATCATCACCCATGTGTGCAACAAGCTTTTTTTTCTTTTCTTTTTTTAACATACAAAAGGCTAAGAGAAGAACCCTCGGCACAGGAGGTCTCCTGAGTATCAGAACTGTTCCACAGATGTCTTCTGCAGCTCTTACAGGAAATGAGCCTTTTAAGCCTGAGTGAAAGGTGGGACCACCATCCTTGGGATCATTTGAAATGTCTGGCTATTTCAAAGGGACATCCAATGGCAGGGTGGTAGTTAAGAGTCCTTCTTGCTCTCCGGTCAGAGGAATTGTTCTCTCCACAGTGCAACAGGAACAATCCCATCATCCCTTCGGGGTAGTTAGAGAAGGTAACAGTGAGGGCTTCTTTCCACGCTGTATTTCATTATTTGAATCTTTTAAAATGTTGAATTTTGGACATATTATTACTGTTGAAAAACATTGAATCTATATAAGAAACAAGAAAGCAATAAAACAGATCATTCACACCTGTGTCTTCATGGTGTCTTGTGGTGGGATTCAGGTGTTAGCTGATAAGGTTGGGAGGCATGTCTCTAGAGTCCTGGGAGCCTGAAGGGGGTGTGGCCAGCCCCATTCAGAAGGGGCTGCTGGGATCTTGAGAGCCCGTTTTGTTCCTGCTTTCTTGGAGATTGGATCACATCCATTGCCTGAATCATCCTATTGCCACGGAATCGTCCTAAGGTTTAACTTATAATCGTGTGTGTTAAAATACCCTCCAATAAATATTAATCCTGTATTTAGTATATTGCAAGTGAGATTTATTGCAATAGTGTCTGTTTTCAAACTCTGAACTTTGCAGCTAGGAGTAAAGGTGGCTTCAGTGTGCATGTCACCCCATCATTAGCAAAACCATCTCTGAGACATTAGTTTTCTGCCTCCACTATCAGTACCGAGTATTCATGATGTTGGGACATCTTTCCACAAGGTTATGAATGAAACTGGCTTCCCCCATTTTATGTACACCATTGCTCCTTACAAGATTGAATTGGCCAGAGAACCATTCTTAGAAACTCCTAGGTATAGGTTGGACATAGTCACAGCTGGCAAGAAAAGAAATACACAGAGGCAGCTCATATAACTGTAAGCAGTCTCAGGCAGATTGTTAAATCAGAGTCCATGTTAAATTTTCCTCCCAGCAATACAACTCTGCACCCACCTGCGTATGTACTTTGAAGCTGTCCTTTGATACTATGTATTGTCTTGTATGCCAGAGTCAAACCCTCAAGTACAGCTATGCAGAACCTTGGTGGCACTCTGAGGGGGGCTCAGGTTTGGTTGCCCCTTTCTATGTGTAGACAGCAAAGCAGTGTCCATATGTGTCTGGTTAGATTGAATTGGAAGATCTGCTATAGTGCTTGGGAGTCTAGTCGTCGTGCCCCCCCCCCAGTGTAGAGCTGGAGAAGAAAGCTAGAAGGAGGTTTATGATTTGAGATACCAGTTATCTGAGATACAAGTCATGGTGCCCACAGGAGCACTGTGAAACACTTCAAAACACTGTTGTCGCCATAGTGACCACTGGTGGCTCTGTAACCAGGGCTAGTGCAAGGCTTAAGGCTTCCCTATGGTAGCACTCTTGCATAAAGGCGATGGGAGAGAGATAGAGGAGAAAGGATGGAATTACCCAGTGTCTCCATCCACGCTAGGCAAGATGACCTTCAGGGAAAACAGACCTTTACTGTGATTTTCCATGTCTTATAGCAGCAGACTTACAGCCCATCTTGGTGTAGAACCCTGAGGGGACTATGAGAAATGTAATTCTGGATCACATACATACATACAAGTTGACAGTTGATACCAACACAGATAATTTTGGAACCTACATGTGGGTGAGAGCACATATGAGTCATTTTATATAGGCCCTTGGTCTAAATAAAAACAGGGACCACCACAGAGCTCAAATTTATAGATTGATGTTTTTGCAGATAAAAAAAAAAAAAAAAACTAGAAGATCCCTATTGGCACCTGAACTTCTTCCTACTCTCTCCTTCAGTATGGTACAGTAATTGACTGACCACGTGCTCTTAAGTCTGAATGCTGCTGTAGGGGTTTGGTATAACTCAAAATATTCTCAGACTAGGAAAATTTGGAGGGAGTCTGTAATCCCTACTTCATTTTGTCAAGAAAGGTTCAAGTGGTTTGCTAGAGGGTCAAGGTACACCCCTAGTCTCCTGTCCACCTTATTGTTAACACTTCCCAATTTTAATTGTAAATTACAGTGGATTTTTGATGTTTGTGGTTTCTGAGGCAGGATCTCATGTAGCTAAGGCTAGTCTTGAAGTAGCTATGTAGCCTGAGTATGACCTTGAACTGCCTCCACTCCTCAGTGCTGAACTTACTGGCAGGTGCCACCACACCAGGTTTAGGTAGCAGTGAGCTTTGGGAATCATTTCTAAGAGCATCTGTCTGTGAGCAGGGAAAGTGCTGTTCCCTGTGAGCAAGGGAGAGCTTCACCGGAAGGAACTGACTCCTGAACTGCCTCCTACAGCCATAACTTAACAGTGAGTTAGCATGGGGAAATGAGGCTTTCAGCCAGTGCCAAGCGCCCAGAGCTGAGGAGTGCCACAGTAGGGTCTTCCCTGACTAGGTGTTCACTGAAATAATGTGCTTTATACTGGTTTCCTTTCTGTCTCAGGAATGAATGAGACTCAGGGATAGATCCCTGAAGAAGTTGGAGATACTAGAGGGAATAAACACCACAGTCAAATCTTACCCAGATGTCTTCCAGCTTCCTCAGCCTCGATTCCCTTGGAATGGATTTCTCTGTGTTTGAATCCCGTCGGTAATTATGGTGAGGCCCCACCACACCAGCTTGGGAGCCTGGAATTCCTTCTATAATCTGAAGTGACCTGACTCAGTTGGAATTAAGGGTGTAGGTCACCACTCCTAGGATACTCCCTGTGCTGGGATTAAAGGTTTGAATCACCACTCTGATTCTTCTAGACTAACTGTGGTTAGAGCTCTGGGACTTCTGGAGCTTTTACTAACCCCCCACATAGACTGTGGGTAGATTCCCTCTGATATCTCCAAAACTTCTGAAACTTTATTAAATCCCCACACCTTTTCTTTTTTTCCACAAAAATTTTTACGACTAAATGTTTTCAGAAGAAAACATTCGAAAGAGTCTTGCCTTTGATTTTATAGACTTCTACTGTCTGAAATGTTTTCTCATATCCTGTCTGTGTAGTTATTAGTATCATTGGGAAAATACAAGTAAGAATTCCTATGCAGCAGCCACAAGCCAATATTTAAATAATTTAAAGCTGTTAGCAAAAACTAAAAATTATGTTCTAAATAACTAATATATATATATATCTTCAAATAATCAGCTGATTGTTTCTGCTATAAATCCCTAATACCACTACATGCATATTTATGAGTAAATTGCTTGACTAAACAAATTTGAAAGTAAGAGTTATTAATAAAGTCAACTCAGATTGTTTTAAAGCTAAGAATGAAGTGTGGTGGTTTTGCAATACTGGGATGTGAACCCAAGGCTTTCTGCATGCTAAGTGGGTGCTTTCTCACTGTACTATGTTCCCAGCCCTATGTCTCCAGTGTTCTTAAGAACTATGTCACTTCATTATTTTTTTTACTCAGATGTTGTTTCCCAAGTTCTGCCTAACTTGCCTCCTTTCACAGCAGGGGCAAGTTTCTCTGTTTAAGGCTAAGAGTAGCCTCTCTATATGGGCATAAACATAGAGATGTTTAGGAGGTAGTTTGATAGTTATTAATTCTAATAAGCAGCAATCTTGGGTTGCACTCTAGAGCCTAAAAACTCTTCAACAATGGACTTTAGACAGGCTTTGCAGTACTAGATAAGAGTCTCCTCTTGGGCAATAAAACTCAGATCCAAGCATGGAGGGGTTGGTTATCTCCGTAACAGTCATAACACTATTGCTCCAATAAGCACATCTTGCCAGGTTGGTACAGTTTGTAGAATTCACAGCTGGGTGAGACCACTGATGGCCTTACCCTCCCTCTCCCTGCAGGCACCTTTCTACCACAGGTTTGCACTGATAAGTAACCAGGGGCGGTGTTTCCAGTTCAGCTCCAGTTTTATTTCTCCTCCGTATCATACATCTAGGCTTCTAGTGTCTTCAGCAATAAGGTCTTATTAGCTGGCTCTGTCGGGTGATGGCAAGAGCCCGTATTTAGAAGCCTCTGCCCAAGCAGAAGCTACAGCAAAAAGATTGTTTCAAAAAAAAACCATAGGGAAAAGTTTTGTGAAACATCATCTTCTGAGCTTAACGTGGCCATGGCAACAGTAGCTGCACCTAGTGGCTTGGAGGTCACACAAGTTGGTTCTTCCTAATAATTAGAGGAAGGGAAGGAGCTCGGTTATTGCTGCCTCATTAACAACTAACAGACTCTGGGAAAGGGGTGGAGGAGGCAAAACATCCAGCTTTATTCTCACAGTTGAACTCAACAGGCTCTGATGGTCGGTCCCAAATTCAGGATCACACAAATAGACCTAGTTAAACTGTAGGACATTAAATAAATCATAAAAAAAAAACTAACAAGTATGATGAAGATATCTGTAAGGAAGAGGACCTGGGAGGGAAATAACCAAAATATATTATGCAAACATATGAAACTGAAAAAACAAAACTTGATAAAATGATATGAAGTACAGGGAGGCAATAGAACAGGGCATTTGGGTTGGATGGATATAAGATACCTTGTATACACATGTGAAAATGACAAAGAATGAATTCTAAGTATTTAAAAAAAAATAAAACCCAAACCAATGATAAAAGTTTCCCAAGTTTATTTGAGTTACACCTCCCTTGATTTTTGCCAAAATATGACTTAAACAATGGAGCCACTCCCAAACCCTCCTTTTCTACAAAGCCCTACCTACCATGGTATTTTTTCTTGGGCTCAGCACACTTGAAGACCTCTGTTCTAGACAGTCATGGTGGGGGGTATTGGTAGAAGGTTCTAGTCTTTGGGACTTTTGGTTTGAGAGTTTGGGGGGCAGGGTCCAACTACACACATGTTTACCTGTGTAACATGTAGATGCACTGGGTTGCAACTCTTTCTTACAGGTTACAAGAATTTCATGTTTCTGGGCCTGAAGTGTGCTTTGCTGTGCATAGTTGTGGGGGGAAGAGAGAGAGAATAAAGTATTGTGAATGACATGTGCCCTATCTCATCTGGCACCCCTAGTCTGAGCACTCTTTTGGGCAACCAGATATGGCCATGGATAACCAACTGTATTACCTTGTTTTTAATAGTATTGCTGTATTACCTATGCTAGCCTCAAATTCATGATCCTCCTGCCTCAGCCTCATGGGAGATGAGATCACAACCTCAAGTATGTTTTCCTCATTCTTCTAACAGCAATCTCTTGCCTTTTTCTCTTATTCCAAGTTTAAATCGATGTTAACCAATTTTGAATGTTTCCCTCCTGTTCTAGAAACTTCTTTCTAAATCCTATAATCCTAAACAATGCTTCGAATTTCTTTCAACTGTAGTTGGAAAAGCTGGCTCTGGTTTGCTGTTAAATGTGCCTGCGTTTCTCCGAACTCTTGAGGTAATAATGCCCTGATGGCCGTTCTGGGGAGCCTGTGTATTGGGGAAGTAGAGACAAGTTTGTCTGGGGGCTGAGTAGCTGTTGTCAAGGTTCTGTCCATCTCAGTTCTTTTTGTTCTTTCTGCCAAGGAGATTACGATCTGTTTTCCTTCCTTGGAAATACACAACTGTTGACTTGAGTTCTACATTATGTACTCAAATCATCTCAGTATCTTGGTTGTTGTGGGGGGCAAAATACACTTTTTTGCCCAGTATCTCAATTTTATAATAAACACACACACACATACCATACACACACATACACACACACACACCCCTTCACAGAATAGATTTGGATCACTGTACATTTCTGGAGATGACTACAGACATGACATCCAACTGCTTGTCTGCTCACCCCAACCATGTACCAAGCCTAGTCCTGGGACAACAATGTGAGTTCTATCACTCAGATTTTTATCTAGTGTTGGGGTACAGAGTGATCAGAGAAGGCTCAGCTGAGCTGGTGGTCAGATGACATTAGGAGGACAGCTAACAGGGTGAGTGTGTCCTGGGCAGCTGATTAGTAGCAAGAGTCCAGGTGATGCATGATTCTAGCATAGCTTGAGTCACATGAACCAAGTCCTTTAGAAAACTCTGGATCTACTACTACTGTGAAACTGCCCCCCCCCACTAACAGCTCATATGTTCAATCCTGGTATCTAGTGGGACTGTATTAAGAGGTGGCCGAGCCTTTGGGAATCAATGAAGTCCTGAGGGCTCCACTCATGGATGAGACCAGTATCTGTCCCAGTTTCTGTGATGAAACACTGACCAAAGGCAGCCTGGAGAAGAAAGAACTTATTTCAGCTGACATCATGAAGAAAAGGTAGGGCTGGAGCTTGAGGCAGAAACTGAAGCCACAGAAGGGTGCTGCTAACTGGCTTGTTCCCTATGACTTACTCAGTGTGTTGACATGACCTAAGATCACCTAGGAAGAGAATTTCAATGGGGGATTTGGTTGGTGTATGGGCTGACTGTAGAGTTGTCTTAATTAGGTTAATTGCTGTGAAAAGACGCAGCCCAGTGTGAGCAGTACCATTCCCTAGGCAGGGATCCTGGACTATATAAGAATGTTGACATTGAACTAAGCACAAGTAAGCAGGCACACACTCGTTCCCTCTGTTCCTGTCTCGAGCTCCTACCACGGTGACTTTCTTGAAGTGATAGAAACAATCTTGAATTTTGAACTGAAGTAAATACCTTGTTCTCTAAGTAGCTTTTTTCATCACGATATTTCTCATAGCAACAGGAATAAAACTAGAACGATGGCAAATGGTGTAATTGTGGCTCATTGACCTTGGGGACACTCTCTGTGTGGATCATAGTATTCTTAGCAGATGTTTCTTTAATCCTCAGCACCCTCTAAAGGGCATGGAACTTCTCAGGTGCTTCTTCTAAACTTTCTGCGTTTGATCCAATGCCAGGTGCACAGCTAAGCCCATGATCCTATTGTGACTTGACATAGGTATTCAAAGCTAACCTGGCAGCCTTCACTTCAGTCAGTGTGCGGGTGTTTGCTTCTAACCCATGGCTCATTCTGACTCTACCTCCTTTTTACTTTAATCCATTTCATTTGTGATTTTCATTTTATTTATTGTTTTAGGGACAGAGTCTCACTAAATACCTGGGTTGGCGTGGTACTCCCTACATAGCCCAGGCTTGCCTTTGTATTAGTTTGTATTTTCCCAATATATACATTCTCAAGATCTCAGGAGTAAAATGGAACCTGGTACCAGTAATAAAAGGAACATGTTGTAGTTATAAACAGAGATCCGGAAGTCGGCTAAAATCAATTTGAGTCTATAAAATGGAAATAAGTATTTTGTATGTTTATTGTGCACATATTTGTGGAAAGCACAAAGTTCTGAGCCTGACAGCGCATTAGGAAGCAATAAATGTTAGTTATCATTGGGTTCGGATACCATCAACCAATTGCATCTAAGCTTTGAGCTTGAAATTCCCCCACACAGTATACGCATTGAAAATAGAGCTCTTTAAGAATGATTGTTATACGTCCCAGAGATCAGTTTATACTGGGCTGATATGACTTTATGTTTTTGAGAGTGCATAAGCCAAACATTGGATAGGCTGTGGGAAGCCATTTATATGTCAGCAATGCTTTTGATGCCAGCTTACAACAGTAAGAGGTTATTAAAACCTCAAGCTCTGTACAGACAGTGTTCTGTGAGTGCTTAACCCATCAGAACCCTGTGGTTGTTCTCAGCTCCAACTATACATTAGAATCACGCAGAAACTCCTCCTCCTCCTCCTCCTCCTCCTCCTCCTCTTTCTCCTTCTCCTTCTTCTTTTTAAGACAAGCATAGTCTTGCCTGGCTTCGAACTCAGTATGTGGCCAAAGTCATGTCATTTGCTTATCTCCCCCAGCACAGACTCAAACCTCGAATCCTTCTGCTTCAATTTCTCAGCACTAGGATGGTAAGTATGCTGCTCTGCCTAGTTCATACAGTATTGGAGATGGTTCCCAGGGCTTTGTTCATGCTAGACAAGCACTATAAACTGAACAATATCCCCAGCCTCAGAGAAAACTGTAAATCCCCCATGCCACATGGAGCTCTCACTGATAAACCAAACTCCCTGTGGTAGGGTTTGGTGATTTAAAAGTTTAGCTAAGATTGGAAACAATTACTTTAATGGATAATGGATTGAAATGAGTGTAAGAGCTCATCTTAGATATAATTTATTTAAGGATTATTTTATGAGTCCTTAACCAGCTCAGTGCACATCTATGTCAGTGACCTGGATGCAAGACTCAGGATGCTTCAGACACGGCAGTGGATGACAGGACCCTGAGACTGGTGATCTGGTTTGAAGGTAGGCCGGGGTGCTTAGTAGACTAGGACAAAGCCATTGCTGTCTGCTTGAAAGCAGGTAGAAATACATCAGCTGGCTCTACTCCAACTATTAACTCAGGACTCTGGAGGATGAGACTGCATCTTCAACAGAGACTCCAGAGACTCCTGCCATACGCTAAAGACTTAAAAGCCATTGTGTGGAGGGGAGAAGGCCCTGAATAAGAGCAGAATGGGAGACATCTGGGTTATCAATGGCAATGGCAGCTAAGAGTTGCTAGTCTTTGGCTGGGGAGATGATTCAATGAAGAAAAGTAGTCTGCAAGCTTAAGGACCTTGTAGGGGGATTATGTCACATTGTAAATAATTGTCCCGCCTACTGGTCTAATAAAAATGCTGATTTGCCAAAGGCAGACAGGAAGTGTGGGTGGGGCTACCAGACTAAGAAAACTCTAGGAACAGGAAGACAGGGCAGAAATGCCACACAGAAGGCAGAAGAAGCAGAGGACAACTATGCTGCTCTGAGAAAAGGTATCAAACCTGCATGGCTGAACAGAATAAGAATCATGGGTTAGTTTAAGATCAAGAGATAGCAAGTTATATGCCTGGGCCCCAGGTCAATCAGTGTAAAATTAATGTAAGCATCTGTGTGTCTCTGTGGGACTGTGGGACTGCGGGCCTGTGGATCCAAACCTTTAGGCTAGGCTTGAAAGTTCAGGCCAGAAACTTAATACAGCAGAGCTTCAGTTCAAATCCCCAGAACTCATGTTAAGTTGAATGTGTAGTTCATCTGAATCCCAGTGCTCCTAAATGGAGGTGGAAGATGAAGATAGGAGAATCAGGTAGCCTGATGTACACAGTGGAATAACAAAGAGATCTTGTCTCAAGTAAGGTGAAAGGCAAGAATCAACACCTTAGAGTGTCCTCTGACCTCTAAGTCCATCGTGGCATGGACATGCTAGCATTCACTCTTATGAAACACACATGCACACCACATCACACACACAAAGTTGCTATTCTTTATTTATTTATTTTATTAATGTTTATGAGTCAATGTCTGCTTGTTTATATGTGAACTACATGTGTGCAGGTACCTAGGGAGGCCAGAGAAGAGTGCCAGAGCCAGTAGAACTGGAGTTATAGATAGCTGTGAGCCTCCTGATGTAGTAGGCACTGAGAACTGAACATGGGTCCTCTGCAAAAACAAATGCATTGACCACTGAGAAGTTCCTGTTTGTCAGGCAGCAGTATTTGCTTATCTCTGTTTTCCACATTCTGCAGATTTATTTATTGTAAATCGAGCATTCCAGAGAAAGTCATTGGCAAGAAGCAAATGTAGATAGAGTGTCCAGATACAGCAACAATGAAAACATACCAGTTACCATGTGCCAGGCATTGTTCTGAGCCAAATGGAAAGTCACCAGGGAAGATGGGAGCACGTTTACTGGAGCAGTAGTGCTGAAGGGTAGTGCCACTTCACTTCCTTGTTTGTCAGAGATTATTGGAGCTCCTGCCTGAGAATGGTGTCTGAAAATCTTTGGGATAAACAATAAAGATACATAAAAATGATGATAACCAGGAGTTAAATGTTAGCTCTCTCCCATACCCATTTCTCTGCTAGTCCCCCTAAAAGGGCATGTGAGAGATAGTAGAAATCTCTGCTTTAATGTGTAGAAGGAACAGGAGAAGGTAAGGAAGTTAGAAGAGGCATGACAAGGTTTTTATTGCTCTGAAGAGACACCACAACCATGATAACTTTTATAAAGAAAACAATTAAGGGGCTATGTAGTGGGATTATGTTACATTGTAAATAATTGTCCCACCTACTGGTTTAATAAGAATGCTGATTGGCCAAAGCCAGATAGGAAGTGTGGGCAGGGCTACCAGACTAAGAAAACTCTGGGAACAGGAAAAGCAGAGCAGAGACACCAGAAGACTCAGAAGAAAGAAGACAATCATGCTGCTCTGAGAAAAGGTACTGAGCTGCATGGCTGAACAGGATAAGAATCATGGGTTAGTTTAAGGGTAAAGAGTTAGCAAGTTGTATGCCTGGGCCCTAGGCCAAACAGCATAAAATTAATGTGTCTGTGTGTCTCTGCGGGTCTGCAAGTCCGAACCTCGAGGCTAGGTCCAAAAGTCCGGGCCAGAAACTTAATACTACAGGCTTGCTTAGAGTTTCAGATGTTCAGTCCATAATCATCATGGCGTGCAGACAGATGTGGTGCTTGGAGCTGAGTGCTATATCTTGACTCAGAGGCAACAGGAAGTCCTCTCACAGTTATATGGAAGGAAGCCTGCCCCTACAGTGATACCTTCCTCCAACAGAGCCACATCTACTAATAGTACCACTCCCTTTGGGAGCCATTTTCTTTCAAACCACCACAAGACACAAGGAAGTTAGGAGAGATGTTATAGGTAGCACGGGTCTCAATGGTCCACAACACTCATATGACCTGTGTGTACCTTGAGACCCTGGTGGAAAATAGGATGCTGGGGTGTAGAGCATAGATGCTTGCCCACAGTGGGGTGATGCAGTGTATGGGACTTTGGCTAAGAATGAATGTCTTCATCTGAAAGAGCTAGCCTACCTGAGGTCAGATTTCACAGCTAAGTACTGAAAGCCAATTAGAATCCTGCAAAGACCTTGGGACAGGCTTTGCAATAGCCTTAACCATCCAGAGCTTCCTCTGACTGCTGTCTGGCCTAGGAATATTCAGGAAAGCAACACTGACTACATCAGGGCTTCCCAGAAAAGTGCTATGCCATCATTTCACAGGTTTTGCTCCTGAAAAGTTAGAGTGTTCCTTGCATGCTTATGTGTGCTTGGGAAGGCCTACCACAAAGAAACCCAGTTTGTGTACCTTTTCAGTATATGGTTTTTATAAAACCAGTTCTCAGGGATAGATATGGTATGTACATGAACAGAAATGTACAAGATGAAAGTAAAGACCACCCTCATCCTATCATCCAAGATGGTCACTGCAGTCTAGCTTCTAGTATTAACTCCTGACCACCCTCCCAGGGAGGTATGTCCTCCATCTGCTCTCTAGCAGCAGATTCTCTATTGGTTCCTGTCGGGAGAGAGTAAGGTAAGTGAGGTCAGGATCTGTCCTCTTCCGTGGTAGCTCCTGGAGCAACCAGGCAGAAGAGCACCATCACCCAACAAGTGAGTGCCTACATATTGTCTTTCAAATGGATTTGTTCCTAAAGTTTTAAATCCCAAACCTAGGGGGAAAAAACCCTCCATAACCTGGAATGATTTTAGGGGCTTTCTTGTGCCGGGGGCGTTTGTAAATAGGCTCTGCCCTTCTGCCTCTGCAGTGACCTCATCTCTGGTTCCTCATGCTGTTTCCCAGGCGTAGAGCTAAAGGGAAACGAAGGGTGTTGGCAGCAATCTTCCTCACCAGGGGACTCCAGGTCCCAAAGGGTCTGTGTGACAGTTGCCCCCTCTTAACTGTTATAAGCCCCACCACAATCATCTTCTTATCTAAGCTATCTTGAGTTAGAAGAACTTTAATGGCCCCGGAGTGCCTTGTCAGCTGTAGCTGATCTAAGAAAATAAACATTTTATAGCTATGATAACTCAAGTGGCTCCAGACACAAGAGAGCTCATTCCAATGGATGGTTCTTATAAATAACTAGGCAATCACACACTGCAGAAATAGCTAAAATTTCTGTGACTTCATATGGAGCCAAATGGAAACGCCCTTGCCAAGCGAACAAAGTCATTCCAGCCAAAATGCGGTCAGGCACCATGTGGGAGCCAAAGGCATTTTGCTTTGACCGTAGCCTGGCCTCCAGCAGAACCCGACTGATTGGAGCCCTCAAATTGAGTCCTTTATTCTTAGGACCCACACTATTGCCAAATGAACCTGTTCAAGGGGTCTGACAGAAAGCACATACAGAAACAAGGGACCATGGTCAATGGCAGGCCTGAGATAGAGTCTGACTTGGTGGCTATGCACTGCTTGTCTGTGGGCTCTGCCATCTGGAGTTACCAATGCCCTGCAGCATAGTGGGTTCTGAACGATTAAAGACAGGCCAAGGCACCGGTCCATGAGACAAACATTTTCAGCATCACTGGTTAAAATAAAAAAGTTGAAACCAAGAAGGAGGTTATCAGAAGAACTCCATTTCCTCAGCATTTAAAATTTCAGATTTTATAGTGATAAGGGAGAAGCAAATTATTTTTTTCAAGGGAGGGTGATATAGCAATCTCCCTGGGAAACTGTCTTCAGGAAAAAGGTACCCATCGGCTATCCCTATTGCCCCCATGAGAACTGAAGCAAGGGAGGCCTAGTGGTGTTCATAGGCTCTGTTCCCACAGCTCCCTGAGGGCAGGGATACACTTAATCCTGGCCAGCAGAGGCCAGGTTAGCCAAGAGAGGTCTGGACTGAAATGATCAGACCCCACAATCCCTCTGTGTGTTTGGCCTTACTGTGCAGTGCTGATTGGTCTGGCACTTGCCATGCATCTCAGGCTTGCTTCAAACTCTGAGCAATCCTCTGGAGTCAGCAGGCCAGTATTACAGGCCTGTCCAAGCATATCTAACAGGAATGGTAATTTCTTTCCCTCCCCATATTACCTGAGTTAGGGTCAGAGCCTGGGCCCTGGCAGTTCTAGCCAGCTAGGTTCAGGCACCATCCTCAGCAGATCAATTAAAGAGACAAGTGATAGGAAAGTAGAAAGTGTGAGTGCACTAGGAATCGGAGCATGCCAGCTTTCAAAGACCTTCTCTCCAAGCCCATCTTTGAGGTCACATCATGGAGTTTAGGTAAATCGAGGGCAAGAAGTATGTAAACTAGTTGACATGTTAGAACTGTGTGAAGTCTTTTCCCGAGAGACAAGTGTGTCATCCTTCCCCACCTCACCCCCCCTGCTGACACCAGGCTACACAGCCTTTTTTTCTCACAGCCTGAGACTCAGGGAAATTCCATTTCTGTGGGGACTATTGTTTCAATAATCTGATAGCCACTGGGAGGGGCACAAATATCCCTCTTTAGAATAAGTTCCCTCGTGCCAGATGGTTACATCCAGATTCCAGATCTTCTCTGGTGACTGCTCTGTGGGCCATCGAGGGAGGAGTGAATGCCTGGGAAATACAGGTCAACTCAAGGCTGTCCTGACAGGGTGGGGAACAAGTATGAGATCGCTGTTTCCTCCCTGGCTTTGGGATAGGCAGGTACTAACCTCTAGGCCCTTCCCAGGTTTTGCTAGAAGGTTCCAGCATTGTCTGCCTGGGGCACAGTGGGTTGAAGGCAGCAGCTACCCCAGGCACTTTCTAGTCAGAAGTGCTGTACAAGACCAGATCATGTGACAGATTTGGAAACCATCAACTGCAAAGGTCCACCGAGCCCCTAAATGCTGCAGACACCCCATAAACCAAAGAAGTCTTCCTAGTCTGAAGCTGCATGACAAGGTTGCTCATATTGTCAGATGGTGGTCCCAACATCTCTTCTTCTGTCCTTCTTCTTTCTGGTTCCACTCCATCCTTCCTCTAGGAGAAACTGCCTTGGAAAACTTCACTTTAGCTGTGAGATCCAGAAGGGAGATGCGGCAACATATATTTAAGAAAATTAGTCTGGAATATCAGAGAGTCAGCCACAGAGCCAAGCCATGAAAGCCAGGCTGTAAGGCGCATGCTGTGAGTCCCAGCACTTGGGAGGCAGAGGCAGGAGGATCTCTGTAAGTTTGAGGCCAACCTGGTCTACAAAGCAAGTTCCAGGACAGCCAGGACACAGAAAACTCTGTCTCCAAACAGCAAAGCAAAAAAAAAAAAGGCTGGAGAGACACAGTCATGGGTGCTGGGAACTGAACTCTTAGATTTTTGGTCGCAATCAAAGAAACAAAAACTACCCTCTCCTACATGGAGCTCTAAGTAAAGCAGCCATCATCCCCTTGACCTGCAACTCTGTGGAGGAAGGAGGATGCTCTCTGTTCTATTCACAATTCCCATCACACATCCCCACCCCAGACTGACAGGGACAACCAGAAGGCTGGAGCAAAGCCCTGGGTGCTTTGAGCCTAGGTTACCTCTAACTTAGCTCCACCCTCATGTGACAGTTCTTTCCTCCCTGCTTTTCAGATGAGCCTATGGGTAGGAGAACACTGCTCTGGCCATCTTCCCAAGACAGCACAGAGCCTCAAATGCCCCAGCTGAAGACTCCCACCCAAGACAAGGCAATGCTCTGGAATGGCATGCACATATTCTGTGGCCCTGGACCCAGGCAGCCCAAGCAGACAGATACACTACTATATAAACTGTTCATCAGAGCTTAGATGTCTCTGATAAAAAAGAGAGTATATAATGTCCCGTTAATAATGTTTATATCAATTACATTCTTAAAAAGTATTATTGTTGATAGAGTAGATTAAGTAGAGCATTACCCTTAATTTCACCTTTAAATATTTGACTTTTATTTATGTGGCTAACTAAAAAACCTGAAGGAGCATGTGTGTACCACAGTGTGGCCAATCCCATCAATGTGGTCCGAGAGTGTATTCGCATTCCATCACTGTGACAAGAAGATTTATTTGGGTTCATATTTCCTGAGTTTCACTGCATGGCCTCTTCGCCTGCTTTTTTAGGCCTGTGTCTGAGGCAGTAGTTCATCATGGTAGAAGTATGTGGTGGGAAAGAGCTGTGCACTTCCTAGCACCCAGGACACAGAGGAGGAGGACTTCTCATTTTCGTGTCTAAGGCCTTTCCTCCAAAACTCATTCAGCCATAAATCCATAAATCGATGAATTCACCTATAAGGTCTGAGCCACTGGCTTATGATCCAGCCAGTTTCTAAGGCCTCCGTTTCAGCATACTGGTGCCAAAGAGGTGGGGCCTTTAATCAACACAGAGCCCTTGAGAAACATAGAAGATGCAACTTAACAGAGGGTCAGGGAAACTGGACAGTACAAATCAGAGCTGAGCTAGTAATGCAGTGTCCCATGATGGGACTGGAGTTTGGGGGAGCCAGAACCAGAACAGGTGCCTAGGGCAGCCTGGGAAGCCGGATGGGAATGGGATTTTATCAGGTACCTACTTCCAACAACTTGTTAGCTTAAACCAGCCTTTGTTCATTTGCAGAAAGTAGGGGGCCAAGATGCAATTTGTCTTCAAGATGCTTCAGCCCAGCAGGGGTATGGGACTTGCCCCATCAGAGACCAGCACTCAGTGGCCAATGCATCCAGACACTAAGTTCTATAGTAACAGCTGTGGTCTCTATGCTGCAAAACTATCCTGAGTACTGACTGTTCAATGTTCTAGAAAACCTCATCTGGTTGGTTTGATTGTGGCCTGTGTTTTATAAATAAGGATGCAAACTCTCCAAGATTTTACTGACAAGCAAATCTCACAGACAAGAAGAAATCAGGATGTGTTTGTTCCCAGCCCTCTGGAAGTACTCTAGACCACCATGCACTAACTCACTACCTCGCTCCAAGTTTTGTCTGGCTGAGGGGCAATTGCTCCACCTGGCAAATCCACATCTGTCTGCGTTCCTTCTAATTGGGTTCAAGCTGCCAAGGAGCAAACACTGCTGGAATCGGCTAGCTCCTGTGGATCCTGCAGGTACAGCTGGCATCCCCCTGTTCCCAACCTGTGCTGTGTAGTGTCAAGGCTGACTCTGCTAAGGGCTAAGCAGAGGGCTAGGTTCCTCTACAATTCCCTACCTTACCCCTACAGTCCCAAGGGGCCCCTCAGGATCTGCGTCTGCTCCAGAGGGGAGCTGGCCTTGGGTCTATGCTTTTTGTCAGGATCTCTGCTCCCCTTGGCAGGTCCCATCTGGCGTTTAGATATTATAAATAGCTGCAGCTAGGGTGTGACTTGGGTGGAGACCTGGGGCCTGCTGCTCCACCCTGAGAAGGGAAAAGGGATCATTTAATTCATTTCTGTACTTGGCAGCCCTCTAGCTATTTAGAAGGCCAATTAGGCAGCAGCTGTTGGTTGGAATTTTTCCTCCCCTAACCTAAGATGGCCTGTCTGATTTTTTTTTCCATGCCTGTTGATTTAAGCTTTTACAGGAGGATGGGTGGGGTGGGTGGGGTGGGTGGGGTGGAGCCAGCCCAGCCCACAGCAACTCTGAACACAAGCTGTCTAAGCTTGGCTGACTCTTGGCAAGCTCCTGAACTGGTGTGGTAGCCATGGTGGGGTGGCAACTGAGAACCAGCCCTTTTCTGCTGTTTCCACCATGCAGGAGTTTGGGATGAAAAAGAAAAAAAAGGGGGGGGGGATGCTTCCCTGAGAGAGGGGAGTGAGAGAGGGGAGCTCAGTTACCAGTGTCTGAGGAAGTCTCAAACTGAAGCCTCCGCCAGTGTCCTGGAAAGTTCTGGAATGCTTGGCTACTGCAGACTTTGGATCACTGACAACTCTTTTGATCTCGGGTGTGCTGTGTTGTATCTCTTGGAACACCCTGTTATGTCCTAACCCTGGTGGGGATGAGAGTGTCAAAGTTGGGGTGAGATGGGGGGGCAGCTGCAGTTGTATGTGGCACACAGTGGGACTCACTGATGACCACTTTTACTGGCTTCCTATTAGGATGAGACACACAGAGTGCAGGCAAGTGTCTGTGACTTTCTGGAAGAGCAGAATAGACTGGAGACCTTCTGGTTACTAGTTTTTGTTGATAGTGAAAATGATTATTTTTAAAAGAAAGCATTAAATGATACAATTATATATTGTCGTATAATTTTAAAAACTTTACAGGGTAAGTGACTGCAACAATAGGAAATGCAGAGTACAGATCTCTCAGCAGACAAAAGAAAGAAGGATCCTTGTATTACAGAAGCCACAGCTCATTGGCCCATCATCTGGTCATACATTACTTTACATTTGCATCCACTTGTGCACTAGGAGGTACCAAGCAGGCCTAGCTGAAGCTTTGATACTGAAAGTAGCAAAGAGATAATCTATCGTCTCTATCCTCAGGTATCATGAATGTGCTTGGTGCTTATGTGACAAGTAAGAGTTGAAACTAGGGATGTGGGGGTATAGGGTGCCCCACATAGAGTGGTGCTGACATCCACCTGGTATCTGGTGAACATCTGAGTGGTGAGTCAGACATGGTGGAGGCCATCACACAGTGAAAAGGACTGAATGTGCGTGCTCATGTCTATCCTGTGCAATAAAGCCATAGTTCTATTGGATAAGGACCCACTACTTGATTTATTTAACCTTAACTTCCAAATATCCCACCTCCAAAGACTGCTTTCTTCCTATCACACAATAGAAATAAGTTTCAGCATGAATTTTAGTGAGAACACTCAAACCACAGACCTCCTGCTGTATCTTAAATATGATGCCAGAATCATCCAACTCACAATAATTCTATATCCATACAGCCCTAGGACGGTTGGAGCAGGGGCTGCCATGTGTCTCCTGGGTGTGCACGTAGCACTCTGGAGAGTGATTGCATATGAAGGACGCACAATCCAGCGAAGACTAAATGAATGAAGGAGGTGTGGGCTGTAATCTGGGTGGGCTTTCAGCAGAGGGAAAGGCCTGGGAGAGCTTGAAGACACATGGACCTCTGTGGCTTTCTACATGAGGAGTCAGGAGTCAATGCCTGCAGGTGTGAGCTCAGCTTGCATGCAAGGTAACATTGACCTTGATCATGCATGTTGCTGGGGCTCTAAAGGGTGAAAGACTTTAGAAAACAAACATTTTTAGAAAGGCGGTCATGTAGCTGAAGCTTAAAAGGGCATCTAAAAGTTACTTGGACTCATAGGTTAGTACAGGGGATTAGAATAGAGTCCAGTTGGCAGAAACAGGTTATTTAGAAGAAGCCAGAGTGGAGGTCAAGTTAACCTTATATGGAATTGGAGTATCAGGAAAGCATGAGACAGAGAGTGAACACAACACATCTTTATCTATCCGTCTGTCTGTCTGTCTACCCATCACCTACCTATCTACTTGTTATCATTACCTATTTATCCCATGAAAGCATAAGAACAGATCCAAATTTTGTGGGTCTCTGTGATGGTTGGTAATCTTCACTCTCAACTTGGCTGGAAACTGAATCACCTTAGGAGACACATGCCGGCCACGCATGACTGTGTTTCAGGACAGGTTTAGCTAAAGAGAGAAACACCCTGCACGTGAGAGGTACCATCCCTTAGGGTCCTAGACTGAATAACAAGAAAAAGATGAGGAGAGGGAGCTGGGCACCAGTTTCCATCTCTCTGCTTCCTGGCGGTGGACCAGCTGGCCTGCTCCTGCCCTGTCACCTCTGTCATGGTGGACCTTTCCTTACCAATGAGTCAAAACAAGCCCTTTCTTTCTTGTTTCCTTTGTTAGGGATTTTATCACATCAATGAAAAAGTGACTAACAGTCTTTCACTGTCTCTTTAAGTGTTATCTACTACAGGGAGAACTCTGCAGCCCCCCTTCATGACTAGAGCAAGTCTATAACTTCTGTGTTGGCTTGAGACAGTTAAAACAAAATACTTTGAATTGGAAAAAAAAAATAGCCTCTATTCACATATTGGTTTTTCAAGTCCAAAGTAATAGTTAAGGCACTGGAACTGATTTAACCTTAAATTTTCTCTTCTCTTTTGGCTTTGACTTTTCCTTCTTAAAACTTGCCCAGGGAAGGAGGAACCCTCCTCCTCCTCCTCCTCCTCCTCCTCCTCCTCCTCCTCCTCCTCCCCCCCCCCCCCCTCTGCTCACCTCCTCCCCTTGCTAGGCGCCATTCTCCTGTATGCTTGGAATGGAGCCCAGAAAGGGGAGAGGTGAGGAACAAGAGTCTTCTCACGTGGCAGGGTGGCCCAAGCCATTTGGGCTGGGCAGCTGGTCTCCCTGGAGAGACCTGGCAACCCATGAAAGCTGACCCTGTCAGAGGCTTCCAGCTGGGCTGCTTTCTGTTGCTGTCCCCTGACTTTGGTTGAAGCGTCTTTGTGCCTCAGAATGGCCTTGTGTGACTCCTTCCCCAGCTAAAGGAATTCCAATGGTATAAAAACCAGTCCCTTACTGCCAAGGTCTTCTGTTTAGGTCTTGTTTAGGGTCATCGGTGCCCTTTCCGTTGGGGCCCCATATCTAGTGTGGGGACATGTTTTTTTGTCGCTAAAGAAGTGGTCATCACTAACATTGAAATGTCACGATGTCCATCCATGTCTTATGTCCTTCATTTCTACTATCTGGTGACATTAGTGCTTACCACTGTCTGTAGGATAGGTGAATCTGGCAGTCCACAACCTATGGCATTGACTCTAAACTTCTGCCTTCAGTTTGCTCATCACAAACCAGCATATGAATATTTCACTTACCATTGGTTCTGTTGCCAAAGCAGGAGCCAGAAGAGAGAGGCTTTATTGACCATTAACATACCATAACGCTTTGAACAGTTGGTCTCAGTTTCCCAGCTGTAAAATGGGGTGGACTAGTTAACACCAAGGCTCTTTCCTACACTAATATTCTACGACCTAACACAGCTTTAGCATAAAGAATGGCTTGGAAGGATGTGGAGATGGGAAATGAAAAGAACTATATAGGATCTTGGGTATAACCATGGTACAGATGGTTTGGGTACAGACACGCTGGTATAAATACTCCTGAAAGCTTAAGCATCTTCAGACATTGCAAAAGGTTAAGTATACACTTAAAATGCCTGAAATCCAGGTCTCTGTTAACTGCTTCTTTCTCAGTTCCAACAAGAAGGATCAATGAAAAGACGCCTCAGCACATTGTCTTGAGAGCCTTAAAACATTTCTTATTTTGACTCATTAACTCCACACCAGAAATAGATTCAAAGAACTAACTAATGAGAAGCATACATGAAGATTTATACACAGGAGTATGAATCATAGTCATTTTCATGGTAGTATAAACTAGAAACTACTCCCTTCATCCCATGCCTGCTCACATGATACTTCCCTTAGAAAGGGTTTCCAAGTGCACAAATGGAAAAAGGCCCAGTGTCAGGGCTGGGGAGATGGCTTTGTCAGCAAAGTGCTTGTTATATAATAGAACCTGAGTTTGGTCCCCTAGGGCCCACATTACAAAACAAAACCAGGCAGGAAAGCTATGCTTACCTTTAATCCCAGCACTTGGAAGGCAGAGGCAAGCGGATCTTTGTGAGTTCAAGACCAATTTGATCTATACACAGAGCTCCAGGACTATACAGAGAGACCCAGTTTCCAAAAAGAAAGATAGAAAGGAAGGAAGGAGAGGGAGAGAGAGAGAGAGAGAGAGAGAGAGAGAGAGAGAGAGAGAGAGAGAGAGAGAGAGAGAGAGAGAGAGGACAAACAAAAACAAACAATTAAATTTTAAAGCAAGACATGGCAGGTACCTGTAATCCCAATGATGGAGAGGCAGAGACAAGAGGATCTCTGGAGTTCATTAGTCAGCCATTCTATCAAGTTGGTGAGCTCCACATTCAATGAGAAACCCTGTCTCAAAAATAAAGAAACAAATAAAGCAAGAGGAGAGTGATTGAGGATAGCATCAACTTCCAAACCCCACCTGTGGTACACACACACACACACACACACAACACACAACACACAACACACAACACACACACAACACACACATTCACACACACACGCACAACACACACACACAACACACACACAACACACACATTCACACACACGCACAACACACACACACAACACACACATTCACACACACACACAACACACACACACAACACACACATTCACACACACACACAACACACACATTCACACACACACACACAACACACACATTCACACACACACACACATGAATGCACATAGCCCTGTCCCTTGACCTTGTCTGTATTTTATATCAATCCTACCACTATGTGACGCATGTTTTCGTTCTAACCCAGCTAAGATGTGAGTTCATGAAAGTTGGTTTTCTGTGCCTTGAAGCACATTTAAATTCAAAAATTTTTTTTAAAAGAAAAACAATTTGGCTGGGTGTTGGTGGCACATACTTTTAATCCTAGCATTTGAGAGTCAGAGGAAGGAAGATCTCTGAGTTTGAGGCCAGCCTGGTCTATAATGAGGGTTGCAGGACAGCCAAGGCTACACAGAGAAACCCCATCTTGATAAACAAAACAAAACAAAAATTGAAAAGATGATTAGACATTAAAATGAATGTTAGTTGTGAATAGGAAGGAAAGGTTTTTGTAGTTTCTCAAAAGTCTCAGAGTACATCTCATTCCAGAGTTAACAGTGTGGTCTGTTTTGTTCACTGCTGGATCAGCAGATCAGACAACAGTCTATGGTACATGATGTAGGAAATAACCCCAGAATGCAAGTGTCCAACGAGGAAAAGCTGATCCTAAAACAAAGTGAAGCAGAAAGAGTCTTTGTTGCATCAACATCATGACCAATGGGAAAAAATGGATTTGAACCCAGGTCTGTTATTCCTTTCTTTCTAGATGGATGGCTTCCCATATGGACTCCATTTCCAGCTTCCCTTGCAGCTAGGTATGGCTATGCAATGGTGTTCTTGCAAGCTGATTGAGTAGAAATGACACCACAGTGCCACTTTTGGGCCGAGTCTTAAGACCAGGGGTATTCCACCTCTGTGCTGGCCAACATCTGGATGTGGTGGCGATTTAATTTGACTAGGTCCTGAGGAGGATTGTAAAATTATAACATGGAAAGCCTCAGAATTTCTAATGACTGAATAAGGAGCTACCCCACTAACTCACAGAGTTCACATCAGGACTATTATGTGACAGAGAAACAACCTTCCTTGGTCTTTAAACCATAATTATCTGAGAGCTTGTTATTACCTCTTACAATGTTCCGTGCATCCTACCTCCTTACCTAACTTCTCCCTTCCAGTCCTCCAGATCCATCCCACTGTAGTATTAAGGGCAGGAAACTTCTAGGCTTAAGAGGATATTGGCTCCAACTGTAAAGGAGAAATTCTCAGACTAGAACCCATGTTACGGTAATTTTCTATCGTGCTCTCCTATAGTCTAAGAAGTTATGTCAATCACAGCAAAAGGCTTCTCCTCCAGAGAGTAGGACTGGACAGGAAGATGTTGAAGAAACCTAATGAAGAAATGAGGACCATGGCAGTCCATTTCCTGAGGGTATCATCAAATAGAAAAGGTGGTTTAAATGGGTCCCCATCTCCCTACTTTGGGTACTGGTTATGGCTGGGGCATGCAGGGTGTAGAAGGCTCTAGAGCCTTTGATTCTTCAGTCTGCTAAAACTAAACTCTCTCCCTTCCTCTCTTTACTCTGGCCTTGCACTTATATTCTGTAAATTGCTTGCAATGGTTGCCTTAGGGATTTTACTGCGATAATGAAACGCCATGATAAAAAACTAATTGGGAAGAAAAGGGTTTATTTGGCTTTCATATCCTGAATGATAGTCCACTGGGGTAAGCCAAGGCAGGTACTCACACAGGGCAGGAACCTGGAGGCAAGAACTGATGAAGAGGTCACGGATGGGTGCTGCTTACTGGCTTGTTCCTCATGGCTTACTCAGCCTGCTTTCTTATAGATCCCAGTGTTGTAGAATATTATTTAAAGATGTGTTACACCTGTTTATGCTGTAAAATTATTTGTTTAATGATGCAAAGATGTGTTGCATTCTTTTAAGTTGCATTTGCTTAGCTGTGTGAAGCTGAGTTACTTTGCCTGTCTAAAATACTTGGTCTAATAAAGAGCTGAATGGTCAATAGCAAGGCAGGAGAAAGGATAGGTGGGGCTGACTCACAGAGAGAATATATAAGAGAAAGAGGGACTAGAAAGCAAGAGAGGACCAAGGATCAAGAAAAGAAGTGGCCAGACACCCAGCCACACAGCCAGATGGACTAAGAAGTAAAGATAGGTACATAGAATGGAGAATGCTACAAGCCCAGAGGCAAAAGATAGGCAGAATAATTTAAGAAAGGCTGGCAAGAAACAAGCCAAGCTAAGGCCAGGCATTTATAAGTACTAATAAGACTCCCTGTGTATTTGTTGAGGAGCTGGGTGGTGGGCCTCCAAAGAGTCAAAAAATCAAAGATTTTAGAAAACCATGAACAACATCCCAGGCCCACCAGTCCAGGAATGTCACCATCCACAATGGGCTGGGACCTCCTCCATTGATCATTAATTAAGAAAGTGCCCTGCAGGCTTACTTACAGCCTGATCCTTTTGGGGGAGGGTGGAGACAGGGTGTTACAACCTGTCCTGGACTCCTTTTGTAGATCAGGTTGGCCTTGAACTCACAGTCATCCACCTGCCTCTGGCTCCTGAGTGCTGGGATTAAAGGCTACAAACTGATCTTATGGTGGCATTTTCTCAGTTAAGGGTCCCTCCTGTCAGATGACTATAGATTGTGTAAAGTTGATATAAAACCGGCCAGCATAAAGGAGGACACACTATCAGTTCTGGTTAAAGATAAAACAAGTGGTAGTCAGAAACTGTTCAATTATAAGGAACCGAGAGACAGAAACCACAGAGAACTAACACCCTAAGGTAGGTCTCTGCCAATAGAGGGCATCTTTACTCCTTTTCTGTTCTCAACAAAATGATGAGACTCAGCACTTTGGCTGCTGTGGCTGAGCAGATGTTCCCTCTGTCACCGATCTATTAGCTTCATGCCTCCTCTGCCGAGTGGGTGGTGCAAAAATAAAATCTGCCAGGGAGAAGCTGACACGACAGGAAAGGCAGTGAGGGTCCTCTGAGCAATCAGGAGCTGGGATGTGATCCAGAATTCAGAGGAAAGGGCATCTGGGGAAGCAAGTCGGTGCCATCCTTGTTCAGCTCGTTTGTATCTAACAAGGGAGAAAATTTGCACAGCCACACATCATTGCAATTCAGAGAGCTAGACTGAGTTGAAAATATAGTTTGTGTTAGGCTATTTCTTAGTCCATTTGGGCTGCTACGACAAATTGCCTTAGGCGGGGTAGCTTATAAACAACAGAAACATATGGATTTGGTTTCTACTGAGGGCTCCTTCCTAGTTTATAGTTGGCCCCATACTGCGCCCTTATGTGTCAGAAGAGACCAGCGTCTCCCTGGGGTCCCTGAGGGCACTTTTTTTGAACTTGGAGCCCTGCCAATGACCCAGTGTCCCTACAAAGATTCAACCTGCTAAGATCACCACTTGGATGGGTAGGATATTTATGCATGAATTTGGGCATGGTGAGTGTAAAGCTTCAAACCACAGCAGAAGCATTCACAATATTGATGCCCAGATATTCCCCAGAGGAGGCTGTCCAGTACATCCGGGAACATTTTAGCAACGTGGGAAACTTTGTCGCCCCCTTCATTTCTCCTCTGTCTGCATGCCTGTCAGCTCTTCAACTCAGGAAGGCCATCTGGGACCTTCTCTCCAAAATAACATCTCCTCAAATAAAAAAGTAAAACAAAGGACAAGACCAGCCTCTTCCCTTCTCCTCCTTGTTAAGATGGCAGCCCCACGCGAAAAGCTCTTGGGGATTTCAATCACCGGGCTTCCTACCCTTCGCAATAAAGGTTAATCGAGAGGGGAATGAAAACAACGCATCGTCTTATGAGGAATGAAAGATGGCCAGATGGAACCCACAGAGGGTGGCTGGGATTTCAATTTCCTTACTGTAATGAAAACTGCATTTCAATAACTGCTGCCGTGGAAATTATTTACCATCAGATTCACCTGCGCTGCATCGCGCTCTGCGGGCTCTGCAGAGCTGCCTGCTGAAGCATCTATTCAGCACCATCCTCCTCCACGTGGACCCGGGCCTTCTGCAAACCACAAAGGCTATGTGCTGTGGACGTGAAAAGGGGCCTCTGAAGGAGAACCCAGAATAGACTTTTAAATCCACCCCCCACCCCCTGCGCGCTGTTACCTCTCACTGCCCGGTTAGGATTGGTTTGTTGTTCTGTGTGTGTTTCATAGGCACCAACTAGGTTCCTTGTGTCAATGTTGGACCCCACACCGAATGTTTGGGATTGCCCCACAGGATCACCCCTTTCCTCTTCCCTAAAAATAAGATCCCATAATTTCAGCTTGACAGATCCCTTCTTGCAAGAAGATCACCCTTCCCCAGCATCCTTTGCAGCAATTCCTATCTGTCATCCTAGCACTGGAAAAACTCACACAAGAGGATCATGAGGTCCAGTCTAACCTGGGCTACAATAAGAGCCTGTCAAAACCAAACCAAATCAAATACTGAAATTTCCCAGCATTGAGCCCGGCACATAGTTCAGACATGACAAGTGGCAGGCAGCCCTCTGCCAGTGTCACAGTGGGGAACCTCAGAGAAGCTATGATGGTTCACTAAGGCCACAGAGAGTCAGACCTGGAAGTCATCAGGGTCTGTGATTTTCCATGACCACTATAAGCACCCAGATGCCACTATGGAAAACAAGAAAAAGTTAGCTTAGCCTCTGTCTGATATACAGCCCCGCACAAACACCTTTCCCCCCTTTTCCCATGCTTTTTAGGTAGCTCAGTTTATTCTTTGTGTGTGTGTGTGTGTGATATCATGTGCTTGTGTGGAGGTCAAAAGACAACTTACAGAGTTAGTTCTCTGCTTCTACCATGTGGTCCCTGGGCGATGGAACTCAGGTCATCAAATGTATCAGCAAGCACCCTTGCCCTCAGTCACTGCCCCCTCCCAGCCATTTTTATGAGTTCAAAGTTAACATCTCTTATAACAGATCTATGAAGTGGGAGTGTTTATTTGAATCACTGTGCTCCAGAAGTGCATGTGGCAATGTCTCCAGTAAGCCGTGTTTACCATGATCTTTGGATGGCGATGCTATCCTCTGTGACATGGTGACACAGCTGTCTCCATCACTCCATAGAGGTTAGCATTTTCATTTCCAGATAATTCAAACCTAAAGCTCTCTCCATCTTTAGAATTTCAAATCTGTGTCAATGGAATCTTTTTTTTTTTTTTTTTTTATCTGAACTTCTCCAAGATCAAGCCTAGGTTTGGGGTGTAATTCTTTTACGTCTCCTGGGGACTCAGAGCGACTGGCATGAGACTAGTGAT
This sequence comes from Phyllotis vaccarum, assembly GCA_033318265.1. Classification (NCBI taxonomy): domain Eukaryota; kingdom Metazoa; phylum Chordata; class Mammalia; order Rodentia; family Cricetidae; genus Phyllotis; species Phyllotis vaccarum. Next base: position 107,958,315 of record JARWLC010000001.1, on the reverse strand, counting down.
TATTTCAAGCCAGACACAGTGACATAGCTGAGCACTCTGCGAAGGTCAAAGGTGAGTTTGGTCATCAGCCTGTCCCTACTTTCAGTTCAGAAGATAGGAACAGAATGAAGATGAAATGGATGTGAACTGCCAGGATGCCAGGCTCACTGCAGTGAGCAGTCCTGGGTGAATCAGGACACTAACTTGATGCCTACACAACCCAGTGCCCTCACAGAGCCCAGGCTTTAACCCTATACCTTGGTCCATCGTTTGTCAGCACCCCATCTTCCTTCCAGCAGATTTGCTCCCGTGGACTGTCATCTGATTGGGGGGAGGGTGGGAATTTTGCTTCTTGGAAAGAACAGGGGCCAGAGTCTCCCTCTGGGCACTTCAAACAACTGCCAGGATAATGTGAGATGGCAGGAGGTCATTCGCCATAGGCAGAGCAGTGTGAGGACCACACACATGCTCCAGGCTTGGCAGCCTCACCCCCACCAACAGTGTCCCCACCCACTTTTCAGCCCCAGATTTTTTTTTTTTAGCTTCCCACAGATTCCAATGTTCCCCACACACTCTTTGAACAGCCTCCATCCCTCTGGATCTTGAAAGAGCATGCAGGTTGGATTGCAAGAGCAATTTCACGGATGTTCTCTGTGTGCCCCATGTCCTGATGATGGCTTGGTAAACTTACAAACAGCAGAAGTCACAAAGAAAGCATACGTAGTTGAGCCCAATATTTTTTAATTGGCACTGTGGAAACTGAAGTAACTTGGGAAAGGTAATAGTGACCATTTCTAAAATGATTATGGGGGCTGGAAAAATGGCTCAGTTGTTAAAAGCACTGCCTTGCTCTTCCAGAGGTCCTGAGTTCAAATTCCCAGCAACCACATGGTGGTTCACAGCCATCTATAATGGATTCCAATGCTCTCTTCTGTCTAATGTCTCTTCTGTCATACAGGCCATACATGCAAATAGAACATTTATATACATAAAATACATAAGTAAATAAATCTCTGCTTTAAAGTTAAAAAAAAATAAAATAAAATGATTACAGATCTGAAGAGTGAGTCTGAAGAAAGCATGTGCTGGGTGCCAAGACCTGCTTTTGCTATCACTGAGGCATTTTTCTCACCCATCAGGAATGCTCCTTGGCAGATGCTTGCCTGTCTTCACAGCATGGTTGCTGCTCTGCTGATTCTTCACATATTGGGATGGTTCAGGGGCATTTTCTCAAGTTTGAAGCAATGCATGTGGTGATGGCTGTTTCCAGATAGAAAACCATGGAATCCTGGAAATAGCTAAAGAAGTGATTGGCTTGTGCTTTGATCTGGCTGAATTGAGAAAACAGATCCTGGAGCTTGGACACATCCATCAAAGGGTCTGATTCTCATTTCTACACTACAATTGCTCTCTTCAAGAAGAATGGACCCCGTTATTAAATGATATCACAAATGTTTGCTTCTTGGGTTTTTTGAGAGGGCTATATTTCAAAAGGAATTATTTTTGAGAAGCACATTCCATGAGTCACTTTTGATCATATGATTCCCAGTTCAGTTTTCCTCTTGCTCCTTCTCTGTCTCTTTTGGGACCTTCTGGGTGGTGGGGTGGTAATGGGGTGGTGTTGTAGTGGTGGTGGTGATGTGGTAGTGGTAGTTTTGGAGTCCTGCTTGACCTTTTGAATATTTTCTGATACAGGGAGTGAGGACTGGGGAAAATCAGACACAGAAGAATAGACAGAGACATAAAAACAAGAGTGGAGAGGGCTCTCAGTCAATACTATAGCAGCCCCATGTTTATTTCTCAGGGCCTTTTTATACCCAAAGTGGGGGACCAAAGACCTCCCCCTCACAAGGACACCATGGTTCAAGGTACAGACAAGTGTAAGCACCTTCATTAATTTACAAACCATCTAGTAACCATGCCTTATGTCAAAGCATCCTGATATATGCCTTGGAGAATAAGACACCTTGTGATCACGCCTTTGGTCAAACATCCCGTCATACAGCCTTGCCGAGCAAAACAAACTCGGGCTCTCTGACACTGAGTCAAGATGGAAACAAGCCACAGTCAGAGTCAGAGTCCTCCTTCTTTCATACTTTTTAAAGACCTCCTGGACCCTTAAGATGACTGTGCCTGTCTTAGGTTGCCTTTTAAAACCATCCAGTCTTACCCATCATTGGCACATAAATTCCATCATTCATGCCCTGTCTTTTGAAAGATGGTAAAAAGGACTGTAGTAGGAGGTTTCTGGCCTGGACTTTTGGGCCTAGCCTCAAGGTTTAGGCTCGCAGACCCCCAGATGCACAGTCCCGCAGTCCCGCAGTCCCACAGAGACACACAGATGCTTACAATAGTTTTAGGCTGATCGGTCTAAGGCCCAGGCATATAACTTGCTAGCTCTCTACCCTTCATCTAACCCATGACTCATCCTGTTCAGCCATGTGGCTCGGTACCTTTTCTAATAGCAGCATAGTTGTCCTCTGCTTCTTCCGGCTTCTCTCTGGTGTTCTGCTCTGTGCTTCCTGTTCTCAGAGTTTTCTAAGTCTGGTAGCCCCACCCATACTTCCTATCTGCCTTTGGCCAATCAGCGCTTTTTATTAAACCAATGGGTGGGACAATTATTTACAATGTAACATCATAATCTCCCACAAAGGACTTTGACTACCAGTCTTTGGAAAATCTCAAGGGAGTGTGAGGACCTTAATTCCGTGCAGCTCTGAATCAACGTTCCATCAAGAGTTCACAGATAGCTTGATAATCATAGGTAAGCAAATAATGCCTAGCAATATACATGTTCCTTTGATGTGGGAATGTCTTTCTGTATGCTGGGAATATCAATCTTTAAATAAAGGAGCTGTTTTGGCCCATGACAGACACCATAGAAAAAGTAGGAGGGGAAATCACAACACAGGTAGAAGAAGCAGGGTGAAGAGAGACAGACCCAACCAGTCTCCCAAGAAGAAGCATGTAAAGAACACAGGTGAGCCACGGGCCATGTGGCAGGATAGATTAATGAAAATGGGTTGAGTTAAGATGAAATAGCTAGCTAGCAATGTGCCTAAGCCATAGGTCAAACAGCATGAATCATTTCCGGGGGCCTGATCAGCGGCAGGCGGCTAAGGGGTCTAGGGCTGCAGGTCTGTGGGTCTGGACCTCTGGCTGCCAATTCTGATGCCAGACTTAATGTTTTCCCCTGAAGGCTCAGGATGGAATGGAGGCCAGGTCTACCAGCTGCTGTCAAGTCTTTGCATTTGCATGCTGCTTAAGCTATAACTCAAACCATTTTCAGTTTTGGGTTTATCCAAAAATGCACTTGTGGTTAGTAATAAATTAGAGATGAATGGAGAAGGCAGGGTCTTGAGGGCTCGTCTGCTGTCTGCCTGTCTGCCCAGGAGTCCCAGCGTCCTGGGAACCAAAAAGGTTCTTAACTGCCTCAAGCCACCCCTGCTCCATTACCTACTCTGCCCATGCATAGCCTTGTATCCTCTGCTCAATCATCCTAGCTCACAGGGCCAGATGCTGACCCTGGAGCATCCGGCCTACCTTGCCTTGCTGCTGGAAGCCCAAGCTCCAGCAATCTCAGCAACCCCGGAGCCACTGTTGACAGGGTTTCAGACCCTGTAGCTTCCATTGCCACATATCAGATCCCAAGATCTCCACAGCCACTGCTGCCCACATGCAGTTCGAGGCACAGTGAGAGCCAACAATTCTGGCATGTGCTTCTCCAGTTCCTCACAGATTGCCACCAGTCTGGCCCCTTGCAGGGATGCTGCCTCGTGTCTCACAGTCCTCCGTTATTTGTAGGGCCCCAGGTGACCACTGGAACACATGCCAACATGCCTCCTCTCGATATGCAGGTGCTTAGGGGAGATGCAGCAGCATACTCCCTTGGCTGGAGTGGCAGGTCCTGGTTCACTGCTCTCCTGCTGTAGCTGCTACTCAGCTGTCTGTTGGTGCTCCCCTGCCCCGAGGCAGGCGGGGGCCCCAGACTTGACCTTTGTGCAGTTCTCTCTCTTAGCTCTTGGTCTACCAGCAGTTTCTGCAAGCACCTCCCCCCATTCACCCCCACTTTGCTCTTGGGGGCTCCACCACTGCCTGTCCTGGCCTCTGCCGGTGGCACTGCAGGAAACAGTCTCCAGTCATGCCAGCCCTGCGCCCCTGCTGCCTGTGATCTCCCACTCATGGCTGCTTCTTGGCAGAAGGCTTGGCATAAAACCCCCCTCCCCACTTGCACTGGCTCCTTCTGTGCCTGCTGCTGCTGCTCCTGGGGTTGTTGGTGGTGGCTTAGGCTGCTCATCCTTCCACTGCTGGGTTCCTGGTGGGTACTAGGTCCCGAACTCTGTTTTCATGTTCTCACCGACCCCACTGGCTACGTCCAAGGTCGTGTGTCCAGAAAAGTAAAGGCACACCTATTCTACCCCGTAACTTTCTTCTAAGCTGTTCTACGAATGAAGGAAACTTACATCCAGATCTCTGGGAAAGGTGGAGATATCAGAGAAGAAACACCACAGTCAGATCTCACCCAGCTGTCTTCCAGCTTCCTCAACCTCACTCCTACTGGCTTCTTCTGCCTGATATGTCTTTCTATACCTGCCCTAAATACTGTCTTTGCTAAGTTATTTTACATCCAGGCTAAGATTAAAGGTATGGCACCACCAATGCATGCACGGGAGCCTGGAACTCCTTCTGTAAACTAAAATGACCTCAAACTCAGATTTGATAGGATTAAGGGTGTAGGTCACCACTCCTGGATATTCCCTGTGCTGGGATTAAAGGTGTGAGTTACCACTCTCTGATCCTCCTAGACTGACTGTGGGTAGATCCCTCTGATATCTCTGACTGTTTTTATTAAATTTGAAACATATCCCCACATAACCCCTTTTGTGTCAAAATTTTTTAAAAAAAGGTTATAGCTAACATAAGAAAAACCATATACAATAGGTATAATAATTATATACGATATATACAAACAATAAATGAGCAATGCCCAGTCCATTAACAATTGACAATTCAAAGAAAATATTTCATTAATTATCTCATTTTGATGAGTCCAAAGGATTATACCTAATTCACTTTCTTTCTAACTTGTATTACTAACTAAAAACTATTATTTTGATGTCCCTAAAACTTATACACTTTAACATCAAAGTTTCTTTTCTAAAACTGTCACTAGAAAACTACAACTTTAACTATCGCATCTTCAACTACCTCAGAGACCCAAGAAGGAAATAATATTTACCTAAGTAAGCAGGAAGTGCAAGCAACTTCCAAAATCTAGAAATAACAGAGATGACACCTATCTGCCTGGACAGTCACCCAAAGTTCCTTTATAAAGTTGGGGCATTGTCTTCAGCCTACAGGCCCAGAGTCTCTTTTCATTTCAATGAAGCAGGAAATCTGCTCTGCCCATTCTGGTATAGCTCATCAATCACTTCTCCTTGTTTCCTGAAGAATATCTGACAGTTTTCTTTGAAAAGCAGGAACCTGAATGACCATCTTGTTCTATCAAAGTTCAGAGGTCACTTTCCTAGGGAATCTGCATGTCCAGTTTAAACATCATACTGTCAAGCAGTCAATACAAGGACAGGTTCTTGTCCAGTGGCTAACCACTGCCACAAAGAAACTAATCTCCATATGGAGTTTCTTCAATGCCCATTTTTCTCTTGAAGTAGATTGGGGCTGCCAGGAGCAGACCTGTCTCACTGTCCAGAAAAGTCTAAGTTCTTAAAATATTTTAAATGCCATATTCTATGGATCTCTGAAGTGTTTGAAGAAGACCTGTTCTTCTAAAATATATTTGTTTGATCTTGAAAACATATCTAATATGACTATGTTTAATGTAATGTCTAACTACTAACTTTCGTTACTTTATATTATAATTAGTTGGTAATAAAAGCTTTCATGGACTAGCAACTTGTATTACATTGTTAGATGAACTGAATAAGTACAATACCTTGAACAAGCAAAGAGATATTTGTACAGTAACACAATTAATCTCAATATACACAATTTGTATACAATATACAAAAATCCAATCCAATGTAAAATATTTAAAGTTAGTAAATCCTTTTAAAAGAAGATTCAATAATTCATCCTTATATCCTATATATCTGTATCCCCCTTTTCTTTTTATCTTGAATCTAATCATTTTTAACTTTTTTCTAACCATAACCATTAACAATTTTTAAGCAATTAACCTAAACGATAACAATCATCGATAACCCATTGAAGGACCAAAAACACCCACCCCACCTCTTGGGAATGTGGGCACCGTGTCCAAATTTACTTCCTGCTGTCTGGGGGCAACGGCATCTTTAGGGAATCCTGAAAAGAAAAGTTTTGTTAAATGTCAATTACTGTGTCATTTGTTGTCCAGTCTCTGCATAACAGGAAAGCACACAGCTTGTCTCAAGTCCTGGATGTAGGAGTCTGTGAAGCTGGTTCATCTCAGTGAGCTGCCTCAAAATTGGCCTGAGCAGTTTGTAGTCCAAATCTGATCTTATTTGGTATTTGTCAGCCTAGTGGCTTTGACATAGCTCATGTGAAATCATCGGTGTAGGGCCCCATCTTTCTTTTGGATACTTGAAGTTTGCAATTAGGCATTGTCATGGATCACTGCAGAAAACGGATAAGAGACTAAAATCCAATACAATGTACAGGAAGCTGCATATGTAAATATTTTTTCAGCATAGGATTAGTAACAATAGAATAGTCCTTATTTTTAATAGTCCTTATTTTTAATCAGAATGGCTCTTCTGATATGATACAGAAAATTTGTATTTTCCTTTAACAAGTATACTTGAGTTTAGAGAAGGAGAGAACTACACTCCAACTCTAAAGCCAGCTTTAAATTATAATTAAACTGGGACTTCAACTTACAAATATATATATATATATATATATATATATATATATATATATATATATATATATATATAGAGAGAGAGAGAGAGAGAGAGAGAGAGAGAGAGAGAGAGAGAGAGAGAGAGAGGTTAAGCAATGAGATTTTACCCTATAGAGTAAACTGGTACCAATATTTCCAATATTCTCTTGCTTGTAAATTTTTCTGGATAGCCTCCCTTCTGCTTTAGACATCTAGATGTCCAAGGTCTGTTTTCTGTTAAGACAAAAACAAAAACCTGCCCCCACTCTTTGGTTTTTCTTACAACTTAATTTTTTTAAATTGTTCTGGGAAGGTGCTTCCTCTACAATGGCAGGGTAAATTGGATTGGATTTGATAGGGGGCTTTTGAAAGCCCCCTTGGGGGGTTTCCCAAGGGCAGAAAGTTACCTTGTCTGTCCCTTGTTGATCTGCACTCATTTGTCCAATGTCTTCCTTTTCCACACCTTCTGCATATTCCAGAAGGGAGGGGCATTCTCTTGGGATTATTCCTAACAAAAGCAGTGTTTCTGGGAAAGCCTTGCTTACAATCTCTTTTTATGTGACCTTGACTTCTACAATTGTAACATTTAACATTTTGTCTTTTTCTTATATCTCTAGAAATAAGATCTCCTACCCAGTTATCATCACTGTCATAAGACTCTAGATTAATTGTCTCATGAATCCAATCCTCCAAAGATGCTGACCTTGCTTTTAATGGTCTAAGTATTTTTCTACATTGTGCATTAGCATTCTCAAAAGCCAGTGATTCAATTATTATTCGCCTGGCTTCTGCATCCGGTTCTGTTTACTGTGCAGTTAATCTGTGCAAAAAGTCTGTAAAAGTTTCTTTGGAGCTTTGAATTACTTTAGTGAATGATTCATTTTTCTTTCCTATTTCTTCAATCTGATTCCAGGCATTTAAAGCTGCCATGCAGCATAAATCCAGAGTATGTTCATTGTGTAAAGACTGTCTTTCAATATCAGGCATAATCTTCCTCCCCAAGAAGTTGGTCTTGGGAGACTTCTATGCCTCTGGCCCTGCTTCTTTGTTCTATTGTTTTAGCCTCTTCCCTCCACCATGATTTCCACTGTATAAGAGGCCCTGCCTCTAAACAGCAGTAACCATATCTAACCAATCTTTAGGGGTGACCCGGTTACAGCATGACTAGCTGTTCAACATTTGTTTTACAAATGGTGAGTGCATCCCATATGATACAATTGCTTCCTTTACTCTCCATAATTCTAGCATTTGTACTGGAGCCCAGCTAGTTTCTGTATCATCTTTGCCATCCTTCATTTTTTTAAAGGTTACTGGTATATTAGTTTTACCTGTTTTTGTCTAATTTTAGATGACCTTGCTGCAATTGGTTCTTTATATTCCTCTGTTTGAATTTGAACATCTTTGTGTTCTCTCTTGACAGGCTTTTTAACACTTTTTTCTTTGCATTTATATTAATTGACTTTTTAAATGATAAAACGGAAATCAAACAAAAAGCATTCATAATAAACAGTATGATAAACATTATGATAGTCCCATCTATTTTATTTATCTTTTCCTTCACTGGTTCTAATATCACATCATCTAGAGAAAGACCACAGAAGGACCAAGCACCCTCCATTGCCTTAAACAAATTCCCTTTTATAAAAAAAAATGATTTACTCACCGATTGTTGTCTGTGATGATTCAATTGATTATGAAGTGGGGCAGCTACCTAGTGTGATAGCAGCCTGAGGAGGGGTCCAAAAAGAAAAAAAGTAACAACCCACAACCCACCAGGAGAAAGAGGCCACTGTCTAAAAACTTACCCAGATGAGAGTGAAATGGAAACACGGAAACACGTTGGCCGGTCTGCCTAAGACTGGAGCTTAACTCAGAACAGCAAGCCTAGCTAGCCGGCAATTACTCCTCCGGTCACATGTTGCTTTGGCCTGCAAGTGCCGGTGTTTTTGGGTAGGGAGGGGAGGAATTCGTGCCTCAAAGTTGGAAGCCAAGTATAGCACAAATAAAGGAAACTCAGAGCCAGATCTCTGGGAAAGGCTGAGATATCAGAGAGTAAACACCACAGTCAGATCTTACCCAGCTGTCTTCCAGCTTCCTCAGCCTTGCTTCTGGCTTCTTCTGCCTGCTCTGTCTTTCTATGTCTGCCTTAAATACTCTCTTTGCTCAGTTAAAGTATAGCACCACCACTGCCTGCCTGGGAGCCTGAAACTTCTTCTGTAAACTAAGATGACCTCAAATTCAGATTTGATAGGATTAAGGGCGTAGGTCACCACTCCCAGATATTCCCTGTGCTGGGATTAAAGGTGTGAGTTATCACTCTCTGATCCTCCTAGACTGACTGTGGGTAGATCCCTCTGACATCTCCACTGTTTTTATTATATTTGAAACATATCCCCACACTAAGCCTTCACAATATCTCCATACCTAAAGCCCATATTTCTCAGACCTCACATTTTACATATACTCAGCGCTCACTCAGACTCTCATGACATACCTAGACATTCACTTTCAAACTACTTTCTCAGACCTAAAAAAGCCCCACAAACCCAAACCTTCATGACTTAGATATTTGCAGCAGCCCTAACTTTAGCTGCTCCAACTTTTCAAATATCCGTAAACAGTGACTATTATTATCCCCGTATATTTACAATGTACTGAGGAAATCACGGCACTTCCACACCAGCACTCAGTTCACTTGAGGTGACCTTCACTAGATCCCTGTATATCAGACCCCACTGTCCAGAGCCGTCTGTCAGGTGGTGCGATGGTGTGGTGGTATGGTGTGGTGTGGTGGTGTGGTGTGATATAGATTGGTATGGTGGTGTGATGTGGTATAGTATGGTGTTGTGATGATGTAGTGGTGTGGTGGTGTGGTAGTGTGGTGTGATGGTGTGGTGTGATGGTGTAGTGTGGTGGTGTGGCATGGTGATGTGGTGTGGCAGTGTGGTGTGGTTGTGTGGTAGGTATGGTGGTGTGGTGTGGTACTGTGTGTGGTGATGGTGTGGTGTGGTAGTGTGGTGATGGTATGGTGTGGTGGTGTAGTGATGATGTGGTGTGGTACGGTGGTGTGGTGTGGTAATGTGTGTGGTGATGGTGTGGTGTGATGGTGTGATATGATACTGTGTGTGGTGATGGTGTGGTGGTGTGGTGTGGTAGTGTGTTGTGGTACTGTGTGTGGTGATGGTGTAGTGTGGTGGTGTGGTAATAGTGTGGTGTGGTGATGGTGTGGTGTGGTGGTGTGGTATGGTACTGTGTGTGGTAATGGTGTGGTGGTATGGTGTGGTACTGTGTGTGGTGATGGTGTGGTGGTGTGGTGTGGTGGTATGGTGTGATACTGTTGGTGGTGTGGTGTGGTACTGTGTGTGGTGATGGTGTGGTGTGGTGGTGTGGTGTGATGTGGTGTGGTATGGTGTGGTGTGGTGGTGTGGTATGTGGTGATGGTGTGGTGTGGTGTGGTGTTGTGTGTGGTGATGGTGTGGTGTGGTGATGGTGTGGTATGGTGATGTGGTGTGGTGTGGTGCTGTGTGTGGTGATGGTGTAGTGGTGTGGTACTGTGTGTGGTGTGGTGGTGTGGTGTGGTGTGGTGTGGAGTGGTGGTGTGGTGGTGTGGTGTGGTACTGTTGGTGGTGTGGTGTGGTACTGTGTGTGGTGTGGTGTGGAGTGGTGATGTGGTGTGGTACTGTGTGTGGTGATGGTGTGGTGTGGTGGTATGGTGTGGTACTGTATGTGTTGCGGTGGTGTGGTGGTGTGGTGTGGTACTGTGTGTGGTGGTGAAGTGTGGTGGTGTGGTGTGGCACTGTGGTATGGTGTGGTGGTGCTGATGTTGGGACAACAGAGAGGAGAATGGGGAATAAGAAGGAAAGGCGGATAGATAGAAACCCAAACATCACCTTCCTGCAGTAGAGCAGACACTGGAGAACTTGAGGTCTGTGGCTGAACCCAGGGGGTGTCCATTCCTACCACAGAACCATGGCCAGGCCACACTGCTCCTCCCACAGGCAGTGGAGTGAAGCTTTGCACCAGTGCTTACACCTGTGCTTACCACCTGGTTCCTTAAAGGACAAGGAGACTGGAAAGAGACAGGCTACATGTGTTCAATTATTCCCCACGAATTTATCCATGGAGTAATTCTTCTGAGCGAGAGATGCCAGAGACTGTGGGGAGGCAGTTATTGTAATGGGGATCCCACCAGAAGGAGAGTGTCACACCAGAGGGAGAGCGTCACACCAGAGGGAGGGAGGAGAGCATCACACCAGAGGGAGGGAGGAGAGCATCACATCAGAGGGAGGAGAGCATCACACCAGAGGGAGGGAGGAGAGCATCACATCAGAGAGAGGGAGGAGAGCATCACATCAGAGGGAGGGGAGCATCACACCAGAGGGAGGGAGGAGAGCATCACATCAGAGGGAGGAGAGCATCACACCAGAGAGAGGGAGGAGAGCATCACATCAGAGGGAGGGGAGCATCACACCAGAGGGAGGGAGGAGAGCATCACACCAGAGGGAGGGAGGAGAGCATCACACCAGAGAGAGGGAGGAGAGCATCACACCAGAGAGAGGGAGGAGAGCATCACACCAGAGGGAGGGAGGAGAGCATCACACCAGAGAGAGGGAGGAGAGCATCACACCAGAGGGAGGGAGGAGAGCATCACATCAGAGGGACGAGAGCATCACACCAGAGAGAGGGAGGAGAGCATCACATCAGAGGGAGGAGAGCATCACACCAGAGAGAGGGAGGAGAGCATCACACCAGAGAGAGGGAGGAGAGCATCACACCAGAGGGAGGGAGGAGAGCATCACACCAGAGGGAGGGAGGAGAGCATCACACCAGAGGGAGGGAGGAGAGCATCACACCAGAGGGAGGGAGGAGAGCATCACACCAGAGAGAGGGAGGGGAGCATCACACCAGAGGGAGGGAGGAGAGCATCACATCAGAGGGAGGAGAGCATCACACCAGAGAGAGGGAGGAGAGCATCACATCAGAGGGAGGGGAGCATCACACCAGAGGGAGGGAGGAGAGCATCACACCAGAGGGAGGAAAGCATCACTCAGAATAGGAAGTGTCTTTCACAAACATGACAGCATTGAAGTAGGCATTTCTACTCCTCAGCCTTGCTTCCCACCCCTTCCCACTCCGTTGCCTCTTTAGCCTCCTCAACTGAGCCAGAAAAACTTACCCAGCAACAAACATCATCAGACCCTGGGTTTTAGGAGACTTGAGTCCTGGCTGGGCCTAAGACAGTCAGCTCTCCACATCTTACTGTCCTGTCTGCAGCCTGGGGTGCAGAACAGCAGTTGTGTGATTTGGGGTCCCTTCCTCTCCCTTTGATAGCCCACCCCACCCCTCAGCAGTACTTTTCACACAGGCTCTCAGACTTACAGAAGTCGAACCACATGCAAACAATATCCTCACTTGTCCCTCGGCCTTTCTAGTGTTTCCCCATCTCTGAACTTCCTTTTCAATAGGGAAAGAACTACCTCAAAAACTTGCCTAAATATCTAAGGGACTAGGACCCTGTCTCTGGTGGCAGTGAGGCGAAAGGGACATTTTACTCGGCAAAGGGCTAGACACAGACAAATGCTATGTGCCCTTAGTCATTTGCGGCAGAGACACATGTGAATTTCTCAGGAGCAGAAGTAGAGGTGGGGGCTGGGGAAGGCAGGGTGGGGGGAGAGAAGAAGGGGAAGCAGAACACAGCTGGGAAAACACTGTGAGGGGATAGAGCAAAATGCCCTAAAGTGGGAACTGAAACACTTAGAAAAACAGAACATAAAAAGAGAGGCCCTCAAAGGTTCCCAGCACAAAGAAGTACTATTTAAGGAGAATACACTCACCCCCCAGACCGGAGCATCACACACTACGTATCACGATATACATGGATCAGATTATCACTCTGTACCTACCAAAAAGGAAATTAAACCTATGATCTGAGGGCTCGGTTCTCCCTTTCACTCCCAATGTCCAATCTACTCAGCCCTCCGATGTCCCCGTGTGGCTCCTTCGTGTGTCTAGTAATCTTCATTCACAGGAAGTGCCAGTGAACACTTGTGTTCTGACTTTCCAGCGCCGATCGACACAATGACTGTGCTTGCTTTTAAGAAACTCCTTTATTCTCCTGACGCAGCGCTTTCTTGCTTATCTGTCTGCCCCTGGGAGCTCATTTTCTCCCGCAGCCATTTCCGTTCCCCCTTGTTTGTGCAGGCGTCTCCCAACAATAAATGATTAGACAGGGGTTCATTTACTTACTCAGCAAACTTTTACTGAGCATATATTATGTGCTGGGTAACATCCCAGACACTCAAACCAACAACAAATGCCCTGTCAGGATGGAACTTGAATGCGAACGGAGGATGGGGTGAATAGGTAACCTGTGAGGTGGGGATAGAGGCTAAGAAGAAAACCAGTTTGCAGTGAGAGAGTATGACGAGTGTAAGGCCAGGGAGGGCAGAGCTCTACAGGAGTGCGGAATTGGCTTTTGGCTGCTGGGCAATGCAGTGAGTTAGCAACTGTTCATCTTGTTGCATTGTTTGGGAGGGTTGGACAAGAGTGGATGCCAGTCCTTGAAATGTTCTGGAGGATTTACAGATGAGGCCACCTGGTCCTGAGATTTCCTCACAGGGAGCTTTCTCTTTATTGTCTGTGACTCTCAGTGGTCGTCAGGTGATTTACCTGTCTGAGCCGCTGGCAAGCCCTTGTCTGTCTGTTTGTTTCTGTAAGGTTGGCAGTGACATTCCATTTCCACTCGGTTGTACTTCCTCTCTCTTTTTAAAATCAGGCCGCCGAAGGGACTGTCAGCTTTTGAAGTGGACCTGGTGGCAGATCCCACTGTAAGGACGTCCCTAAGAGCCGCTGGCATGGCTGAGAGCTTCCGGTGCTCCACCCGGAGGCTGAGTGGACCAGCTGTCACGATGCTCATTTTCTAGATGGTAGAATGAGGGAATAGTTAGTATTCGAGTCTGCCATCATCGGGACGGAGCCATCTGCTGGACTCCACGACCCTGTCTTCACCTCTGCACTTTGGTTCTTCAGTCTCTGAGCTCAGTGAATGAGGTTATGGACCAAATATCTCCTGTAGCCCAGTGTGGTACTTTTCTCCTGGAGAAGTGTGTGAGAACCGTGTTATTTCCAGCTTGGCATAGCAAATGGTGCAATGATTTTTATGGCCTAATTTTACTCCCCAGCTGGTTCCAAGATATTAATAACTAAGTCTGGGCTAACTCTCTTACATTTCAGGTTTCTTAGAAAAATCTACAGCTATCTTCCAATATATGCCATTTTGTAAAATGCATTTTTCCCTGGCATTTTTTTTTTTTCTGAAGAAACAAAGTGTGTTTAGACAGCATGCTACCTAATGCTGTTGGCTTCCTTGTTTCTGGATCACCAAAACGCCTCTTAAGAAAAGCAATTTGATCCTTCCTCAAGTTCACCTCAATATGTCATCCCTTCCTTTCTTTAAACATTGAGTGAGGGGTCTTTTGTTGAGAAAAGATATCCAGATACACCGTAGCTGAACTGACTCAGAAGCAAAATCCAGTGCTTCTGGATATTTCCCCAGCCAGAGCTACAGCATGGGCTGATTCAGAAATGCAGCCGTGTGTGGCATGAGGTAAGGGTGCCGATGGCTCCCAGACCCCAAAGAGTGTTTAATCTCCCCTCCCCCCAGAAAGCCATCACAGATATTCTTTATAGAGGGGGTGGGATGGAGCTGAGCACGGAGAAGGAGGAAGTGGCACAAGAAACTTCTCTTGTCAGCTGGAGCTTTAAAAAGAAGACGCAAGTGTGGGTGAAGGGATGCTTCAAGCTCAGGCATGTCAGAGGGGAAATGAGACTGAGTGAGACACAAAGTGCTGACATTGGGGAGCCTCCACGGCCTCCAAATGACCCCCAAGTGTCACAGTTTCTGTCTTAGGCACATGGAGATGGAGTTTTATAAGGTAATATTGGAACTGAATAAAGTCAGCAGAATAAACTAGATCAACTAAGGCTCCTCAGCAGGATGAAAAATAACCTCTTTTCCCTTCCTTCCTTCCTTCCTTCCTTCCTTCCTTCCTTCCTTCCTTCCTTCCTTCCTTCCTTCCTTCCTTCCTTCCTTCCTTCCTTCCTTCCTTCCTTCCTTCCTTCCTTCCTTCCTCCCCTCCTCCCCTCCTTCCTTCAGTCCATCCTAGAAACACTGGGTGAACTGGGCAGGAAGGTTAGAAGCAGTCAGCAATGAAATGCCATGGCTCACTTGCTGTACTAACAGTGCAAATAGGCTTCAAGTCAAAATAAAGTTGATTGGTAGGCAGTGGCTCCCTGGAAGGCTGTGTTGAAAAGGATTCTGGGGTCCAGTCTTTCTTTTGCAGTGGTGCGTAGATTTAGTCAGCTATGGACACAAATGTGGTAAGTTTGAAAGTGGCATATAACCTCAAAATCACCAAGCTTTTGCTTTGCTTCCATCTCAGAACTAGAAAGGTGGAACACAGGAAGGAATGTATAGTGCATAGGGTCGATAAGCATGGGGCATAGTTAGGAGACAGGGGGAGACAGGACTTTAGGAAGGAGGGCTAGGATTGGTGATGTGGGAATGTCTTTCTGTATGCTGTGAATATCAATCTTAAATAAAGGAGCTGTTTTGGCCCTTGGCAAACCCCGTAGCCACAGGCAGGAGCATAGGTAGGAGGAGGGCAGAGTCAGACACATATGGAGCCAGATGCCCAAAGAAGAAACATATAAAGAACACAGGTGAGTCATGGACCATGTGGCAGGACAGATGAATGAAAATGGGTTGAGTTAAGATGAAGAAGCTAGCTAGCAATGTGCCTAAGCCATAGGCCAAACAGCATGAAATTAATATAAGCATCTGTGTGTTTCTTTGGGACTTTGGGATTGGTGGTCCAGATAAGCAGTGGTGGGCGGGTCCGAACTATGGGTCTAGTCCAGGCCAGAAACCTCAATGTTACAGACTAGGCAGTATTTGGAGCCCTGACATGTTGGTACAGCTCCCCCATGGCTGGCTTTGGCCTTGTTTTTAGGTGTCCTTATTAATGAGCTCAGGTACTGAAAGCTTCCTAGGTCATTTCCTGAAACACCAGGGGTCCCTGAGTGATGAGGAGAACAGCTTTATAATTCTGGCCCCACCCCCAAAGCCCAGACTCCAGCATCAAGATGCTCTGCAATGGAAGAAGCCTGTAGCCTTCCATAACAGCACCTACTTGGAAGCTCATATTAAGCACTGGCTACAGAACATTTTGGAAGTGGTTGATATTCTTGAATTTAGATTTTGTGACTATCATCAGTCTGTCCACACCTGTTTCAACAACAGGAAAGAGAACGCAGAGACCTAAGGCCTGGATCCACAGGTAAGACCAGCAGAAGACACAAAGCCATTGGTCAGGGCTGAGTGGTCTATTTGTGCCTGTGCATTCAAGGAAGAGTAGCAATGTGGGTTTCCCTCGCAGCTCTTTCCCTCATCCCCTTCCACATGGGATTTTATGTTGTTCAGAGGGGAGACCTGTCATCCAGAGCAGGGGACAGGAAAGGGTCAATTTGCTTCTTACGGAACTACAGACAGATGCCATATCCTGCAGGTTCTTCTCCTGGAAACAGGACCCCTGTGCACCCTAGATCTGCATGGCAAATTTATAGCCTCTTCACATCCTCTGTGAAGCTTCTGCCTGGAGTCCCAGCAATAGGAAGATGAGGCAGGAGGATCCTTTGAGCACAGGCGTTTGAAGACCAGCTTGTACAACATTGTGAGACTCCCATCCCGAATAACATGTATAAACAAATAAGCAAACAAACAAGTGAATTTAGGTGTTTTTTTTGTTTTTGTTTTTGTTTTTTTTTTTTTTTAAATAAGTGGTGCATATTCTCCTGCATGCTTTAAATCACCTCTAACACTGGATGCATATTATGTTATATAACAATACAAGGCAAATGCTGTGTGTAGTGGGATTATGTTGTCACATTGTAAATAATTGTCTCACCTACTGGATTAATAAAAATGCTGACTGGCGGAAGGCAGACAAGAAGTGTGGGGCAGGGCTACCAGACTAAGCAGGAAGAGCAGATGCGAGAAGCCAGAGAGACACCACAGAGACATCAGGATGAGATGCCAGCAGATGCAGAGGAAAGAAGTTGAAATGCTGCTCTGAGAAAAAGTACCCAGCACATGGCTGAACAAGATAAGAGTCATGGGTTAGTTTAAGACCAAGAGCTAGCAATATGCCAGAGCCATAGGCTAATCAACACCAAATTAATGTAAGCGCCTGTGTGATTATTTGGGCCTGAGCAGCAGTGGGGCTGAGAGGGAGTCCAAACCTCTGGACCAGGCTGGAAAGGCCCGGCCAGAAACTTACTATTATAGCTGTGGAAGTTGATGTTCTTCTGTGTATTTTTAGAGAAAGCAGACAAGAAAGAAATCTGTGGATATTCAGTGCAAATGTGGCCACGGTAAGCTTACCTATTTCTTCTACCCATAGCTGCTTGAGTTCTTGAGTTCCACGTATGGAACCGACCGGCATCTTTGAGAAATGGTGTGAGCAGCTACCAGTGACTCAGTGGCTTTGGAACAAGAGAATCCAGTATGAGGAAACTTTACAGGCCCAGCCACAGCACCAGGAGGACCCTGAACAGAGTGAGAAACCCCATCTTGCAAAGCACAAGAATGTCTTCTGTTGTCCATCTTGCAAAGCACAAGAATGTCTTCTGTTGTTTGGGGCAAATGTAATTCAATGACAAACACAGCCTGTGGGACCTCAGTCATTTTCCTAGTAGCTCCACCTCTATAGCAGGCATAAACCTGCCGGGTAGGCCTCCTGCCTTGAGCCACTGTCCACTCACATGTGTTTAGAAGAAGCAGAGGTTGGAGTGGTCAACCCAGGATCTTATCAGATTTCTTAAGATTTTTGTTCTGGTAACAGAAGGAAGCAGAAAAAAGCAGCCTTTGAGGATGCCTTTCTGGTCATGATATCCAGCTCTCTTTATCCTGATGTAGAAATAAGTTGAGTCAACTAGTTTCCCATCTGGGTCTTTAACAACAAAGCTGTGGGGTTCCCAGGCCCTGCCAGGAGGACAGCTGGCTTCAGCCAATGGCATCTCTCTCCTGTGAATTTGGGTGGAGGCAAATAGGGAGTGTTACAAAAAGTAGCAAAAGCAAACCCCATGGCAGCCTGTAGCCATCAGCTGCAAAGGGGGCATTGTGTGTTCTCCAAAGGTAATGACAGAGTGGCCTAGGTGGTACTCCCCACCCACATGCTGAGACTATCAGAGACACAGTCCTCATCTGGAAAATATTGAGAGTGGTGAGATCTGTTGTTCAACCATCCCTACCAAGGCTCATATGTTCCTGAAAGAGCCAAGAAATGTTTTTAGGAAAAAAATGTTACAAATATTATTTGTTCCCTCAATCACAATTAAACAATCCATTCTACATTTTAACAGTTGTGCTAAGTGTTAAGGATTTCACAATGAATATTAGTTGGTAGCCTGCCCTCTCGGCCTACCATATTGTGGAGAAGATAGATAAATATGAATATAATTTGAAAATAATTGCTTGCTAACAGGACTGTGGTGATATACTGTACAGACTAATAGTATTAAATATACAATATATCACCACACAGGAGTGTTTGTGAAGTGTCAGGGCTGCGGAGGAACATAATGAGGGCTGGCCCAGGAGCCATCTTCTGACAGGGTACGCTGGGGTGGATGAATGTTCCCGGGGAGAGTCTACAGGTTTCCAAGAGCTCTGCTTGAGAGCTGTGGCAGGGCTAAGATGACAACTGGAAGCCATAAGTAGAGAGCAAAGAAGGGGGTGTGGATCATGCTGCTGAGAATCCATTTATCTGGAAGAGCCCCTCTGCCCCACCCGCCCCCAACTCTGCTTACTGGGAAATACATAGATCTCTGTCACAGCAGCCCAGGCTGTTTCTATAACCACAGCTGGCCCTGATGGCCTTTCATTTGATGATAAAGCCTGGAGATTTTGTAAGGACTATGCCTTACAAAGTCAAAGCCTTCCTGGAGAGTAGGCAGGACACGATAAACCATCTCCCCAGAAAATATGAATGCTTGTTGCATAAGAATCTCAACTTTTCTCAGACACCCCCACCACTAGCCATTCATACATTCTAGGTCGGTAGCTCCCTTCTTGGCCTATGCCTGATGGAGAACAGAGGCACAGGGCTGTATGTGGACACTAAAACTGAAGACTCTTGGAGATGTCCCAGCACAGAGTCCAGTTTGCTGTGGCTAATGTTAGGCAAGGGCATAGAGTGAACAAGGGTCTTTGCCTGGGGTTATGGCCTGGTGGTCCTGAACCAGCCAAAATAGAAGCATCTTGTATCTCGACAAAGCCATTGACAGGCAGAGGAGCAGTGATCTACCACAAGGCCATGACCGTGTGTTTTTACCACATCATTCCTGAGTGGCCTTCCATTGTGTGTGCTCCCTGGTGACTTGAGCTGATGCATCAAGCAAATAGGAGGTGTGTGTTGATGACAGGGGTGAATCCAAGCCAGTGTCAGACAGGAGGGATGGAGATGGGCGTGGACACACACGGTCTGTGCATTGCTAGTTTATAGCAGGAGCTTTACAAAGAAGCAGAACATTTTCCAGAGGGCTTTGGTGGGGTCATTACCAGGAAAAGAAAGGCAAGGGGGGTTAATTTGGACACACACAAGAAAAGAAAGAAGAGGGGGCTTCCCCAAAGCCTGCAAACGAGATAAACCATATTTTTAAAACATTAAAATGAATACCAAAAGGTTATGATAAGCAACATTTTAAAATTCTCTAGAAAGAATACAATCCTCTAATGACATGGTTCTGGATTCTGTTTTCTTAATCCCAGCTCTGGGCTTCGAATCTGAGGAATGTACACCCTCAAAGTTTCAGCAAATGTCTGTTTCAGTTAGATGAAAGCGTGGACATTGCTGAGCGAGTTCTTGGAGGTGTCCAGGAACATGTCTAGGAAGCATGAACCCTACTCAATCTTCATGACTATCCAGCCTTCAGAAACTCCATCCTGACAGCCTGTCCATTACGGCTTGTAGGAATTAATGGTGATAGTGACCCAGATGTTCCACCAGGTGGCACTCTTGATCCAATCAGGTGTTCAGAAAAGGGGACCCTTAGTCATAGTATAGTATATATGTTTCTCGAGTACACCTTGGGGTAAATGATGTCTTAGGAGGAAGGCTGGGAGAATACTCTGGATAGCATGGAGGTATCCGTCAGCTAGGACCTGGCTTGTGACCACAGGCTGTGGTGCTTCTTTGGCAGATGAGAAAAATGAGATTCTTAAATCCTCTTTGGTTTTCTGATTAAGTGCAAACACATGGGACAGGGGACAGTAATATGGTCTGAATAGGCTTCTGGAAAGTCTAGACTGATGCTAACAGGTACCAACTGGAATCACAAAGACCTGGAATGTTGTTTCTTTCACCTCACCTGCTGGCTGTGATTTTGGATGCATGACCCGGCTTTACCAAGCCTGAGTTTCTGGTCTTTAGCTGGATTTTTGTAGCTAGACC
Source organism: Phyllotis vaccarum (assembly GCA_033318265.1). Lineage (NCBI taxonomy): Eukaryota > Metazoa > Chordata > Mammalia > Rodentia > Cricetidae > Phyllotis > Phyllotis vaccarum. The sequence goes on along the minus strand of JARWLC010000001.1, from coordinate 107,937,942 downwards.
CTGGAGAGTAGTTAGAAAGTCCTAGGCAAATGGAGGCACATAGAGCTGTATGGAGGTGACTGGCATATAATAAATGGTCAACAAAAGAAGTGTTATTGTGGATTTTTAGACAAAGCCTGTGCGGCTGACCTGTGTGGATATCCTCCCTGACTGTGGTATTAATTAAGGAGGTGACCTCAGAATGACCTAGAAAAATAACTTGATAATGAATCATGGCTTCTGGAGGCTCAAGCAGAAGAATTTCCCACCTGGATAGAATTTCACAGGTGTGATTTTTGAACCAGGAAATCGGGCTGCATTTCTAGGTTCCCCGGCAAAACTGTCTCACCCCCAGGAATTTGGAAACATCTGATCACCAGGTGACTGATCCCACTTAAGCTGTGCATTGCTCTGGAAAGTATTCATTTACAGGAATGTATAGCAGGACCTTCCCGTTGACCTGCCTTCTTTTCTGAAACCCACCTTGGTGGGCCATGTGAATCCACCAAGCAACAGTGGGTTCTTCTTCAGCAACAGTGGCATAAACAATAGCTCCTGTTTATAAACCCTACTTTATATCAATCACTGGATTTTGTTACTATTTTGTTTTGCGACATGGTCTCAGGCTAACCTGAAACTCATGGTGTAACCAGGGTGGCTTTGGGAATGCTGGAATCATAGGTGTGAGCCACCAGACCTGGCCCAGTCAGTTACTTTAATTACCTTATCCATACTGCCTCATATATCCTTTGAAACCACCTGGAAAGAAAATGGGAAATGAACCCATTTTACAGATCAGTAAACTTAGATGTAAGAAAACATTATCAGGGCTCCTTCGGTCAAGAATCAGTATAAACTTAATTTTGACTTCCAAATCAATCAGTTAATAATCATTTGCTGATATGATGTGCCAATGAAAAACAACTCTAGGCAATTAAGACAGTTTCTTAGAGACTTCCAGGGTCTGGGGGAATCTCAATTGATGCCCTTTTCTTGAAAATACAGAGTGACATTTGTAGAGACAGATACATATAACACACACATATGACTTTGTAGGTGCTGGAGGCTCAGTCCTGGGAGCCATGGTAGAGATTGGGGTTCACTCTTGCATCTCATATGGCTCTGAGATCCCCTGAAGAGGAGGTATGTGCAAGAGTCTGCACTAAGTTCCTTTGCTGGGGGTAGGGTGGGGCTGGGAAAAGCTAGTTGGCCAGAATGCTTTCCTTTTTCAGTGGGAGACAGGGGAATAAAGAGGCCGGCTTGATCTTGGTCACAAGAAAGAAGAGCAAATGCTGTCCTCTCAAAAGGACAACAAAACTGTCATCCCTCCCGGCAAGGAAATGTGCCCTTCCAGTGCCCAGATGGGTAAGGCAGAAACACAGAGTCTGAGAGCCTGATTCCTACAGGAGAGTCACGTTCACGTAGATGAGCTAGTTCCCACCTAGCATGTGACCCCAAAGGCTGTTTATTACCTCTCAGTTTCTCCTGAAGCTCAGTTCAGACTAATGCCACTTTCCCCGTCCCCAGAAGATCTTCTTTCTCAGACCGAATGGGTTTTAATTTATCAATTAAAGGACAAGCTCTTCTCTTGGACGAAAGCTATTTTGTCAGATTAGCTCAATGATAATTAGTTTTAAAGTTATTTAGCAACGTTAAAAAACCTGCTGATTCTACTACAAGTTGATTTCAGCCCATGCACCAAGGCTGATATGTGGAAGTCAGAAGACAGCCCCAGTGAATTGGTTCTTTCGGCCATGTGGATTTAGAGACTCTAGCCTGTTAGGCTTGGTGACAAGTACCTTCACCTGCTGAGCCATCTTCTCAGCATGGTATAATCTAAAATGTCTCTGAAGTTTATGGATTCAGACAGAAGAAAAAATTCATTTTGTACAGATATAGTCTTATTAAAATGAAAATAAACCCAAGTAAAGTAGTAATAATAATAATAAAATAAAGCCCACTATAATTTCTTAAAGATATTGATACATTTCAAAGATGTTTTCTATTCTTAAAGGCCATATTAATTACTTGTCTTCTTGCTGGGACAACAGATCTGCAGCTTCAGCAAGGAAGGGTTTGTCTCTGAGCTAAGGGCTCAGACCATCCTGGTGGGGAGGCTGGTGGAAGAAAAACTAACTTTAAAAAAGCTAACTGGGTACCGTTTGCCCAAAGACAGAAACCAGGGAAGAAGCAGTGCTCTGCCTCCTGGCTTTCTCCTTTAACATTTGCTGTGGACCCCGGCCCTTGTGAAATGCACTGTCTGCATGGGTCTTCCTACCTCATTAACCTAAAGTAGACAATCCCTCACAGATGCACCCAGAGATCTGCCTTCAAGAGGATTATACATCCTGTCAAGTTGACAAGCAATATAAACCATCTTAAATGACCATGCAACCACTTGTGGAAAGGCTTGGTGGAAGGACACACCTCTCTCGGTCTCCAGCATGAGATGAACATGCTGTCGTTGGTCCATGAATGTACACTGGGATGGAATCCTGGATGTGGATTTACTGTTATCTGTCTTCTCTCTGTACCAGCTACTTTCATATCACTGTGGCCACACGATCTGACAGAAACAGCTTAAGGAGAAAGTTCATGTGACTCCCGATTTCAGATTTCAAAAGGGTCTGGCAGGCGTGGCAGAGTTCATGGCAGCAAGACCATGTGGCGGAGGATCCTTAGATCACAGAGGGCCAGGGCTAGAGGCCTGACTTAAGTGACCTTTGTCTGCTAGCCAGACCCACTTTCAATTCTACAGCCCTCTGAAATAGTGCCTCCAGATGGGGAATAAACAATCAAAGCCCGAGCCTGTGGAACACTTCAAATTCAAACCATAACATTCTACTCCCGGACCCAAAGGCTCATGGGCATCTCATGACATAGGCTGCATCTTTTTATGTATTTATTTGTTTATTTATCTATTTTTTTTTGGTTTTTTAACACGGGTGTGTGTGTGTGTGTGTGTGTGTGTGTGTGTGTGTGTGTGTGTGTGTGTAGTCCTGGTTATCCTGAAACTTGCTGTGTACACCAGTCTGGCCTCAAAATCACAGAGATCAAACTGCCTCTGCTCCTTAGTGCTGGGATTAAAGGTGTGCCACCACAGCCTGGAGGCATTTTGTTTATTTTTAAGAATTCCTATGGTTCTAACATTAATGATTCTAAAATTGTTCCAGAGTCCGGTGTCTCTTCAGAGGTGCAAAAGAAATGCTCAGCCATGAGCCATTCAATCAAAACCAAAAGGATATACTTCTAGTATAAAGTGGCATAGAATATTGCCCTTCTAAACAGGAGGAAGAAAGGATGGCAAGAAAATTGGCTCAAGGAAAACCAAAACCCAATGGCAACCATTAAATCCTGTAGCTTCTTGGGCACTATCAGGTACGTGCACCCTGAGTGTCTGCTTGGCTAAACCAAAGAAAATGCTTCTAGTCAGTGCATTTCTAGGAGAAATTCATTTTTTTACACCGTTATATTTTGATCATATTACTTCCTCTCCCCAACTCCACCCAGATCTTCCTCCTCCCCCACTCACCCAACTTTGTTATTTTTCTCTTTTTTAGAAAAAAGAAAAAATCAAAACAAGCAAAAAAGAAAAGAAATTCAATAATACAAAAAATACCAAATAAAACAAGAAAAACACAAACACACAAACGTGGAGTATATTTTGTGTTAGCCAACTGCTTGTGGGCACGGAGTCTGTGCTGGAGTGCTGTTGAGGCACAGAGTCTGTGCTGTTGATCAGTGAGCTGAAGGAAATGGACCTTCTCTTCCCAACAGGTTCAATTGTAACTAACTGTTGGTTATGACTGGTTAGCAGTGGGTGTGTCTGCTTCTCCCCAGCACTGGGCTTTGGTCTGGTTTGAAACTTGGCAGGACTAGTTTGCACCATCACAGTCTCAGTGTGGTCATATGTGCATCAGCTATGTAGTGTCTGAAGAGCCTGTCAGGCAGGCGTGGTTTTGACTCTCTGTTTTAAGGGAAATTCTTTTTAATCAGTTTGTACTTTACACCGTTGAGCCTTCGGGAAGTAGAGTCCTTCTCTACTCTGAGATGCTAGGTCTGTATACAACTTCTCCTTCTTCATAAGGTTGCAAATTTGCTTTGTCAAATTGCATATTATCCCACATCTTTCTGCTCAGAATTTTGTTTCCAATCCCCACTATAAACCTGACTAAAAGCAGCAGACAGTGACCTTGTATCAGCCTAAATGCTGTGAGGTTTTGACATTTTTCTCAACCAAATAAATTATCCCACTATTTTAAAAGCCAATTTTCAAAGCTAGGCTGTAGTGGTGCATGCCTTTGATCTGAGCCCTCGGGAGGCAGAGGCAGGCAGATTCCTGAGTTCAAGGACAGTCTGGTCTACAAAGTGAGTCCTAGGACAGGCTACACAGAGAAACCCTGTCTTGAAAAACCAAATCAAACAAACAAAAACTCAGCTTCACTTCAAAATTTAAAGACAATGGAAGAATAGAGACACATTCCTTGCCAAGATATATTATAAATACAGCTTGAAATCTAATTCCCTGTTCTTTTGTCTGGAGCCTTCCAACCTGCCCTTTGCTGTCTGGTCTCTATCAGCCAGTGTTCTAGGTCATCCATTAAGGTAGGTTTATAGAGTTTTAGGGATTCTCTATCTCAGTGCTCCAAACTTCCAAATTTCTTCCACAAACCAGTTTCCAACACCTGAGAAGTATGTGTTTGGGGTGATCACACACCCCATTCTCTGCTCTGTTTTCTGCACATGACTCTGACCAAAATATCCAACAGAGATGGTGAAGGGAAGTTTATTTCTGCTCATGGTCTCAGAGGTCTTAGTCCATCACAGCAGGGAGGGTATGGCAAAGTTCACGGCTGCAGGAACAAGTACCTAACAAAGCTAGAGGCTCCATCACAGTGCAGGAAGCAGAAAGTGGCCTCTGGGGGCACTTTGTTGAGAATCTGCTACTGTCTGGGTCTGTCACGAACTCTGCCCATTTACTTCTCAATACCAGGCCTGACCAGAGCAGATCTCAGGCAAGAGTTTGCTGATTAAAGTTTCTGTTTGGGGCTAAACAGATGGCTCAGTAAATAGGAGCATTAAGCATTAAGACCTGAGCTTGGATCTCAGTATCTACATAAAAAGCCAGGCATGGCTATGTGTGTGCTTCTAGCCCCAGTGCTCTCAGGAATCAGAGACAGTGTCACTGGGGCTTACTGGACACCAGTTCAGACACAGGTTCAGCAAGAGACCCTGTGTAGAAGGAATAAGGAGGGGGGTTGTAGAGCAAGACACAAGATGTCTTCCTCTGACCTCTGCCTGCATGCATGCATAGGCATGTGCACCTGAACACACATGCACACTTACACACAAAAGCCATGCATGTTTTTCTTTAGTCTAAAAACAATAACAAAAACCTAGGAAAAATCCCAGGTGCTGCAGGTTGCTTCTGCTTGAAATCCACAGAGATCACTAGTTCTTGTGTGAATCAGTTGTGAGGCTGAATAAACTCAGAACCTCCCCCCTCCCCCCCATCCCTACCCCCTCCCCTGAGCTAACTGCAGGGGAGCTAAGAGGGGTTGCCACCAGATTCTGCAGGGGACAGAGAGGGTCAGATTGGGAGATGCCCGGGGAGAAGGGAAGGAGAGACCATCCAGCAGCTGGTCCAGCTATGTGGCCTGTGTGTCCTCTCTCTCTGGCCTTCAATTGCTCTTTGAACAGCTCTGCATTTATGGCCACTTGGACAAGCCCTGGCATTGTTTGCCTCTAGTATCGGGTCAGAGGCCTTATAGGAATGGCATGGTTCTACTTCCTTAAATAGTGACTTGGGAATGAAATGAGTAACAACCATGTCTTTAATTAGCCATACCCCAGAGGCCTGCAGGGGGCTGGTAGATGGTGGGCTCCCTGCCAAGATCAGCATTGTGTGGCTGGTATTTGGTCCAGGGAGGCTCAGTGGGATGTATTACTCGCTTCTCCCCTCGGTCCCCTTTGTCCTATCAACCTCTGCTCCATTCTGCCCCCATGTCAACACGAAGGGTGCCCTGGAGCGGAAGGGAGGAAAGAAGGGAGCCCTTTCTGAGCATCTAGCAGGGCCTAGGCACTGTGCCAGATGCTGGGAAGGGCAAGGTCAAAGTTGAGGATTGTGAGCCAATGAGGACTGAACATGGGCCATCTAGTCCCAGTAGTCAAGTCACCTGGGTCCTGGGGACCCAAAGAAATTTTGTAATAACCACAGGCCGTTCCCTGCATTTTTTCACACTCTGAAAACACTCCACAGAGCCAGCCCCTGCTACAGCCTCCATTCTGTTTCTTTTTCTTGCTCACTCTGACCTTGCCTGGGTACTCTTTCCTCAAAACCTTCAGGACCTGCCAGGCCTCTATAATCTTTCTCTTTTTTCTCTCTCTCTGGGAGAAAACGTCTTTCCTGCCCTGCTCTGCACACAATCGCATTTCTTTTTCTCCTCTGTTTCCTCTCTCGCTTCACATTGCCATCCTAGGAGAGAAAAGAATAACTTGGAAAGCAAAATCTCTCTCCAGAGAAAGGACAAAGCAGGGAGATACCGGAGCAGGCAAAGGAGCCGCTGCCTGGCTGGGAATGCTGGGGGCTTGAGGGAGCTGGAAGTTTGAAAGCAAGAGAGAGAGCGGATGTTGAGAAAAGACTAGATCGTGGCGGCCACGGAGAGGATTTTCATTCAAAAGGAACAGAACGGGCGAAGGAATCTGGAAAAAAGTTGAGTCGTGAATCTTTTCATGTTTTAGCTCCTAATATCTGTGTTTCTAGTCAGGTGACTGTGGAAAAGGGTCGGCGGACCCCTATGTTCTCAGGTATCTGTATCGGGATGCTAGAGTCCAATCAGGCTGGCAGGCTGACACAGACAGATGATATTCCCAGTCCACGGCCCACATAACCTTCACCCACCCCCCACCCTGTACCACCACCTTCAAGGAATGAGGGAGCACTTGGGCAGGTCTGGGCAGGGCAAGCCTGTTTTGCCCAGATCAACTGTGGCTGCCTTAGGAATGAGGTGGAAAGACCAGCTATAAACAAGACTTTCTCCAAAGGCCCTTGCAGTGTGCTGCATACTAGAGGCACAGGTCTCCAAGAGCTTTCTTTTTAAACACTTGCCCCGGGGCTTGTCTGTCTTCACTTCTTCTCTCTCCTCTACCTCTTGACCCTGTATGCCAACTTACACTTCTGGGATTTTATATAATGTTATCCTGGGATCATGTTTTCAACTGGGCTTTGTGGAAATGGCCAGGCTGGGGCTAACACAGCACCACAAATTCCAAAAAGTAATCTTTGGAGACACAGAGTGTGGTCCAGAACCAGCAGCATCAGCATCCCCTGAGAACTTGTTGGAGATGCAAGCTCTGTGGTCCTACTGATACACGGGGTCCTGCCATCTGAATTTTAGCAAGCCCTGTAGAGGATCTGACTTTTGAGCATGCTCCAACAAGTAAGAAGGCTACTTAATGCCATCAAGTGGAACCCCAGGTTTACAGAACTTCCAAGGCACCATAAGTACCATTTGCTTACAGCTCTAAAGTCCCCCTGCCTTTTGCAATAGTCGCTGTTGGTTGACAAGACCCCAGACATGTTGCATCAGAGGCAGAGATGTGATTTCTTAGCAGGCTAATGAACCTTGACTCTCCAAGGTGTGTGTGTGTGGGGGGGCTTTGACAAGGATGTGAGGAGTAGGGACTTCCGATGGGGTCAGGTGACCTTCACAGGAAGGATTTCAGTTCCAGTACGGTGACTGTGAAGGAATGCTCACATTCAGAGCTGTCAGAGGCCCTGCTGGCCGCCTCCTCCCCCCTCCCCCCACCTCCTTCTCGGAAGTTGCCACACCCAATTCTCTAGCCCAGAGTCCAGGAAGAGGAAATGGACTGTGACAGAGGCCTGAGAAGTTCAAGCGCTTGGTAGGGACTTTCTGAAAGCAGTGCCTGGAACCAATTTTTAGGGTGGGTTGTGCAATCTCCGTTGGACATTCCTCCTGGGGCGTGAAGTGGGCAGCTAAGTGTGGAACCTAAAGGGACTTTGGTTCTAGCATTTTATGCTATAGCTCTGTGCTCCTAGGGAAATTATTCAATCTCCGAGGTCCACCGTGGCCTTGATCGTAAATTGGGAATCATGGTAGCAAAGACTGATAGCGGTTTGGGAGGGTTGGCTTTGGGTAACAGGTCCCAAGGGCTGGGCCTATAGTTCACCAAGGTATTGGCAACACCTTGAGTGGTGCGGGCACTGCACTCCGTGCGCGCATGCTCACCAAATGAATGATAGAGCTGAAGCAGCTGGAAAACAGCCAGCAACATACTCTGCAGCTATTGCAGAACCCTCGACAGTCAGTACAGGGACATTACCAGGGTCCTGTTCCCTGTTGCCAGGGCTTAATGAAACTCTAGACAGACGTTCTTCACGGTGTCTCGCATTATAGAGATGTCTTCTTTTCGGTTCAGTTGTCTCTTTGAAGGTTGAGAGGAAGCATCGGGACTCAGATTCCCCCTCTCCCGTCAGATCCAGGGAAGAAACAGGTAAAAAGAACAGAAAGTGAAGTTTCTTGGGTAAAAGTGTGGAGGAGGTGGCAAGGGTTGATCCTAGACATCATATAATGCCACAGACAGAGCAGGTGCAGGTCATGCACAAGAAGGATGGAAGAGCCCCTGGAGGTCCTCTCTCTGAAGAGTCCTCCAGCCTATCAGGGAACAGAAGCCAACAGCAACAAAAATCTGGGACTGTTGCTTTCGGATTTTTTCTAAGTGGCCTGATTTCCCCTATGGGTGAGCTGCAGGGTTCCTGCGATAGCCCACCCCTCACCTCCTGTATCACTGTAGGGACTTCCATGTCACCTCCATGATGTCTGGACAGTCCCTCTGTGGCTGTCCTTAGAACTTTAGACTGTGAGGCAAGCTTTTAAGAAAAACTGGCATTTAAAAGCAGGAACTTGCAAAATACATTAACTGGGGAAGTTGGTGATTATTTGTCTTTACTATATATAGGAGAGAGACAGTTTATAACAGAATTATTTTTATAGGCTGTTTTTTGCCAGAGCAGCCAGCTCGGCTCCTGGTGCCAGTATGCAACTGATATTTATAGCATCTCCTCCCTTCCATAGGGTCAGTCATGAACTGTTCCAGACCTTCTTGGGTTTTTTGTGGCTGTTCCTGGTGCCTGGCAAGGAGCTCAATACCCAACAAGGTTCAGCACGTTTGTTCTCCTGGGGCAGCTGCAAACAGCCTGAAGTTGAGGGAGCATTTGTGTATTCTAGCTGCACCCCATACCTGGTCTTCCCAGGAGTATTCTGCTTACATAGGCAAGTCTTCATCCCCTGGGGGTGGCTGGTAATCCAAGAGCCACAAAGGTGTTTGTTCCCCATCTGGCCTTTTGCTCCTTTGGCTGGAATGGTCTGTGTACAGTTGGAGGCAGCCTGAGTATGTCCTTAATGTACCTGTGAATGTGAGCCCATTCCTCCATGATTTGGAGAGCAGCAAAACGTGAAGTTTGACCAACATCTTTGACATGAGGAAAAAGAACGTTCTTGTTATTCCTACCATCTGGGCTTTCTACCTCTCAACTGGCTGATTTATTTGGCTCCAATGGAGTCCTAAGTCTGTATCTAAAGAGAGTTATTTTAAAATGAAGCTTATGTATCTGAGGATCGTAAGGGTCCAGCTGCTCCGTCAGGGGACTAGCTTTCTACATATGGCGCCCACAGTGTCTGACCAGCCTCATTCCCAGCAACCACACCCAGGGTCCACCATCCTCAAGAATGTGGCCTGCACATTTGTCTCTGCAGCCTTGGCTCACACCATGACACTAGTTAGTATATTTTTGTCCTCTGTACACCTGTACACCATCATCACACCCTAGAGATCAAAAGTGTCTTCTCTTTACCTAGAGAGCAGACACTTACTCGACAGATGAATGAATGGATGGAAGGACAGACAGACGATGTCTCTCACCCTACCTGATCTAATTGTATCTGGGAACTTTAGTGGGTGGCAGATTTTATTCTAGATACATGGGATGTATCAAATATTATTAAAAAACAAAAGCAAAGAAAAACCCCACCCTTCTCTTTCCTTATACATTCTATCAGAGTAAAATAAATAAGTAATAAATCATATAAAATATAATATGTACACACAATATGTGCATATATGCACATATGCATGATGCTTTGGGGAAAAGTCAAGAAGAAAAAGGACTGGATATGTGGAGATTGGGGCAGGTTGAGCTATGAAGTAGAGTGGTCTTGACTGACCTCTGAGCCTTTGTTTGACCCAAAGCTTTACCAGGTAATTTCCTTATGGCTTTACCCTTTATGCTTATATGTGTATATGTACACACATGCAAGTCATATATATGACATAGCATCCAGAAGTAGCTTCTATGCCTGCTTAGCATCTAACACACAATAAATATTCAATAAAAAGTTGTCAGTTGGGGCCAGAGAGATGGCTTATCAGTAAAAAACAGTTGTTGTTTCTAAAGAGGTCTCGAGTTCAGGTCCCAGAACTCATGTAAGGGTGGTTCACCCCTGTCTGTAAGGTCAGCTTCAGTGGATCCTGGGCCTTATCCTGGCCTCTTGAGGGCACTGGCACACATCTCTCTCTCTCTCTCTCTCTCTCTCTCTCTCTCTCTCTCTCTCTCTCTCTCTCACACACACACACACACACACACATACACACACACACACACACACACACACACAAAAATAAAAATAAATCTTTTTAAAAAGCAGCCAGTTGGGTAAATGTTTAATAATTGATTTGTTTAGAGAGGATTATTGCCCTCATACTATAGAAATGATAACTGTCCCATCGGTCTGTTTTACATGTGCATTGTCTTAGGATTTCTATGGTGATAAACACCGTGACCAAAGGGGAGGAAAGGGCTGGTTTTTATCTTACGTTTACTTAGGTAACAGTTCATCCTGAAGGAAGTCAGGGCAGGAACTCAAGGAGGCAGGAGCCGAGGAAGAGGCCACGGAGGGTGCTGCTTGCTCTTCATGGTCTGCTCAGCCTGCTTCCTTATACTGTGCAGGACTATCCACCGAGGGAGAGGGAGTGTGCAGCTCCCTAGATGGGCCCGCCACGTCAGTCATTAATCAAGAAAATGCCCCCACAGGCTTATCTGGGGGGGGGTTCTCAATTGAAGTTTCCTCTTCCCAGATGATTGTAGCCTATGTTAAGTTGACATAACACTAGTCAGCACTCATGTACAACTTACCTTTTCTACTTCGGGGAGCAAATACCGCTGGAGTATTTAATGAAGGACATTCACTCACATTTAGCTTCAGAGCTTAGCTGTCCCAGCAATCTCTTTGAATAGCATATTGTGAAGCATGGGGCTCCTATCCCCAAAAGAGCAGCTTTTCCTAAGCAGCACAGACTCTTCTAGCCTAGCCAGATGTGCCTTGGCCAATATTTCTGCCTCACAGGTCTATTTAACACTCAGTTTCCCAAAAGTGCTAATGTACTGTTACCAAAAGTGATGTTATATTAACCTACAGGCTCGAAGTAGGGCTTAGGCAGGTAAATCCCTACCCAGGCAGGAGAGCAAGTGTGAAGCATGAAGTTCAAGTGTCTGGATACTGCCTTGCTCTGTTTGGAGGGGAGAGTGCATGGTTCCTCTACCCTTTTTTGGCTCTTTTTTCTAGATTGGGACACAGTCAGCTATGTCTGTTGAGAAGCGTAGAGGACCCCTTTTCTATGTTATTTGTCAAATAGCTCCTCAGATCCTTCCAGTCACCATGCCCAGTCTATTTCCCAATATCTTAATTAAACTCTCACATCAGTTCTGGGAAGTAGTAATCACTGTCCCCTTGTTAGAGGTGAGGGCACAATCACTCCGAGGGGGCAAGCCTATCTACCACAATTGCCAGGATGGCAAATGGCAAAGGAAGAGCTCGGATTCAGGTCTTTTTGGTTCCAAAAGTTGGGCATTTAACCATTAAAGGGAGAGTTTTTTTTTTCCTGGACAAACAGAACACTGTTCAGGAGGGCAATTACAAGGACTGTAGGAATATGTAGAAACACAGGAAGAGGTAGATTCTCTTATAATTCAAGTGCTGTTACAGCAAAGAAAGGCCAAAGGTTCTCACATGCGCTGCCCACCATGGGTGAAGCCAGCATAGGTGTAAACACTCGGAGAAAGATCCGACAAACAGGTCGGGTGTGTCAAGATCACAGGAGCGATTTCTTCCACTCTCTCCTTCCTTTCTATTTCCTTTATTTTTCTCCCCATTCCCTTATTTTTATTTTTAATTTCTTAAAATTAAATATTATTTTATTTTTAATTATGTGTATCCATATGTGTCTGTATGGAAGTATGCACCTGTGAGGACAGTCGCTCATGAATGCTGGCTTTGTGATTCCTGGAAGCTGGGAACTGAACTTGTGTCCTCTGCAAGAGCAGTGTGTCCTCTTAACCACAGAGACATTTCCTTCTCCCTCCCCCACTTGACTGTGGGGCAGGCTACCCTTGAATTCTTCACCTTTCTGCCTCTGCCTTCCGAGCACTGGGATTACAAGGTTGCAACACCATGGCTGACTGGAATGGTCTTTACTGTCTCTGCTGGCTAGTCTATGTCAACTTGATTCACAAACTAGTGGCCTCTGAAAGGAGGGGAGCTCATTGAGAAAATGTCTTCATAAGATCTGGCTGAAGGACATTTCTTAATTAGTGACTGATGGGGGAGGCCCAGTCCATTGTGGGAGGTATCATCTCTCAGCTGGTAGTCCTGAGTTCTATAAGAAAATGGGCTGAGTAGGCCATGAGAAGCGTGCCAGTTGGCCTCACCCCTCCATGTCCTCTGCATCAGTTCCTGCCTCCAAGTACCCTGCTCTGTTTGACTTCCTGTTCTGACTTCCTTCAGTGATCACAGTGGTATGGATTTGTAAGGCAAATGAAGCCCTTCTCCCCAACTTGCTTTTGACCCCAGTATTCTGTTGCAACAATAGGAAACCTAACTAAGACATTGTTGTTGATGTGTATGTGATTTATACTTCCCAGAGACTGCTTCCAAAGAGCCGAAAGAATATCTAACTTGGTCTTAAAGTGTTTGATTAAATAAAAGAGTAAATTACCCAGTGTACTTCATGCTGAGGCAGAGGACTCATAGGCAGGAGTTCAGTCCTTTGTAACCAAAGCCCTGGTCCCTTCAACTTCTCCAAGGATGTATAAGAGGCCCTGCTGAGGGAGGAAAATGGCACTAGACCCAGAGTGACATTCTTGGAGCTACAGTAGCATTTGGGCTGTGACTTTGGACTTTGAAAAGTCTTAAAATGTAGCATTGTGTTGAGACATTTTGGGGTTAATTATTTTCTCACTGGACTAGAGTACTTTGATCATATGTGTTTCTCTGGCACATGAAGCCCTAAGACCAATTTTAACACTTATTTGTTCTTAGTTTTTATTTTAAAAAGAACTTTGGAAAATGTAGCATGTGAAGCCTCAGTAAGAATAATTTTTTAGGAAATTATCAGATGACATAGGTTTATTAGCAAATTCCTTCATTCTGCACTGTGTGCTGTTGTGAATGTAGCTAAGGTTCTTCCCTTTCTACACAAGCACCTGCTGTGTCTACCATTTCCTGATTGTTTATCCAGGTTCAATCCATCATTTATCTCTCTTGAAGACAGACTTTCATCCTGTTTACCTCAACATCTTAGTCTAGTTGGACAATCATTGTAGAGTGTGAGTGTGACATCTGGCACACTTTCTGCCAACCACTGTTCTCTGAAAAGTCCCCTTCCGAGATGTTGAGAAGCATTCTGTATAGTCTACATCAAGGATGAAGAAGTCCTTCTTACTAATCTGTATCTGCTGCTAAATATCACTCGGGTCTGATATGGGGATGTCTTTCTGTATGCTGTGAATAAAGGACTGTTTTGGCCTATGACGGCACCATAGCAGTAGGCAGGAAGGCGTAGCTAGGTAGGAGGAGGGCGGAGTCAGACAGAGACACCAGCCAGCCACCCAAGATTCAGCATGTAAGGTAACACAGGTGAGCCATGGGCCATGTGTCAAGACAGAATAATGGAAATGAGTTGAATTAAGATGAAGGAGTTAGCTAGCAATATGCCCAAGCCAAAGGCCAAACAGCATGAAATTAGTATAAGCATCTGAGTTCTTTTGGGGGGAAAAGCGGCTGTGGGCAGATCAGGGCTGTGGGGCTAGTTGGGCCAGAAACCTCCTGTTCCCCAGGTCCGGATAGATATTTAGGAATCATAATTCTCCATCTAAAGTTTCCTTGTTTCCAATTCAGATCTTCCAATCTTTTGTGACTGATCCAGTAAAGAACTCACTTAAAGCAAACAACTAGCATCTTGAGTAACTACCTTGGATTTAACTCTGTTAAGCCTGGCGAACCCAATGACAGCGGTACTGGCTGTGTGGGTCCCCAGGTACCTCTGCCCAGGTGTTGCACAGACTTTTCTGCTCTAACCTCCGCGGCCATCGCCATCCTTACACCTGCGCTCACATTTCCCTGTGTTGCTGAGAAGATGGCCATGGGGTGAGTGTGAGTTTTCCTTTCCACCTGCCCTTTCTTTGGGGTGTTTTCTTTGGTCCTGTTCCTACTGTCCCTCAAGCCCTGACTGCACCCACCAATACAAACATGATTCATGTCTATCCCCTCCTGCTTCCATGCCCCAAGGCACTCACTCTACCAAATTCATTCCTGGAGTTCAGACCTGTTCAAGAAAACAACTGGCTTTCTAACTGAGCTTGATGTGTCCTCTCCATTCCAAACTAGATCTTTTGTTTTTCTATAATTTATCTTCTACCTCTTGCAACCAGTCCTGGAATTCATGGGCATTCTAGAAATATTGACTAAATAAATCTCAACCTGTCATATTATAGATTTACCTTCTTGCCTTAAGATTTCAAGTTCCCCACACCCAGAATGACAACTGTTGCTTGTTCTTGCTCATATGTAACTCTTAGCATTGAATCTTCAGATTTGTGGGATTAATCTGGATTTTCTCAGAACCTAGGAAACCAGAAAGAGACATTAGTAGCGGGCAGAGGGAAGAAAGACCTTAAGGGAGTGGAGATAACAAAACGTAGATGACATGAGGGGAGAGGGGGATGGGAAAGGAATACCTAACACTAATAATATTTGAAAATTTATAAGGAAGCCTACTACTTGATAAGCTATATATGGTATTTAATTAGAATTACCCTACACAGAAAATAAGTATCCTCCCAGAAACCATAGGCTGAAAAATAGCCCAGTGGCAAGTGTAGCGTATTGTGAGATACTGGCTTAGGGTATGGTGAGGAGACATCATGACCATGGCAGCCCTTGTTAAAAAGTACATTTAATAGGGGTGCCTTACAGTTTCAGCACCTCCTCCAACAAGGCTGCACACACTCCAACATGGCCATGCTGCTTAATAGTGCCACTCCCCATGGGCCTATGGGAGCCATTTTTATTCAAAGCACCACAAATATCTTCTCAAGTAATTGGTCAGAGACCTCCCAACAGTACAGGTTGTCACCATTGCTCATGACTGGGCACCAGAACTTGAAGGCAAGACCCTGTTACTGAAGATGCCACCTACCTCTGTTTCTGCCTCCGGGTTCCTACTTGAGCTCCAGCCCTGACTTTCTTCAGTGATAGAATGAAACCTAGAAATGGAAGCCAAATAAACACTTCCTTCCACAAGCTCCTTTTGGTCATACTGTTTACCACAGCAACAGAGACAAATTAGGGGAGAAAGAGGGACAAACCTATTATTTTGTCAGAGACCTGCTCTCCTGGGTCCCCCAAAAGCTCATGTATTTGAACACTTGGTCTCTCACTGGCAGTGCTGTTTTGGAAATGAATGGAACTTTTGGATGTGGAACCTTGTGGGAAGTAGTAATCCCTGGGGACAGGCTTTGAAATATATAGTCCAGCCTCACTTCCTGTTCTGTTTGTCTGGCCCCATGTCTGTCCATCTGTCTGTCTGTCCATCTGTCTGTCTGTCTCTCTTTCTCTCTCTCTCTCTCCCCCTCTGCTTCCCATGTGCAGATGGAAGTAACCTCTCTACTTACCACTGCCCAGCAGGCCTCCAGCTCCCTTGCCATGCCTTCCCCACCACATGGCCTCTATCTCCCTGGCTCTGGAAACCATAACAGAATCCTCTTCGCTAAGTGGCCTTGGTCACAGTGTTTGTCACAGCATCAGTGAAGCAGCTAGGGAATCCTAGCTAACTGTTCACTACTTGATGATGCTAACCCATTCACGGCTGCTCTGCTCTTAACACTTCATTTGTTGAGCCCAGAATACTTGAAAATCACTGGGTAGCCCAGGATGGCTTCAAACTCTCAGAAATCCTCCCGCCTCAGCCTCCTGAGAACAGGGTTAACAGACATGAGGCATCACAGCCAACTAATCACCTCTTGAAATCCCTACGTCTCAACAGTGTTACACTGGCAATTCATTTTCAACATGAGTTTTAGAGGGGCCATTCAAATAGCAGCGGCTCAGAGCAAACAATAGACGTTCCCTAAGCCACTTAATTAGCTAGATGCAGAAGTCATGTGTGAATTACATCTCTCTGATTCCCAGAGCTGTACATTTTTCATCGCATAGGGGGTTGATAGGAACGGAACCCATTTAACTGCTTCCAACAAGCTTCAATCATAGGTCTTGTTTGCAAAGAAATCAGAAACGATCACAATAACACAACTTAAAAATGCCCTAAAGTTCTGTGGCATATAACAATATGGCCTTGTTTCTTGCTCATGTGTTCACGGGCTGACAGGGGTTTGGCTGGTCTAGGCTGAGTTCTTCTTGGCATAGCTCTGTATGAATTGCATCCAGTCAGCTGCATGAGTTGTCCATCATCTTGGATGTAGTGTCCCTCCAGGGCATGCCCTTCTCTTGGCAATTGAAAAAGCACAGATAGGATGTGTAGAAATCCAGAACATTCAGGGCCTCTACTTGGAAGGTGTCTATTGTTCATGCTGCCCACGTGCTACTGGCTGGGGCAAGCCCAGTCAGAGCGACTGTGTACCAAGTCTGCTCCATCTCCATGGGGAGGACTGCAAGGTCACATGACAATAGACACTGATTCTGGGAGGCATGAGGAATTGGGTCATGCTTAGGATGCAGGCACTGTGAAATATGCCTTCTCAATGACCCCTACACCACTGCTATTCTGTGAGGCATGATAGTTGTTATCACTGTTTTTCAATGAAACAATCTACATTCAACACGATTAGTCTCAAGGAAGTAAGTGAACTTTTAGGTGCATACACTCCGCTCTGTGTGGCACCGGAGGCCCCATGTTCTCAACCATGACTCAGCTCCACTGAATGAATTGAAAGATAGGATTCAAAAAGAGTGTTAATCATGTTTTCCAGGCTTTTGACTTGACAGGATACAGCACCAGGAGACACAGATGGATGCATTTTCAGTGACTGAGACACACTGGGCTCTGCAACCTATCAAAGCTTGAGTTTCTTTTTGTGTTAAGGATTGATGCTTTGTAAGAACTCCAGGGGAAAAACCCACTTTCAGCACCGGACCCTCAGCATGGGTGGGTTATGTTAAGACACCCTTCCTTCTTCCAGACTTGATGCATAGAGGCCTTAATCTTCAACATACTTGTACTTCAAACTCTGATTGAGCCCTTTCATGGATGGTTGGGGTTTCCCTGCACAGATACCCATGAAATCCTGCTCCTCATTTCATGCTGTTAAGACAAAAATGTCCAACTACATATTGTCTTTAGTTTGAGGGCTCTCTCAATCCCTGGCACTCTGAGGAGTGATAACTTCCTCATGACCATGAGCCATTCTAGAACAAGTTTGATAGGAGTGTCTCATGGGTATCTCTCTCTCTCTCTCCCTCTGTGTGTGTGTGTGTTCTGCACATGTGTATGTGGGGGGTCATGCAGTGTTTTGGGAGGTCCAGAAGAGGCCATCAGTCTCTGTATTCTTCCCCCGACAGATTCTCCCACTGCCCTTGGAGCTAGGCTGGTGTCCAGCAACCCTGGTGGCTTCCCTGTCTCTCTGCCCCACAGGGCAGTAAGGTTCAAGGTGTGTGTGGCACCCAACTTATTATGTGGGTGTTGGGATTCAGACTCAGGTCTTGTGCTTATATAGAAAGTGGTTGTATCACTGAGCCATCTCCACACCCCCACTTACAATCTTTTCTGAAGGTAATTTAGGGGGACAAAAATGGCCCAGAGGACCCGATTTCTTTGTTTAAAATTGGACTGCCAGATCAAGAGAGGGACATGAAGAGAAGCCTGGATTTCATGAAGGGGTTTGACACAGGCTTTCATGATCTCTTTCTGAAAGCATTGAGAGGCACCGCTGATTTGGGACAAGTAGACTGGTGCTTGGCTGGGTTAGAGACTTGCTCTGTCAATAATCATAGGAGTGCCACAATCCAGAGTGAGGCTGCCAAGGTCAAACAATGGAGCTCTGTCCTCTGCTGGGACCTGCCCCTGGGCTTTCTTCCTCTCCCTGCCTCCCCACATCTCTCTCTCTCCCCCTTTTCTTCTCTGTTTGAACAACTTGCATAAAGATATAGGACACTTGTGTATAAAATTGAGGACTACAATAAAAAACAGGGAACTTGATTAATTTAAAAAAGAAGACCCGGACAATATTTAAAAACTGCTAGTTACTACATGACAGCACCTTACAATGCCTGTCTCTAGAAAACTCGATCTTACTTAAGTCTCTAAACAGCTCTGTGAGGAAGGTGGAGCCAATTGTTTTCATTTGCAGAGCAGGCTAGAGCTTCAGCAACTTCCCCAAGATCACATGACACTATACTGCAAAGACCAGGTTTAAAATATGTTTTTAGCTTTTTCTTCTGATTCCAAATTCTATTCTATTTAAAATGGGCCGAAACACATGGTGAGGTGCTTGCTTAACATGTATGAAGAAAGCCCAGGGTTCAATCCCCAGCACCCCATGCCTGCAGTCCCAGTATTGGAGAGGAAGAGGCAAGTGGATTAGAAATTCAAGGTTAACCTTGGCAACAGGGTAAGTTCAAGATTAGCCTCAGCTATGTGAGACTCTCAAAAAATAAAATAAAATAAAATGAATCAAAACACACAAGAAACAGATGATAATGATGTTGATGATGTTGATGATGATGATGATGCTGATGATGATGGTGATGATGATGATGATGATGTTGATGATGTTGATGATGATGTTGATGATGGTGATGATGTTGACGATGACGATGTTGATGATGATGATGATGGTGATGGTGATGGTGATGATGATGATGATGATGATGATGTTGATGATGACGATGATGATGTTGATGATGGTGATGATGTTGACGATGACGATGTTGATGATGATGATGATGGGTGATGGTGATGATGATGATGATGATGATGATGTTGATGATGTTGATGATGATGATGTTGATGATGACGATGACGATGTTGATGATGGTGATGATGTTGACGATGACGATGTTGATGATGATGATGATGGGTGATGATGATGATGATGATGATGATGATGATGATGATGATACCCAAGCATAGGTTGGGAGAAGACTGAAGTACCAGCTGTCATGGAATTCTGTCAGCATTGGTCACCTGGCTCACAGATCTGTGATGGAGCTCCCTGCCTCTGTCTGACTGCTGATACCCTCCTGTTCAGCCTGATGCCCTTCAGGTTATTGCTAGGGCCTGTCTAGATGGAGCAGAACAGGACTCTCACTTTGGCCCCTCACTTTCAACCTATTTTTGCTCTAGTTCAGGGAAAGCTGTGGCATGGTAGAGAAGAAGCACATGAGATTAAAAGTCCTATTAATTTGTTGAATGTGCTTGAGCAAGCCTTGGTTTCTTTCACTACAAAAGTAAAGGCCACAAATCTCAGTAGATAACTGTGAAGACTATGTGGGAACTCCAGGAAGAACAAGCCAAGGCCCAGGCTACTGCACAGCTGAAACATAATTGCCACGTTCTCATCCACCAGGGCACACCCATCCATCCATAGAAGAGCAAAGTGCTGGTGGAAGCCATCTTGAAGACTTGGGTAGGTTTCCTTTATTCTGGTAGAAGGCCTTTCTTCCTCACAGAGTGAGAGAATGCCCAGCATGGGGGTGGTCGTGTTTCTTCTGCTACAGAGCATGGCATACAGTAGTGATAAAAGTGAGACCCTCTAATATCTCTTAGTGTTATGTGGACTTACCCTTTTTAGGGTCACCAGGCAGGCAGGTGGATGGAATAACACCCCTTCCTTCCTTTGCATCTTGAGAGGGGGACAGAGAAAAGGCAGAGTGGAAGCAGGTACAGAAGTTGTGAGGAATAAGCACCTTTACAAATTGTCTCTCTAGCTCCCAGGTGGCACAAGGAAGCTGCTGTTTGCCTAGACTTTGATACTTTCTTCTGTTTGCTTTAATCCTTATCGGGACCAGGTGTTTCTCTTGGTTTTTGAAGTTTCCACCAGTAGAAGTTAAGTCATTTGGTCTATAAAATCCTACTGTAAATAAGACATACAATTTTATATATCATAAAAGTCAGAACAAATTACTTTCAAAGCAACGCATTCGAAATGGTATCCAAGTAATAAGCACTTACCTACGGGAAGAAAGAAACTCTTTTGACCACTAGATTACGGAGGTGACTAATTTCTTTTGTTCAGAAGCGATATTGACTTAACACAATGCTTCAGCAAGCATGATGGTCAAAGCCTCTGTGTTAAGCTAATTCTGAAGTCCACAAACATCCATACTCTTCAGCATGATGCTTGGTGTTGGTCCTCTTGCCTTACATTCAAAACTTCACCATCCTGTCCATCACTCTTCAATCTACTTTCTGTCTGTAGAGATTGATTTATCCTGGGTGTGTCTTGGGACTGTCATCCAGCGTCTGCTTCTCACTGGGTGGTATCTTTCCCTCAGCCTGATATGTGAAGTTTTTGAAGGTGCAGATCATATGAGCTGCTGCTTCTTCTTTTTTTCTCCTGAATGTACTCAGGGTGTGGATGAACTTCATGCCCATTTGTCCTTCACCAGTTGCTGAGCATTTAGACTGTGTCCACCTTATGGCTCTCGGGAATGGCGTTGACCAATATGGCACTGCATGGATATATTTTGATTTCTATGGAAATCCACTTAGAAGTAGAATTGATGAGCACATTCCTCTCAATAGTTCTTTTAATAGTGTCATGATTGACCACAATTGGGGGGGGGCATTTACAAATTCAGTAATCACCATTCAGTTGTGACATCTTTACTATTGGAGGTGTATTGTGACATAGCTGACCTTTCTTTCTGTCATTTTGGTTCTATGGGGTTATTTTTTGGTTAAAATAAAGGACTAGTATCAGCTCCTGGCTCCCAGTTTTCAGCATTGAATATAGGGCTTTATATATGCTAGCCAAGCTCCTACTGCTGAGCAGAATTCCAGACCTCCTTTTTGTTTTTTGAGACAAGATCTTCCTAAGGTGGACCTTGAACTTACAATTTTCGTGCATCAGCCACCACAGTATTGGAGGTCACAGGCCTGTTCTACTAGACTCAGCAGCATCTTTAAAACTATATTTTAGAGGCTGGGGAGATGGTTCAACAGTTATGAGCATGTACTGCTTTTACAGAGGATCTGAGTTTAGTCCCAGGTTGGGAGACTCACAACCAACTGATAAGTCCACAGTCAGAAGATCTAACACCTTCTGGCCTCCATAAGCAAGTGTATTCCTGTGTATATATACACATGTACAAAATAAAAATGAAAACAAACCTTTAACATATCTTTTAAAATTATTTTTTAATGTCCCATTTAAAAACCACAGAGAATAACTACTCAATTTAGAATCAGGAAAAGTTAGTTTGATTTCAGTCTTTGGTGTTCATTACCTGTGAAATTCTTTGGGTAACCTCCCTTAACGTCTCAGACGGTGGTCTCCTCAGTGATGAGGCAGAGTGATTGTTACATTGCCTCAGCAGAGCATCAGTGTCCCAGTAGTTTGTAAAAACAAGCTCCAAGAGGCTCAGCTTTCGAGTGGTGTCAGACTTGAGAAGCCCTGCTCACTGGCCAGAAATAATGGAAAGTAATCTACTCTGTCCTTCCGTCTCCTGAAGGGCAGTACAGAGGGCAGAAGCACACAGTGCCTGGCTACAGAGTCCTCTCTCAGCACCCCAATTTACCCTAGCTTCTAAGTTCCCAACCCCACCTCCCCGTGATTTCTTTCTCCTCTTCCCAGCCTCTGATTTTGGAAATCAATGCAGTTTCTCTCCCAGGACAAAAGAATTCTTCCTGAAAGAAGAGGACATTCAGGGTGGTAACCCCGGAATCCTTGAGGATTTCATCTCATACATAAAATAAAATTTAAAACACAATAAAAATATTAGTGTTATCATAGTCATTGAAATTGTCAATAATAGGAAGGGCCTCTACTCCAAAGAATTGAAGAGCTAAAAAATTAACACGTAGGATCAACAAGTTCATAATACTGTATTATCTTTAACATTTTTGATGTAAGAATACCTTTCAATACCTCATACTTTACAGTTGCCATTAGCCATTTCCTTGTTTCTTATACCCATCAAATCTCATCTTCAGAATGCTGTTAGGTGAAGATGGACTGTTGTGTTCATCTGTGTTGGGTGTTATATGTACTGAGTGTTGCAATCAGGCTGTGGGTCTGTGACAGTAACTGAGACAAGGGTTGTCTGGTTACTATGTGGAATAGCAGTGTGGAATAGGAGAGGAGTCTGGGAAAGGTCAGACCTGTGACCATATATTCTCTGTTCCTGACTTAGAAGACACAGCCAAAGAGGCTTGACATGCCATATACACCATTTTCATCCCTGTGTGGTATACACCTGCCTCCAGGGTGCTTTCTGGGTACACTAGCTTTTCCCAAACCATTTTAAACATGGAGTCCCCTATCTGGAAACCATATGACATGCCTAAATTCATGCCTTTCATTCATCCAACATTTATTCCCAACTTCTTTTCTAAACACTAAAAAAGTGTATTATTTCATGTGTATGGATACTGTGACTTCATGTATACACCCGCAGAGGTCAGACAAAAGTCTCCAGAACTGGAGTTACAGATGCTATGGGTTACTATGTGGATGCTGGGAATCAAACCTGGGTTCCCTGGGAAAGAAACCAGTGTTTTGTTTCTAACTGTGGTGCCATCTCTCCAACCCTGTTCTTTCTACTTCTTAAATACCTTCTGCAGTACCCTGTTGTGTGAGGTTTCTGGCCAGGACTTTCCGGCCTAGCCTTGAGGTTCAGATCCGCAGACCTGCAGAGACACACAGACTTCTTAATTTTATGCTGATTGACTTGGGGCCCGGGCATATAACTTGCTAGCTCTTGCTCTTAATCTAACCCATGACTCTTATCCTGTTCAGCCATGCGGCTCGGTACCTTTTCTCAGAGCAGCATAGGTGTCCTCTGCATCTGCTTCTCTGTTGTGTCTGTGGCATCTTTGCTCTGTTCTTCCTGTTCCCAGAGTTTTTCCAGTCTAGTAGCTCCACCCACACTTCCTCTCTGCCTTCAGCCAATCAGTGTTTTTAATTAAACTAGTAGGTGAGACAATTATTTACAATGCAACATAATCCCATTACAGTACTCCTCAGTGTGGTCATGATTGAAATTGCATGAAACAATGTTGGCTGGTACCAAGTGACAGTATATTGTAGTCTGAGGTTTCTGGCTTAGCCTAGTTCTGAAATCTAGACCCACATCCCCAAATAATCACACAAAGGCTTTTTTTTTTATTTATTAATTACATGCTGTTTGGCCTATATGGTCCAGCTATATCACTTGCTAACTCTTACTCTTAAACTAACCTGTGATTAGGAAAGTGGCTCAGTACCTTTTCTCAGAGCAGCATTTTCATCTTTTTTCCTCTGCTTCTGCCTGGCATCTCTACTCTGCTCTTCCTCATCCCAGAGTTTTGTTAGTCTGGTAGCCCCCACCTATACTTCCTGTCTGCCTTCTGGCCAAACAGCATTTTATTAAACCAGTAAGAAGGACAAATACTTACAAAGTGCAAGAGCATAATCCCACAGTATGTTACTCTGGTCTGTGGACTAGTGGCACCATAAATATGGGATAATATTAGGACAAGGAAGTTAAAAGCACAGGAAATGAAAACAGTATAGCAGCCTATTATGGAGATCCTGAACAGGAATGACTTCAGAGCAGTTAGGATCTGTTTGTAAAAGCATAGGTTGTTCAAGCAAAAAACAATGGGTGCAGAAACCCATAGCTGTCACTCCCAGTAAGCAGCCTGCTGAGGAAGGGTGGGGAGTCTTTAGATTTTTCACTGGAATGAGTTCGTACTGGAGAGAGGAAGTGGATGGTGTAGAGACTGAGCTTGCCTGTCTGAATCCCAGGTCAGCTGAGGGTTAGGTAGGCTGTACAAGGGTTTCTTTCTCTTTTGCTTCCTCTTAGTGGATGCTAGTTTAGCACATGTTGTCATAGTTTTATTTTTGATTCAATGTTAACTGTTTCAGGAAGCCCTAGGAAGTGGACAAGATTGAAAATTGTAGAAAGTTTCAGGCAATGTGTAGATCAGGCATGTTCTTAGGATCAGAGAATGTGCTATACAAAAGAGGCTGTAAAGGTCTTATTAAAAAGTTCACAAAACTTCAAGCTATAAATAACAGAATCAAGAGAGTTCAAATAATGGTCCATATAGGAGGTCCATCTTGGAATTTTAGAAACATGAGCAGCTCATAGCTCATATTCTCTCAATGATGGAATGACTAGCCTTAAGTGGAAGCTAGATATGTCTAAAGGAGTTTATAGTTGGTATGTTAGCTTGCTGGTTAGTTTTATTGCCACCTCGACACAACCTAAATGAGAGAGCCTCAGTTGGAGTGTTGCCAATGGGCACTATCTTGATTGCTAATTGATATAGATGGGGCTATTACAAGTCTCTCCTACGTCCTCCCAGCCAGTTCCCAAATAATGACACAGAGACTTCTTATTAATCATTTAAACTGGGACTACAGCTTGGGCTTATTCCTAATTAGTTCTTATGACTTAAACTAACCTATTTCTATTAATCTATGTCATACCACATGCTTGTGCCTGTTTTCTCTCCTCCTTCGTGCCCTTCTTCCTCCAATTTGACTTTCAACTTCGCCTTTCTTTTTCCCAGAGTTCAGTCTGTGTCCAGAAGTCCCACCCATACCTTCTGTCTGGCTGTTGGCCATTCAGCTTTTTCTTACACCAATCATAACAATATATCTTTTAACAGTGTGCAAATATCCTACAATACTGAACCAAATAGCATCTGTAGGTAAGAAGTCCTGGACTACCTTAGAATGTTAGCTAAGCATGAATCTTTGAGCAAGCCAGAGAACCAGCCAGCAAGCCCTGTCTCTCTGGGGTTTCTGCTTCACGTTTCTGCCCTGAGCTTCCCTGAGCTCCCTGGATGATGTACTGTGTGACCTATAAGATGAAATAAGTTCTTTCCTGCTGTAAATTTCTTTTGGTCAGAGTGTTTCATCACAGCAACAGAAATCAAGCTAGATCAATGGATTACTTTTCCTTATTGCTGTAACAAAAGCAGTGTAAAGAAAGGAAGGTTTGTTTGGGCTCACAGTTTAAAGAGACACAGTCCATCATGATGGGAGTATGGGGTAGCTGGTCATATTGCATTCTTGGGGAACACAGAGATGAATCATGCTTCTCAACATACATTCTCCTTTCCTCCCTTTTTATATACAAATACACAGTGTCTTTTTCCCTTTTTTATTTAATCTGAGACTCTTGCCCAACCAAGGATGCTATCATTGGTACTTAGGGTAGGTCTTCTCAGTTCTAGAAACACTCTTACAGGCACACCTAGAGATGTGTCTCCTTGGTGATCCTAAATCTTGTCAAACAGATCATGAGGATTAACCAGCACGTTTGCTCTGTCTCTGCAGAACATCAGTTGTCTGTCTCTAAAAAATGAATCCTATAAACTCATGTTTCCTTGGATGTTGAGGAAACTGGGACCTGCTGAGGGGTGCACTTTGCACAGGATAAGCTATACTGGCACATACCTGAGCGAGACCTGAACCCAGCTTTTTCCTTCCTGGCCCTCTTCTTCCACACCCAGAAGAGTGACTGCTCCACAACCACTGTCAACTGACTCCGGTCTGGTTGCTCTGCATAATCATCCATGGAATACTGGGAATTTGCAAGGGAAACCCAGGGAACACAAGGGTGGGGCTGGAGTGAGAAGTTGGGTTAGTTGCTTTCTATGGCTGAAATTAATACCTGAGATAATAACTCGGAAAGAGAAAAGAATGGTTTCAGTTTACACTTTGAGAGCTTTTAGGCCATGACTGATTGGATCACTACTTTAGGACTATGATGAACTAGCACATCATGGTGGGTGTACAATGGGAACAGACATCCACCCCCATGGTCAGGACACAAACAGAGAGACCCAGGCCCATATTCTTCTTAAAGGACAAGCCCCCAATAACCAGAATCCCACAGACAAGTTTATACCCTTTAAAGCTTCTTCCATCTCTCAACCACTCCAAGTTTGGGCCAAAGCCTTGAACACACGTGCTTTGGGGGAGATATTTAAACCCCCAAACTCTAGCAGATGTGCAAGGGTTGTTTTTCTTTTAGCAAACTTTTTAACAATGATTCAGATAAAGGGAAATTCTTCCTCAAACATGAAGATGAAGAAAGAGGAAGGAGCTGGGTGTGGTGGCGCACACATTTGATCCCACACTTGAGAGGCAGATCTCTGAGTTTGAGTCCAATGTGGTCTACATAATAGCCAGAGAAATCTCCAAAAAAAAAAAAAAAAAACAAAATCAAAAAACCAACAACAAAAAACAATAAAAGAAAGAAAGAAAGAAGAAAGGAAGAAAATAGAGAGAGAAAGGAAGGAAGGAAGAGGAAGGAAATTCAAGTTGTCCCAGAATTCAAGCTATGAGAAGTCTCAAAATTTCCCTCAGTTAGGAACCTAGTCATTACTGAAAGTGTTGCCTTATCCTAGATCTGGGGACTGTCAAAATTGAGAAACTGCGGGCTTGCATTTAAATCTTAGAAGTTGCAGGTAAGGCTAAAGCCATATCTTAGTGGTGGTGGTGGGAGAGTTGTATTTTAGAAGTAGACTTAGGGATGGAACAATGGTGTGAGGTGCTGGTGTAGGAAGCCCGTCTTGAAACCTGCCAAGCAAAATTTCTATGTGTTGTCTCTCGTGTGATCTTAAAAGACTCATGCTGGGAACAGTCAAAAGCTCCTTTTTTTTTTTTTTTTTTTTTTTTTTTTTCACCCCAGTGGGTTGCTGGAAGTATCTTAGGCCCACAAGACCAGATCTGTGACGACAAAGTGGTTTTATTTTGTAAGAAGGTGCTTCTTTCCAATGTTTCTATAAACTGCTGGTGGAAATTAACAGCAGAAGCAGTGTGTGTGGCCAAGATAGGTGTCTGGTTCCTCAAGAAGT
Source organism: Phyllotis vaccarum (assembly GCA_033318265.1). NCBI lineage: Eukaryota > Metazoa > Chordata > Mammalia > Rodentia > Cricetidae > Phyllotis > Phyllotis vaccarum. Next base: position 107,910,576 of record JARWLC010000001.1, on the reverse strand, counting down.
CAGTAGAAAGAAACTTTGCGGAGCTCTCAGATGCTTGTTAAGGGTTATGATTAAGGAACGAGAGCTGCATGGTCCCTTCAATGAAATGACTATATGTTGTACTCATTGTGGCTGGATAGTAATATATGAGATTTCAACAATATCTAATAACTTTCTGTTGCCTTGAAGACAAGCCTTCAACGTTGCTTGTCTTAGTCAGGGTTTCTATGGTTTCTATGGCTGTGAGGAAACACCGTGACCAAAAAGCAAGTGGAGGAGGAAAAGGTTTATTTGCCTTACATGTCCACATCACTATTCATCACTGAAGGAAGTCAGGACAGAAACTCAGAGTAGGAACCTAGAGACAGGAGCTGATGCAAAGGCCATGGGGGAGTGTTGCTTACTGGTCTGCTTCCCCTTACTTGCTCAGCTCATTTTTCTTAAGAACCCAACACCACCAGCCAAGAGATGGAACCATCCACAATGAACTGGGCCCTCCCCCATCAATAGCTAATTAAGAAAATGCCCTACAGCCATATTTTCTGAAAGGTATTTTCTCAGTTGGGATTCCCTCCTTTCAGAGAACTCTTCAGTTTCTGTATCAACTTGGCTTGAGTCTTGCCAGAACAACACTTTTTAGTTTTTCTACAATATTAGGTAGAACCCAGGGACCTTCTCTATGTCTCTCCAGGAATGCCATACTATGTGTAGATGCCTTGGACTTAGCAACACTTGAATTTGCATAACACGTGTATTAGTAACTTTACTATTGTGACCAAACACCTTGACCAAGTAATTTATAAAAGAGTTTATGTGGACTTATGCTTCCAGAGGGTTAGGGTCCATGACCATCATGTGGGGATCATGGCAGCAGGGCATGCACGACGCTGGAGTAGCAGCAGCCTTGTCATTTTGAAATTGGCCTTGGCTTCTAGTGTATATTCTGGCTTTCTATAATGGGAAGCATTGTCTGTTTTTCTATTGTGTAGAAGATTTATCTAAGACTGAGATAATATAATGAATTTGTTAGAAGATTTTAATTTATAGATTTAATTTTTAGATCAAATCTATAATTTAGGATAAAATTGCAAATTTTTTCCTTTTTCTTTTGGACATTTTGAGTATTTTAGATTTTCTAAGAGTCTTTCTGCTTTCAATTTGGTGGATATATATCTACTTGTAACACCCTTTTTTATTGTTTTGACAGTGAAGAAAGGCTTTTCTTAGAGTGAGTAGACAGCAAGCATGGGAAGAGGAAGTACCCTCTGCAAAGTAAAGGAGGGGAATCAGGAGCCTAAAACCCACACCCTACCTCTCTCATATTCACACATAATGTGGCTTTTTGTTGTGGTGGTGGTGGTGATTTATTTTTTATTTGTTTTCTTTTTGAGACAGGGTTTCTCTGTGTAACAGCCCTGACTGCCCTGGAACTTGCTCTATAGACTAGGCTGCCTTTGAATTCACAGAGATGCCCCTGCCTCTGCCTCCCAAGTGCTGGGATTGAAGGTGTGCACCACCTCCACCAGGCATAGTGTAGTTTTTAAAACATTGTTGTTCTTTTCTCTTTTAATTTGGTTTACCAGAGGTTTGTCAACTTTCTATGACTTCAAGAATAACTTGAAATTTATGCATCCTGTCCATGTATATTTATATTTATTAATTTCTGCCCTGATATTATTTCCTCTTCTTTGTTGTTAGTTTATTTATAGTTCCCCCTAATGCTGACAATTCTGGTCTCCGAGGTCTCAGATCTGGGCAGAGTATTCCTAATTCTTCCTATGTTGGATGAAAGCTAGCTTTAAAGTCCTTGTCAAAACAGGTTCGGTGATGCCAGGGTGTGCCCCAAGCTCTAAGGACAATGTGGCTTGGCCATCTAAGCTCACTTTTCTTCTCTATTTGGCCTGAAAAGAGGCTTTCGTTTCTCCTCGGCTGATTTACAGAGCTGATTTTTAAAATGTCGCATTGAGATGGTATGAGAGCTGCCCTGGTCACCTGTTCCACCGTGTTGCAGACAGCAGTCACCTGTGTTCTTCTGTCCCTTTCTATGTCTCATTTGCACTTTGCTTCAGGCCTCGGGACTCACATCTCATGACAGTATCTTTGTGTCTTTTTTGTTTTTTTCAAGACAAGGTTTCTCTGTGTAGTCCTGGCTGTCAAGCTGGCCTTGAACTCAGAGATCATGTCCTGCCTCTCAAGTGCTGAGATTAAAGGCATGCACCACCACAGACCATCTTGTATGTTTTCTTAAAGTGGTTTTGTAGACTCCAAAATGGACATCTAAACCTTGAGAACTCTGTGTTGTTAGTATTGCTGGTTCCAGGTTTACATGTCTGCTCACTCTGAAGAGACGATCTCAGGGAGAGGAAAGAATTAGAGGAAAATATGAGACTAAAGCAAAACTCACTGCATGTACCCAGAGCAGAGATGCTCTGATGTCACTACGCGCGCGCACACACACACACACACACACACACACACACACACACACAAAACACACACACAAAGACACACACTCACAAACACTCACACATGCACAACGCACACATATACTCACACATACACAACACACACACACTCACACACTCACACAAACACACACATACACACATACACACACATACAACACACATAAAGACACACACACTCACACATACACAAAGATACACACTCACACATACACAACACACACATACACAAAACACACACACAAAGACACACACTCACAAACACTCACACATGCACAACACACACACATATACTCACACATACACAACACTCACACACTCACACAAACACACACATACACATGTACACACACATACAACACACACACAAAGACACACTCACACATACACAACACACACACAAAGACACACACTCACACATACACAACACATACACAAAGACACACACTCACACATACACAACACACACACAAAGACACACACTCACACATACACAACACATACACACTCACACAAACACACACACATACACATACATACACGCACATACACACACATACAACACACACACAAAGACACACACACTCACACATACACAACACACACACACGGGAGGGGGGTCACATTCTACTCCCACTTTACTGGGCCCATTCTCCCCAACAATAAGTCAAAATGCTCAGTGAGCAACTTTTCCTTTTGTTCCAACTTAAAATGTAAATAATAACAATGAGTCACTTCACACACGATTTCCGTAGGTATTAGTCTGTCCCATGGTCTCAGCCTCCTTGTTTCCGCCTTACCCTCTTCCGCTCTTCTTATTGCTGGTCATGGGTCTCCGCCATGTTTATAGGCTGGATATATTCTGACAAGTTTCCACCCATGACTGTGTAACTATATAAATGAAGATGAGACATTAACCCTACAAGAAGGGGTTCATTTTCACACACTTGTATGCCTCCTTCAACAATGTTTCATGGCGGCCTCTCAAAGCCAACTGATAAAGCTCTATTTCATTCTCCCCATGCCTATAAGCATCTTTTTTGTTTGGATAAACACAGTCGATCTGACCACTCCCCCACTGATGGTCCTTGTTTCATATTTTGTCTTTTCAAACAAGGCTATAATAAATATCCTTGTGAACACTCCTTCCCGTGTGCTTGTTAATGTTTGTAAGGTGGATTCCCAGAGTGAACTAGGAGGCAGAAGGGCGACGACACTGAATTTTCAGGCTGTTGTCCACAAAGGCTGGTGTTTCTACCATCAGGGTACTGGAAGTCCTCGCTTCTGTGACATCTCTGGTCACTTGATATTTTCAATTTTAATGGTTTTTGACATGTAACAGGAATCAAGTGATTATCCTACAGTGGTACATATTTGCATTTCCTGGTTATAATTAAATGATTTTTCTGTTTGGATGAACTCTCTGCTAAACTATTTATTCTCTTTGTAATATTTGATAGACCTTTCTTTTCTCTCTTTGGCAAATTCAATAATTTTATTTTTTATTATAGATGTTAATATTTGGTTTATCACTTACGATATAAATTTTATTCTGAATCTATTTTACTTTTAAATTTAATTGTTTTATTCCTTAAAAATTCCACACACACATGCACATATACACACATAAAGTACATCCATCATATTCTCTCTTATTGTCTCTTTAATGTTTATTTTTTACTTTTAATTGTGTGTGTGCATGTGTGTGAACACTTGCATGTGCACACACACATACACACATGCATATGTGCAGGTGACATAAATGTGGGTGGGTGGCCGTGGAGGGTTAGAGAAGGATATCAGATCTGGGGATGCTGGAGTCCCAAGTGGTTATGAACGACCTGGCGTGGGTGCTGGGAATGGCACTCAGGTCTTCTGTAAGATCAGAAAATGCTCTTAAAATTTCTCCACCCCCCATTGTTTCTTATTACCCCCCCCTTTCATTCACACCAAACTTTTCTTCTTCCAACCCCCTTCTACTTTCATCTTTCTTTCTGTAGGTAACTCAGGGCATTTAATTAATGTTGCATGACTTGGGGGTTATTCACTTGAGGAAGGACAGCTTACTAGTGGCCACACCATTGAAAAGATGACTCCTCTTCCAGCGGCCATACACAGTTAACCATAAGCTCCAACCATAGCCATACCTCCTCAGAAAAAGGTGGGGCCTCTTGAGCTCATTTCTCACCCAGGATGAAGTGTCGAGAGGCTCATTCTACTCCTCATTGGTGCAACAGCCACGTCAGATCCAGAAGTCAGCACTTCTCAGCGTTCCTCCCCATCTTCCGCTTCTTACATTTTTTCTCTTCGTTTTCCTTAATGCTTCCAGAGCCTTGAAGAGGGTGCTACAGATATCTCATTTAAGACTGAGCATACAACAATAATTTATTAATAATTTATTTTCAATACTTTGTGATCTTTTTGCATTTCTGTATTCATTGTAAAATAAATTCTCTGATCAATTCAAAGAGCAGCCTTAATCTACTGGTATAAACTTAAATATTAAAGGGCAGTTTGACAATATGTCTATTTAGTAAAATAACAATGATAGGTTCCTGCTGAAGATCTATGGCCTCTCCAGCCATAGACTTTTGACAGGTTTTGACTTGATTTACAATAGCAGCATAAATTCCTTCCTGTGGAGCAGTCATGCCACTGTTGCCTATCTTTCCTGGCAGGTTGATGTTATAGCATGAAGAGTCCAGTGCTGGGTAAAACCATCGATGACTTTTGTCCTCCAGCAGCCTAGAGAGGACCCTCTAGTGTTTCAGAAGCTAGTCACCAGAAAGAAAGTTTCCTGTTTACTTCCAGTTTAATTTTTCCATGTCCTGTAAATGAGCCATGGTGTCTTTGACAGTAGAGTCCTACGATCCAGTTCCGGTGTGCCAATGGGAGCAATTGCAATAGCTCATACTGTTTTGCTGACTTAAGGGGCTCCCTTTGCCAACAACTCACAAGTAGATAATTGGCATGGGATTTTTATTTAATAATCTATAATCTCTGAAGCAGCATTATTTACCCATGCAAGGTTTTTGTTTTGTTTTGTTCTTTGTTTGTTTGTTTGTTTTATTTATCTTTAAATCAATGGTTTCCAATCTTGGTTTTAAAGGTGTTTATCATCCTTAGGATCATTTGCATCCTCCTTATTTTATACATTCATACATTTGTTTATTCATATACAAGTGGAATCAGGCTAAGCTTCAGATGAAGGGATAGCTTTTCTCCAAAGAGATGATTGGTTCTGTCAGCATCATGTGTTCAGTAATCCATCCTGTTCACATAGAAGACCACTGTTGGCATGCCATATTAGAGTCTCACATCTACTGCCATCTACTGTATGCTTATTTTTACACAGACCTGTTTGTCTGTGTTTACACAAACATTTTATTGATTAGACAGTAGTTGTAAAATTCTATGTATTTTCCAGTGAGGTCAGTCCTTTTCATTATTTTTCTGTTTCATATTCCTTAGTTTCCTTCTATACCTCTTTTTTAATAAGTATAGTAAAAACTAGTTTTGGAAATTTCAAGAAAAATTGAGATTCAGTAGAATACAGGATTAAGTATCTCTACACACCTATTTTTGCTGAATTGGTGTTCTATTCAATTGAAAATGCTACTCAAAGTATAGGTAGTAGATAATAACATGAGTGATGTAAGATGTCTTTGCGTATGCTATGAATACCATTGGATAATAAAGGAAATGTTTTGGCCTGTGGCAGAGTAGCTTAGAATCAGGCAGGAAATCCAAGCATAGAAACAAAAAAAAGGAAAATAGAATCACTAGAGCTGTTATCCAGACACCCAAAAAACAATATATAATCAAGTACAGGTAAGCCATAAGCCACATAGCAAGACAGATTAATAGAAATGGGCTGAGTTAAGATACAAGAGCTAGCTAGCAGTAAGCCTGAGCCATAGGCCAAACAATATGTATTAATATAAGCCTTTGCATGATTATTTAAGACCAAGGCTGCAGGTCTAAACCTTGGACTAGGCCAAATTGCAGACAAGAGAGATTCATTTAGACTGAGGGGCTAGGCTAGGCCAGAAACTACTACTACACATGAGCACTGGGGCTTAGCTCCAGGATGGGATCTAAGCAGCAGAGTGTACTCTGAGCAGCAGAGTGATGTTTTTGATCATGCACTTGCTTCTCCTCAGCAATCCTGAGAATCCAGCCCAGCTCACCTGGATAACCAGCCCCCTGGAACTTCTTTCTCTTGAATACTGACCTTTCTTTGTTCCTCAGTTTTTTTTCCCCCTTTTAAATGTTTTACTCTCATAGTTTTCAAGTTTCAAGACTATTTATAAAGTTCAAAGTCTCAGGCCTGGCATTCACCATGCTGTCCAGGCATGAACCAGCATGTGGTAGAAAAATGGGAGAGAAGTGTGGTTTGTGGGTTGTAGAGAGAGGCAAAACTGAAGATGTGATTGTGGTGAGGAACAGGCTGATATGGATGGCCTAAGCTCCCACCATGTGATGTCTGAGCCTGTGCTGTGGCTGAGGGCCATGTCTGGGACGACAGTCCTACATAGCAATGATGTCTGTGGCCTGTGTTACCTGCAAAGGCTGTGTGGATGTCTGAGACTGGGCCACCACTTGAGGCCATGTTGATGTATAAAAGACCATGCTGTCCTTGGGGTCATACTAATCAAAGTGGCTGGCTTGTTTTGCCACCCAGGGCCATGGTGACATCTGGGCTTGAGCTGTGGCCAAGGGCCATGTCTGGATTCATGCTTCTACTGCAGCCGAGATCTGTCTGTGGTCCATGTTACCACTAAGGGTCACGGGAGTGCTGGCCCTGGCAGCCTGGGCACTGGAAAGCTAGTCCTGCCCCTTGCTGGGAGATCTGCACCCCTAAATTGGCCCTGAAGACCTGGGTGCAGGAGAGCTGGCCCCAACCCTTGCCTGAAGGGGTGGATCCAGGTAGAGGCCCTAGACTGACCAAATCAGGCCCACATCGAGGGCTTGAGCTAGTACACCCCAACATCAGCCCTATCTATGACCTGCTGGAGAGAGTGGAGAGGCCGGTCCTATGGAACCATAGTCATAGGTACAGCAGGATATCCAAGAGAAGTTTCAGTGAGGGTCCAGTGTTGATTGTGTACCAGCAGCTAGAGGCCTTCAACCAACAACTCATTGCAATGAACATTTACAAGTTGGGCAAAAGGGTCTACTGTGTGACACACTGTAGCTCCTAAGGCCGCTAGCCACTCGGACAAATGAATATGTGATAGAAAGAAGTGGGAAAAACAGAGAAGTGAAACAGTTTTTGATTATTTTTTTTCTTGTGGGATTCAGATGCATGGTATGAAATTCCAAAAAAATAAATTAAAAATTACATTAATTAAAAAAAAAAAAACTTCTAAATTTCTTCTGAGATGAAAGGCATTCTCTTAAATGTAATCCCCTGCTTAAAAAAAAAAAATCATGCTTCTAACACACAGTGGCACGGAATATACATCACCATTCCAAAAGGAAGGAATGGAAACCTAGTGAGGAAACGTTGGACCTCAGCAAGACTGAGAGCTAACAGGGAAAACTCCCAAATTCTGTAGCTCCATGCCCTATGTCAAAGGGCCCAGATGACTGCCTTAGCAGCCCTGATGTCTACAGCACACTTCTCTCTTGGGCTGATTATACTCCTTGTCCGTAGCTCTGCTCAGTGGATAGCCAGCACCTCTTGTGTCTCTTCATTGCTTCCACATGGTGGCCTCTCAGGACATCCTGCCTTCTCAGAGCCTTCATACAGTGACTTCCCTGCCACACATTGCCTGGTCTCAGCTCTCTTTAATCTAAGAATAAGATGGTACAACCCCCTTTCTGGTGTATCCTTCATGACTCTAAAGCCAGATTTACATGGACAATACCATCAAGTCTGTCTGCACACTTAAGGTGGGGCTTGGTCCTCTACATTGGTAACAGTTTTCTTCTGTTATTGTTTTTCAAGAGCACAAATTTCTTGGGGTAGTTTCCTTTCAGAAGTTGGAAGCCTCGCTGGCTAGAGTTATGCCCCAGGAGCAACCTTTCATTTACTCAAAAGCAAATTTGGCCTTTCCTTACCTCTCCCAGCATAAATCTTGCTCTTTTTCTCTTCAAACTGTACATTAGTATTTTTTTTCTGCCCCACTTGCTCACATAAGAGTGATTATTCACAGCCATATGACAGAGGTAATGTCAGGCAACCTTGAAATCTACCCTATCCAAGAATTTAGTTCATACCTTTTAAATTTAGCTTCAGGCAAGTTCTTAGGACATGGGCAAAAAGTAGTTGTATTCTTTGCCAAAATAATCACAAAATAGTCTCAAGTCCAGTTGTTAATACTATTCTCTCTGAAGACTTTTGAGTGGGTCCTCCATAATCCACACAGCTCTCATTAAGTGTCTTCTAGGCTTCTACTAAGATACCTGTTATGCCTGGCTTACATCATTACAACTGTTTTTCTAGTTCAAAGTCCAAACTATTCCACATTAAAAAAACAAATAAACAAACAAAAAAACCCACACCAAAAAAACCCACACAAACAACAGCAACAACACTTCACATGGTCAGGTTCTTCACAGCAATAGTCCACTTTCTAATGCTCAACCCACTTTGGCATTGGTTCTTTCTCTATTACTGTGGGAAAACAGTGTGACCAAAACAATCTCCAAAAGAGAGTTTAATTTGGCTTAAGTTTCAGAGGGCTGGAGTCCACCATGGCAGCATAACAGCAAACAGAAAGCATGTTGACTCTGCAGCAATAGCCAAGATCTCACATCTCAAATAGCAAGCAAACTGAAGGGACCATTCCTCTTGATGTGCCTGGACAATAGCAGTGTTGAAAGAAATGTGAACTGTGGAGGTCTGACTTGTGAGGTTTCAGAGAGGAGCAAGAGATTCATTAAGAGTTGGGCTGTTGTGGGAATGTCTTTCTGTATGCTGTGAATATCAATCTTTAAATAAAGAACTGTTCTGGCCATGGTGGGCACCGTAGAAAAAGCAGGAGGAGAAATCAGAGCATAGGTAGGAGAAGCAGGGCAGAGTCAGACAGACCAAGCCTGAAGCTCGAAGGAGCAACATGTAAGGAACACAGGTGAGCCACGGGCCACGTGGCAGAAAGATTAATAGAAATGGGTTGATTTAAGATGTAAGAGCAAGCTAGCAATGTGCCTAAGCCATAGACCAAACAGCATGAACTTAATATAAGCGTCTGAGTCATTTGGGGGGCCTGAGCATTGGTGGGTGGCTAAGGGGTCTGGGCCTGCAGGTCTGTGAGTCTGGGCCTCTGGCCACTCGGGACCAAGAAACCACACTGTAACAGAAGGCACCCAATGTGGGGCAAATACCCACATAAATCCAGGGAAAGTTTGAAAAGGCTCTAGAGCATAGAAACGGAGACAAAGCAGCTTCCAAATTGTGTATCTGAAGCAGGTCATTGTACAGAGAAAGCACTGTGTCTGGGCCACATTCAAAATGGCACCGGCAGACTGGCAGCAGGGAGCACAAACTGCAATCAGGCAGGTTCCTGAAGTCTCACAAAAGACTCAGTAGCTTGTGATTGATTTAAGGTTTCTGTTTATTATGAACAAAAAGAAAACAAAGGTGGTTTCTTAGTAGCAGCATTTTCTTGGGTCTGCTCTGTTTGCTGGTGGCAAACAGAGACACAGTCCCTTTAAGAGAACTTACTGATTCAGCTTTATCTGCAAAAGCTATGTGCCTCTTTAAGAGAGTGTGAGTATTGTAAAAGCTCTTCTGATTGAAAGATGATTAAAGATTCACAATAAAACAGATTCAGATGAAAAAAAAACCCTGTAAATGGGTTACAATGTGTGTAAAAGGTACATAGGCTTCCGAGAGAAAAAGAAAGGTAGAGAAAGTCTTTATAAAGAGAAATAGAGTAATAAGAATATAATAAGCCACGTAACGATGGAAAATAGACACAAAATCTGGATTTTGGTTATTATTGTGTTTTCTTTTAATTTTTTAACTATTAATGAGCTAGCTGTAGAAAGACAATGGATTGAAAGGCTCCTAAATTAAACAAGAATATATATTTTAAAAGTATCTTGATTTTGAAATTTGTGTCTGAGGATTTATTGCTTTGGAAGAGTTCTGCTTTTGTTTCCACAGAAGATGAGAATCTGTGGATTGCTTCCAGGAAAACATGGTTTCATCAACCAAGACCCCCTGAAAAAACCTCTGATGGGAAGACATGTCCATATCAGCTTCAGGGCTACAGACTATGATCCAGTCTCAAGAATCTGTGAGATTTTCAACATCCCGTAATCAGCAGGAAGTAGTAATGGAAAACTATGCTCAAATTCCGAAAATATTGTTTATAAATGTTTGTTTTCATTACAAATGGTTAATGGTCATAGTTAATCTCTTTCTAAGAAAAAAAAGGGGATATGGTATATGAATGATTTTTTTAAAAAAAATTAGATTAAATTTACTTAGATTAGGAAATTGGCTGTTAATCTTGAAATATTTTACATTGGTATGAATTTTGGTTTATTGATACAAATTTAAGTTCAATTCTCTTATTCTGTATGTATTTTTCTTCTCGTTTAAGATATGATGTTTATGTAACTGATTTAAAATTGTAATATATAATTAAGAAATGCATGCTAGTTAGATTTTTGGGTATACAAAGATATAATTCAATTAGATAGGTAATCTTTAAACACTTCTAAGACCTACAGAATATGGCATTTAAAACATCTTAAGAACTTAGACTTTTCTGGACAGTGAGACAGATCTGCTCCTGGCAGCACCAATTTACTTCAAGAGAAAAATGGACATCAAAGAAACTCCATATGGAGATTAGTTTTTTTGTGGCATCAGTTAGCCACTGGACATGAACTTGTTCTTATATGGACTGCTTGACAGTGTGCTGTTTAAACTGGACATGCAGGTTCCATAGAAAGGTGACCTCTGAACTTTGACAGAACAAGCAGAGATGGTCATTCAGGTTCCTGCTTTTCAGAGAAAACTGTCAAATATTCTTCAGGAAACAAGAAGAAGCGATTGATGAGCTATACCAGAATGGGCAGAGCAGATTTCCTGCTTCATTGAAATGGAAAGAGACTCTGGGCCTGTAGGCTTAAGATGGATGCTCCAACTTTGTAAAGGAACTTTGGGTGACTGTCCAGGCAGACAGGTGTCATCTCTATCATTTCTAGATTTTGAAAGTTGATTGCACTTCCTGTTTACTTGGGTAAATATTATATCCTTCTGTGGTCTTTGATATAGTTGAAGATTAGATAGTTATAGGTGGTTTTCTTAGTTATATTAAAAGGCTTATTGGATATAAAAGTTTAGATTCACAGGATAAGGTAGATGATATAGTATTTTCTTTAGTTTTGCTAAATACAAATAGACTAGATATTGTAACTGTAATTCTTGCTTAATAGCTATTTTGATATATGTAATTTTGCTATGCTAAAATTGAAACCTTCCTTTTTGATTAGACAGAAAGGGGAAGGTGATGTGGAATGTCTTTCTGTATGTTGTAAATATCGATCTTTAAATAAAGGAGCTGTTTGGCCCATGATAGACACCATAGAAAAAGTAGGAGGGGAAATCAGAGCCTAGGTAGGAGAAGGGTGGAGTCAGAGACAGTCAGAGCCAACTGCCCAAGAAGAAACATGTAAGGAACACAGGTGAGCCACAGGCCACATGGCAGACAGATTAATGGAAATGGGTTGAGTTAAGATGAAGGAGCTAGCTAGCAGCAATGTGCCTAAGCCATAGGCCAAACAGCATGAACTTAATATAAGCGTCTGAATTATTTTTGGGGCCCTGAGCAGCAGTGGGTGGCTAAGGGGTCTGGGGCAGCATGTCCGTGGGTCTGGACCTCTGGCCACCCAGGACCAAGAAACCACATTGTAACAGGCTGTAATAAGAGGTTTCTGGTCTGGTCTAGTCCCAAAGTCTGGCCTGATCTGCCTGCCCCTGCTTAGTGTCGTCCCCCCCCCCCCAAATGACTCAAAGGCTTATATTAATTGCATTAGGCTTGGCTTATGGCTCAGGCATATTGCTAGCTAGCTCTTGCATCTTAATTCAACCCATTTCCATTAATCTGTCCTGCCATGTGGCCCGTGGTTCACCTGTGTTACTTTTACATGTTGCTTCTTGGGCGGCTGGATGGTGTCTCCTTTGACTGTGCCCTCCATCTCCTATCTATGCTCTGATTTTTTGTATACTTCTAAGATGCCTGCCATAGGCCAAGACATTTCCTTTATTAATGAATAATATTCACAGCATACAGAAAGACATCTCACATCATTGGGCCAGGGATCATTTGTGTGATGTTTTCAAACTATTTGTGGTGGCTGGTCATCTCTGCCAAAGAACCAGCTGTGAATAGCAAGAGATCAGAAACCTCTGGAGAGAAGCCTTTTATATTTCACTAGGACAATGAGTACCGGTCAGCTGGGACTGAAAAATTAATTGTGATCAGTATCATCAAGGTGAAATCTTCCAGGAAGTATTTCTCAGAGCAAAACATAGATGCTCTGGTTCATGGTGGCTAAGGCTACACTTCAGACTTGCGGCCAAAGTTGGCAATGTGTAAGAGCCATCTGCATGGTAACCTATTTTAAAAGCATGAAAGATGTAATACTGGCAAAGTCATTGAGAAAAACTAAGACTTGTAACTGGGTGCCAGGGTCAAAGTCCCTGAGAAGAGGCCAAAAGAAGCCATTGGTGAAAGGTCATCCTGTTGTAGTGGAGACTTCAGATGCAGGATCTTGGGAGATCCATCAAAAACAATGAGAAACATACAGTTTCTCAAGCAAACTTGAGCATACAAGACAAGCTATACGTGCTATGGATAGCAGAGTTGGAGAAGTGGGGGGGGGGCTGCCCAACCATTTGGAGACCATATGATCTTGATTGAGTCCAAGATGATGAACACTGAGCTGTGAGATCGGATTTGGGTTTATACTTGTGGGCTTTAACTTTGTTTTGATGTGATTGTTTATATCCCCGGTTCTTCCTTTTTAGAGTGAGAAAGTGTGTTGATTTGGTTTTTCGGTTCTACAAGAACCTATAATGAAGAGGCTTTGAAATTTTTAAAGAGAGCTTGTACTTTTAACATATTGAAGAAAGTAAACACTGTGGGACTTTTAAAAGTGGGGCTGTGTTTTATGCTTTACTATTAATATGAGCTCCTGGTGACAAAATTGGAAGGTTGTGACTTAAAATGATGTGCTCGTGTGTCAATTGAGAAGGGGTGGCATGTCCTATTAGCCTCGACTGCCCATTTGACACAGCCTAGAATCATCTGAAAAAAAGTCTCAACTGAGTGTATTTATCAGGTTGGTCTGTGGAGTGGGGTGTATCTGTGAGGGGTTTTATTGTCTTAGTTGTTATAGGCGGCCCCATAGAATGTGGGCATTGCCATCTCTGGGTAGGTCTTCTTGGGCTAAGCAGTAAGGCTAGCTAAGGATGAACAAGTGGGTGGGCCAGAAAGAGAGTGAGCAAGCAGTGCTTCTCCATGACTCCTGCCTCAAGTTCCTTTCCTGACTTCATGTGTGAATGAAACAAACCCCTTCTACCCCACACTGCTTTAGATCAGCATGTTTAATCACAGCAGCATGATGAAAATAGACTGCGTAGGTCCTTGGAACCGGAGCTCAGGTTCTCATGACTGCACAGTGAACATTCTAACCACCGACCGTCTCTCTGACCCTTCTTGATGATGCTCATGACAGAAGAAAGCCAGTAAAGTTTAAAAGAAGAGTTTGGAAGGAAAGAAATAAGAAATGGAGATCTTCAAAGATGGCACACTGTCTGCCCAGGGCCATTTTAGTTTGCCCTGATTGAGAAGAGCTGTTTGTGGTGCCGACTTCCAGATGTGTGACAGTACATGTTTGTCTATACTCCCAATTGAACACCAAAGTGAACCCTAATGTGAACTATGAACTTTGGATAATAACATGTCATTGTAGGCTTATTAACTGGGATAAAGGTCCCACTCTGACAGAAGATGTTGCTAGTGGTGAGACTATGGGCAGACATGGAAAAATGGTAAGTGACTCAATATTGCTATGACTGAAAGTTGTTCTTAAAAATGCTCACAACTTTTAATCTCAGCACTACAGAGACAGAGGCAGGCAGATCTATATGAGTTCAAGCCAGCCAGGATTGTTAAATAAAGAAACCCTGTCTCAAAACAAACGAACATCTACCACTCCCCAAAACAAGCATGACCTGAGGTCTTCACCTTTTGTTGGGATGTTCACTTACTAAAAAGGTTTATGAATTTTTATTGTTTTCTCCACTATTGGAGTCAACAGATATTTTAGGAGGGAAGTGAATTTGAATGGATGCATCTGAAAAGCCATCTCAGGCTGATGAACTGATAAGACACCACATTTGGATAGATAATAGAAGTCTAGGGAAGTACAGAAATGAATGGCAGGGTCAAAACACCTAGGTCCATTTCTGTCATCCTTATCGGCCATGTGACAACTTAATAGAAGTCATTTCACTTCTCTGTGATTATGGCCTCACCTGAGTGTGGGAATATTTAAAAATGTTGTGATTATTTTTTAGGTTGGTTTGGAGGATTTGAATTCATTGTCTGGCACATGGAACATTCTTAGCAATGTCTGAATGTGTGTGTGTGTGTGTGTGTGTAAGACAACTTTCTGAGTGGGCTCTATCTGTAGCAGAGTCTGTGTGTGTACTTGTGAGCAATGCTTGTGTTGGAATTCTTGCTTGTGAGCAAAAAGATTTTACTCTATTGGAAGTGGATAGCCAAAATGTCTTGAATCCTAGAAAAGGTCCAGGCTTTGTGCCTAGTTCCTTAGATACTTATTCAACCTCCATTCAGTCATTCAGTGCCAGGGACTATGCCACACCTTGAGGTGGTCTCCTGACTTTCTCCTCCACCCTTAAGAAGACAGGCTGTTTTGTGGTATGAAATTTGATCTCAAATTCGTTAGCTAGCAAAGGGTGAGTTTGAACTTCAGATCTTCCTGCCTCTACAAACCAAATGCTGGGATTACAGGTGTGTGCCACAGGGCCTTTTATGAGGTTTATGAAGTTCAGGGAATTGAACCCAGGATTTCATGAATGCTCAGAAAGCATCTGAATAGAGCTACATCCTCAGACCCCTCCTTCCTCCTTTTGGTTGTGAGCCTTTAATGGCGGAGCCATCTCTCCAGCCCCCTCTTTCCCTATTTTTAAAATATAGTCTTTCCCATGTACCTTGAGGTCTGGAAATAAAGGCAATTTTGGTTTAATTTATGGTTTTTGTTTGTTTGTTTTGTCATTTTTGAAGCAAAGCTACTATTCCATCCATTTCCACACTCAACTCATTTTCTCACACAAGCTCCAGAAGCTAAAGAGTTTTAGGGGTGAGGTTTACAAGGTCAACAAAACATCAGGCCATAGGATGCTTGATTCAGTTCCATGGAACTGGTTTTACTCCCTGCTACAATGTCTGTAAAGTTGTAAATAAGATATTGGAGTTAATAAATCAGTCTGAAAGAGATCTTCCTGCTGCCTACCATCCTCTAGAGAACAGAGTCCTCAGGACAGATGTGGAAAATTGAAACCAGATTGAGTGAAGTTGCCAAGGTGCCCTGCCTCGGCCTGCCAAGGGGATGTGAACTTCCGTGCCCTTGCTTTGCAGCAGGGAGAATCAGCTGCCTTTGTGTAGTGTACTTCTAATCTATGGAATTATTGAATATAAGGCTTAGGGAAATATGCCAGGGCTGAGCGTTGATTTAGTCCTGAGGCTTAATTGCCAGTGTGAAATCTATGGCCCCTGCAATCTCCCCTGATTAGAGAGCTGCCAGGAGCCCCATGGGGGCCACCCTCTTTTATTAATGTTCCTCTGAAGAAAGTCCCAGTGTTCAGCCTATCGTGGGAGTTAAGATCTCCAGTCAATGATTAATGGCATGATTGCATTTGTTTTCTTTCTGAATTAACCCATGTGACCCATGGCATTTACACCCCATGTTAACTATTAGACACATAATTGAGCCCTGTGTTTATTTGGGTGGTGGAGGCCCAAGGGCTGTTGTGTGGGTTGATAGTGAGAAAACTGGGGGATCAGCAGACCCCTGTCAGCAGCCAGGGACTGAGGTCCTGCCTGCTCTCCTCTGGTGTGAGGAAGGGATTCTGGCAGCTTCCTGTGCTCTTTAGAGAGGCTTTTCCTGGGCCTTTCAGAGCTTGATATAACAGTTCCCTTGTTTGTGCAAGGTCTGAGTGGGTTGCAGGTCCAGCACTACACAATTCGGATCCAGGAGAGGATGCTTTGCACTCCTCACAGATCCCCGCATCTTTGTTTCTTGCTTTTTCCACTGCCTCCCCCCACTCTTGCACTTTTCCCATCTTCTCTTCCACAGGGTCTCACAGTGTACTCCAGACTAAACTTCAGCCCAAGTTCCTCCTCTTTCAACCTTTCAGCTGCTGAGTTTCAGGTCAACGTCATCATGCTCAGCTTAAAATGTCTCCTTTCCTTATAGCAAACATTAACTGTATGTGATTACTCTAAACCATTTCTATACTCAGTGGAAGCAAGACATTTTCTAGAAGTGTCTCACCACGTTGCTAGTCTCGTATAGAACCAGCTCAGATTTAAGCAAGAAAATGCAAAGTAATTCTTGGCATTCCTCATCCTGCCAGAAAAGAGATTGAAACCACCCCTGCCCCCTAATACTTTCTTTGAAACTTGTTCATACTGGTTCTGATGCCACAGGAGGGGGGATACGGGCCAGCGGATACATTACGTCATAGTTCTCTGAGTCTGCACAGTATCCCCTCTCTGTGCACAGGGACTGTGTGGAGCAGGCTGGCTTAAGGATTCCATCTCATTACTTCAATTTGTTTTCAGGACTGATAGGTAGGGTTTTCTGCTCTCCAGCTAACACTGAGTAAGGACATTGCTTGCTCAAATGTCCACTACAAGGTGGCTTCTCCGTCCAGCTAGGAGGCTGTGATTCAGTGTGTTAGCCTGAGCAGTGTAGGTGCAGCCACTTTATTTCTCAGAGTTTTTGAGGCTAGAAATCCAAGATGAAGACTTCTTCAGATCTCGTGCCTGCTGGATCCACAGCCATTTTTATCACCACGCTCCTGTAGTGAACAGGACAAGCTCTCTGGGGTTTCTTTCGAAGGGCACTCACTGGAAGCGGAGGGGTATATATAGCTCAGCAGTCTAAAGTACTTGTGCAAGTGTGAGAGACAGAGTTCTAATCCCTGGAACCATGTAAATGCTGGGGAGCTATGGGGGTCCACCTGTAATTCTAACTTTAGAAGAAAGAGACTGGGGGGAGGGATCCCAAGAGAAAGCTGGTGAGAGAGACTTATCATGTCTGCAATCTCTGGGCTTGACAGAGAGACCCTGTCTCAGTGAATGAGGTAAAAGAGGAACTGAAAATCAGTTTCTAACATCAACCTGGAGCCTTCACACATGTGCACTTACATGTGAACACATACTCACACATGTGTATCCCCACAATACAAATACGAACATACACACACACATACATGCACACAACACACATACCAAAAGAAATAGAAAAAGAAAAGAAGGGCACGAATCCTTTTTTGTGGGGGCTCAAAGCCCAAAGCCTAATACAGCCCAAAGCCTGTCGCGTAAGCTGATCACGCCTAAGCTGATCACACTGGGGGAAGATATTTCTAAAAATGAATTGGAGGAATGAATATTCACACAATAGTATTCTGCCTCTGCCACCATCCCAAAGCCCAGGCTTTTTTTCTTCAAATACATTCAATTGCCTCAAGTCCTAAGCTGTCCTGGCGTCATCTCAAAAGTCTAAATATCTAAATGGAGTACAGAGTGGGCTGAAAGGAGCATTCAGGAAGTTCCCCTCTAGCTAGGACCCCGCTGACCTAGATAAGTCCCATGTTTCTAAGATGCAGTAATGACACAGGCTAGACACCCAAAAGAGAAGGGCTGGAAAAGATGAGTGAGTGACAAGTCTCAGGAAAGACCCAAAACACACGGCACAAACAGTCGGCTTCCAACCTCAACCAACCGTGGCTTGTTGGTGCTTTCCAGGCCCCTGGGATTGAGTCTGCCTCTCCAGTCCCGTGGGTTTGTAGCCATGTACCTGCAGCTTCTCCGGAAGTGGCAGCTCGTCTCTATCCCTGGGATTTTACCTCAGTTGCCTTAACAACTTCCTGGGGATGTCTGGTGTGCCTCTTAAACCTTGTCCATTCCACACCAAACTCTTGAGCAGAATAAGCCTTCTTTTTCCCTGATGACCCTATGTCAGTAAATGACAGGTTGAACATTGACGTGCTCAGGTTAGCTATTGCGGAGCGATCCTTTAGTTTCTTCCTAGCTCTAGCTCCACTATGCTTCTGACTAGATTCTGAGTGAACCCACTGCTATCTGGTTACCTCTGCTGGTCCTGCCTCAGTCTTTGCTCGTTTGCCCTCTGCCTGACTTCCATGTCCTGTCATTGCTCTCACCGGAAGGGTCTCTCCTCAGTATTCACAATGACGGTGTGGGACGGTCGATCAATCACATTATTCTCTGCTCAGAACCTTCCAGTGCTTTCCTAACTCCCCCAGTATGACCAGAAAGTAGAGTGTCTTCCAGGGATGACTTTTCTCCCTTCATGGCCTCATTTTGTCATCCTGCCTTTCACCGATTCCTTGATGCTTCTGAAGAATGTTGACCCTGCTCCCCAATCCAAGCCCTGCTTTCTATTCTGCATTCTTTCTGGAATACTCCTTTTTCATCCGTTCAAAATTGCCATATACAAAAGGATGTCCACGAACATGTGACCCAGGACACCAGCCTTCTGGTGACTCCCTGTCTCCTTTCCTTCTTGCCTTTCATCTTAGTCTTTCTATTGTGTGTATTGTGACCTTGAACTGTCCACTTGAAACACAACTTTTTAAATTTAAAAAATAACGAGAATTATATTTTATAATTTTTAAGTTATAAAAACTATTATTTTTTAAGAAAGAATTTATTCTTTGAGAATTTCATACACTAATAATGTATTTTGGTCATATCCACCACCACTCTCCCTCAAAAGCCTCCGGGATTGACCCATGGGGATGCCTCCTGAGTGCTGACATCACAGGCATTCAGCCTCATACCTCTTTTTGGTGGTTTGAATAAGAATGGCTCTCATAGGCTTATATATTTGCATGCTTAGTCCCCAGTTGGTGAACTGTTTAAGAAGGATTTGGAGGTGTGGATTTATTGGAAGAAATGTGTCATTGGGGTTGGGCTTTGAAGTTTCAAAAGCCCATGCCAGGCTAATGCCTGATGCTTGTGGATCAGGATATAAAACTCTGCCTGAATGCATGATGAAGCTGTAAGCAAGCCCTCAGTTAAATACTTTCATTACTAAGAGTTGCTGTGGTCATGGTGTCTCTTCACAGCAATAGAAATCCCAAGACACCCTTTGAAGCATATATACCCACGAGGTCAAGGGTCAGAAAAAAACCAACAACAGCAACCTTCTGGAAGCCAATAGAAGGAGTATATGAGCAGTGACTGAGCAGATTGGAAGTTTTCTCAGCTCTTCTCCCCATTCACAGGGCTGGGGTTGAACCAAGGGCCTCACTAGTGCTAGATTATGTTATCACTCAACTATAGCCCTAGCCCCAGAAGATGCCACCTCTCAAGGTGGCAGTGAAGAAATAGCTTGGTACAGAAAGCCTAGGTGCTTCTGCAGCTGCGGGCAAAGGGGCATCTAATATGAGAAATAGCATGAAAAAAGAAACGTCTGGCCTCTAGGCCATTGTCTCCCAATCCAGGCTTGCCTCAGAGAACCTGTTTCTCATGTCACTGAAAGGTGTTGGAGTGTGTTCCCATAACTCCCCCAAACAGAAAGCTTCTGGATGTGAGACAATTAGTAGATAAACAGCAAAGCCAGAATAAGGGGATGGCCTGCATGTGTGTAGAGATTCCCCCCAAATTGGCAGGGTACATTAAGCAAGACTCAAATAATGGAAGGGACAATAAGCAAAATCAGACCTCAATAAATAACATCTGCCCGCCAGGGCTTGAAACCTTGATAGAGATAATAGTCACATTTTCAACCAGCAAGGTCACATGCCAGCATGTCAGAAAAATGCTAGAGCCCTCTCATAGACAGTGGCTGAAAGTCTGGTCTAGACCTGGGGAATCTGCCTACTTCCGGTGGTGTGTGAATGTCTTTCAGAAAGAGCCTAGGATAGTCTGACATCTGAGTACTTTGATTTTGGTTATTTCAATATATCCTCTCCAGGTCCAAACTCCTCCCACCCCCTACCCTCCACCCTACCAGCACTTCACCTGATTTTATACTCATACTTGTTAATGAAATAATCACAAGAAACAGTTCCTGGTGGGAAAAAGGAAGATAAATACCCCAGCCCTGTCTCTAGATCAATGTTGCATAAAAATGTTAATGGAAGAGAGGGAATTGTTGATCTAATTCACCCAAACTCACAAACGCCAGTTTCTTTC
The DNA here is from genome assembly GCA_033318265.1 of Phyllotis vaccarum. Taxonomy (NCBI): domain Eukaryota; kingdom Metazoa; phylum Chordata; class Mammalia; order Rodentia; family Cricetidae; genus Phyllotis; species Phyllotis vaccarum. The sequence continues at coordinate 107,889,692 of JARWLC010000001.1, read as the reverse complement.
CTATGCATTTGATAAATTTAGCATTTCCAACATTTCTCTCAGGTTCTTAAAAATGAGATCATGAGCCTATGAATGACCTGGCTTGGGGCTTTCGTGTCTGATGGATGGGAGAGGAAGAAGCAAGCCAGGTGGGCCTGGATCCTGATTATAATAAGGCATCCAGCTCTTCCCGACCTAATTACCTCACTCCATACTTAAACCTCTCATCTTATGTTAATGAACACCAGGCTTGTCTGAGAAAACAGCCTTTAATTTAATGGGGCTGATTTCTTTAGAGTCTGAATGCCAACAGAGATTTAAAAAGGAAAAGGGAACAGTTATCAACCTGTCTCTCAAGTCAAGCCTTTTGGAACCTCGCATTTCGGCTGAGTGGGTCATTAAGACTGTGGGTGAGTGATGCTGGAAGCCAATGCAGAGCTTGGTGGTGGACTGATCTTCAGTAGGTATAGAGGATAATGCTTTGAGGCTACAGGCCTTTCTCTTCTACTCTGACTTGTGTGGGAACCACCTGGCATTCCCTGGAAATTCTGTGCTTGGCAGGGCTGCAGACTTGAGCTCCGCATGGCTCTGGGCAAGGAGACTGTCCAAGCGTCAAACCAAGCTCGATGCTTTCTCTGCAGGTGGAGCATCCAGGGCAGCTGCAAAGAAAACAATATCTTGATGAACCAGAATAGCCAGTTGGTCTGAGCAGGGTGGGTCCCTGCTAGCTGTTCCTGAAGCCCCGAGGCAGGAGCCTGGAGTCACATTTTATCTCTGGCTTGTGACCCTGGGTAAGGTTGTCAATAAACCTGGATGTTTCAGACTCCTCTTGGGATGTTTCTGTGTGAAGGGCTACAGGGCATGGTTCTGAACGCAGTAGATGGTAGCCTTTGTTCAGTGGTGGCCAAGGGTAGAAAAACCTGAGTCGTAAGCCACATTTGCAGACAGGAAAAAAGTTGTGCTGGAACAAGTGATATTTTGATGCTCCCGTGATATTCTTATTTCTGATTTCCCAGTAGCCTCCAGGCAGTGCTCTCTGAATTTCTGTCCAGAAATGACTATCTCTCCTCATTAATCCTGGGATCTGCATGGATGCTTGCTTGGATCACCAGTCTGTCTGCTAGTCTCTGGGTCCCCATGGCTGTCCAGTGCCTTGTCCTGCTTCCTAATCAGGCTTTTACCTGGTCTAGCATGTGTGACACTGCAGAAGGGATTGCAAAGTGAGTCTGGGTAACTCTGAGTAACTTAGACCTAGTGCTGAATATCAGATGGAGGTAGAAAACAAAATAATTCCTGTCACATCCCAGCCTGGGATGGACCCACCCGATCACAAAGTAGGATCTGGTTGGCCTTTCCAAGTCTTACCTGCTTTGGGAATATCTGTTCGCAGCATGCAAAGCAGACCCTCCAAGAAAGACCCTACCTACTCTAATAAGGTAGTTAACCCCTCTACTTCTAACTTTGTGAGCCTGGTGCTGTTCTGGGCTTCAAGTTCCTCTTTAAAAAAAAATAATAAAACAAAACAACAAAAAACCACAGGCTGGTAAATTCCTGCCCCCTAAGACTAAATTGATGGACTAGTCAATCAGAGTTCACCGAGAGGAGGGAGTACAATGTTTAGGAAAGCTGCAGTTACCCTTGGACCTGTTGTGCCATTCAGGCAGGGTGCGGTGAGAAGTCAGATATGATCCCGCCCTTCCTGGGGTTTGGGAAGCAGAGGGCTGGGGACAGACCGGACTGCAGGGAACTCAGTCTCCTGCAGCGCAGCTGGAACCTGGCTGGACTTGACTTTCTTCCTTTTTTTTATTGCTGATGATGCCTTGTTTGCGGGCCACCATTAGAAACATGGGTGTAACCGGGTGGGGCAGGTGAGGCCAGAGGCCAGGTGCAGCCTGGCAGAGAGGTAGAGGGAGGTGGAGGGTGTGGTGAGCGGGCCCTGGCTTCCCTAAGTAGTTCCTTCCGGGAGGCCAGGCCCAGTGCCAGGCTCTGAGGCTGGGCTCCGGACCCGCCTTCCAGCTGTTTTTCTTCCTCCGGCAGCAGAGTCTGGGGAGAAACAAGTCATCGCCAGCCTTGAGTGGTGGCAGTTGTGGGTGGCTGAGCAGTTTCTTTCTTGCCCTGTGATCTCAGGCTGCTTGGAGAGACACTAGCAGACAGGCTGGTGGTCCACGCATCCATGCAGATCCCAGCAATAATGAGCCACCATCTTTCCTGCTCACCATCATGGCAACCATCTTGACGTCATATACGTTGCCCACTAGTGGCTTTTCCTCTGTGGTGTTCTGTAGAGGTTAATGCTTTTATGACTACATTCTCAGACAGCTCTAGACTTTGGACCCAGCGAAGGGATGGTGGTCATGGAACGGGATAGGGTTCATGACCATGGTGGGTTAGAGTTCATGAACGTGGGTGGGGTGGAGTTCGCACGCATAAATGCAGATTTGTGGACATGGATAAACTAATTTGTCAATATGGATAGGATAGAGTTTGTAATCATGGATGAGATAAAAGTCCACGGGAGTAGGTGTGAAGTGGACATGGCTATGGAGGAGTTTGTCAAAAAGGACATGAGAGAGTTCAAGGACATGTAAAATAATGTTTCAGTCATTCTGCAACTGAATGCAGCACCCGGACATCAGAACTTGTCCACATGGGGCCCTTGCCCAACCCTTCTTATGAGCCTGCTCTCCCTCCCTTGCTGGATATTTCTTTCTCTGTCCCTGCCCCCACCCCTCCAGCTAACCTTTATCACTTCTCTCATGGTATCTATTGTCCCTTGAACTCCCAGTGCTGGTGATGGAAGCCAGAGCCTATGCATGTTTGGCAAGTGCTCTGCCACAAAGCCACCTCCCAGGACACCTTGATACTTCCTTTCCCAGGAGATGGCAGTCTAATGAGTTGCTGTGAAATGAAGTGGCCTTGGTCATGTTGTTATTCCTAGTATTTGGTATATGGGGGGGGGGGGGGCGGGACACACACAATCTTTATTTGTTAGGACTGAAGAAATGGAAAGGCAACAATTGACTTTCCTCAATGTACCAGATGGTACCAGAAAGGAATTTGGGGTTGGAAGACTAGGGCCATACATAGTCTCGACTTAGTCTTAAATTAGAGCAGCAGTCCTCACCCTTCCTAAGGCTGTGACACTTTAATACAGGTCATCATGGTGTGTTAATCCCCAGCCATTAAATTATTTTTTGTTGGTACTTCATAACTGTAATTTTGCTACTGTTGGAAGTAATAATGTAAATATCTATGTTTTCTTATTATCTTAGGTGACCATTGTGAAAGGGCCATTCAACTCCAAAAGGGATAGTGACGTCACAGGTCCAGAGTTTCTGGATCAGAGACAGTAGTTTATAGACCATGTACATGAAGGCTTGCCATAGACATACAGATCACTAAGGTTTGTTTAGACAGCTTCCCCCACTCAACTAGCAGTTCAGAAAATATCTTAGGAGGATCAGAGAAATTGATGGCATATAGGAACAACACTAGTACAATTCAAAAAGCATCTTTGTGTGTGATACATAGTTTATTATGAAGAAAGGGATTCTTTTGTACAAGTAGATGTTCCCTATTATGCACTAAATCCTTATTAGCATCTCAGGGCAGGTTCAGTAGCGCCCTCTGTATTGGAGCGAATGGGTCAGTTTTTGTTGTGATGATAATATGTAACAAACAATACCCCAGTTCTAGTGGCCTTCCATGACAAACAGATACTGTTTGTTCACATGTCTGTCAATGGTGTGGGTTGTGTGTCCTATATAGCTTCTTATTCTAAGACCCAGGTTTAAGAGCACACCCATCAGCAAGCAGTATTCTCATGTTAGGGAGGTCAAGGAAGCTGGTTTTATATTTGCAATACCTCTTCAAGGATTCACTTGGAACTGGAATATTGTTACTTCTACCCACATACCGTGGACATCTAATTTCTGGCTCGGATAAGATACTCTGACTAGCAACTGATGGAGGAAAAAAAAAGTTTGTTCTGCTCATAACTCAAGGGTCCAGTTCATGGTGATGTTAACGTCAAGGCAGCTTGAGCTTGAAGCCACTGGTCACATCACATACACAATCACGAGGGGAGAGTAATGAATGGTTGCTTCCAGCTCACTTTCTCCTTTTCATCCAGCCCAGGATCCCAGCCCTGGGAATGGTGCCTCCCAGAGAGGTGTGTTTCCCACCTCAACTAACCTAATCAAGAAAATCCTCAAGGGATCCCCTAGAGGCTCATCTCCCTGCTGACTGTAGCCAGCATGGAGTTAACAACTGAGATTGGCCATCCGAGTGCACCTTCTGTGTAGTCACATCCCAAGTCAGTGGGGCATGGAATGGGGGTGGGAAGGGGCAATAGATGTTTGCTAGGTGATCTATCCCAGGAAACATTTTATTTCCTCTTCCTCGAAGAAACTGCCCTATACATTTTTCCTTATCTGGCACAGTAATAACGTTCTCATGTTTTGTTGAATGAATACTTCATCACTTGTGGCTCAGTTTAGCTAGGTACATGGCCTTCTCCTATCTGTTTCTGCTCTCTATAAAGTTCTTCCTTTTAGAAACACAGGCTATAAGGAGGCTATATGGGTCAGATAAGATCCTGCTCACAAGTGTGTACATATTTACTGCTGCTTCTGGACGGAGCTGTCAGGGAGTCATCTCTCTAGTGGGAGGGGAGGAGCTGTTAGTGAGCAGAGGTAGCTTGGTGGCTCCCCACCCATGCCACACCCAGTGCAGGCTCAGCAGAAAAGAGAAACAACCAATAGATTTCTCCTGTTGGATCTTCTATCACCATGATGGAGGATGGGTCTGCCCACTGAGGACCCTCCTTGTGTGAGAAGTTAACCTTCCAAGGTGGGCAGCTGGTGGGTGTGGTGATACACTGTTTGTAATCTAATAAAGGTTGCTTGAAGATCAGCCATAGAGGTCAGGCAGTAGTGGCACACACCTTTAACCTTAGCATTTGAGAGGCAGATTCCAAAAGCTCACCGTTTCGGCCAGCTGGCAGGGAAGCTCCTGGAATCTATCTATCTGACTCCAACACTGGGGTTACAGGCTCACAGGGCTATGCCCAGTCTTCATACTGGGGATTTAACTCAGGCCCTCTCTTCCGTTTACAGCAGATGTTCTTACCCACTGAGTCATCTTCCTAGTCCTAAATGTCTATTTCCAAAACAAGAAATGCCTTTAGATCTTGTTAGAAAGATTGGCGGGGGGGGGGGGGGGGGGGGGTTGTTAAGGAAGGAAAGGAGGGATGCTACAAAGAAAATTGGAGAGGACAGGTGGGAGGGGAGTGGCCTTCTTGAGTTTAGGGAATGGTCAAGAGGAGAGGAAATATGCAGAGCCTATCTGGGAGTTGAACTTAAAAGGACCAGAACCAAGCACAGAATTCCCCGTTGGAAGACAGAAAGCCAAACACTTGTTCTCAACCCAGCTTCATCAGGAATCCAGAGTCAAAGACCCTCCAGACAGGAAGAACAGCCCATCTCAGGTGCAGCAGGCACTCCCTTGGGGACAGTTGTGTCCATGGCTCGATGTTCAGAAATGGGTGGGTGGGAGACCATGTCAGATTGCAGAAAGCAGAGCACAGGCTGCTGCAGCTGTCTTGGGACATGTACATCTTGTCTAGCAGGTAAGGTGAATCAGGGGAGAGCAGACAGGTACAGAAAGATGGCAGGCAGAGGGCAGAGGCAACATGAAGTATCAACACTTTCAGCCCTGCCATAGGCAATGGACCTCTTAATACCTGAAGCTAATGAAAAGGATGCTTGTTATCTCCACTTGCTAAACTTCCCTTTGAGGGCAGTATCACTTTTGTATATTCTTATATAGACATTCTTTTAGGACACTGTGATATGTTTGTTGAAGATACACCCCAGTAGGAATTGGAACAGTCTCCATTAGAAACATACACCATCACCACCACCACCAACAACCAGCCACCCATCCCCTGCTTTGTGTTGCAGGAGGCCATCATCCTTCAGAACATTCCAGCCCCTGGGTTGGTACTTTCTGTTTCTTCCACAGCCCTGATTGAGTCTGCTTTGCCCACAGATGTGTGCTTGCTGTCTAGCTCAGTGTCTGGCACAGAAGAGGAGCTCAACAAATATTTGTTAAATGAATACATGGAAAGTGCTGGAACATCGAAAGTAGTTCTTGCCAGGAGGATTTCAAAGCCCTTTTTATATTAACAAATGTAAGAACTCCAAAATTTCTGAACATTTGTGGATCTGACAGGAGGGGAAGCTGGTTCTCCAGAGGGTTTTTGGCAGAAGTGCTGAATGTCTGGGAGCAGAGGTGTCAGGTAGGGTGGCCAGCCCAGGCCTGCAGTGGCATTAGCCCGGGGGAGGTCATACTCTGTGGCCTATACGTCAGCATCTTGATGAAGAGCAGATGGCATGTTCCTGTTGGCTTGGTTGAGGAGGATTTAAAGGATGTCTTCTAAGATGGCCAGGGTGTAGGGAAGTCACCAGAGGGTGGGTAGAAGCCTGAGTGATATCCAAGGACTATTACCTCTCCCAGGGCTAAAATGGCTAGGGGAGATTTGAAGGGGAGAACCACTATGTAAAGAGGCAGTGACCATTCTGCAGCAACCTTTACAGAGGACCCTGACCTCCTTCCTACCCCAAGGTTCCCTGGTGTGCTAACCCAACAAGGTGCCTGAACCCTGTGGAGTCCTGTTGAAGCAAGTTATGCAGGCCACCTCTAGGGGAAAAATATCAAACAGGTAGTGAGTCAAGGATGCAGGCCCGGCAGGGGACTCTGATTGCAGAGTCCAGCGTGTTAAGTCGTGAGCTGAAATTAGATAGCACAGACTCAATGGAATGAAGCTGACATGGGATGGAGTGCCGGGTGGGGCTGGGAGCTCACATAGGTGCTAATGCATTTGTCTTTATTAATGATCTCTATGATCCAATCGTCTTGCAGAGATTGGCCAGGATGATCACATGACAAGGAGTTACAACCACGGGGAGAGGGAAACTGATGAGAGACTTGTCTGTGGGAAATGCCAGAATCTGACAGCTGAGAGTTGCTGATGTGGAGCAGGGTGATTCAAAGCACACACATCTTTCAGGAGGCAGAAAACAGGAAGGGCATGACCTAGGCATCCAGGGCGAAGTCAGAGAGGACTGGACACAGGAAGTGCCAAACTGCTGTGGATTTTGACAGAGGAAAAAAAAAGTCTGTGCTGCATGATTCATTCCACAGCGTACACCTATTTGCTTGGCCACCTTGAGGTCAATGACTGAGGTCATTCATTAGTAAGAACCAAGGACGTAGAATTAAATCACAGAGTAGGAAGTCTTAATAAAGATCTAAAAACCCAAATTAGGTGATTATACTTTCTAGAGCAAAACTAAGAAAGCTGTTTTACTTTCTGTTTATTTGTTGAGACAGAGTCTGGTATAGCCCAGACGGGTTCCAAACTCCCAGTCATTCTCCTGTCTCAAGCTCCCAAATGCTAGAATGACTGATGTGATCTATTCTACCTGGTTGTTCCACATTTTTAGCATTGACCTAGAATTTGACTTCCAAAACCTTAAAATGCAGGAAGACCCTCTGGGCTGATAGGATACTCCTTTTATCCCAGCAATGAGGAGGCAGAGGAAAGAGGGTCTATAAGAGTTGGAAGCTAGCCTGGTCTACTGAGTGAGTTCTAGGATAGCCAAGGCTACACAGGCAAACACAGTCCTGAAAATAAAAAGAAAGAGGAAAAACACTCCTTTTAAAGCCTGTTGTAATGGGCTCCAAGGTAGAAATGGCTCACAAGCTCATGTGAGAAAGATGTCCAAAACCAAACCAAAACAATAAAAGCAAACACCAGAGCTGAATGCTGAAAACTAAATGTCATATAGAATTTTAATAGAATTCAATTTACACTGAAGTGTGTAAATGTATGGTTTAAAGAGGGAAAAGTGGGCTGTGTGACTCTGCCATCTCACTCTAGTTATACACAGGCACACATGCACACACGCACACACACATACACATGCACACATGCACACACACACATGCACACATGCACACACACATGCACACACACATGCACACATGCACACAGGCACACATGCACACACGTACACACACATACACACATGCACACACATGCACACATGCACACACATGCACACATGTACACACATGCACACACACATACACACACATGCACACACACATACACACACATGCACACACATGCACACACGCACACACACTCACACACACACACACACACACACACCGAAGCAGGAAAGGTCACATGAAATCATTAGACAATAAAACATATTATTAAAAATGATGCCGTCTTATTTCTTTTTCTTTCCTTCCTTTTCCTTCTTTCTCTCATTTCTTTCTTTTTCATTTTCTCTTTCTTTTTATAAAATCATGGTCTCATGTAACCCAGGCCAGCCTGGATCAGGGGGTGGAGTCACAAGAATTAGCCATAGAGAGTATGTAGGGCCCAGGAAGAGGAGCAGAGAGACGCACAGGAAGGAGTAGGGAGGGACTTCTTCGGGATCCAGTCTTTTTGGTTTGGCATGAATGGAGAGACACAGAAGGAAGGTCAGCTGACTGCTCTAGGTCGCTCCGGGCTATCATCTACCTCCCAGTCTTTATTGATAAATATAACAATAGACACTTAGTTAAAAATGTCCTAGGAGGCAGCAATGGAGCCAGCACCAACAGAACTGAAAATCCCCACAGGGATTGGTAGGTAGTTAAGATCTACTGATAAGTAGATTGAGGTGTAGCCACTAAACACTGCACTGGGCTCTCTCCTTAGCCAAGGCTAGCCTGGAATCCCTAATCTTCCTGCTTTCTCTCAAGGGCTGGCATTCCAGGCAGGTGACACTATGTCTGGTTCTTGGGTTGGTTTGTTTTCCGTCCATACGCTCTACATTTCTTTTCTGGTCATACAATCCTCCACAGCACAGAAACCATCAGTTCTAACCCCAGTCTTTTCTCTGCTGCAGAACATGATCTCAGATGTTGTGCTGGATCAATAGTTGGGAACAAGATAGATACACAGAGGTGTTCCGAGAGAGCTGGGTAGGTGACCAAGAGAAACACCTTGCAAACACAAAGAAGATTCATGCTGTGGTGACACGATCTTGAAGAGAAAGGTAATTTGCTTAAATACTATTTTTTACTTGGCTCAATAAAAATAATAGCCAGTCAATCCAGTATATGGAGAAATTAAGGGGCACTCTACCCTTAATACACTCCTAAAATGCCTTGTGTTTATTTATTTATTTGAGATATGATATTTGTTGTGAGATGGGGTTTTTGTTATATAGCCCAGGCTAGCCTTGAACTCAAGATCAACCTGCAAAGTGCTGGATTACAAGTGTATGCCACCATACCCCTCTACAGTTTGTTGAATGTAATTTGTAGATTACATCTGAGTGACTGAGTTCTAATGCACTGACTTTCATGAGGATGGGGTGCCCTGCTCCTGCAGAATCCTAATTTCAAAGAAATCATGGCCTGGGGTATAATTTGCATGAAGTTCAAAAAAAACGAAACCTCCCCTCCACTTGTGAACATGTTTTGAGAACCCCTAAAGATGGGGCTTAGATTTTTAACGTGAATGAAAAGCCCACCAGTTCTCCGTTCACTGCTGATCTGGCTCGGACCTGTCTCATTTCTTCCTGGAACCCTTCTGATAGCTTTCCACATCACCTCCCTAGCCCTCCCCACCTCCTTTCTCCAGCCTTATGCCCAGGTCTGCTCTATGTTTCATCTGTATCACCCTTTAGGGTACAAGTCAGGCATGATGGTGAGGTCTCTTCTACCAGCTACTCAGCCCCACCTTGGTTCCTTTCCCCCTGTCGTTCCCATGCCCTACAATGTCTCAAGTAACCTACTGCAGGAGTGGCATGCCTGCTCTTTCCACAGGGACTAGAGATTGATGGCCCTTGATCCTTCTCTCTCTGTTCATTTTAGGGCCCTGGATTAAGCTCTGTGTACCCAGGAGTGCTGCTGACAGGGCCACTTAGAGCCTCGGAGCATCTGTGTCTTGGTTATGCTGTGCAAAAGAGTCTAGAAGGCTGGCGTATTTGCCAAGTCTGAGAAGACAGATGTTCCCTAAGGCTGTTCTCTGAAAACCCTAAGTAATACAAGTGCTTCCTAAGGTGAGACATAATGACTTTTTATCTTTCTCACAAGTCTTTAATTAGAGGCTCCATAACAGACACATCATGTTAAATGGGACAGGCATTCCACTAGAAGAGAGGGAGGAAGCTTTCTGGTCAGAACACAATGTTCAGTCAGTTTGGTCTTTGCCCCCAAAGACTGTTCTCATCATTCCTTAGCTTCTGATGAATTATAACAAAGCTGGCAAGCACTGTCCTCCGGCACCAGCTGTCACTCAGGTGTCTGTCAGTCAGTGAAAGCTTGCTGAGATGTCTGTCATCCCCCTGCATTTGTGAAAAGCAATTTTGTGCTCTGTGTCTCATGTCTTGCCCTGAGCCCTGCCCCGGGGAGGCAGGGCAGATGTCATTTTCTCCGATGGGGAATGAGAGAGACTGGGCAGCTTCTTAGGATTCTCCACGTTGCTCGCCATCCATATTTCATGCCTCTGTCTCAGTCTCTCTCACTGCAGATACTGCCAAAGAGATGCCACAGTCTCTGCCATCAGAGATTTTCTCACAATGACTTGCCCTTTGAGGTCTCTGCAGATATTATCTTCACTCAAGATAAAGGCAGCTAAGGGCAGGAAAAGCCTGAGGTACTGGGGGTAGGGGAGAGAGGCGATTTTCCCCACTTGCTATTTTGGCTCTTTTCTAAGCTCTGAACTCTTGTGTAAGGAGTTGGATGGTCCCCTCCTCCTCTTCAGAGCTATTTAAATAGACTTTAAATAAACACATAATGAACAGAGAGACCAGGGGCCTCGGGCAGTGGTGTGTGTGTGTGTGTGTGTGTGTGTGTGTGTGTGTGTGTGTGTGTGTGTGTGTACGCCCTTGCTTGTGGGCTGACATGGAGACCAGATGTCAGGAAGATTCCTACCCAGCCCCAGCACTTGTCTCCCCTGTACTCAGGTTTATACCCTTTAAGCACCAGACTACACCTCCTAGGGTCCCTGAGGCTCCATTCATCCTATCAGCTCCCGTTTTCCCTGCCTTCTGATCTTAGGCTATTCTTCTTCTTCCCTCTTGCTTTCACTGCTCTGTTCCTTTTTGCGGTGTAGTGGATGTTCCCTGTAACCTCTAATGCCATTGAGATAGGAGAGTAGGGAGAACATGGGCGGCTATGTGGGTTGAAGGCTCCCAGAGTTTGGATTCCCAGTGTAAAGGTACTACTTCAGGGTTATGAGGAAGATTAATCATGTAGGTAACATTTGGGCCTTAGAACTAGCATCTCATATACAATGAAGACATGAGTTTTAAAATTTTAATTTATTGGTATATTTTTGAGACAGGGTATAGTGATTCCCAGGTTAGCTTCAAGCTCTTCCGGTAGCTGGTGATGACTTTGAACTTCTGATCCTTCTGCCTCTGTCTTCCAAGTCCTGGAGTTTTGGATGTTTATCACCACACCATGTTTTATTCAGTGCTAGGCATAGAAGCCTGGGCTTCATCCATGCTAGGCAAGCAACTCACCAGATAGGTACATACATCCCCACTGAAGACTAGATATCAATGATGGTTAGCATCATTGCTGGGGTCTCCATCATCTGAGGTGGGGGTGAGGAAGTAGCCACGGGAATGACTAAGCTGCATCATGGAGAGAAGTACCATGTTCTGTTTGGTCCATATTTGGTTCATCTGGCTTAAGAACTGCTGAGCTATAGAGATTTTTACAATACCTAAACATGTTGGGAAGCAGAAGTCTGTAAGAGATGGGTAGACTGGAGCTCCACTAATAGGCTGCCATCTCCCCAGGGAAAGCCACAGAAACATGGGATCCCATAGACCCGCCAACTTTAGGATTAGATCCCAAGGGGAGTCTGAATGTTCATCTTCCAAGCCCAAATTCACCCACTGAATATCTAGCTCTTGGACTGTCCAGCCACTCAACCTGAGAGCAACAAGCCATTTGGCCTAAGGTATTTTTGTTACAGTAGCCTCATCAGACTGTGACAGACGTTTTACAGCAGAGACTGCAAGGGGATGGCTTTCCAGCTGTTACCCAACAGTTTAGGGACAGCGTTGGCACCTGGGTTCCATTGAAAGCTTCCACTGCAGTACTGTAGCAAAGGTCATGGAGGAGTAGAGATCACAGCCTTTCTATGGACAGTATGCAAGCCACTCATTCAGATCTCCCACATTGGGGAGACAAGGTTGGAATCCTAGCCCAGCTTACTAGTCTCTTTTGCTTTTGTGTATCTGTTTATTTTGACAACGGCATAAGTTCAAGAGATAATCACATCCTCCATCCTCCATCCCCCATCCCATCCCTGCTTCCCTTGCAGCTATGGGTTTTCTGGCCCTGTAGAAACATAGGAACATGCAATCTGTAGTCTTTTGAGTGTGACTTTAGTGATTTATCATAATGCACACAGTATTTATCTGTTACATGTATTGGGTTTCTTTTTACTGATGAATATATTTGTCATCATATGGATTTAACACAATTTGTTTACATATTAGTTAATGGACATTATTATTATTATATTATTATTATTATTATTATTATTATTATTATTATTTGGTTAGTAAAAGGAAATGTCTGTAACCTATGCATACATATACTTCCTTTCCTCTAGAAGGAAAACACAATGCTGAGCTTCCTAGGTCACACAGCATGTGCAGGGAAAGTAGTAAGTCTAAAGTAGAGGCTGTCCAGCTGTCTCCCTAAATGACCCCACTCCTTTGCATTCCCTCTTGCCCCGTGTGAGGTTCCTCTGGCTCTGTCTGCCTCACCAACACTTGGTATTGTCTCCCCTTTAATTTCCCCATTCAGTGGCACCTCACTGTGGGCTCCCTAAGCATCTTTCATATCTAGGTCCCTTGGGCTTTGCATGTGCTCATTCATTGTTTGTCTGTCTTGTGCTGGAACACATGTCTGTTCAGAGCATCTTCCCTACATTTCGAAAACTCTGCTTTCTAGTTATGTCTTGAGACTGAGGATGTTGGGGTGGGTAGTGCTTTCTTAGATGGTTTGGGGGATAAATGAAAGCCATAGAACACTAAGAAATTTTTGCTTAGATTCTTAGGGCTGAAGGGGAATGAAGTTACACAGAAATAATATTAAAAGAAATCATGGAAGGCATGTTTTCATTGTTAATAATTCTATGTTTTATTAAAAAAAAAAAAAAAAGACCCTCCTTAATGCTAGGGATAGTGGAACACTCCTGTAATCCCAACAGTTGGATGACTGAGAATGTTTCACCTAGCCTGGGCTACACAGTAAGACACTATCTCAAACTAACATCTCATGGTGGAATGGGCCCAAGTCTTTTGCATTATTTTAAGAGTTTTCCATTTTCAAGCCTCTGAAAGTTTATTTGCTTCTGTTATCATGGGGGATTAACCGGTGATTATTTCTTGCTTTCCTATATAATGTTGTACTGTGTTGTGCTGTGGGGTTTCCATGTCTTCAGGAAAGAGAAGATTTAGTTAGGAGGGGAGCCATTTCTCTGTGACCCACTAAGACCCTTTGTACAAGGGCCTCACTGCAGGGAGAACAATGGGAGTTCCAGGCAGGCCTGGCCAGGCCTAGGTCCTATCACTGGAGGGTCTTTACAGCCCAGGATGGCATCTTATAGCAGCTGTTTCCGGCCAGAGATTTCTTTGTTCTGGGCTTTCAAAAGAAATATGAGTCCATAGCTATGGTGCCACTTTTGGGGTCTAAGGGTTTCCCAGAGAGCAGGGAACAAGCATGTTCCACTGTGGCTGTCAGGATACTCATTTGCTATTACCAACTCTTCCCTTCTGGTTCCTTTTAGTGTCTTACACACAGTGCAGCCCAGTAACAGGCCAAGGATGCTTGCTCAGAGGGGATGGATGGAGAGGATGCTTGCTGGGAGAGATGGAGAAGATGTACTTGCTCCAAGAGTCATTTTGGTCCTTCACTCTGGTGTCTTTTTCCCCAAGTTCCAAGGTAAATCTGCCTGGTGGAAATGGAAAGAGATTTTGCAGGTTTATTCAGTTCATGACTTCACTCCTCTGAGCCAGGTTAAAGTAAGAGATTTACAATTCCCAGTGAAAAAAATCACACTTGGCCTCAGATTTTTCTCCCTAAATGACATCATAAGAAAACTTTTTTCTTTTTAAATTTTGATATTTGTTCCCTCACACCTACTGTGGGGACATTTTCAAATATAATAAAAAACAGTTGGAGATATCAGAGGGATCTACCCACAGTCAGTCTAGGAGGATCAGACAGTGTTAATTCACACCTTTAATCCTAGCAACAGGGAATATCTGGGAGTGGTGACCTATGCCCTTAATCCAATCTGAGTTCAAGGTCATTTTAGTTTACAAAGGAGTTCCAGGCTCCTAGGCAGGCAGTGGTGGGGCCATGCCTTAATTGAGCAAAGAGAATATTTAAGGCAGGCATGGAAAGACAGAGCAGGCAGAAGAAGCCAGGAGGAGCTAGGCTGAGGAAGCTGGAAGACAGCTGGGTAAGATCTGACTGTGGTGTTTACTCTCTGATATCTTCACCTTTCCCAGAGATCTGGCCCTGGGTTTCCTTTATTTGTGCAACAGCCTACAGTTGATTATTGGATTGGAAGTGGTGGGAGACACCCTTGGAAACAGTCACAATGCTTTACATCTGCTCGCTCATTTCCATGGAGCAATCCCCACTCTGTTTACATTTTGAGAGTCACATGTACACCTCTCACTTTTGAAGAGGGAATAGGAAGTGTGTGGCTTTAATGACCCCCGAACCACAAACTTGTCATCTGTCACTGCTGATGATCTAATCAACAGCTTTGCTCTTCTTCCTCCATGTACTTCTGACTTGAAACCTCAGAGGAACTGCCCTTTGGAGACCACGGCTCAACTTTGTACTCTCAAGGGTTTTCTCTACAGAGGGAAGGAGGAGGGGAGAGGGAAGAGAAGGGAAGGAAGGAAGGAAGGAGAAAGCTCTAGGTGGAGGAAAGAGGAAGGAAGAAGAAAAGCAAAAATAAAAATACTTTAATCTAAATATAAGGATAAAAAATACAAACTATTAAAAATGAATTTGTCTTCACTGAAATTCAAAGCTTCCCTAAGAACACCTTAAACATAAAATGAAGAGCATGGTGGGAATGAACTTTTTGAAAATATATGCCCAATTAAATACTTAAATGTAAATCTAAATCCATTAACTCCAGAAATAAACATAGAGATCTTTGTGACATTGAGTAGGGGAAGATTTCTCAGATACCGCACAAAAGCACAACTGATTTTTTTTTTAATGATTAAAATGAGCTTGATCAAAATTAAGAACTTCTGTTCTTTGAAAAGTAGTGTTGAGAAGAGCCACAGAGCAGCAGAAAATAGCACATCACCCTTAATGAGAGATCTCCAGAGCAAATAAAGGAGCCATTACAAGGCATAGACGAACACAAAGTTCCTGAAAACTAGGTGGAAGAAACTTTTCATCAAAGAAGAGACAGGAACTCCAAGGAGCTGGTGAAAAGATGCCCAACACAGCCCTTCAAAGGACATACAGATCCAAACCAGAGGAGGTGGCTAGAAACATATTAGGACAGCTTTAAATAAATGCCAAAGCAAAAACACAAGCAAGCCAAATTCCCAAGACCTCACAGAGACTGACTTACCTTTTCCTTCCAAGTGCTGGAATTGAAGCCATGTGCTACTACTTTCGAGCTCCCTCTTATATTTTAAAACAGGGAGCAGTACCCTTTATCAGTGAAAACCCAAGTGTTAACAAAGATGTACTTGTATTGTTCTACAGAAATAATAATAAAAAAATTTAAATTCCAAGTTCAACTAGTCTACAAAAAAATAGAAAAACCATGCAGGCATGTAGTAGGAGGGTTCTCGGGTCCCTGATGGCCGAGACCCACAGACCCTGCTGCGCCAGACCCCTCAGCTGCCCAGCCATCTGCTGCTCAGGCCCCCAGAAATGACTCAGACGCTTATATTAACTTCATGCTGTTTGGCCTATGGCTCAGACACATTGCTAGATAGCTCTTACATCTTAAATCAACCCATTTCTATTAATCTGTCTGCCACATGGCCCATGGCTCACCTGTGTTCCTCACATGTTTCTTCTTGGGAGGCTTCAGCTCAATCTGCCTCTCACTCCGCCCTTCCTTTCCTACCTATTCTGATTCCTCCTCCTACTTCTTCTATGGTGCCTGTCATGGACCAAAACAGCTCCTTTATTTAAAGATTGAGATTCACAGCATACATAAACGCATTCCCACATCACAGGCAGCTTTGGGAAGCAAGCTGTTTGTGACAGTCAGGAATGTACTTAGAATGATACCTGGCAATCCTCCTTTCTAAGAAAGAATATGTGAAATGTGGAAGGGGCGGCAGCGTATCCTTATCGGACATGGTCAGAGGCTATGAACATTAAAAAATCAAGACTACCCCCAAAGTGTTCATTAGTTCATGAGTGGATATTTACGTTTCCATCTGTATCTACCATGAGATATTCATGCAAGTATGTTGTAATTAATTTTTTTAAAGTTTTATGCTATGTTAAACCCGACTCAGATTGTACATGGGCATGATTTCATTTCTGTGATGTTCTGGGAAAGTCAGAGCCACAAGAAGAACAGATATAGGTCAGTGACTGCGAGGGCCTGGTCAGAGGGGAGCAGGTGCTGATTACAGTCACTCAAGGGGAGTTTTCTATACTTTCACTGTGCACATTAAAGTTTGTGCAACAGGCCAAGCATAGTGGCTAAACCTTTAATCCCAGAACTGGGAAGGTAGGAGGCAGAGGTAGGTTGATCTCTGTGAGTTCGAGGCCAGTCTGGTCTACAGAGCTAGTTCCAGGCCAGACAGGGCTACACAGAGAAACCCTATCTCAAAACAACAACAAGTCAGACAACACACTAGACAATTTTTTGCTGTATATTTAGACTATACCTTAAAAGAATCATCTAACATTACTATACTATTACTACGTACATTTAAAAATTGGAAAAAGGACTGGAGAGGTTGTTTGGTGGTTTAGAGCACCTGAGGCTTCTACAAAGGCCCTGGGTTCAATTCCCACACCCACATGGTGGCTCACAGCTATCCATACCTCCAGAGGATCAGCTGCCCTCTTCTAATTTCTGTGGGCCCCAGGCATTCACATAGTGGCATCCACATATACAGGCAAAACATTCATAAACAGATAGTCAAATACATAAATCTTAAAAATTGAAACAAAGGGAAAGGCAGGCAAATCAAATCCACAATAAAGAGTTTAGAAAATAAATAATAATAAAAACACAACCACTTGTAATTAAGGTAACTGGATATAGCCAAAGTCAACAATCCCATAGATAGGCTTTTTTTTTTTTTTTTTTTTTTTTTTTTTTAAATAGAAAGTTTCATACATTGCTTTGATGTTTATCACCCTTTTTCCCTTTGGTGTACTATGCATGGACACAGGGCCTTCCCCGTGCCAGGTAAGTGATATACCCCCGAGCTACACCCAAGCTTGATTTTTCACATTGTGCTCCTGTCCTCATGGAATCTTCCACTGCGATTCTCTTCCAAAGCACTTTCATGTCCTCATGGAATCCTGTTGTATGAATGCACTGAGTTTCCTAAAGGATCTTCTACCATTGGTTGCATAGTTTATCACTTTCCTAGCTCATGGAGTGTGTGTGTGGGGGGGGGGGGTCCACTTCATAGCACACAGGTGAAGGTCCTTGTTCTTGGTGCTGCATGTTTACTCCAGGTAATCAGCCTAAGCATTTCCCAGTTCTTTCCTTTCTCTGCCTTCCATCTTACCGTAGGACTGATGGGATTACAGGGGCTTGCCATCAAATCCGGCTTTCAGTGTGAGTTCTGCAATGGAGCAAAACGCCAGGCTTGCATAGGGACACTTCTACCCACTGATTCATCTTCCCGGCCCAATAAGCACATTTATATACATATTCTTGAGAAGTCATGATCTAGTACATCCCTAAGAATGACATTATTGGCTCACAGGAAAGGCATTGGGGTCATTAATAGACATAGTCAAACTGTCCTATTGAGAATATGTACCACTTCTCCAGTTTATTTTTAAAAGTTTATTTTTAAACTTTCCTTATTCAATTTTATTTCTATTTCATCTTCCTCCTAAATTTATATTGTCCTTTCTTAATACATCATTCCCCATTTATTCCCCGTCCCATCCCCCACCCCAACATTTTCTTTTCTCACTGATAATGGTACTTAAGCAGAGTAGACTTACATTTGGTGGGGGAAAGAAACAACCTCACGTTTATTTTAGCGCACAAACATAACATTTATTATAACGTATAACTTCTGATAATTATTCCGAGCTTTGAAAACTTCTTTTACAAACCTAGTCCTAATTTCTCGATTTTTAGATTTTTGGCATCCTATGCTTTGGCCCATGAGCCTGGTGAGATTGCCTATGTCTAGGAGTAAGGACCACTTAGCGTCCAGGATGGCCCAGCCTCCATTTTGTTATCTTAGCATCCTCACTTACTCACTAGTTATAAAGCACAGAGCTCTGGTGTCTCTTGTGAGATGATGTTCTCAAAGAGAACAGTTGTGGCCAGCCAATCAGTGAAGCACACAGTTTTCTTTCAACAACCACTAAGATTCTAAGTCCAAGAGCTCCCCTGCCAACGCAATGAGATCTCCATCTCAATAAATGTGCAAATAAACAAACTATTGGGCCAGAAATGTCCTTTTGTCTTGTTAATCCTTTATGGTGTATAATCATATACTCTGTGTAAATAGTTGTGATATTTCACTGTGATGCTTGTTGTAATAGTTTATAATTTATACTGTAACTATAAGGATAACTATGACTATAATTAAATATTCTTGTTTAATTTTTTTTTGACATACCAACCACAGTTCCCTCCCCTTCCCCCACTCCCACTCAGCCCCCAGCTTCCTCCACCATCCTCCATCAACTCCTCAGAGAGGGTAAGGACTCCCAGGCTGAGTCAACAAAGTCTGGCAAAACCAGTTGAGGCCGGAGCAAGCCCCTCCCTCTGTGTCGAGGCTGAGCAAGGTATCCTTCCACAGAGAGTGTGCTCCAAAAAGCCAGTTCATGTACTAGGGATAAACCTTGGTCCCAGGGCTAGAGGTCCCACAAACTGCACCTGCCACACACCTGTCGTCCACATTCAGAGGGCCTGGTTTGGTCCCATGCCGGTTCCCCCAGTGGTCAGTCCAGAGTCAGTGAGCTCCCAATAGCTCAGGTCCACTGTCTGTGGGTTTCTCCATCATGATCTTGACCCCTTCACGCATACAATCCCTCCTCCCTCTCTTCAGCTGGACTGGGAGCTCAGTTTAGTGCTTAGCTGTGGATCTCTGCATCTGCTTCCATCAGTTGCTGGATGAAGGTTCTATGATGACAATTAGGATGGTCATGAGTTTGACTACAGGGGAGGGCCAGTTCAGGCACCCTCTCTTCACTGTTGCTTGGAGTCTTAGCTGGGGTCCTCCTTGTGGATTCCCGAGAATTTCCCCAGCACCAGGTTTCTTCCTAAACCCCCAAAGATTCCCTCTGTCAAGATATCTCCCTTTGTGCTTTCTCCCTGTCCCTTCCCCAACTCAACCATCCGTTCAAAGTTATAGCATTGGATAGTTTGGCTTCTGCTTTTCCAGTTCAGGTTAGACCGCCCTTCCCGTTAGCTTTCTTTAGCTACTGAGAAGATACAATAATGAAGATGAATTGTACCGGCTCAATTGTTTCTCATGATTAATTCACGGAGTTTGGTGGTTGTGGGGAATCCAGCGGGGTGTGTTGCTATAGCTACCGCCGGCAACGAGAGAAGAGCCTTCCAGAAGAGTCTACATTTTTCTGATTGCACCTTTGACTAGTGCAACTTCTCTTTCATGTATGTATTGTGTGCCTTGTTAGGTTTTAGAGACCCTAGTAATTTTTACAAGTAAAATGCTAGGTCAGCACACAAAGTAATCGGTTTCATCACAGCATCTTCTTACTTCTCATTTCATCCCCTCCCCCACCGACCTCTTCTGTGTCCTTGTTCCTACCTCTAGCTGGTTCCCTTTCTTCCTACAGTGAATCTATCTCCTCCTGCTTTTCTGCAGAGTAACCCACCCTTTATATTTCCTGCCTCCCTTTAAGATAGATCTCTTCCTCCTGTTTCATGATCCACCCTTTTTTATGACATATAAATAAATACATATTCAGTCTATATATTCTGCTTACCGAATTAGAAATCTTTCTATCCCACAGTTCTATATTTGTGAACGAAGGAGGAACTTTTCTGTCCTGACTGCCTGGTCCCAAATAGATACACAAACGCTTATATTAACTACAAAATGCTTGGTTGGTAGCTCAGGTTTATTATCTATCATTACATTTCACTTAACCCATTTCTGTTCATCTATGTATTGCCATGTGGCTGTGGCTTCCTCTGGCATCTTGCTTCTTGAGCGGCTTGTCTCTTGACTTTGTCCTCCTTCGTCCTAGTCCTCAGTGTGATGGTCCTGCCTAATTCTACCCTGCCTTGCCATAGCCAAACAACTTTATTATTAAACCAGTCACAGCAACAAATCTTCACAGTGTACAGAAGGATCAGCCCATAGGATAAACTCTTCCACATTCCTCCCATAAACCAGTTCCAAAGGCTGAAGAACCCCATAGTCACCCAAACCTCAGCATGCTCTGTTCTCTCCCATGTCTGTTTTTGGTAACTCTCTGAATAATTAGGTATCTGTAACTGTGGGTTTATTTCTGGCTTTTTATTTTATTCCATTAATCAACAGATCTGCTTTAGGACCAGTGCAGTGCTGCTTTTGTTACTATAACTCTACAATAAAACTTGAGATCAGATTTTTTTTTTCTAATTCTCTGAAAAGGGGGCCAAGCTTATATTTTTAACTTGTAGATTGCTTTTAGCATCATAACCTTTTCACAACATTAATTCTATACTCTACTGTCTTTTTCAATGTCTTTCTTCAGTGTCTTCACTGTAGATATCTTTCACATCTTGGGTAGATTTACTGGGTATCTTTATTTTTCTGGAAGGTACCCTGAATGGGATTTTTCATATCTGATTTCTTTCTTAGTAAGTTTATTATTGGAATATAATAAAGTCACTAATTTTTATATGTTGATACTTTGTTGAAAGTTTTATGAGGTTTATGAGTTTTGTCAGGGCTGGAGAGAGAGCTCAGCAGTTGAGAACACTGGCTGCTCTTCCAGAGGATAGGAATTCCATGGTCTGTAACTCCAGTCTCAGGTGTTCCAGTGTTATCTTCCGGCCTCTGCAGGCCCTGCACACACATGGTGCACAGACATACATGCAGGCAAAACACCTGTATACCTAAAATAAAATTTAAAAAATGAAGCTTTAAACATTTTTAATTTTTTTAATGGAGTCATTAAGGTCTTTTAAGAACAGAATTGTGTCTTTTTGCAATAAGGATAATTTGACTCTTCTTCCTTTTCTGTTCATATCTCATGTTTTCTTTTTTTTTTTTTCTCTTGCCTTATTGTTTTAACGAAGACTCTAGTGTTATATTAAATAAGAGTAGAGGGAGTGAGCACTTTTGTCTCCTTCTAGATTTTAGAGGAAATTTGCCCAGGTTTTCCCCATCTAGTTCAATGTTAGCTATAGATTTGTTGTTTGTAATCATTACCATGTAGAGGTATGTTCCTTCTATTACTCATTTCTTCAGAGATTTTATCATGAGGGGCCTTCGGTGTCCTGAAAGGCTTTCCTCTGTCAGTCGAGAGGACCATGTAATTTCAGCCCTTAAGTCTATGTATAACATACTTGTGTATGTTGTCCCAACCTTGCATTCTGGAATGTATCTGGAAACGATAAATGATTTTCCTAATGTATTCTTGGATATGATTGGAAAGAACTTTTGATTATTTTGTACTTATGTCTAATGGGAAAGTTGATTTATACTTTCTTTTTATTGTTATGTTCTTATCTGGTTTAGGGATCAGATATTAGATTCATAAAATATTTGGTAGTAGAACTTCCCATTATATTTTATGGAACAGTTTGAGAAACCTGAGGGTTAGCTCAGTGTTAGTGTGGTAGGTGGTGGCAGCAAAGCTGTGAGGTTGTGCTCTGTTTTTCATGGGGAGACTTCCTATTATTACTGTAATCTGAGTGTCACTGATCCTGCTGCTGTTCTTATCTTCTTGATATGATTTTATTAAGTAAGTTGTGTCTAGATTTTTTTCTACATTTTCAGGGTTTTTTTTTGGAATATAACATTTTCAAAGTATTTCCCAATAGCTCTCTGTTTTGCACTAGAATCTCTTATTTTTCGTCTCTAATTTTACTAGTTTGGATCATCTCTCTCTTCCTTTTGGTAAATTTGGCTAGAGGTCTGGCATTCTGGTCTACTTTTTCAAAGTATCAATTCTGATGGGTTTAATGTCTGATTCTTTTAGTTTTAGTTTTAGTCATTTTTGCCTTGATATTTATTATTTCTTGCCTCATACTTCTTTGGATTTATATTACTTCTAAGACTATGAGGTGCATGGTGGTTTAGTTATCTGAGATCTTTTTGACTGTTCTGGAAGCACTCACAGATTTAAATCTTCCTCTCATAACTGCCTTGAAAGGTTTTGTTAGTTATGCTTTCATTTTTATTTAAGACTTTTTAATTCCCCCTGAGTTCTTTGGTGACTCACTTGCCTTTCAAGAGGATTCAGCATCCATGTGTTTGTATGGTTTCTATAGTTTTTATTGCTGTTTATTTCTGGTTTATTGCTCTGTGATCTGATAAGATACAAGAGACTATTTTGATTCTTTTGTATTTGGAAACATGTGATTTGTGGCCTAGAATGTAGTCTAGATTAGAGAAGATTCCCAGTGTTGCCGAGAAAAATGTCCATTGTGTTTCTGTTGGATAGAATATTCAGTAGACGTCTGTTAAGTCTGTTTGATCTATGGTGTAGTTTAACTCTAAGATTTATTTGTTGGTTTCTAGTAAAGATGACAGCAAGTCATTAAATCCTTTGCTGTGGTCTGAGAAAATGGCCTAAGAGGTAAAGGCACTTGCCACCAAGCCTGGCAAAAATCCATTTGGTAGGAGAGAAATGACGCCCATGAGTTGTCCTCTGACCTCCACACATGTACCAAGGCACAGGTACAATCCTCCCCACATCCACAATAAATAAAAGTTAAAAGTGAGATCCTCCATTATTTTCTATCAATACTTGTCTGGCCCTTTATACCCATCAGTGTTTATTGTATAAAATTAGGATCCCCAGTATTTGGTGCATGCATATTTTGTTACATTTTGATTTTTATTTTTGGTGTCTGCATGGTGGGGAAGGGGGCATGGGATGAGCAGGAAGCTCTCTGTTGAATTCTCATCACTGGCAACAGAGCATCAAAGGCCAAGTCTCTAGTCCTGAATTTGCTTGTGTTTTCTTATCACATTTCTATGGAAGGTTATGTTAAACTTCACCTAAGTCTTGGATGTTCTCTGAAACACTCATCCACACCCAACTGCTGAGGCTTTTGATGAGTTGCTGTAGAAAACAAAAATACAACTGATGGATGCATGGGCATCCAGAAAGTTGTACTTAACGTGATTGCTTATATAAATTGTAGTTGCTTTAATTTTTTGCTCTTTGGTAGCCTGACACACAGCTACCAAATAAATACATGGAGACTTATTTTTACTTATAAATGCCTGGCTTTAGCTTGGCTTGTTTCTAGCCAGCTTTTCTAACTTAAATTATTCCATTTCTCTTTAACTACATTTTGCCTCTGGGCTTTTTATCTTTCTTTATTCTTCCCTTCTTACTCCATGGCTACCTGTGTGTCTGGCTGGCTTGGTGGCTGTGTGGCTGTGTGTCTGGCTGGCTTGGTGGCTGTGTGTCTGGCTGGCTTGGTGGCTATGTGGCTGTGTGTCTGGCTGGCTTGGTGGCTGTGTGGCTGTGTGTCTGGCTGGCTTGGTGGCTGTGTGTCTGGCTGGCTTGGTGGCTGTGTGGCTGTGTGGCTATGTGGCTGTGTGGCTATGTGGCTATGTGGCTGTGTGTCTGGCTGGCTTGGTGGCTGTGTGGCTATGTGGCTGTGTGGCCGTGTGGCTATGTGGCTATGTGGCTGTGTGGCTGTGTGGCTGTGTGGCTGTGTGGCTGTGTGGCTGTGTGGCTGTGTGGCTGGCTGGCTTGGTGGCCCCTGTATCTCTTCTCCTCCTTTTCACCTCATTCTTCTTTGGAGCCTAGGTTTCTCCTATTTATTCTTTCCTCCTGGCAGTCCCGCCTACCTTTTTCCCTGCCTTGCTATTGGCTATTCAGATCTTTATTAGCCCAATCAGGTGTTTTAGACAGGCAAAGCAACACAGCTTTACAGAGTTAAGCAAATGCAACATAAAAGAATATAACACATCTTTGCATCATTAAACAAATATTCCATAGACAGCATAAACAAATGGAACACATCTTAAACTGATATTCCACAATAATACATTTTGAAATTCTGCGCTGAATGTCCATTTGTCCTGAAATGTCCTGAAAGATGATTTAAGCCAAGAGGCTGTGTGATGTACAGCCTCTGACCCCTATTTATAAAGCCAGTATATGCATATACATGAGCCTTAGCTAATGCCTTTTTCGTGTCTTAGTCCATTGTATAACCTTTAAAATAAGACAATAAGTACAGCTTTTGAATTGGTACTTGAGGAGCTTTAATATTTTAATCAAGGAATTCTGCTGCAAGAGTTGTCATTGAGCTTGTAATAGCACAACCCGAGGAAGAAAAATAATTTAGAACTTAAAAGATACCTTAAAAATTAGATTAAATTAAAACAGACAAGCTACAAGGAAAAAATTTATTAGTTTCCTAGGAATTTGGCCTCAAATATATTAATTAATCAGCAAGTATAAATTGCTCAGAATATGCTAGGTAAGAATCTATAGTCATAGTCAGAAATCCATGGTATGGACGGTGAAACTGAGGCTAGCAGAAGCTGAGCACCTTCAGGAGGTCATTAGGTACCTTACCTCTTGGACCGAATCTCAGGTAGTTTTCCATGGATTGGGTGTATTACCTGGAAGCTGTAAAGAGATGCTGAATCTCTGGGCCCCCAAGCTGTTGAACTGTAATTTACAAGTAAACAAGATCCTCAGTGTTCAGTTGTGCAAACAAGTATCGAAAGACCCAAGCAGGTAAGGCACACTGCAAGCAGGCTGCCATTCTTGTCTATTGTAGGTGACTGATACCACCAAGGGTCTTAGCTAAAATGCACCCCTGCTGAAAAACTACCCTGTCTTTCTTGATTCCATGACTTGCCTTTGCTATACCATCTCAGAGGTCCCTACACTTTGCTGCTCAGAGAAGCCCACTCATTGGCAGCTCAAGACGGCAGACAACTCACTATGCAGACAACCACCCAGTATAGTATATGTTGTATTGTAGAGGCTCAGTGCTCACTGGATGGACCACAAAGGGCCACAACAAAGGTGTCATCTTTGCCCAAACAGTTTCATTGAGATTAAAAAAAAAAACAAAAAAAAAAAAAACAAAAAAAAAAAAAAACTACCAAACCCATCTCTGTATTTAACCTGACCATTTTGGATCTTAGAAGCTTCAGGGCAGTCTGTAATATCCGCACTTTCCCTTAAGCCTACCATTTATGAGTCTAGTTCATGAACTCCAACAGATGGTAATAACCACACCCCAAGTATCATCCCAATAAACCCCCATAATTAGGGCAATACCTGTCCTATCATTTTCAACCCAGAGGGCCCCACCCTGTCCCCTAATTACCGCTGTCCACAGGGCACAGCCCTAGGAAACACACAAGGAAGCCTCTTTACCATCCTTTTCCTAGGCTTCAGCCAATTTACAGAGTGGCACTGTTCCTTCCTGCCAAACTGTCTGGTGGACTGGGAGTGAATTGTCACCTCTTCTAAAGTGATGCTTTGAAGCTCTGGATATGGCAGGATTGCCAACCAACGGATGCCACCTCACCAGTTGGTGAGATTCATGGGGAACATGAATCTCAGAGGGGAAGCAGCAAGCGCATGCATCCATACCTACACGGTTATGCAGTAGGTGTGAACTGGCGCTTAGACAAATGGGTCAGTTCTGTTCCAGATTACCTATAAGTTGTTTCCAGTTAAAGCAACTAGACACAAATGGAATTTCTTTCCAAAGCCCATCCCCACATTAGTCTCGTACCTACAATCCGTTGCTGAGATTGAAAAAAACGGACAGAAAGGAAATCCTAAATGGAAACAGAAAAGGCTGGGAGGTGAAGTTTAGGTAAACAAAAGCTCTCCCAGAGAGCCTAGGGGAGTAGGGCAGCAGGGCAGCTAAGCTAAAACTGGACAGGAAGACGGCTGTGAGTTTAAGAAATGTGCTCCAGTGTCAGAATTTGATGTGTGAGTTCAAGGAAGCCTGGGAAGTACAGAGAGGCCCTGCCTCATACAGTTTGGAGATGAACTGAGCAGCTAGAGAAATCACCTAACTAGGTGTTTCTAGATTCCTTCAGAAACATGTTTCGAAGCTGCTTTTCTCTCTAGAGGCCACAAAAAAAGATTGCATGGCCTTTATTGGACACTGATGTTCTGACTTTTCAGTTCTGGTTTGGGGCCCCGGGTAGTACCCAGAGGGTTCATGACCTCTGTGGGCTGCTCCCTTTTATTAATGGAAGTCTTTAAAGGTCTTCCCTTTCCCTTGAAGCCTCTGCAAACAAACTAGAAATAGACTTAAGAGCCTTTTCTTGCCCGATGGAGGCTGAAGCTGCCACGTGGAGAGTTCTGGAAAGCCAGCTCCGGCCAGACTTACCAGGTTTTCCTGAGAACCCAGCTTACCTTTCTACTTAACATTTCAATTGTGCTCAGTTTTTGTTTTTTACAGATGAGAAAGTCTTATAAAACAAAACAAACAAACAAAATAAAACAAGGGAATTTGTCTACAGTCAGGTGGCTAATAAACCCCAAACTTAATCTCTGTTCCTTATTCTATGCTGTTTACAAAATTTTCTGTTTTGCATGTGTATAGACATGCAGGCGCAAGTTAGAGACCCACAAAACAGCTTCAACACTGGGCAAAGTGTGTAGATGTTTTAATTGTTTTAATTGTGTCTCTGTTAGGCATCTAAACAGTTCTAATGACTAGTCTTATACTTTATGTGAATGGCTTAAATATTGACAGCTTATATTTTTGGGTGACCCTGTCAGGCTCTTAAGGGACTATTACTGGAGAACTCAGAATTCCTTTTGTCTATATTTTATAGATTTACTTATTTTATGTATGTGAATACTTTGCACATATGTATGTGCTGCATGTATTTACTGAGGGTGTCAAATCACCTGAACCCGAAGTCATGGTTGTAAACCACCACGTGAGTGCTAAAAATGGAACCCAAGTGCTTTTACCCAGGAAACCATCTCTCCAGCACCCATTGTGTAGATCTTATAGATAAAGGAATTTTTAAATGAACTCAAAAGGATACTCAAGGACAGTTTTATTGGAGGGTTTTTTTTCTCCTTTTAGTTGTGTGTGTGTGTGTGTGCGCGCGCGCGCGCGCGTGCGTGCGTGTGCGTGTGCGTGTGCGTGTGCGTGTGCGTGTGTGTGTGTGTGTGTGTGTGTGTGTGTATGTATGTGGGTATACTCTTGCAAGAATGCATGCATGTTCACGTGTGTATACAAATACATGTCTGTGTACATGCATGTGGAAGCCGGAGGCCTATGTCAGGTTTCTGACCCAGACCGTTTTCCTAAGGGGTGGTTTCCCATCCAAGTGATTGACAGCCCCATTTCATTAGCTTCTAGGTGAGAGGGCAATCAATAGTGTGTCCTTGAATCTTACAGTCTTTTGAGCTGCTCAGAATGTTGCTCTCCATCCAGGGCTAGAGGTATAACTCATTCCCCATTCCTTTGACCAAAATCATTTAACAGGGTAGACTAAAAAAATAAATAAATAAAAATAAATCTATAAAATGTATACGGAAGTCACATTGTGCCTTAATGGGTCTCAGCAAAGCCCAGCTACCCCACTTTTGTGTGTTATTTATATCTTGGTGGCAGTTGGAATTCTTCTATGCTTTCAAGTTCTATGAAGGAGAGCTTTGATCATTCCCTTCTTTAAAATTGGTGTGTTAGTAGTGATGCAGAGGTGAGGTCCAAAGCCGCTTTGCAGGGGTGGAGAGTGAAAGGTAGAAGAGGTCATCGTCAATGACCTCCATTGACCTCCAAGCTTGCTAACCGGAAGGGACCACATTTTCTTTTTCTTTCTTTCTTTCTTTCTTTCTTTCTTTCTTTCTTTCTTTCTTTCTTTCTTTCTTTCTTTCTTTCTTTCTTTCTTTCTTTCTTTCTTTCTTTCTTCCTTTCTTTCTTTCTTTCTTTCTTTCTTTTTTGTGTGTGTGCATGTGCATACATGCTTGTTCATGTGTGTGAGGTATGAATGCTGTTGTGTCTGTACATTCATGTGAAGGCTAGAGGTCAACTTAGAGCGTCATTCTTTTAGGTACCAGCCAGCTTGCTTTTGAAGTCAGGCTTTGTCCCTGGGGCTTTCCAAGTAGGGGTATGCTGTCTGGTCAGCAAACCTTAGACCACCCTGTCTCCATCTCCCCAGCACTGGGACCACAGTTGTCCACTTTCATGTCTAGATTTTTACTCAGGTCCTCATGCTGGTGTGACAAGCATTCCTGGCTCAAGCACACACAGCGCTTGAAGCTTCAGTAGACACCCCGCATGTGTCACCAACCAAGGACAAGGGACCTGTCCATTCAGTTTGATTTCTCTTGTCTTCAAAAACCCTGGAAAGGATCACAAAGACAGTGCCTCACTTAAAGGAGAGCCCACTGTCAACCCCTCCATTAAAATTAAACTGGCATTTGGCATCAAAAGCCCTCTTTTTAAAATTAAGTTTCCCTAACACTGTTCTCACTTAGAGTTGTGAATACCATAAAAGAAAATCTTTGTCAACAGCTAAGGCAATTGCTGGGTATTTGTGGGCCCGGCCTCCTCAAAGCCCTCTGTGAGGTTATGAGATCAGAGTGCACGATGATGAATCAGGGCAGGAACGATGGCCCAGTGACATCAGACTGAGCCATGGCAAGGATCTAAATACTGCCTTGGCACTCTGCTCTTTGCCGCACATCTTACAGTGTCCTCACTGCAACTG
Organism: Phyllotis vaccarum; assembly: GCA_033318265.1. Taxonomy (NCBI): domain Eukaryota; kingdom Metazoa; phylum Chordata; class Mammalia; order Rodentia; family Cricetidae; genus Phyllotis; species Phyllotis vaccarum. Next base: position 107,860,542 of record JARWLC010000001.1, on the reverse strand, counting down.
GCTACTAGCAAGACTTAAAAATGTTTTTCTTGATTTTCTGGTTAGGCTTTTTGCTGTTCTCAACTAGGTTTAAGACAGTACATTAGTCAAACTCAGAGAACAGAGGAGGGGGAGAGTTTATGTGATAGAGCAACTGTTTTTTAAGAAATGGCGTGGAAAGGTGTAGGAGGGGCTAAAGGGGGCTAGGCAGGGATAGAGCAGGAACATCTTGTTAGCAACACTAGGGAACACCCTGTGACTGAAGGGCTGGTTACAGGAGCTGGCAGGGTCACTACTCAGTGGTAGTGGTGAAGAATCACAAGCTTTGGGAATGGATATTGATAGGTCAGAGACAAAAATATATCTTTTATCAGTCCATAAAAAATGACCAGGAAGGAAAATCACTTTGTATTTTGCTTAACTGTGATTGGCTTGGCAGTGAAGGAAGAAGGGATTTCTTAATCTCAAGGCTGTGGGTTCTTGCTCCGTGTAGGTGCCAAGTATTGTAGGAACTATTTACTGGAAAATGATTATATAAAAGGATTAATATTTATTAAGAAATTTATATGAAACACTCACTAATATAAGATTGAACCTTAGGGCAATTTTTAGAGGATTGAAATGTGGCAGCAATCCTCCTCCAGGGGAACAAACAGGAAGGGCAGGCAGCGTACAATTGGTCTTCAGAGGGGTGTGGCCACATCCCATACAGGGGTCCTCAAGACCTCAAAGTCATGCTTCTAGGTCTTGCTCGATAATGCCTGAACCCACTACAAAGCGGCCTCCCATGCCATCATCACATGTGGATCCAACTTTTCCTTTTCTCTAAAACTGTGAAAAATGCCAGCTGCCTTTGAAGACCACCCACTGATGCATGTTACTCTGTATATGTGGGTGGCTTGGCTGCACCTGGCTCTCACACCAGCTAAGCTGTTTTGTTAATCCAATCTGTTTTGTCACTAAGCTCTATGAGGTAGTGAAGAAAACACAACCAACCAGCCAGCCAGCCAGTCAGCCAACCGTCAACCACCTAATAAGCCAACCAACCAACTAACAAATCAATGAACCAACCAGCTAGCCAGACAACAAACCAACCAACCAGTCAACCAACTAACCAACCAGTCAGTGAACCAAGCAGCCAGCCAGATAACCAACCAATTAATCAACCTGTCAATCAACTAAACAACCAACAACCCAATCAGTCAATCAGCCAGCCAACCAGCCAGTCTAGCAACCAACCAGTCAAACTACCACAAACTTACCTATCAACCAACCTAGCACGTGTCCTGCTAAGGGATCTCTGATTATGGGAATGGCAATTTTCTGGTTACAGATGCTCACATCCCCTGTGTATGATGTTAAAACTGTTACTACTCAAAGACACATGTTATGAAACATCCATAAGAAACTCTACCAATACAGCAACCAAGACTCAAAGAGGGAGGTAATACAGCCAAGGCCACTTGGCAAAGCTGGATCTGGAAGCTTAGATATTTTGGTGCCTAAATGAATGTATTTCCTATCTCACTGGCTATAAAATGTGAGAGAAAGAGTTGCGGTTTAACCTGAGCTAGAGGTAGGCATAGTAGAACACACCTGCAATCCCTAGTCCCAGTAAGAGACACTGTCTCAGAAACCAGTGTGGGTGGTATCTGATGATACTGAGATGACTCTGGCCTCCACATACACAAGTGTGTATTTTACCTTTCATGTTTGAAAACTACATCTAGCACTAGGATTGAAGGGACTAGATGCACCTGAGTTAGCCTGCTATGCCCCTGCCCCAAAGGACCCAGCACTGGGGCCTCCCTTTCTCTAAGCTTCTGGTTCCGAACATAAACGGTGTGAGACGTTACTTTAAAGGAGGGGTAAAGTTTGTCTTATCCAGTCAATAAAAGCTTTAAGGAATGCAGTGCCCGTAGCTGGTGCCAACACGGACAGCTGTGCCGCCTCCTTCTTTAGTTTAGATAATGGTCCTTCTCCTATGCATGTGGTTTGTTCGCACACCCCAACCTTCCTCAGGAGGAGCCATTGAAGGTGTATGTTAGAGGCAGGGAGTCAGTAGAGCAAGAAAGAATTATTTTCACATCCCACACTTCTCCAGGAGTAGCTGCTGCAGGTGGGGGAGTCAGTGGAGCAGGAGAGACAGAGAACAACTTTGGTTAAATGTCTGAGTCATCATTTCTAGCTCCACAGGTTTTTGAGCTGGTTTCAGACTTGACTTAAAGGGGAGGGGATAGATTGGGGTGAGGTATAGACAGCATTTTTGATTGCAGAATGCTTTCCTGAGGGCTTAATTTCTGAATGTTAATCCATACAGGGTTGTGACTACAGGGTGGCTGGAGCTAAGGCTTCAGTATGGGGCTCAGCAGTTAGCCCTTTATCCACTCAACCCGGAATGCTGATCCTGAGTGTGTGTGAGGATTGAGGGCTGTGTAAGCTGCTTCCTGTGAGCCAAGGACACTATGTTTTCTAGGCAGACTGGAGGCCCTCTTTAACTACTTGTGTTTTTGAGTAGTTTTCCTATAAGAAGTTGTGCCATCCCCTGGCCCTCCCACTCACCCGCTCCATAGCTCCCATCCAACAAGATGTTAATGGGTCTGTGAGAAACTGAACTTGAATATCCCCCCAAAATAAAAATAAAATAGAAAACAAAAATGTGTGCCCCTTTAGTGACTGTAAGGGGGTGTGATTAGAGCAAGGTTAGTGAAAAATCCATCCTATTGCTTGTTCTTATAAATAAAGTTTTATTGGAACACTTAAATTGATTTTTAAAATGCATTACCTGTAGCTGCTTTTAATTAAGACAGTAGAGAGGACAGTGGATATGATAGTAAAGCAAAAAAAAAAAAAAAAAAAAATACTTGCTATCAGGCTCTTCGCAGTATGGGTTAGACACACCACACATTTTAGAAATACAACCCAATTCCTGCTTCCCAGTTCAAAAGACACTTCCATCTCCCGGTGGTGGCTTTCTTGAAAGTAAGAAAGGAACTCTGGATAGTAGATAGTACCCAGCCCTGAATTTCCTATCTCTCTAGAAGCTGAGAAACCTCTGCTTCCCAGCATCATTAGGAAGGCGGCTTGTTGGGATGAGGAGTACTGGGCTCTCTGAGCATCCCTCCCTGCTGTTGACCCTGTCAGGGTTCAATGGGAGAGACAGCTCAGTAATAGATGGAGAAATAAAGAAACGACTTCGACAGTGGCTCTGTTAATTTCCTGGGGCTACTACCACCAATGACCACAGACGGACTGGCCTTAAAGCAAAAAAAATATATTCTCACAGCTATGGAGTCAAAAGTCCAAAAATAAATGTACTTACTGTCAGGACTGTACTTCTCCAAAGGTGCTTGGGAGGGATGTGGGCCAGACCTCACTTTTGGCTTCTGGAAACTTCATGGCTTATTGATGATGTCCAATTTGTGTCTTCACACTTCCTTCTGTGTGGTCCTCTCTGTCTGAATCTTCCCATTTTATACCAACACAGCCATTGAATTAGACCTGATTTCAAGACAGTCTCTTAACCAGTTTTATCTGCCAGGGCTATATTTTTAAGTAAGGCCATATTCTGAAGTACTAGGAGCTGGAACTTAAATACATGCATTTGAGGGGATGGAATGAACCCACAGAGGGGCTGTTTCTGCCACTACAAGACTGCCCACCCATCATAGAACAGTCGAGGGCCATGAGAAGCCAGTCACCTGCCACACATGAATCAATATGTAGGAACTGCTGTGCATGAGACACCATACTTAATCTTGAATCATTTAATTCTCCAAAGGACCTTTTACAAAAGAGAAAACTGAGTCCCAGAGTTTGTCTTTTCTTAATAATGAGCAGTTTCCGAACTTGAAACCCACTCTCTTCTCACTCAACCAGCTGTTCTCATGTTTGTTGTTGAGCTGAAGCCAGAAAATCAGAACTAATAGGCAACAGCTTAGAAACACAGACTCACAGGACCTGCCTGCTCATCAGACCTGCTACAATCTCAGACAGGGATCTGTTTGATACTGAGAAAATTCTAGAGTCCATGTATTGGTCCAACCAAATGAGTGGAAGATAAGCACATCTACTAGGTGCATATGTACAAGGTGCGAGGCACGAAGGCTGCTGCCTTCATCTCAAGGGGGATGACTGAGAAGCAGGGTCACAGCTTCCCCAAAACAGGTCCGAGACAGAATCTCTAGAACTATGATCTTCGGGAGTAAAAGGGGGAGACTCTAGTTATGATCATGGCAGGGAAGGGTTGTTAGGGATGAAGATCCAAAGGCTTCCTTGCCTGTTATACAAGAAAATTCCCAGAATTTCATAAAACCAGGCATGGTGGCATACATCTATTATCTCAACACTGGGGGTGGGGGTGGAGACAAGAGAATCAGAAAGTCAAGGTCATCCTCAGCTACATAGTGAGTTTCAGGCTAGCCTGAGCTAAATGAGACCCTGTCTTTTAAAAAGGAGGAGAAGGAGGGAAAAAAAATGATGAGATGAGAAGAATGTCCTATTTTCCAATGGGCACAGCATAATTTCTGGGGTCTTTGATGTCTATATAGGTAGGAGAAAACAGTATGCTGAGGGATCAGCTAGAGTGTTCAAAGTCACACTGGTGGCTTTGAAAAGCATGGAAGGGGCTGCAAGCCAAGTAATGCAGATGGCCTCTAGAAACTGGAAAGGCTAGGAAATAGATTCCCTGCCGGAGATTGCTTCAGACTCCTCCCAGGGTAAGCTAATAAAGGAGTCATTCTAATTGACTGTTTTCAATAACATCCAGTAGCAGGAAGAAGGTGCTCCAACAGGTGTCTTAAGGGGAATCATTATGAGCTTTGATCTAAACAAATGCCCAAGTTCAAGTTGTAAGAGAGGAAAGGCAGCCCTCTTACCAGAACCAGATCTAGAGAGGGCAGAACCAGCATGTAATCAGTCCACAGACCCACGGAGACAGCCTTCCCCAAGCAGGCAGAGCATAGGTGACAGAGTTAAATGATGTGTCGTAGAGACTAGAACATCTTTGGTGTTGTTCTGCCTAGTTTTACATTAATTTGACACAAAATATCATCTCGAAGGACAGGACCTCAACTGAGAAAACATCTCCCTAAGATTCAACTGTGGGGCATTTTGTTAATTGGTGATTGATGGGGGAGGGCCCAGCCCATTGTGGTTGTGGGTGGGGCCATCCCTGGGCTGGTGGTCCTGGGTTCTGTAAGAAAACAGAATGAGCAAGACATGATGAGCCAGCCAGTGAGCAGCGCCCCTCCATGGTCTCTGCATCAGCTCCTGCCTCTAGGTTCCTGCCCTGTTTAAATACCTGTTCTGACTTCCTCTGATGATAAATAGTGATATAGAAGTATAAGCCCTATAAATCCTTTCTTCCCCAAGTTTCTTTGGCCATGGTGTTCCATTACAACAATAGTAACCCTAAAGCAAGTATAAAGAGTGTGTAAACTCTCTGTAGAGCTGATTAAAATGCTTCTCAAGGCCTGGTGGCTTTGGCTTCCAGCAACCCCCATCAGGTGACCCTCCTGGATGGCCAAGGACAATGAGTAGCAAGCTGTGGGTGTCCAATCCTCATTCAAGTCTCTTCTGGGTGTAGACCTTCAGGCAACATCAGAGAATTCATCAGCCTCAGCTGAATGCCTTTCCACAATGGGCTGGCTCCACCCAAGGCATGTGGAATCAGGACGTGGCACAGCATCAGGTGCCATTCCAAGGCAGCTCATCTGTAAACAGGTGTTTAGTAATGGCCTCTTGAGAGCACAAAAGCAAAGAGCTCCTCAGCAAGTCACAGCCACCCCCATCCAAATGTTGGGTAGACCAGTTGCCATTGTTGAGAATATGATATGCTCACCCTCTGACCACCTCTCTCTCTTCATCACCATGGTAAGATCTTAGGCATGCCACAGCCTAGCCTAGTTACCATTAAGAGAATGACTTGGCTCCAGAGAGACGTGTTATGGCAGCTGAGAATCCTCATCATAGGGGACTCGAACTGATGGCTGCAAGGTCAGGGCCCCACACCAGCTCCCTTTGCTTTCTGCTCCCCTGATTCACCTACTGTGACACCATTAGGGTGAATGCCACCACCCTTGTCTACATAGCAAAGGACAGCAGCCTCGAGGTACAGTTTACTGCCCTATGTGACATTAAAAAAAAAAAAAAAACACAGCAAATAAAACTTCAAAGGCCTTGGGGCAGCTACTGGCTATGGGCCCACCTTTCTTCTGAACCTTGTTAGTGGCCTGCAGATGTGCCAGGTGACCTCAGCTCCACACCCAGCCCCGCCTTGTTCTACCCCACCCTCTATCAAGGCTCCCATTAAGGAAGCTAGCTATGTGACATCAGTGTCATTAAACTGACCTAGTTTCTCCCGGGCTAGGAGACTTAAGAGCTCTTTAGTCAACACAGAAACCTATTCAATTGCCTCAGAGGAGCTGTGTGGAGAAAGATGGACCGATTCTCACTCGGAGAGAAGGAAGGTCCCCTGTGACCTTCTCAAACTTCCAAAGACAGGAAGGAAACCTGACTTCCTGCCCCTCTGCACTTGGAGTTAAGGGTTAGGAAGGTCTCCACGTGGGCAGACCCCACATTACGTAGAGCTGGTTCAGTTAGCCAGTTCTATTCCAGTTCTGTCAATCTGATTACTGGGCTTCGAGATAGATCAAGACTGTTTTGCCAAGCTGTGAAGTCCCACATGGTGCTTCTGACTTTGTTACTGTTTTTCTTCCTTACTGGGAGTAGCCTCCCCCCCCCCCCACACACACACCCAAACACCCTGCACAAGCTTTAATTCTTCTGAAATTCTTTCCTCCTCACTTCCATGATCTAATTTTATTGGATTATCCAGTTCCTTCTGCGGCTCTCAAAGTGTGGTCCCCTGGCTAAGAGTTCAGCAAATTCAAGTTCAGCTCCCTCTGGTCCTGTGTTTCCTCTGCACAACAGTCCTGCTGTTTCTTCCTTTGTTGATATTATCCATTTAGATAGAATACAGGAATTACAGAGGCCGGTCCATCTAGGATGTGATTTCCTAGGACGAGAGGCACACGGAACAGTCAAACTCCAGACTCCCAAGGCCTGTCCTGTGTTCCAGGGATGTCTTGACATTTGTATCAAAGGAACCATGCCATGCTTCCTCTGAGACACATTTTCCCGGATAGTGGGCTCCTGTGAAGTTGACTCGGGGATTTAGGTTGCTTGGGAGAACTAGCCTAAGGCTCCAGAAAAAGGGTCTGAGCTTTTCCTAAAAACTGTAAGAGTCTGTGATTCTCACCCTGAAGTTACAGTCACTTGCTCTCTGGCGTCTAAGGTGTGGTATTCTCAGAGGCTACAGTTTGGATGAAAGGCAATGTTCTGCACATGGGAGTTCTCCTTGGGTGGGAAAGGGTGGGACAGCTTTGCCTTGTAGCTTATTGTACTAATATTCTAAATAAAAAGACACTATGCCCCTTCTTTTTGACAGAATATTAAGACAATGGACCCCAAGAAACTGGAATTTCTCCAGGAGTCTCATGCTGGGGAAAGGAAAAGGCTGGAGGCGGGTGCTGGGAAGAAGAGGGACCTGCCTGTCACAGATTCTCACAGTTCCGACAACTCACAGACCACCTTGCAGGGCAGACTGGAGCAGAAACAGTGATGGGTGGGAACAGGCTTTGATCAGGGATGTTTAGTGGTGCACGTCTCTTAAGCCTCTTGTCAGGACCCTGAAGATAGATGTAGAGTACTCACAGGGCTCCTCAGTTCCTCCTGCCAGCCGCCACATTAAGTAGATTTCTTTTTGCTGCTTTTCATTATCTCTTCTGTGTTGAATTGGCTTATTGAGGATGAATTGTCCAGCTTGGCTTGTTAGACCCAGGCACTACTAACAATTCCTGTATCGCTGCATAGCCTTGTCCATGGAGGCGCTCCACCACGGAGCCACACCCCAAGCTTCCTGCCTGCTAGAAACTCTTAGCATCATGTGCCTTCTCTGACTGGTGTTTTGTTTTCTGTGTTTGTACATCTCTTATCTTTCTCTCATGTTTCCTGCTCATTGTCACCAGCTCACTATGTGCCTGGCAGCATTTCACCAGGGTCACTGTGAGCACATGAGCTGGCACTCCTACTGCAGCTGGAGATAAACAGCCATCAAAGGACACTGGTGCCTACCTGAAATGCGCCTCCAATGGCTTCATGGGGAGGACCAGCAACCCAAGAGGTCCTCTCTCTGCTGGGTTCACTGACTTGCAGGCTGTGAGATAGTTCTCCACACCTGCTGGGATCTTAGACATTCTGGCCTGCAAGCAGGACACTTGGCTGTCTTCAGACTGGTCGCCTTCTTTGATACCATCAAATGATATCAGTCTGGACCCTCCATCTTTCCTTAAAGCCTGCAGGGATGATAACTGCCTGGTTCAGGGTGGGGCTTCATATTTTTATAGCTAATGTTGGCCACATGGAGGCCTAAGGGGATCACGCAGGCATATCCACTGGCAGATGAACAAGGTGCACATGTGGCAGCTCACCTAGGTTTTGCTTTAAATGTGATGCTGTTTAATCTTTTTTTTTTTTTTTGGCCAGGATTCTCTGTGTAATAACCCTGGCTATCCTGGAACTTGTTCTGTAGACCAGGCTGGGCTTGAACTCACAGTTCCAGGCATAACCTGCCTCTGCTTCTCCAGTGCTGGGACTAAAGGTGTGCATCACCATACCCAGCCATTTAATGATTCTTCATTTCATAGTTTGCTCACATGACAAACAGGAGTTACAGACTTTGCCCTGGATTTTGAAAACACAGTCCCTTATGCCACAAAACTGCTTGGCCACAGGGGAGTCACACTGTCACCTCCCCTTTCCTCTCCTGTGCTCTTCCTCCTGTAAGCCCCTCCCAGTCTCTTCCCTTTTTCCCAGTATCCTCAAATCCTATGCAAAGCCTAGTACATTTTTTATGACTTGAACAATAACATCCACACCAAGAAACAACGTTAGCAGCTCTAGAAATTTCCAACAGTAAGCTCTTCCATTTTCCTAGTGATAACCATTGCCCTAAATTTCTATCATTTCCCTTTTATTCGCAAGACTGCTTGACGTTTGACATACACCATAGTCACCAACTCTTCACTCTACCACAACCCGCTCAGATTGGAACTCTGTGCTCGGTTTACTCATTGATGAAAGGGATCTTTCTTGCTGGGTTATTTTGTGTATGGAGAGGGATGATACAAAGTGCCCAGTACAGGGAAAGTGGTCAGTGACTACTTAGCACTGATTTCACTAAGCTAGTGGTACTTATTTCGTGTAGTGTGTCTTAAACTCTCGCCCAAAGCAAAGCCATTTGGACATCCATGTTGGCTGCTCACCATTGTGTAATTTTCTGGATACAGTATTTGTTAAATATGGAAAGTAACTTGTCATTGACATTTGCCTTACTCTGCTGAGGAAGACTAGGGTCTTAGGACCCCCGCTCGAAAACAACTTACCACGGAGGCTCTTGGGTAGACTCAGATCCAGTCTGCAGTAAGGTGATCACTGTTGGAGACTTGGGAACTGCTGTCCATTTGAAGGAGAGTCCCGGGCTCCCCCCTTTGGCCTTTTTATCCATGCCATGTCTTGTTGACCAAGATTTACGAAGGAGTCCAAACAAGAGAAGGGAAAATTAATCAATTAAAATGTTTCTGTTACTAATTAATATTGACAGAGGTGAGAAACGCTGGGTTGATATACCGCTTAGATTTCAGTCAAGTACGTCACTCCAGTCTTCCCTAGACTCACCTGTGTGACAGACACTTGGCACCAGGGCTGGCAGTGTTATAGAAGAAAACATATGGGTGTCAGCTATACTCCACATCTCTGCAGTCTTAACCAATCCTCTTTAGGCTTCAGTTTCCCGCCTGCAAAGCAGAGTAGTACTCATTGCATTGTGAAAATAAAATGGAACAATGTCTGTCAGATAGGGACACTGGAACACTCACTAAAAGCTAACACCTTTGTCTTGACTCTTCCCAGCTCATCTTAGAAAACAAGGTGAGGAACCAAGTCAGTGAAAGATCACAGTAGCCGTTGCTGACCAAGTTCCACTTAATCATGCACTTTACATGGTGGCTGTACTGTTCAGTCTTTCCAATGTGCTACCATAGTTTGGAGACACTTCAGTATCACAGAAGAGATTTTTGAAGGGAATAAGTCAAGGATCTTGCAAGAGGCCTCTGGAGCTGGTTCCACCTGCCACCTCCTGAAGCATCATGATGACACAGACACTGTATCATTGTTGAACAATGCTCCCACCTGCTTGCGGTGGCATCCTCGGTCATGGAGACTCTGTGGGATGCTGGATTACGTGCTGTTATCTCCATTTTCTGATGAGGAAACTGAAACTCAAGGAGGTCAAACACCTAGTCCAAATTCAGACTGATGAATGGATGGGAAATGTGTGAGCTCGTCTTGTGGCCTCAGAGCTGGACCCTTTATCATCTGAGTTACCAGGGTGAATGTTAGTGTGTTAGCTCTGAGTAATTCACCTTAAGCTTGAATGGGCCCTGCATTAACGGCAAGGTCTCCATTGAGATAATATGGGGAGGAGATAACAATGGAGTCTAGCTGGGGTGGAGGTGTCTTTGAGTATTTGAATGTGTGCCTTGAAGAGGTCTGTGAAACCCTGGCCACTGCCACTTTCTCCTTATCCTCTCTTTTTCTTCCTGGCATTGAGGTGAGTGGTTTTGCTTTATTACCCACCATCACTCTGCCATCAGATACCCCCACCAGAGTTGTAAAAACAGTGCGTCTAACTTAGCATAGGCTCCAAGCCATGAAACAAAAATAACCCCTTTATTTTTATTAGTTGATTATCTCATGAATTTTATTATAATGATGGGAAGCTGGCTAACTCAGTATACATATATACATATTAATGTTTTTTCCAACCATGACCCAGTATGACAGTTCAAAAAGTATGTCCATGTTAAGCATGGTGCTGCATACATATAAATCCCAAGACTAAAGGCTGGAGCAAGAGCATTCAGAGCTTGAGGCCAGCCTGGACCACCTGTCCCAGAAAGGATGGAGTAGAGGGACCCAAAACACAGATGGGCTGAAAAATAAGATGTAAAGCAGATTTTCTCCCCTTTCAGACAGCAGGAACCCCAAAATAAAATTAAAAAAATAGAGCTGCTGCCTGCCGAAATATCCTTCAAAGAGTAGCTGTGATGTCAGTCAAAGGTATTTTGGAAACATAAATACCATGAGTCACAAGATTCTCTCACCACAACTAAGATGTGTGAGGAAAATGTAGCTTCTGTTGTCTTCAAAACAGCTCTGAACGTGTGCTGATCTGTGTGTTCGTGAGCAGGTCTGCTTTTCGTTCATCCTGTGCATTGTTTCTTTGCATGTTGCTGGGACAAAAGCAACTGAGAGAAGGAAAGGTTTGCTGGATTTGTGGCCCATCAGCATGGGGAAGGTCTTGGTGGCAGGGGCTAGAACATCTGGTCCTATTGTATCTGAGGAAAAGCAGAGAGTGATGGACTTTTAAGCAGAGCTCTTCTTTTTATTGAGTCTGGTGATCCCAGCTAATGGAATAGTGCCATGTGAATGGAAAAGGAAGGGAGAGAAGAAGGGAAGAAGAAGACTGCTCCTAAGTGTAGTGGCAGAGAAGGTTTATTATAGAGAAAAGTGTAGCCAGAAGGGACATCTGGGAGAGCCCAGAGTGGACATGACCTGAACCACGTGAGAAGAGGGGGAGGGGGAAGGGAAGGGAAGAGAGAGAACTATTGTAGGTTATTAGTTATAGATGTGTTGTTACATTTGTTTATGCTGTGGAGCATTTGTTCAATGATGCAAAGATGTGTTACATTCTTTTATGTTGCATTTATTCAACTCTGTGAAGCTGTGTTACTTTGCCTGCCTAAAACACCTGATTGGGCTAATAAAGAGCTGAACAGCCAATAGCAGGGCAGGGGAAAGGATAGGCAGGGCTGGTGGGCAGATAGAATAAAGAGAATGAGAAAGGGGGGGGGGAAGGAGAGGAGGAGGCCAAGGGTCAGACGACGGCCGCACAACCAGCCTCAAAGTTAGAAGGAAAGAAAGGTATAGAGAATAGAGAAAGATAAAAGCCCAGAGGCAAAAGGTAGACGGGATAATTTAAGAAAAACTGACTAGAGACAAGACAAGCTAAAGCCAGGCATTTATAAGTAAGGATACCTGGTATTTAATTTGGGAGCTGAGTGGTAGGTCCCCAGAAAGCAAAGAGTAAACAAACAAACAAACAAACAAAAAAACTTAGCTTCAAGGGACCAGGTGCAGCAACCAGAAGGCTCAAAAGAGAACCCAGCCTAGGGAACCAAATGGTTGGATTATATAGGGAAGAGCTGCTGGGGGAAGAGCAGCCCAGACCCTGGGCTGAAGAATTCAGGGAGGGGCAGGTATGCCAGCCAGGAGGACTTATAAGGAAGGAGGGATTCAGAGAGAACCTATCTGCTTTGATATGTTAAATAGTCAACCTCAGCCATTTGTTCCAGGTTTGAAACCTCACACCATGGACAGTGGGTCTTCTCAATTCACCTAGATAATCCCCTACAATATGCCCAGAAGTTAACCTAATTTAGACAACCCTCATAGGCATGCCCAGGGACTTATTTTCTAGGTGATTCTGAATCCTGTCAAATTGACAATCAACATTAACCATCACATCATGTCAGAATAAAGTTGAAACTCACAATGCTTCATCCTCTCAAGGGCAGGGGAATATTGTTTTCCTCGGCAGCCTTGACAGCTATACGCCCATGTTGCCATCATGAGGAGGGAGGGTGTGAATTGTTTCTTCCACTCACTGTGTAGAGCCTTGTTGGGCCTCAGTAGAGGCTGGCTTGCCGCTCAGGGTACAGTTTAGCTCAGACCAACTGTCTTGTCCCAGGTTTGTTGCTAACCACTGTGGAGAGTCATGTCCTTTCTGCGTCTATTATGACTAAATCATAGTATCTCACTTAAACCACCTTTCTTGTCACTGAATAGATGGTCCCCATTGACTCCTGCTGGTCCTTGGTCTGGTCAACTGTGCCAGGAGATCAAGACCACATACTATAAAGCTTAGCATGTAAAGAATTTCAAAAGTGATACCAAGGTGCACATTCAGAGGTATCTCAGAAGAGGGCAGAATAATGGGCAGTTGTTTTGCAGGCTGGTCAGAGGTCTCTGGAGAGGGGATCCTGCTAAAACCTTCCAGAAAACTCCTGTTAGAATTTCCACAGGAGTAATACTGAGATCCACCCGATTATGATCTGGCTGAGTTTTATGATTTTGTGCTATCTGGTTTATATACCAACTTCATACAAGGTTGAGTTATTTTGAAAGAGGGAATCTCAATTGAGAAAATGCTCCCACCAGATTGGCCTGTGGATGCAGTTGTGAGGCATTTTCTTGATTAATGATTAATATGGGGCCTAGCTTACTTACTGTGGGTGTTGGCCCTGGGTGCTGTAAGAAAGAGAACTCCGTAAACCCTAGGGAATAAGCCAGTAAACAACGCTCCTCCAGTGGCTTCTCCTCCAGTTCCTGCCTCCAGATTCCTGCTCTGAGTTCTTGCCCTGGCTTCCCTAAGTGATGGATTTATGAGTTGTAATATGAAATAAGCCCTTTCCTCCAGGAGATGCTTTTGGTCATGGAGTTTTATCACAGCAGCAGAAAAATACTAAGACAATGCCCTTTCCAGAGAAATAAATAGCCCAAACCAAAGCACACTTCCGGTTGTCAATATTTTTCCTTTTTTTTTTTTTTCCTTTTTTTTCTTTTTTTTCTTTTTTAACAAACACCCTGGAACTCAATGACAGTTCTTGAGGATCGATATGGTCCAGTGACAGTGAATTGATTGTTTCAACAGAGATCCTTAATGAGATTGTTCACACTAGTCAGGAGCTGCCATCCCCAGCAGATTACAACAATGACAATGGTGGAGGCCTGTGAATAGAGGAAGGGAATCAACCCTCCTGCTCATTTCCTTTTGAAAGCACCAAGCCCTAGCAGCCAGGCCTTCTTGTTAATTAGTTGTTAATTATTGGGACAGCTCTCGTGAAATGGTTTTTAAAGAGCTGGCCCAGTGGCAAAGAAAAGAACCTAGCACAAGAAACTCAATTCACCGGCAAGAAAGGGAGAAAAGAGCATTTACTCCGCACCAAAGAAATTCTAGCAACATATCCTTGGGGTACAAGACACGCGGTTGGTAGAAATGCCTTATGAGCACTGAAACACATGAATAGAAATTAGCAATCACCTACTTCTGTTTTTCTAGACCAGATGACACATATCACAGAGCAGAGATGACCTACCTAAAATCACACGTCTAGTTGGTGTCCCAAGAATGGAGTGAGTGCCAAGAACTCACCACCATCAGGTCCCGTGAAGGTGAGTGTTGGCCATTTGGTTTGAATCTTCTATGCATACAGAGCTTCTTGCCCATTCTTTTTCTTCAGTCTCCAGGAAGGCTGTGACAGATAGAGGTCAAAGCCACACATTGCCAGATGTAGAACTGCTGTGCACCACCGTAGCCAAATTCAACTGACATGTTAAAATTAATGTCTTTAAAAATTGAATGTTGTATGAACAGTTATGTCATTTGCTCCCCTCCTAACGGATAGCTAATTTGTTACATGTGTACATTTAAAATGTTAGTTTCTTTAACTATCTTAACATTTAAATGAATTTTTTGGCTTTTACATTTGTGGGGTGTGTGTGTTTGCATGTGCGTGTGTGTGCACATGCATCACAGTATACATGTGACCATCACAAAACAGTTTGTGGGAGTCATTTCTCTTGTTTCTCATGTATATGGGGCCTGGGAAATGAACTCAGGTTATCATGTTGGTGGTTAGCACATTTACCTGCAAGAATCCTCTATCTCATCGACCTGAAATTGTTGTGTTTTTTTTTTTTTTTTTTAAGTTTTTGAAGGTTCCTAATCTACAAAACAAGTGGCCAAGATCTTTTAACACCTCTAGTTGGAAAACATCATTTTAATAAGTGATAAAAGTTCACACAGAGCTAAGGCATAGTGTTCTGAAGGCAGTATTCTGTGTTGAATTGTAGAGTTGGCATATAATGAACTCATCCATCTAGGGCAGGTGCAGGCTACCTAGACACAAACTACTCTTGAAAAATGCTTCTGAAATAGTCATTGCTCTTTTTACTCTCTGTATTACCCATGCCTGTCTCTTTGGTAGCTCTATTATGTGTCTTTAATAAACATATTCTATCCAATCATCTTTTAATCTAAAATATTCAAATAGGGGTAAAGTTCTCAAATACATTTTTATCCTCCTTTGAAAAGTTGTTACAATTCAGAAAATAAAATACAGAAGTCACTGTAACATGAGATCTATGTAGCTCATGAGAATCGAAAGAGAAGATATATCTTATTCTTCAGGGAATGTCTCTGTCCCTCTCATGGCCCTTTAAATGGTGCCAAGTGTCTATCTGAGCAATGTAAGGATTTCTTGTTGTCTTATTTCTCTTCCAAGATGTGCTGTATCATCTCCATGTTCCTCAAACTTCGGATGCCTAAGAACCACTGTATGAGCTGATATTAAGTGTCTGAACACTCAGACCCAGAGAGTCTGACTCCCTGGAAGGCCTGGACCCTTTGATAACCTCTCAGGCTTTTGTTACAGGCCTTCCCAAGTACCTTAAATGCATACTTGCACCCGCCTCTCGGTTCTTGGTTTGATCCTGCCATTTGGGTCACTTATTATCGTGAGATGTCTTCGTATATATGCTCTTTTTAACCATCTGCCTCTCAGGATCTGCCTTCTTTGCCCTTGTCTCTTACAGAAAAGTGAGAAGGAAGCCAAGGGTGGGGGGTGGGGGGGTGGGCACGGGACCACACACCCATTCAGCTCTGCCCAGCAGAGGGACTTCTCTCCTAGGCTCTCTTACACTGCCTTTTAACATTTGTTATGAGAAAGCATAAGTCGTTTGGGGCCAATTCTGGTGAGTTGAACTTATTATAATCAAATGGATAGATTACTATTCAGAGTTTAAAGCAATGCATAATTATGATGCATAACCACTGATATTTTGACTTGGGCCACAAATACATCTACAGAGTCAACTGGAAAGTTTCAAAACATTCTCTGCAATGATGTCGGGCAGCATCATCAAGCTGCCCGACATGGACATGCAGGCTGCTTGCAACCTGCTGCTGTTCTAGGAGACTGGGCAGCTGTTATCTGGGTTGAGCATTTTATGAGTCGAGCACAGTGGGGCAGCATCTCAGCCAGGCCCATTGTTAAGTATTTATACTACTGGAATTTGTGTCTAACTTTTCTTCTGAAGGACAAAATTGCTGTAAATCTCTCAATCAGAGTAGTCTTAAAAGTACCAAATATCATGGACTAACAGTTACTTTTTGCAAGTGATGTGAGTCATCATGTGGCTCACATTTTAATGAAAGACCAAGCTTGTTTAACATGTGTCCTACAACATTGATCCCAGGCCTTAACTCATGACAGGCATGAATTCTCTATGCCATTGTGTCTACTATTACAAGCATTACCTTCCAAAGCATGTGGAGCCTCAGGAATTTAATACTCTGAATTCTGCAGCAAGAAGATGCCTTGAGCTGTCTTGGCCATATCCTTAGTTTGGCTTCCTCCAGATGGTAGTGTGCTGATGCATTTCCTGGTGTACACTCACGCTGATTATTTTATTCTTTCAAAGAATGTAATAAACTGCAGTTTGCTTGGGGTTTGGTGACAATTGAGTGGGCCGGGGTTTACAATCGAGAAAGAACACTTTAGCTTATAATAAGAAGCATATGAGATAGGTTCATGGAATGGGCTAAGGAAGTATTTATAAATAATTATATGTCTGAGTATGTGTTGTACACACACACACATATAGTTATAATACATGGAATTAAAATTAAATGCTGTTTGCTTGGTAATGCAAAACTATCACACCACCTAGGACTACATAACTTCTGACGTAGGGACTAGACACTGCTCGATTGCCTCAACCCTTCAAAGCCTGGGCTCTATCTTTGGAAGTGTCAAAAGCACTTGATTTAGATAGTAAAAGGAATGTGGTCAGTTCTTAATCATTCCCGACTTATCAGTGAAGCACTTGACACACCTGTGACTCCTGGGTGGGAACGGGCCCCCAAAGCCTCTCATATATCTGAGGTTCCCAGTTGGGGGACGGTTTAGAAAGGATTTGGAGATGTGATTTTGTTGGAGAAGATGTATCCTCCACTGGCCAGGTCCAGGCTCCCCCTCCCCTCCTCTCTCTGCCTGTAACTATGAGATTAGAAATGAGCTCTTAGCTACCGTTCTGATGCCATTACTGTCTGCTGCCTTGATACCATCCATGAAACTATAAGCAAGCCCCTGAGTAAACGCTTCCTTTTGTAAGTTGCCTTGGCCCTGGTATTTAATCAAAGCACTTGAACAGTAATTAAGACACCTCTTTTCATTTTGTTAGAGCATTATCCTGAAGCTGGTCTTCCTCCCATCTCCCTGATGGCACCATCTGTTAATGGCTGTTGCTCGTTCTTTCTCTTCTGGTGATTAGAATATGGTCCTTAGGCCCTGTCTCTGGCTATCCACATTCCCTCAAAGGTCAGGCTTGTGCATCCAATTGTTGTCTACTTTCTATATAGATGTATCAAATCTCAAATTGAGGTTATGCTAGCATCTCAAACCTTGTGCCTGTGTGTGTATGCATGTGTTGGGGGGGGGCATATGTGTGAATGCACACTCACCTGTGCATTTGCAGAGGCTGAAGTTCAGCATTGGATGTCTTTTCTATCCCTCTCCACCTTATTTTGTGAGACAAGGTCATTTGCTGAACCTGTAGCTCACTGATTGGCTAGACTGGCACACTGGGAAGCCTAATAGTCTCTTGTCTCTGCCTCTAGTGCTTAGATTATGAGTTTGCTTTTTACATGGATGGTGGGGGGGTCTGAACTCCAATTCTCATGCTCACACAGCAAATGCTTACCCACTGAGCCTCCCCAGCCACTAAAAATCTTCCTTCCTTTCTTTTTGCTGTTTATTTCTGCCTTAGTAAAAGGTAATTTCATTGGTCCTTACTCAACCCAAATCTGACTCTCCTTTTCTTACATATGCATGTTTGATTTGGATACTTAAGATTTAAATTTTTTTTCTCTGAGGGAAGCCAATGGCCATGAAAACATTCATCTACCAAAAAAGTAGGTTAAGTGGTAGGTGACTGAGAGCCCCACCCCCACCCAATAACCCATACCGTTTTGTCAATAACTGAAGCAGATCTGTCTGCTCATAACTAAGTTTTCACATGGCTACCACTTTAGTTAACATCTTGACTAAAACTTTATGAATAATTGGTTCCTAGGCACAATCACCCACTTCGTATTCTCATTTCTGACATTCTGGTGTACTGAAAGACCAAAACACTCTTACTGCTTGATGGCACTACTTTTGGAGAAGTTTGTACCTGGATTTGGTACATTGAAATGCTGCGCCAGAAATCTAAAATGTGAGTAGAATTCTGCAATCAAATAGTGAGCAAAACCCGGAAGACTTGTAAAGAGTATAAAGTAGGAAACTAAGTGGTTTACAGAGAGTACAGCTGTAGCTAATGGGGCATAAGAAAAATACCAATCCATATGATGGTGGGAAATTTAGTGATACTGCTGCCCGTGACAGAGTAAAAATGTACCTGTCAACATGGGGGCATCCATCTCAGGAGATTCCCAGGCAGGGTATTGAAGTGTATGAGTTTAGGCTTTTTATAAAACATAATATGAAATAAGTAAGCTAAAGGAAGAGCTATTAATTTTTTTTCATTTAGAGACAGAAATTCATGTCTTTGAAAGTTCCTAACTTCCTTGCTAGCACTAGACTTTAGAAATGGCTTCTAGGCAAAGATAAAATCCAAAGCCATCAGAGAAAAGCAGGATAAGGGGATATAGCCTACCTTGTAGTTGTAAATTGTTTTGTTAAGATCTGGGAAATATGCAGTGCCTTGGGGGAGCAATTGAGACAAGCAACAGAACTCCTAACAAAGTTAAAGGTGATGCCCCTGAACAATCCCTCCAGCAGCTCAAAATGACTCTTAGAAAACCTGTGGGCGTGGCCTGTAACCCACAGAGTGAACATCAGTCATATTTTCACGAAAGCCACAACTTTTACAGTCTTTCAACGCCATTTCTAGCATGGACTCAAAGAGATGAAAACAATTTAAAACAAAGAGGCCTCTGGACTCCAGGAAGAAGCAGAGAAAATACAAAAGCTGCAAACATGGGCCACCTTTCAGAGGAAAGAAGAAAGCCATGGACAGCAAATCCACAATCACAGAAGACAGAGCCAGGAACCTGTAGGAGTCTTAATCAAGAAAGGGTTCACATATGCCCTGATAAGTTCCAGTGTTCTGGTACATTGTAAGTATTTGACCCTTCTACTGGTTTAGTAAGACGCTGATTAGCCAGAAGGCAGACAGGAAGTGTAGGTGGGGCTACCACACTAAGAAAACTTTGGGAAGAAGAAGAGCAGAGCAGAGATGCTGGCAGACACAGAGAAAAGACCAGAGTGCTGCTCTGAGAAAAGGTACTAAGCCACTTGACTAATCATGGGTTGTTAGTTTAAGAGTTAATAATTAGCTAGTTATGTGCCTGAGCCATAGGCCGATCAGCATGAAATTAACATAAGCTTTGGGACTACTGGTTCAGATCTTGGAGTAAGTCCAGGGCAGAAGAAATTCATACTACAACAGTTAGCCTGTTTCTTTAGAGCATAGGCCATGAGAAAAAAAAAATTAAAATTTCTGTGAGGAACGAAAAGGGAATTGAAAAAGAATCTTGAGCTCAGTGAAAATGGAAACGCAGCATACTCAGCAAAAGAAATTCTAAGGAGGATTTTACAAGCATATGATGACTAAAATCGTAAAGCTGATGCCAGAGGATGAGAGTTTCTAGGGATGTGTAAGGGATCTTACATCTCTATGTGAAAAGCCACAAATCACTGACAGGCAAAAGGTGCAGCTAATGCCGCCCCATCTCTGAGATGGCCTTTGGTGACTGCATCTTCCTGGAAGTCATATTAATGTGTGAGCTCTTCCCCAGTGAGCCAACTTAGTCCATGGAACAGAGGATCTTGGAAGGATGGTATGTGACTCCAGTGACTAGGTTAGGAGTGGCAGCTTCGGCCTTGTTCGCTTGGATCTCTTGTTGTGGGAGAAGCCAGCTGCCATAATATGAGGATACCCAAGCAGTGGTATGTACCATATTCTCCTGAAATTCTTACAGAATAGAGATAAAGTGTTCAGTGTTTCATTAAGAAACTATGTTTAATGAAATTATTGTTTGTAGCAGTAGATACACAATACAAGGTTCCCAAATATTTAGAAACTAAAATCCCATGACAACGTTAACTAAAGTAGATACTTCTCATGTCATGGTGACAACATGCCTGGCAGAAACAGTTTTCAAAAGTAAACTTTTGCTTTTGAGAGTTTTGTTTGTATTTGTATAATCTAGTATTTTAATTACTTATGTCTCTGTGAGTTCAAAGCCAGCTTGGCCTACACAGTGGGTTCTAATACGTAGACTCTGTCTCAAAAAAAAATATAACAGAACAAAAAAAATTAGGAAAAAACTTGTGTGAAACCTAAAGAGATTTTTTTTTGAAGCTGCCAAATAAAACTGAAACTTACAAGACACAGTCAAAGAAGTTTTAAGAGGAAAGTTGGTGGTGATAAATGTCAATATTAAGAAGAGACAAAAAAAAAAAAAACCAAAACAAAAAACAAAAAACAAAACCAAGAACTCAAATGAACTGCCTAACTCAAAGAGCTAGAAAAAAAAGCAGGAGCCAGGTGGTACTGGCATGTACCTTTAATCCCAGCACTTGGGAAGCAAAGGCAGGCAGGTCTCTGAGAATGGGAAGCCAGCTTGGTCTACAAAGTGAGTTCCAGGACAGCCAGAAAATCCTGGCTAGGAAAAACAAACAAACAAACAAACAAACAAAAAAAAAAAAAAAAAGAGGAAAATTGATACCAAGCTTAGTAGAATAAAGTGCATAAGAAACAACATTAGGGCATAAATAAATGAACCAGCAGCTATAGAACCAACATGCTTGTACAAGTTACAGAGTCAATCATCCCATGGATATCTCAGAGTAGAAATAACATTGATCCAGTAGCCATGGCAACAAAAGAAGCAGAGCAACACAATGACAACTAGATTTATAGTGATGATAATGAAGCTGCTGACAATCTGGATGGAAAGATACTCAGAGTATCCTCACTGGGGATTCTAGCCACTGCTTCCTGATCCTTCCCCCAGCTACAAGTGATCTTGGAAGATGCTAAAGTACATAGGAGTGGAAGAGTGATTCAGTGATGCAGTTTTCATAGCATCCTTATCCATGATAGGTTGGTACTTTACAGTGATACAGGCATCACCTCCATTCTGTAATAACCTTTCATCCAGGCTCCTGTAAAGGAACTCGGTAATAGTAACTGGTTCACAAGGCTTGACTTGGGTGTGTTACTGTAGTCTGTCCCATAGATGTTCGTTTATATCTCCTCAGGAGAAGAAACACAATAAACAGAAAAGATAGTGAAACTGGAAGGCTCTCTCTCTCTCTCTCTGAAAAGATAGAGTTAACAAACTTTTACCTAGACTAATAAAGAGACAAATAAGCAAATAATGTCATAAACTAAAGAGAAGGTGTTATAATTGGTACTACAGAAAGACAAAGGACAACAATGTGAAATTATACCCAACAAGCTGGGTGACACAGAAGGGACTGACAGATTTCTAGAAACAGCTTAGTAGGATTGAGCTACAAAGAAACAGAGACTGGCCAGATTAGCAGCCCAGTATGGGGACAGTACCATCACCTGGGTCTCACTCTGGCTTCCTGGTTTTTGTGATCTCACTTGACCTAATGTAGATGCTAGGTAAGGCTCATTTCAGAGTAACTCTCATGGGGTGACCCTAGACCATCGCAGGAGAGACCAGTATGCCAAGCTACACATTTAGAATGGCTCATGGTAATCTCTAAAGTCTCTAGAACAGGCAGCTTTCCTGAGGGTCATTTTCCTGCTCAAGTGATTGACAGGCCTATTTAGATGAACTCTTCAGGGAAAGGACAATAACATGTCTTTGTTCTTTACCAGAAAGCCTCTTACAGTCTTAGGATCTTTTGAGCAGTCTGGGTAGTCATTTATCTTCCCCGTGGTCAGAGATACAACTCATCCTGTTCTTCTGACCAGAAATCATGTGGCAACACAGATTAGCAAAAAGCAAAGAGAGAAACTATAAGAAGTAGCCATGCTTTACCGGAAGTAGAAAGGTGTTCCCTGCCTGGGCTTCCAGGCCCACTATGTCTCCCTCTCTCCCCCATGTGTAGCTTGTAATCCTTCTATCACAGTATCTTAGATCTTGAGGTAACTGTGAATTTTATCCCCACTTTTACATGCCTCAAGAAGGCCAATTATGTTTCTTCCTTTTAAATCAGTGTTGCAAGATGGGGCCAAAAGCAGATTATTAAGGAGAGGACCCATCATCAACAACCTTCAAGCTTGCTCATTTCTAAGTAGCCATAACAGTATTGATAACCATAAACCTCCCAGCAACAACAGAAGTCCGGAACTACAAGCTTGTGGTAAAGTGCAGAGAGGGGGTAGGGCAAGGACAGAAATGAGCCCCTGTCCCAACTTTGCATCTACATTGAAGTCGTTGTGATAAGATGAATTTAACCCAAATGATCCAGCTTGAAAACATCACTACAGTACATCTAATGCCATAAAATCCCTGAAGTAGAGGCCAGACATGGCACGCCCCCACTGTGAGAAAAACAGCAGACCTGGAAGCTTGGCCCCTCCCTCCTCAGGTGATGAAAATTACTGCAGCAGGACCTTGCAAGCCTCTCTCACTTCCTCTCTGCTGCTCAAGAGAACTGTGAGAACTAACAGTTGATCTGAAAGCAACCATGATTTGTTACAGAGGTGCAAGCTTGCAGAGAGACCTGTGAAATCCCACAAAACACAGGAAGTCTCTTAAGTCGGCTGGATTGGACTGGTGGTAAGGCAGCTGATATCTTCAAAACCTGAGAGCCTTCAGAATCCTTCTTGGTAAGGAATGTCATCTACAAGGGGAATCCCTACCTCACCATTTACACAGAGTTAAAAGGAAATGCAGATTTAATCATTTGGTTTCTGTGTGACTTTCAAGTCAAAATGAAACTAGAATGTGACTATCAGAGCGTGTGAACCTTTTTGGTATGAAGCCTGGGTTCCCCTCTGACTGCTGTGGTGTGTAGAGGATTGTGCATAGTAATAGCAGTGCCCACGCTATGCAAGGTCTTTGCATCAACTCTCAAGATGCTGATGCTCAGAGCTGAGCTGCAGAGTGCAGCAGCTCATTGCTAGGTTTGGAGTA
Organism: Phyllotis vaccarum; assembly: GCA_033318265.1. Classification (NCBI taxonomy): domain Eukaryota; kingdom Metazoa; phylum Chordata; class Mammalia; order Rodentia; family Cricetidae; genus Phyllotis; species Phyllotis vaccarum. Next base: position 107,837,192 of record JARWLC010000001.1, on the reverse strand, counting down.
ATATGTGAAAATGACTTCTGTTTGCATTCTGGTCCTTGCGAATGGATTCACTTCAAACAACTATTTAATACATTAAATAGTCAGAATGCTGCTTAGCAGTAGTGTAACTCTAGGTTCAACCCCAGTACCATGAAAAATCTTATTTTATATATGCATGCACATACATGCATACACACACATATATTCTCCTTTGGTAACTAAGAGTTAGATCGTATGTTTTTTATTAAAAATAAGAAACAGAACAGAGGGACAATGACCAACCCAAACATTACCAGTGTGGTCTTTCATAAATATGTTATCTCCATTTAGAAGCCAACTAGCCATTTGGTGCATCCTCCATCTCTCCTCCAGCATCTGATGGCCCCAGTAGCACATGCTATAAGAGAGTCTTAGGTGTTCCAAGAAGTGTTTATAAGGTATGTAGTGGAAGTTGAGGACAACTGGAAGTTGTGGGTGAAGGCTCCACAGATAAAGGTATTTGCTGTGCAAGCCTGCTTACCTGAGCTGTAGTTTCAGGTCCCACATAAAGGTGGAGAAGGGGAAATATCATAAAGTTGTCTGACGGCCATGTGCATGCCGTGGCATTCGTGCCTCCCCCTACACCTCTCATCTATCTGTCTGTCTATCTGTCTTTCACACACATACACACCAACACACACACACAGACAGCCACACACATATACACAATACACACAATCTCTCTCCTCTCTCTCTCTCTCTCACACACACACACACACACATACACACACACACACACACACACACACACACACACACACACACACATACACTTTTAAAAAATGAAAATGGTACCTGAGGTCAATCCCCAAAATCCTGTAAAACATTCAGCCATGTGATGTGTGCTTGTAATTATAACACAGGGAAGGGAGAAATAGGCAGATCTCTGGCTCTCAAAAACCAAGGTGGATATCTCCCAAGGAAGGACACTTGAAGTTGGCTTCTGGCCTCCACATACATGCACATGTGTATGTCCATATACCCAAACCCACATGAACATATAGACACAAACACTATTTTATATCAAATATACCAGAATTTATGTAATTTAAAGCTCTCCCACAAAGAACAGCAGGCTTTATTTTTTTCTACTATAATCTATACAACGACTATATGAATACAGGCTTTTAGTGTTCTTCTGTGCTTAGCTTTATTTCCTTACTATAAATTTTGAAAATTTTTGCAATGGTTCATAATGATTCATAACTAACTTTGCTTTTTTTATCATGAATTAAAAGCTATGTATAAAATATCAATTATGAAAACAAACTTGGGGGCCAGCCAACATGATTATCCATCTTCCCAATGTGGTCACACTGGTCAAATCATCTCCTCGTGTTTCCACCATTACTCATTTTGGGTTTTGGTTGGGGCAGCCTTGCTTATTGATGTTATCAGGAAAGTGACACTTGTTGGGAATCAGTCACTCACAGGAACTTGACCGCCATGGGAGAGGAAGGATGGAATGGCCCCAGGCAGCCGCTGGGATTGCTTATGTGTCGGGAGCTTGACTTGCTTTTTCACGTTGGACAGCACTGTCTACTTGCAGCCACTATTTGGTGAAGGAAGGAGACAAGTGCTTGGCCTCTGTGGGCCCCAAGGTCTTCACTAGGGTAGTATGAGTCCTGTTCCATCATCAGTGACCAGAGCCCTTCCTGCCCCTTTCCCTTGTCATTTTAACATTCTTTTGAACTCTTTGGGGTCCTTTTCAACTAATTTGAATTTCTGTCATTTGTCTAATAGGAAATATATATTGGGGAGGGGCTCTTCTGAGCCATTAGACTCTTTTGAGCTATGTGGACATCTGTTTGTCAGACAGCTTTGTCTTTGGGGCTCTTTCAAGCCAGTCTGGCCTTATTTTGAGCTATTTACATGTGTGTTGGTATGACACAGAAGCTTGAATTCTGTACCTATGTGTTAGTCAGGAGCAGGGATGGCTTATAAGGTACAGAGAGACAAGAGACAAGGATATTTGGAAGATTGCTATTGTAGTTTCTGTAACCATGGAAATGCTAAGTCAGCAGCAGCATCAGCACCACCATCACCACCAGTGGGGGGGCAGTGCATGGGGGGGTCCAGCTAACTAGTGTTTTATAAACTTATGATGATTTACCTGAAAATACTCTTTGTTTTCATGTAATGTTTTTATATGTCATTTGTTGAATTAGCTTCTCACTCTGGGTCTATGGTGATTGATTTGATGGGTTTTTAAACTATGGGATGGCAGCAATGGAATGATTAGACATTTGTCTAAGAGGGGCTAGAGAGACACTTAGTGGGTAAGCGCACCAAGGCTGATGCCTTGAGGTGGATCCCTGGATCCTACACGATGAAAGAGAAAGGGCACTTACAAGTTGTTCTCTGACCTCTATGAGTGGGCATGGCCCACATGTGCTTACACACACACACACTACACACATGCACACACCCATTCACACACTACATACACACGCGCACACACACATTCACACACTACATATATGCACACACATACACACTACGCACATGCACACACATATACACACACACTACACACATGCACATACATACACATACACTACACACATGTACACACATGCACACACATACACACATACTCACACACATGATAACTTGTAATAATAATAACAAAATTCCACAAAACAGAGATTTGCTTAATATGTCCAATTCCTGGCATAGGAGAAACCCGGCAGTCCAGAGGTGCTTGATGGGTCAACATGGACCCTGAGCTACACCAAACCATTTGGTAGTGAGACAGGGTCTGAAGGGACCTGAAAACAGCGTGGGACAAACTTCACCTGTCCCTACACCCGCAAGCTAAACTTGCTATTGGCACACCTGATTTGAGGGGCGTGTGTGTGTGTGTGTGTGTGTGTGTGTGTGTGTGTGTGTGTGTGATAGTATTGTATACAAGCTTTTAACTTTTTTTTTTTGCTCCCTCCCCCCCAACTCTGCTGTCTATCTGTGTCAGAACACAGATAGAGGTCCACATACTGACCAGGTCTAGCTAAACCGCAGGCATTCAAGAGTTACGATAAATCTGAGACGGCAGAAACTTGCTGATCATTTCAATGCTAAGCTACTGATACCTGCTTAGGGGCTGACAAAGGCTTCAGAGAATTTAGCCACATGAACAAATGATTGTCACCAATTTTATCCTGTTGTAGGTATTGCTTGGACCTGCTCTCTTTTAAAGTATAGTTGGGATTACGAATATGTTTTCATAAATAGCAAATGTACAGAAAACTACACTGGCTCCCTTCCTGGGACTCTGAAAGGAGAAGTCAGTTCTAAGATTCTAATTCCATATGTAGAAAACAAAAAGAATTTAAATTGTGCTCTAATGAGAAGGAACATGAAAAGGGTAATAATATGCTTTATATTATTAAGAAATTATCATCTACATTCAAAGCTTTATAAGAGACTTTCCAAAATTTAAGCATATCTAGAGATTTCTTAAAGTCAAATGTAATCCAATGTAATGCTCATCAAGGCAATCACTAAGGTTTCTGCCAACTGTCAGGCTTTTGAATACTCAGGAAACTAAGTCTTAGCACAGTCAAGTTTTGTTTAAGCATCTCCCTATGCTAAAGCCCTTTGAATGACTATTATTTTAGGGTGATCAGTATACGCAGTATCCTATGAGTCAGGAGTGTGGGTGCAGACCTGCAATCCCAGAACTTAGGAGGTGGAGGCAGAAAGATCAAGCATTCAAGAGTATCCTTAGCTACCTAGCAAGGGCATCCTGGGCTACATGAAACCCTCTCAAAACACAACTCCAAACAAACAGCACTGTGAACCCAGGAGAGGAGTGGGTAGACCTGTGTGTGTGAACTTTTATTTGAAAGTTATGCAGATGTTTGCACAGTTAAGAACACATAAGTTCAATATGTGCAAAATCACTGACCCTCCTTTGTAATATAATACAAAGTTTGTCTAGACTTTCAACATATAAAATGACCAATAGAAAATCTGAAGTGTCTGTTATTTGCAGGTGCAAGCATTCAGGTGAAAAACCAGCCATTTGGGCTGGCCTGCTACTGAAGCTGTGGTCTGCCTTTGTTTGCTTTGACTACTATGTTCTGTTGTATACAAGAAACACACTCACCAGTCAGAGTGAGTCTGCCTGTGGTCATGAGCACCATCCCTAACTCAGTAAGAGGTCTGAATTTTTTATTTCTGTCAGTGCTATGGACCTATTATTTTACTGAGTCAGAATCTGGATTTTGTTTCAAAGACCGAAGCTGGATCACTATATAAAGGGCTTCTGTGTACATGCAGGGTGAATCATTTCTGGCTTCTTCGTTTGTTGACTGGGCTTGGGTTCCTCTAGTCCAGTGGTTCTCAACCTTCCTAATGTGGGACCTTTTAATACAGTTCCTCATGTTGTGGTGATCCCCAACCATAAATTATTTGCTACTTATATATAAAAATATATGGTACTCAATAACTATGATTTTGCTACTGTTGTGAATTGTAAGGGGTTAAATATATGACATGCCAGATATCTGATTTGTGACCCCTGTGAAAGAGATTCCATCCTCAAGGGATAGTGCCCCACCTGTTAAGAACCTCTGATATATGAGCCTTCTTAAAAGAACACTTTCCCATGCTGGTGTCCTCCAAACTAGAATGATTGGTGGCATTAATGTCTTCCAGGCTAGCGTTCCCATGTTCCTAATTATATTGCAAACATTGTCTTTAAGCAAAAGTTACACAGTCAGATACTACATTCCAAGTAATATTGCTGCAATCATTGGTCACTGGTCACCTAAGGATTACATCTGTGAACACATATGTCCTCTTTATCTAGATAGCATTTTTATTTACTCTTGTTGTCCTCTCATAGATCCTTAAAGGACAACTTTAGGGGCTGGAGAGATGGCTTAGTGGGTACAGGCCTGATAACCTGAGTTTAATCCCCAAATTCCAAAGATGGCAAAAAGAAACAGCTGCTAAGGGAGTTGTACCCTTACCCCCACAGGGGCATTGCTGTGGCACTGGAGGCCATACAGACACACATACACACAGAGATGCACAGACATACACTCACCACACACACACACACACACACACACAGATGAATGACTGCAGTGAGTGCTCCTTCCAAACTAGGTTTTTCTTAAGTGTTGGCTTTTATTGATTATGGTTCTCTTTTCCTTGTAGAGCAGTGAAAGATGTTGGCTGACATTCAGCAGAATTTCAAGGTGTTTTTGTTTTTGTGAGACAGGGTTTCATATATTCCAGACTAGCCTCAAACTCCCTATGTTGCTGTGATGACCTTGAACTTCTGACCTTCCTGCTTCTGCCTTTCTAGGTTACACACATGTGCTAACACTCCCAGTTTTTGTGGTCTGGGGAGTAGGCAACAGTAGCACCTGAGTTACACCCTCAGCCTGTATATTTGCTTTTTTGATACAGGGTGTTGCTATATAGCCCTGGCTGGCCTAGAATTGCTGGCCTGAAAATTGCTGCAATCCTCCTGTCTCTGCCTCCACATGACAGAATCTCAGTCATTCACCACCACATCCAACAGAAGTACAGATTCTAAGAAAATAAGCCAAGCACTATTTGCTTGAGTTGCAAGGCAACCACCTACAGAACAGACAAAAGAATGCAATGAGCCTCAGGTGAGGTGAGTCTCAGAGCCACTGTCCCGACCTCTTAGCCTCTTGAACTTGGCCCATGTGGGTCTTACTGGCTCCTAGTCGGTTGTTTGTTACTCAACCTCTTCAGCCACCATTTGAGGACAGGTCTCACCAATCAGGACAGGACAAGGACAGCAAACATTGTCTCAGAATTCTAGAATCATTTAGAGAGTCCAAACAAAGCCATCCTTAGCATGATGGCTCACATCCATCATTTCAACTCCAGAGGCTAGTGCAGAAGGACCAAGAGTTCAAGGCCAGCCTAAGCTAGGTACATAGTAGTAAAATAACTTCAAAGCCAATTACCAGTTGGAGACACCACTTTCCAAAATAAATTAAAGCTTAGAGGCTATGCCAATGTGTTTCTTATGTGTGGCTGCCCAACACTAGGGCCCTTCCGTCAGAATTCATTGTTAGGAGTTCATACTCATGGAGCTATTTAAAAAGAAAGATGGCTCCCTATTGGGATTTCCCATCTCTTCCTTTTTATGTCTTCTGTCTTTGATGCCCTCCTGTGTTCTGCTTGACGTGGTACTTCTACATTCAGAGTTAAATCTTTTTACCATCACAGCTTTGCGTTCTTCATCCATCACTTAGGCAGGATATTCCAATTTCTTCATGAATGAGAATATTGTAACCCAGGAGGGAAACTGTAACAGGCTCCTATCAGTTTTTCTCACTGAGGAGCACTGGGGTAACTAAAATCATGAGGGAATCAGAATCTCTGCCTTCTTTCTCTCTGATGCTGGCTGAAGCTCTGCTTGATTCTGTGAAGACATGTTAACCACTCAGGAAGTATCTGCCTACTTAACCAGCTTCATTCCATATCCACGCTGAAGGCGCAGAGACAAGTCCTCATCCCGAACCTCTCCTCCTGAGTCACGGGTTCTCCAGGAGCAACAGGACTAGATGATAAATACCTCTGTAACAAGGGACCGAAACTATCTTCAAGCAATGAGGCAGCAGAACAGACCATCCCCAGGATGTGAACAATTACCTGTGTTGAAGAGCCTACACCCTGGAACAGATCATCTTGTAGGAACCAGATTGGTCTCCTTAATGCCAGATGAGCAGTTTTTATGTAACCACCTCTCAGGACCAGAACAGTGACAGAGATGGACTGTCTACTACTTGGCCCTTCAACAGTCTTCCCTCAACTGTAAAACCTAATGTTCATTTCTGTGCCTCAAAATGCAATCTGGGGCCACTGGATACTTCCTTTGTTTGTCTCTTCTGTGACTGATTAAATTTCCATCTCTGTTTTCCACTAATCTCTTTAAAAAAATTTAAATGTAAAATCCCCCCCCCCTTTTTTTTTTTTTGCAAAATCCAGTACTGGGGCTGGGTGTGTAGGCTGTTGGCAAAGTGCTTGCTTAGTGTACACAAAGTTCTGAGATCAATCCCTGGGTCCAGTCTTCAGCATCGCCTACACCAGACATGGTGGCTCACACCTGTAACCCCAGCACTCAGGAGGCAGAAGCAGGAGGATTGAAGACCAGGAGCTCACGGTCATCCTCCACTATATTCTAAGTTTGCACCCAGCAGGGACTAGAGACCCTGTCTTAAAAACAAACAAAATCCAATGACCAAAGTCACTGAAGCAGGCCAACCCCATTGAAGAGAATATAGACTATGGTAGTAGTCTCCAGGATGCTTAGGGAGAAAAATGTCACCCCGACCTTGTGAGTCAAACCAGTGAGGTTGGGGGAAATTTGGCTGCTATGGCCTTGAATGTGGTGAAAACAACTTAAAAAAAAAAAAAATCAAAAACAAACCAGCAAGTTGCATAATATAGTAATTGGGTTCTACCTTCTTAGGAGCTGAAATGAGACCACAGTCACGTGACCTAACCATCAAAAAATGGCAATGTTTCAGCAGGAAGGACGTGGCTTTGCAGGTGGAGAGTTTGTTTTTCAAAGCAAGCTTGACCTATAAGGGCGGTGTTACCCTTTTGCTCTTGGTTACAAGGGCAGCAGAGGACTGAAATCTGGCTCTTCACCCACTAAGTAGGTTTCAGATCCTTCCACTGTCCTGCTGCCTGTGGAATTTCCTAGCGGGAGCCTTTTCTTGCAACCTGTCTACCCTGAACATGTGGTTTTTAGTATCCACATTAGAGCCTGTGGGTGACACCCACCTAGGATCTGTTAGGCTTAGCCGTCCTTGGAAGTCCTTTGTGACCTTGACTGGCCAGAGAGTGGTAGAATGCTCAATCATTGCTTCTCCAGGGTCAATTCCGTCTCTAAAATTCCAACCCCACCTCTGTGACACCTGCTTAATGAATTTTCAAGTTCTGCCTTAAAATGGAAGACACCAGGTTTCAGATCACTGGGGCTCCCTGTGTACCTCCCTGCAGTCACTCCCAAACTCTGTAGCGTCTTTTTTTTCTGTTAATACTTTACTACAACCTCTCAAAGAGATAAACATCTTAGTTTAGCTGCCCACACTGGTAATGACATTGTCACTAGAAGAGACAATCTTGCATTTGAATACTGCCTTTTCTAATACAAACTGGTTCTCCCCATTTGCAAATTGTGGTAGCAGAAACAGGAACCTCCCCTCCCTGCAGAGAGTCTGGGAAAGACTTCATATGAAGTATGTGGTATGTTTTATGTATTCTACGAATGTCAGTTCTCACTGATATTAGGCATTTGAGACATCTTTACCCCTGCCTCACACTTTGAGGTCCAGAGTGACTTTCTTCTGCTTAGGATGGGGATATTTCTGTTTATCTGGTCTATGGTTTTGGTTCTGGAGCCACCTGCTCAGCATGGTAGGAGTTGGAGGAAATGGTCATTGGAGAAAAATGAGGATAGAGAAATCCTTCCCTGCATCCTCCTTCCCCCCCCCCCCCCCCACCTCCCCGGAGGAATTTTGTGCATCACCTCAGGTAAACCTGTTCTCAGAGAGAAAATAAAAACTGCCATGCACACTTGAGTTCTGGCTCAGGGCTTCAGTCCCTTAGCAAAGTAGAAGGTGCAGAGCCCACCCCCTCACTTGGGGGACTTCTTTTCTCAGCATCTGTTTAAATAATGACACATGTTATTAAAAGATTTCTTTCTCTCTCTCAAACACACACACTCTCACACACACACCCACAAACACACACACTCACAAACACACTCACACACATACACACACTTACTTGCACTCACACACTCCACACACACAAACTCTCACACACATACACACACTCACACATACACACACTCACTTGCACTCACACACTCCACACACACACACACACACACACACACACACACACACACACCCCGCTCCTATCTTGGTTTCTCTCTGAATGGAGGTAGAAAACTAAATGGTAACTAAATCCTCCAATCCAAGGAGAAGGTTCTAGGATCTGGATTCCAGTCCTACAATACTGCAGAAGGGCAGGGACCCGGAGTCTGAAAATTCGAATTCCAGTCCTCATCCATTCTTCATGAATGCTGTTATTTTGCCTTGATCATCCATGTTTGGGAAGCAAGAATACTTACTTACTAGGCCTCCATGCTTACTGAAACATCTTGCCAAACAATGAAATGTCAGCTCAGTTCAACCACTAAATCTTAACTACATTTCCCCAGGAAATAGTGGAGGCAGAAGAAATTGTTAGATGACATCATAGGGATATGATCAACAAACAGCATCTAAACCATGAGAGATAGTGCAGGACAAAAGATTCACTTTCTTTCACAAATGAATGGCATGGATCCAGGGGCCTGTGGGTTAGGGATTTAAGAGATGTGACCAAATGTAATGTGTAAACTTCCAATTTGTATGAACCAACTGTAAAAATACATTACAGAGTCAATTGGATACCTGAACAGCTGAATAGTAGTTGAATTTTTAATTGATATTTAAAAGTAATTATATTTTTTAGATGTAACATTGTATTTAGCCAGAGTTCTCTATAGGTACAGAACTGACACAATGACTATGTAATTATTAGAGTGGTTTTCAGGCTGTGGTCCGAGAGTTCAATAGTGGATATCTCCTGATAGAAAGACCAAGGATCTAGTAGTTTAGTCCATGAAGCTGAATGTCTCAGCAGTCCCCATCTGGTGCTGTGTTGCAGGATATTCAATCATACTATAAACCCCGAGTTTGTATTTGTATTAAATAAAGTCAACTTTGGGTCAGGAAGCTGAATTATCAACTAGCTGACAGTCATCATAGAGAGTAGAGATGCACAGGAAGTAGTAGGGAGGGGCTTAGAATAGTATGGATACTTTTGGTGGAGTGGAAGGGATCTCTTTCAGAGATGTGGGCAAAGAGAGATCTGCTAGTTGCACCTAAGTCTTTCTGAGCTAGCAGGTTTTCACCCCAGCCTTTGACTCCTGCATCTTATTGATAAGTAGAACAATAGACATTTAATTAAAAGCTATATTTGCTCTCAGCAAAATGGTCTGTGCCTATGGGAACAGAATTACTTCCAGAGAAGCAGGCCAGTGACTGTGGAGCCACATTTGTTGGATAAAACAGCAGCAGATGAAAGCACAGCCCCTGTGTGGATGAATAAACAGTGCTGGAGACCAGGGAGGTCCTAGAGCTGCCAATCTTCAGTCCACACGGGAATCCTGAAGAAGGTTCTAGCATCATTGAAGAAATGGCTCAGGCGCAGGATAGATGAACTTGTCAGCAAGAGTGAAGGCAAGTAGGCAAAAAGCCAAAGCTTCCTTCTCCCATGTTCTTTATGTGGGCTATCACCAGAAGGTATCTCTCAGATTTGAGGTGGAACTTCTGACCTCAAGTGACCCAGATTTAGAGTAAGTCTCTTCACTTCAAATGATTCAATCAAGAAAATCCCTCACAGGCATGCCTACCTGCTTGGGTTTTAGCTGGTTCCAGATGTGGTCAAATTGGCAACCAAGATTAGCCATGGCACACTGGACTGCTGTTTTAACAGTCCTTTCTGGAATACATATTCTGTGTGCATAACAGTACTTACTTCAAAATAGTCCAATAAAAAGCAAAACAGGGTGATACATGAAGCAAGACTGGCTGGTCAAGACAAAGATTGCCGATAGTAGATCAGTTCATGGGGATTTATCGTGTTTTCCTTCCTTCTTTTGAGGCAGCTCTCATGTTGCTCAGGCTGGCCTTGAACTTTGTATGTGTGGAAAGATGCTCTTAAATTTCTGATCCTCCTGCTTCTACCTATTGATTGTTGAAATTATAGACAGGTACCGCCATGGCTGGTTCTGCAGTGCTAGGGATTGAACCCAGGGCCTTGTGCACTCTACCAGAGCCCTCTACCACCAACTAAGCTGTGTCTCCAGTCCCATCAATATTTTCCTAAATCATCTTTGAAATGTTCCACCATGAAGAGGTAAAGAGTACTCAAAAGGTGGGTTTAGATCAAGGAGACTGCCCAAATCTTTTGCTTATTGAATCAGCTAAACTTTGGTGCATTTTCCTCACCTTATGAAGTGAACCTGTAGGCACCTGTCCTGGTACAAAGTACCCAGGCAATGTTAGCTCTCTCATTGAAACAACAAAAGGTTATTTGTTATTTTCTGCAGTTCTTCCCAACTATGAGACTGATTCCAACTGTCTTTTACATCACTTATTAGCCTTTTGTTTTCTGAACTTCTACCCATGGGCCTTTCTGGGAACTGCTGCTTCCTCTAGACTTCACCTCCGTTGGCCTGGGGCATCTGGACACTTTACTGGGGAAGCCAGGTGTCAGTCCCATAGGGCGTGTTGGACCCATTCCTGGGTTGGCAGGTGCAGGTTTCTGGTTTCTTCACCAGATCACTCAGTGGCTGGCTCTTTTTTCCAGTGGCTTCCTGTCACCTGAAATGAGAGCTCACAGCTTCAGGAGGAAGGTAGAAATTTGAGGTGGAGAAAGACAAGTCAGATGTAAGATGCAATTACACCCTGACTCTGAGGCTCCTCAACGGTCCCACCCTGTGCCTAGGGAGAAGTCTAGAGTTAGGGTGGGGAGGTGTTTATCTCATCTCTGTTTCTCCCAGGCTGTGCAGCATTGGACAAGGTTCTTGACTTTACTGTGTCTATTATTATTATTATCGTTATTATTATTAGCTCAGAGCAGTTTTTGAGAACACAAACTCCAGAGCTGGCTCTGCTTTATGTTAACTATGTCCCCTTGGACCTCACTGTGGCAGCTGCCTCACTGGTAAAATGGGAATTGAAACAGGACCTGCCTCCCGGGATGTTAAAATGGAATGGCATCTTGTGGGGGATGCTCCCTGAGGGTTACTGTTACCATCTCCATCAGGACATTGTTTCTTATCAAGTGCTTTGAGGGTTCACTTGCAGGCTTGGTACCTCACTTCCATGTCCACTCTGGCATCCATCTACCAGGAATCAGGCCCAGCCAGCAAGTCCAGTGAATGAGTCCAGAGAATGAGTCATAGACCAGGGTCATGCAAGGTCAAATACTGCTACCCCTTTCTGAGTTTTAGCTCTTTCGTTCCCTGGAAAGTGATTGTGAACTCTAGTACTTCTAAAGACAAGGATTTGGGTGGGATGAGTCAGGAGTGAAAGAAGGAAGGAGAGCAATAGACCCAGAGACCTAGGGAACACAAGGAGGGAGGTGGCACTGGGACATCCTTGATTGTCCCTGTGTTTCTCTTTGTAGTGACAACGCCACCCCCCAACCCTTTCAGCTTCTACTCATTCCACAGTAGTGCATGGAGCCTAGGAGGCATGAGACACTAGAATGAAACCAAAGAACTCTGGGAGGTCAGAATGGCAGAAAGCAACTCTGCATCACAGGTTAGTTGCTCTGGGGAAGCCTGATGAAGAGATGTGATTCAGACACTGCTGGGCCAGGTTCAACCATCTGTATTTTCCCCCAGGATCACAGGAGTCAAACTGAGCTGTTGGCCTCAGCTAAGGCTCTAAATCTACTTCTTAAGTTAACCCTAATATCCATTAACACACACACACACACACACACACACACACACACACACACACACACACACACACACACACACACACACACAGTAGAATATAGAATTGCAAATTGCAGGAAAGTTGGGGGGCAATCAGCTCCTGTAGTTCTCCTCTGGGTGTTGAGAAAGATCTGGAATGGAATTTGCTTCACGGGGATTTCCAGGAGCAGAATCCTTTCAGCCTGTTTGCACTGAGCCAGGCTGTTTCACATGCGTGAGGAGGCGATGCAGGCAACCACACCCAACAACACAAAGTCATGGGTCCAAAGTGTTTGTCACCACATCCCAGGAAAGGTGCCAAGCCAGAAACAAAGAGAAAAATAATCCAGAGCCATATCCCCAATGCCCAGCTAGGCCTTTGAGATTAGTATTTATTTTAAAATGTAGATTTAAAAACAACAAAAAAATGAGTCAAAGGATCAGGTAATTTCATATAATCTGGCCATATAGGACAATGGTTGGAGGGAGATTTCCCCTTTTTAGAAAGAAAGATTTGTTGGAATGGCAGAGCCATTCTCCACAATGAAGACCACAGGATGTTTAGTGTAGAGAGGATACAATGATAACATTAGGGGTCTCACACTTGAGAAACAGAATACATTCCCATAATCGGGCAGCCTGGTTTTCAATGGCGGAATGGCAGTGTGAGGACATTTTTGGAGGTAGGTGAACACAGTTGGGTCTGAAAAGGCATAGGGAGTAGAGGAGAGCATTAGCTGTGTTCTCTTGAGAAAAATAGCTTATGAGTCAGATGTGGTGCATGCCTGTAAAGCCAGCATTTGGAGGCAGAGGTAAGAGGCCCTTTAGCTCCAAACTGGTTTGGAATTTCTACATAATGTACACACACAAAAATATAGTGTCTGCCATGGTGGTGCATTCCCTTAATCCCAGCACTCAGAAGAGAAGCAAGTGAATCTTTGTGAGTGCAAGGCCAACCTGGTCAACTTGGTGAGTTCCAGGACAACCAACCAATCAACTAAAATTTAGGCTAGAGTCTGCTGGCCCATTTTGTGCTGCTCTAATAGCATCATCCCACAGACTGGGTAAAGTTTTGGTATTGTTTTTTGCTTCCCAAGATAGGGTTTCTCTGTGTAACCGTGGCTGTTCTGGAACTTGCTCTGTAGACCAGGCTGGCCTGAAACTCACAGAGATCTACCTGCCTCTGCCTCCAGAGTGCTGGGATTAAAGGTATGTCAGACTGGGTAATTTTGAAAAAGAGAGATTTTTCACTGTTTTAGAGGCCAGGATAGTCAGTATAAAGAGAAGGGCATCAAGTGCCGGCCCTCATGCTGGGTCATCGCATGGCAAAAGACTAGAGAGAGCTAGAGAGTCTGGGAGTGAACAAGCAAGGGGGAGGTGCTGAGTAAGTCTGACACCCCCACAGTAGGTACCCACTCCTGAGGGCAGATTCTCTTACATCCTAATGACCTGTTATCAGTCCCCATGTCCTAACAGCACCAATACAAGGAAGATGAAGCTTCCAGCACATGGACTATGAGAGGCACACTCAAACAATAGCAAGGTCCTCACTCTCAGGCAAGATACTTCTATAGGTTTTTGAGTGATGTTTCAAGAATGTAGCTTTGTTTTGAGGTCATGTTTTCCTTGTTGCTGGTGGTTTTATTTTATTTTTTCTCAATGGTGAAATCTAAATGAGGCCATGAGGGTACATTCCAATCCAGTATGACTTACATGGAGGACATGAGCTAGAGACAAATGCAGAGAGAGTGTGGACACACTGTGAAGACACAGAGAATAGTCAACTATATCGAAGCCAAAGAGAAAGTTCTGGAACAGACTCATCCCTCACAAGTCCCAGAAGGGCTCTATGGTGCACAGAATCTTAGCTTCCCAGCATCTATTACCACAAAATGGTGAACTTGGCTGTTTGTGCCATTTTGTTACAACAGGCTGGGCCAAAGTCCAAACAGGCCAAAAGCGGATTCTGCCTACCCCAGCCTGACAGATGATCTGCCTTGTTCACACTGGGGAGCCTCTGGAGAGCCCAGCCCTGTTTGGGGTTCTTTCTTCAACAAAAACCCATAGCCAGTGGGAGGGGTGGATCTATGTGATCTACCTACCCGTGACCCCTGGGTTCATTGGGACTTTTTTTTCTAGGCAGGTCTTTCTCTGTAAAGATAGTTGGCAACCCCCATCATTGGGGACAAAAATCCAAGGAGGCTCTTGCAGAAGCCTTCATGGTCTGGCTTGATTCTTCAGGAACTTATGGAGTCAGCCTATCCCACTGAAGCCTCCACAGTGTCAACTCTCAGGTTCTCTTCTTCCTTGTGGCCCAGCTGCTGGCTCCACAACCATCCTTGGGGTTCCCGGGCAAGAGGCAAATTGTTTATGCAAGGCTAAGGCCACGTGAAGAAAACCAATTCAAAACACACACATGCCCTCCACTTACTATAAGGCTGGGAACCAATAATAGAACAGTTGTATTTTCATAATCAATAAAATTAAAAAATGATTACTGATGGAGAAAAGAACCTGAAGAAATCAGATGATGATGGGAAAGAGATTTAGGCAATATTTTTTACGTATAGTGTATTCTAAAATTTGACTTTAGAATTATAGAAACAAATAACCCATTAAATAAATTTTCCACTTAAAATGTGCTTTCTGCTGAAGAGGGTACCAGAGTCCAGCCCCCCCCCACACACACATTGGAAACACACCCTGTGTAATTTGTAAAATAAATAATAAATAGGTCCTATGAATGTATAATTTTGTTTACTTTGACAAGTGTTTTGTTTGTTTGTTTTGACTTTTTGAGACAAGGTTTTTCTTTGTAGCCCTAGCTAGCCTGGAACTCCCTAAGTAGCCAGGCTGGCCGGGAACTCAGAGATCTGCCTTCCTCTGCCTCTCAAGTGCTGGCACCAAAGGTGTGCTATGTTTTTAATGGCAGTTATTTATTTACTATGGAGGAGAGCTGACAAACCTTCATAACTGGTACCAAAAACTGCATTCAGACCTTGACCTAGGTGAGGCTTCCCCAGGAAACCAGCTCAGGGACCTTGGCCTCCTCTCTCGGATCAGTAACACAGGCTTGACTCCACCTGTTTACAGTCTCACAGTCCTTAGGAGGCTCAGAGGTCCAAACACCTAGAAACCAAGTCTATCAACCAGTCCTGATGCTTTTCAAATGCACAGTGGGAAGCCACTGGACAAGCAATAGGCAGTTTCAAAACATAAGCCTAAATCGGGACATGACCCAACCTTGAAGAGAATACTCGTTTCCAAGTCACTGTCCCATGGTGTCCTGACATTCTAAAGACAGGTGTAGGTCCCCTTAGCCCATACAGGTTCAGGGCAAGGAGGCTGTGGTCTTTTTCCTTAGTCAGGAGAGCGGTAAGTCTCAGGAAAGCTGGAGTGCGGAGGCTGGTGGGCATCTCATTAGAACCGCCTCTTCCTGACCTTAGAAACTCCTCTCAAGAAGGGGCAAGGGCGGTCTTTAAGATTTTCAAGGACTAAAGAAACACTACAACCGGTACTGTCCAGATTAGTTTGGTGTGTCCCCTCTGTCACCCCTTCTTTTTCCTTGCCTTAGAGAACATCTAAGGGTTTGTCTTCTTCAAGCAGACACTTGCAAGGAAAGTTTGATATAATTAACAGAGCTGTAAAAAGTTCTTGGTGTGGCCCTCAGCGGAGAGCTCTCTCACATTCCCAGAAGCAGCCAACCCCCCACGTGGCAAGGCTGCTCCAGGAAGGGGGAGAGCGGAGCTCAGAGCTGCCAGCAGCGGCAAGGGCAGGGCGGCTCCCGGGAGGGCGCAGGCGTGGCGGCCCCTCCCTGCCGCGAGCCCAGGCCCGCCCACCGCCACGGGGGAAAAGGAGGAGAGACCTACATTTAAAAAGGCAGGAACTTACTAGCTCCAGAGCTCCTACAATGCAGAATAAGAATTCCTATTTATGAGGTCAAACAGAGGTCAAGATTTACCCAATCGGCTCTAAAACCCTCCACTTAGGGGGTCAAGCCAGGCTGGCAACCCGTCATTAGCTAAATCTAACTTGATCTCCAAAAAGCTGAGTCTCTCTTTTTTTTTCTTTTCTTTTCTTTCTTTCTTTTTCTTTTCTTCTTTTTCTTTTTTTTCTTTTTTTTTTTTTTTTTACTGTTTTGCCTGAGATCCGTTTTCTGTTACTTCCGGTTTGTGGCTAAGCTTTCTTACTTCCTTTCGGGGTGTGGGAAGGTTACACTGTTTCACTATAATGTCCAAGATGGGTGGAAAGGGGAGGGAGAAACGGAGAAGTTGAGCTAGAAAGGAGGAAGAGAGAGGGAGAAGGAGAAGGACAGGAGAGAGGCTGCTAGGAAGGAGAGAGCACGATGATTTTTGTTATAAAGCATTTATAATACATTCATTTTTTTTAGCTGTGTTCCACAATGATGCTGTGAGGTGGACAATGGCACCATGTTCAGATAAAGAAGCGAGGCTTGTCAAAACCTGGACTATGTTGACCCTGAATCCAACCCTGAAGTCCTTTTTTTATTCATTTAACCCTTAAAGGAGATGTGCATTTCCAGTTTTTGACAAAAATCTATTAAGGAGGATATTTATCCGACCTTCATTAGAAAGCGGATTCCTGACATGCAAAAGATGCTTCATCTGGTCCCTTTGCCAGACTACTGGGGGCTTCTAAAGGCTCTGTGATTTCATCTCTTAGCCGCCCCACCCGCAGGTGCACTTCCAGCATCTGACAGCAGGGGGAGCAGGTGTGCAGGAGGAGGACCGGCGCAGCTAAACTGGCAGGAAGTGCCAGGCCATGAGTCCTTAGCAGGCCTGGGCAGAGAATACATTGGTTTCTTTCTTCCTTTATTTCCTTTTTTTGCTTGGATGTTAGAACTTCAGGCTTCTATGAAAAGATTCATGCTTCCTTATTTGTAGAGTGGGAAAAACAGCCTTGGGACTTACAGAAAAAGACCCAAGGGAGAAAAACGTCTTCTGAGGAAGGATCCAGGCTTCTTGTCACCTGGCCTCTGTTGAGAGAGGAGAAGACAGATAGCAGGAAAAAGGGCCATCCTGGGCCCAAGTGTCTCGGGACTCCTGCCCATTAGTTTATTGAGAAGTCAGGGCTGTGCGGTATGCAGCAAGGATTGGAAACTGTCGACAGGAGAGGCTCCACACCATAGTTCTGGCTTCTCCAGGACTGCATGGCTGGCTTGGCTCTAGGCATCTTTAAGTGCCATTCACATGACAGATACTGTGAACTTCTAGGAGAACTGGATATTCACCAAGATGGATTAATCTCGGCACCCAGGGGGCAGAGGCAGGCTGACCTCTGTGAGTTCAAAGCCAGCCTCATCTATAGAGTAATTTTCAGGACAGACAGAGCTATACAGAAAACCCTTGTCTTAAGAGAGCAGAAGGAGGAGAAAGAGGAGGAGGAGAAATGGACAAATTGTGGCCCGGTCAAAATAGAACAATGATATTTAGCTCTTTACCCTTCAGGCTCTTTTCCTTAAAGGTACTTCGATACCATAAATACATATTCAAAGTCACAGAGGCATCTGGTACCCCATTTTGATGGTTGATCTGCCTTGTCTACTAGACTAGACTTAGAACCACCCAGGTGGTGTTGAGACTCACCTCTGGATATGTCAATGTTTCCAAAGAGGATTGTAGAGAAGATTCACCCTCAGGGTGATGAACACAGTCCCACAGGCACAGGCTGAATAAAAGAGGAGAAAGAGACAGGGATAGAAGGCTGGTGTTGCCCTTTCTCAGCCTCCATGATGTATATCCCTCCGTGCTCCCCCTCACTGTGATGGATTGAGTACTCTGAAACCAGAGACCCAAACAACCCCCCCCCCTTTAAGTTGTCCTCTTGGGAATCTTGTCACAGTGATGAGACATGTAACAGTGCACCCAGTATCACATGATGCCTCAGGTTGGCATCTTGTAAGGAACTTGGCATGTTTCTAGTTTTCAAGGTCCAAGGCCCTATCACAAAATTTACCTGATGCTGATCTGAACAAGAGTCTACATCTGCCCAGCCCTCGGTTCATCAAATATGTGATGCTGAGAAGATGGGAGAATAATGGTACCCATATCCATACCGTGTTCTCTGAGAAGCCTAGGTAACAGTAAATACCCAGTGTGTGCTGGTCACAATGCAAGGGACAGAGACTTCACTCAGGAACTCCACAAGTACAGAAGACACAGGGAACACTGCAGAAGGGCCCAGCACCCACTGAAGTTTTAAAATGAGAGTTTTAGATTTTCAGGTGAGAGAATTACACGTTTAGCCTTACACTGGAAGGAAGACAGGATGAAGGGAAGGAAGACAGGAAGCAGAACAGTGGAGATGGAGACCTTCTGAGAGCAAATGGAGTTGGGGCTTGAGCGGTGATGGTGGGAATGAGGAGGGGAGCTGATGAACAGTGTGTCATGGAGAACGGGATGGGACATCAAAGAGGTAGAATGGACCGGATTTCCAGCAAGGGAGAGGAAGAGGAGGAGGCCAGGGTGAGACCAGAGTTTGAGAGAGATGACTTTTCATACCCATGACTAAACAGTGCTGCATCTGTCATCTTTCAGAAATGCTTTATCTGCCCCCCCTTCCCTTCTTTTTGGGTCCCAGAGAATTATTTTTTGATCACATTCGTCACTCGTCCCAGCTCGCCCTGACTCACCCCCATCTCCATACTCACCCAACTTTGTGTCCTTTTTTTCCCCTTAATGTTATCAAGTCCATTGAACACCTTCTAATTATTCTTAAATTATTACACGAGGGATTAGCAGCAGCATTAGAACGCCCCTTTGTGGCATTTCTTGACTTGCTCTGTAGATAAACTAACCCTCCAATTCCTATTGGATGAATAAAGTGCATCCGTTTTAAAGAAGAATATTCTAGACTCCACCAGATTGGTGCCATTGCTGTCTGCTTTCTGACCTTGAAGCACTGGGAGTTTCCAGGGCAACATTCAGTTTAAGGACGTTCACATAAATCCAGCCCAACATCTCTGACTAAAATAAATAAAATACATTCCTGCACTCAAACAATAATGTTGGGTCATAATTACTCTTCTCTTTTGAGGGCCAAGGATGTAGCTAAGTTAATAGCGGGTTTGCCTAGCATGAAGCCCAACAATGAACAGACAGAGCGTGGTAGAACACACCTGTAATCCTAGCACTTGAGAGGTAGAGGCAGGAGGATCAGGAGTTAAGGTCAGCCTTCACTACATAATGAGTCTGAGGCAAGCCAGGGCTAGAAATCCTTTCTCCAAAACAAAATAAAACAATACTTTTCTTTCAAAGACAAATTTAAAATACTTCAAAATTCAAAATGATGGTATTGACATCGCCCAGAAAAGACTCTCTGATTGCTTTGCTTGCTCATCTTCCTCCTGAGTTAGGCCCTCCCCAGCTCTTCCCCCTTATGCCTAGTGCTTGGCTGAGGTCAGCAGAGCAATCCATGCTGGTGGAATCAAGGTCAGGAATAAAAAACAGCCTACAAAAGAGGGGGAGGGGAAGGAGGGATCACAGGCAGACACTGCCATCAGATGGCTTGGAACTCTGAAACACAGAGTAGCAGTAAGTAGGCAGGCAGGTTCAAATGAATGCCAGGAAATTATTTTCCTAGGACTTCAGGTCGCTGAGTTTGGTTTACTTGCTCCGAAAGTATTCACAGGGGCCTGACCATGACTTTGAGTCAAACCCAAGATGATAAAAGGCAGAAAAAGGCTCCACACCCTAGCTCTTACCTCACAGGCTAGATATTAAAACCAGCACCAAGTAGTAAATGTTAGTGAGCAGCTAGGCATCAAATGTCACCTCCACTCAGAGAGGGAAGGAGGGGACTGTCCAGGGTGCACAGATAAGGGAAGCCTAGACTCCCTTACCACCACATGAGACCTTCTGAGCAAGAGGAGCATTATGGGAAGAAGAAATAGCCTGGCTGGAGACAGTTGGCACATGGAGCTTCCTAGAGCTTAGGCTGGAATTGGGAACAAATAATATTCAGGATTCTCTCTCTCTCTCATATGTGTGTGTCTATCTGTCTTTTTCTCTCCTCTCTCATACTGTATCTTTTTTAGGTCTTAGAAAATAGTTCAAATTAGTCCTTGAACTCTCTGTGAAGCCAAGGATGATCTTGACTCCTGATCCTCTGACCTCCACTTTCAAAGTTCTGGGGATGCATGAGTGTACCACGCTCTGTTTATGTGATGCTGAGGATTGAAGTCAGGGCCTCCTTCATGCTAAGCCAGCACTCTACCAATGAACTACATTCTCACATCATCAGGGTTCATTGCTAAATGTTCATTAAATGCTTATAATGTGCTGGGCACTCTGTCCGGCACTCAGCTATCAGATTGTTAAGTATTATTACAATAACATTGAGAGATCTTATCCCATGTTCCATTTAATATACAAGGAGGTTGTTATTCAGACAGATGATGGGTCCAAAGGGACACAGCTTGCAGATTGAAATGCCGGGAGACAAACAGTGCCTGAGTATGGGGGGGAAGGGGCCTCTCCCTGTCTCCAGCTCACAGGGCTCTCACGGGAGGGCCTAGCAGGGGAGGTAGGTGAACAGACGACCTGAAGCCTCTTCCTAAGGAAGACTCTAGATCTTGTCCTGCTTTTACAACCAGAAGTGTACAGAACCAGAAAGAGGGGCCAGTGTCCCTTCTTGGTATCTATGCTTTATGTCTGTATTTGTGATGTCCCTGGTATGAGGGGGATACAGCAGTGCAGGGGAGGGATGAATATCTTATCTGTAGTTTTACATAGATATTAGCTGTTTAAAGTTAGAAGTTTGTTCTTTCTTATAGGACATCTGGGGCCAGTTAAAGGTTGAGGGATGGTATGCTGTAATTCCACAGATGTACAGAATTTTCCCATTTTGGCTTTTTACTAGCATCTTTCATGTGATACCTCTTAGAACAAGAGATCTGCTTGAGCTCCAACTACCACTCCCTTACTCCAACCAATAAGGAGGGTACGTAGGTGAGACACATGGCTTTCTCAGTGTAAGAGCTTCCTTCACAAGCTGATTGCAGCAGCATTTCCACGTGTATGGAAATTCTCATTGGCCAGAATTTAAATGGCAAGCCTGGCTCCAGGCCTCTTTGAAAATGCAATTCTTGCTTTAGACCACCATGTACCCACTAAAGCTCCGTTGCTGGAGAAGAGGAACAGAGAGACTGTTTCTGTACACAGAGCAGTGTCTACCTCTGCCCCAAGCACATTCCACAATCCCACGACACAAGTCAGTTGTCATGATCCTCATTTTATAGTATGTCTCTGAAAAGCTTGTCTAAGGTGGCAGGAGCCACCAATAGAAGATGTGTGGAGTACACCTGACCCCAGAGGCTGTGTGATTCTACCTCTGCCCCAAGGCGGACAATGGAGAAACTAGATGGTACGGCATTCCTATGTACGCCTGAAGTGGGATTTTTTCAGTACCTGTTTTTCCTGGCTAAGATGTAGATGTGTCTGTCCCTTATACTTACATTCAGCGGAGAAAGTTAATGCTTTGAGGAGCAAGTGTGGGCCAGGGAACCCTGGAAGAAAGAAACTTCAGGTAATGGAATAGCCAGCACAGACAAGGGATTCAGTGTCCCTAGATAATTGTCCCCTAGCTCAGGGCCAGCTGCAGTGAAGCAGTTCAGAGGACATGCTGCCTCTTTGGGGAGGGCATGCAGGCCTGGAAGCTTCTCCCAGTCACCACCCAGCTGTCCTTGAACTCCCCTGAGGCACATTCATCAGTTGAGCTTCTGTGATGTTTGGCTTTGATCTGAACTAGCCTGTGGGCCTCTTCTGACTCCTCTTGTCTGGCTGGGCTTGGCCTCTGGCCCTGGCCTCACCCTGGTCACTGAATGTCCTGCCTCTAGAGACCTGTGTTTGACGAACCTGTGCTCCTAGTGAAGCCTTGCCAAGACCAGAGGAAAGCTCTAGTAAGAAGCTAATTAGCCCTGCAGAGGTGAAAGGCCCAGGCCTGTCTGAGCTATGCTCTCTCATACCTCTCATTTCTTCATGGTTCTGTGGTCCATCGAGCATTTGCCTCCACTGGTATGACTGACCCAGGAGGCAGTGGTCTACACAGAGTAAGTCTGTGGGAAACCAGCTGGCTACCTGAAGACATGCATCCCCATTTCTAAATGATCTTTATCCCCTCTTCCCCTCTTCTTCCTCCTTTCCTTCTTTTTCTTCCCTGTCACTCTCCCCTCTCCCCTCTTTGTCGCTGTGAAGAAAATCTAGCAAGTTTTCTATCACTGAGCCACATCCCCAGCCCCGGCATGGAATCCAGTGTCCATATGATGCCTGGCAGGGGCTTTTCACCTGGTTTGGGGAAGAGTATATGCTTAGAAAAGGCTTCCTAGAGGGCAGGACTTTGGGACTATAAATTATATATAAACTACTATAAACCAGTAATCATTAGTTGCTGATTATTGATTTTTAAGGGGCTGAGACCCCACAAGATTTTACCCTTTCATGTTAACATGTCCAGGGTAGTGTCATTTCCACAGTCTTTAAAATCTGCCTGCTCCCTCTTCCCCCACGTTCTTGAGCCAGAGATGCAGGAGCTGGGCTGTAGAAATACCCATTGGTGTGAACTTTTAACAGCCGGTTGGTCTCTGAATTGCCATTTTTGGCAATGGGCTCCATCTGCTGTAAAGAGAGGCTTCTTTCTTAAATGAGGGTCAGTAGCTACATTTATCCAAGAAAGACAGCTTTGCACCCATTCTGACCCTTTGTAGGACAAACAGTCTTGACTTGTGTGGCAGTTTGAATGTAACTGATCCTCATAGGTTCATAACAAGTGGCACTATTAGGAGGTGTGGTCTTGTTGGAGTAGGTGTGACCCTGTTGGAGAAAGTGTCTCTCTTTTTCCTACCCGAGGCTCAAGATGTAGAGCTCTCAGCTCCTTCTCCAGCACCATGTCTGCCTGCATCATGTCCCGCCATCATGATAATGGGCTAAACCTCTGAAACTGTAAGCCAACTAAATGTTTTCCTTTATAAAATTTGCTGTGGTCATGGTGTCTCTTCATAGCAATAGAAAGACAGCCTGGAACACCTACTCCTCAGACTCCTTAAGAATACCTTTATCAGGCCCAACATGCAGAGTCCTAAACCCAAAGCCAGAAAGTCCTCCTAACTTCCTCCTCCTACTCCTGTGCACACAACCTTACCAGAGAAGGGTCTGCCTGTTGGCTTTCCTTGGATGAGTGAAGGCTTTGCTGGGGTTTTGTGTGTAAGTAGCTTCCATCACCTTAGTTCTTTTGCATGGGTCATTAGTATCCTGAACCTGGCACTTGGGAAGAGTGTCTGTGGTTCTCTAGGGGCAGGGAAACCTATGCTGTTTATAAAGGTGTCAAGAGAAACAAAACCAGGCTAATCTCTCCTCTCCCCTTCCTAGCTGAGGAAAGCCACACATGTACCCAACCTACTGGATTGGGATTCTACATGACTGATGCCACACATTCCCGGTCACAATGGGAGTTCTGCAGACATCCTGAGGAAGGCATGTCGGAAGAATGAAGGATAGAATTACTTGATATTTGTATTTTTACAAGATAAATATATTCTTTCTCATTCTAAAATGACTTAAAAAAAACCCATAACAGTATTTTAAAAGCTGAATGTGGTGGTAAATACCTATAATAAAAGCATTTGAAAGGCTGAGGCAGGAGGATCATGAGTTCAAGGCCACCTGGGCTATGTACTAAAACTCTACCTAATTGTATAAAGTAAAACAACAAGACAAAAATGGGTATCCAACCTTTGAGGTTTTTTTAATCCATTGGAAAAAGAATTGTCTTGGTTCATATATTTCATTATAGATAAAACTCGACCCCACCGTAGGGTCTATGTAAAATAACTAGAAGTTAATTGTTCCAGTGAGCTGTAATTATCTTTACTGATTCTTCCCACTTACCAGTTCCTTATTAAGTACACATTATATAAACACAATATATTCTTCAAAGATAAGATATATATAACCTGGGCTTGGACTTAGAGGTAGGCAATTTTATTGTTAGAATGCTTATAATGCTATACGCCCATTACAACTGGGAATACGTGGCATCAAACACGTAGAATCCAGATTCAGTAGGTGCTGGCACATGTATGGCTTTCCTCAGCTTAGGAAGGGGAACCTAGCCTGATTCTGTTTTTCTTGGCACCCTCCTTATCAAGACCATCCATATCACCAGCAAACTAAGGATCAAAGACAGCAGGTGGCAGATTCTGAGAGGCAGGCTATAAATCTAGGTCTGAGGGCTGCTGGTTCTCACTCTGGTCTCCGGTTCCTTTATAGTGATGCTATCAACCAATGTCTTGCCAGAGAAGTCATTCACCAGGCAAAGTGGGGACATGAAGAAAGCCTTTAGGGCACTATGTGGGCAACGGTGAACAACAACTACTCTTCAGAGAGCTGAAGAGACAACAGAAAGCATTGCAATAATCACAGTTTAGAGGATGGGCCCTGCGGAGGTGAAACGCGGCTCTCTGAAGAGTGAGTGGCTACTGCCTGCTGGAGTTGGTGTTCCTGGGCTCAAGGGGTACTCAGGTCTGGACTCCCAAGAAGCCTGGTGCAGGTGATATAATAGAGCAGGGCTAAGCTGGATTTGGCTATGGGTATAGGAATGAGCTCCCAGTGCAGAGGTGAGGAAGCATTCTGAGAGCTACACCTACAGGGACAGGAAGACACCAATGAGAAGGGGTCTGCTTCTTCCTTCAGCTGTGTGGCTGTCCTCTAGTCCACTAGAGCCGAACACAGTGCTAGCTGGCAAAGCAGAGATATGGTATGCAGGATCTTAATTTCAGCATAATAAAACTGAACCGAGAAGAGTGGGTATAAAGTTCGAATATGGCTCTTGAGTAGGAAGTCTAGGAAGCAAGATATAAATATAAGACAATAGAACACAGGTCCTGAGACATCTAGCCTATGGTGACCATACAGACTATACACACATTATGACTAAGAAATTAGTTCTTGATTGTACATAAGCTCCTCACTACTGGATTTGGGCCCTGTTGGGAGACAAAACTACTCATCCCCCAAACCTTCCTGTGGAGAGAAAGTACCCATTAAACAAAAGATTTGACTCCATGCTGGCTAAGACTCCTGCATTTTGCTGGCAGGGGTTCTTGGAAGCTGTTCTCTTGCTGATTTACTGACCCTGGATGGGTGGAGGACCAGAGGAACCATTCCATGTAGTGAGGGACGGGTACAGTGGGCAAAGGGGTGACAGTGTAGGTGAGGAACTTCCAGCTCTGCACTATTTAAGATGGCTGCTGTGCCTTGCTGCTTTCCATAGGGCATGATGGTGGGCCTGCCTATGACACTAGAACAACCTTTTCCTCTCTGGTTCCTGCCTCCCTTCTGGGCCTCACTGTTGTTAACCCTTGGAAGGTGTGTGCACATGGAGTCAGGGGCACAAATTCATCCACAACTAGAACACATTGACAGGAGTAGACAAGAGTCCGGGGCCCTGAAGTTTGTGGTAGCCATCATGGACATTACCTGTGTGGCAAGAAACAAGGCACATCAGCTCTTCTGAGCCCTGGAAGGTGCCTTAATGATCTCAGAGTCTTCAGTTTACAGACAGAGAAACTGAGGCTAAGAGCTGAAGAGTAACCATCTTCCCCGAACTCAACTCTACAGCTGCTTAGCTGGGCACACAATCTTAGGTTTTCACCAGCTTCCTGCCCCTCTTTCTTGTATGTGTCAGTCAAGCACAAAGGTTTCAGGACTGTTCTTTGTCACAGGGCACACAGCTTTCGTACACGGTCAGGAAACCAATTGAGTTAAATTGCATACCTGCTTTTGAAAAAATTTGGCTATTCTGGGTTAATTTCATCTTCATTTAGAATAACATACAATAGCATAATACAACAGTGTTAGATTTTAAATGTTTAATAGTGCACACACATATATAAATATATATTAACAATAATATAAACATACAAAATCTAAAGTCTTTGAAAGCCAGCTTTCCCGGTTAATGTTTCCAACAATAAGCCACTATTAAAAAGTGACCTAGTAAGGGTTTTTCTTTAGGACTCAGCATAGAGCAGCAGTGAGCTGACACTCAGTGGGGTAGCAAAGAGCTGTTCCCATGTTTCACTCTCCTTAAATCAGTGATTCTAACAGTCTCATGACACCTGGCATGAAGCAAGCAGAAGTGATTGACAGGAGGGTGAGGTCATCAGAAGTCTCCCAAGGCCTTGAGAACAGCTGGTCAGCATCACATTGACAGTCCCTACCTCCCATCCCAGTACTCAGGAATCTCCTCAGCAGTCTCCTGACCATGCACTGATGGACACTCCAAGTGTGAGTACAGATATTCTGTCCAGCAACCTCACAGTAGCTCACAGAGAAGTCCTTCTTGCTCCAGAAATTTTCAAAAGTTGGACCAGAACAGACAAACACACACATGGGGGGGGGGGGCACTTTGATTTGAGAGTTTTTAAGTGATTCAATTTAGAGCTGGGGAAATGCTTTGTCAGCAAGGTGTTTGTAGCACAGGCCTGGAAGACTTAAATCCCTATCTCCATACTCACACTGATAATATGTGCATCCGGACCCTAAACCAGAAAGCGGGGCTGGAGGGACCTGGGCTTGTTGGTCAGCCAGTTAGCTAAATCAGTGAGCTCCAGATTCAGTGAGGGATCCTGTGTTGAAAATGGATGAAGAATCTTTCGAAAGATACCTGAAGTTGATTCTGGCACACATACACACACACACACACACACACACACACACACACACACACACACACACCACACACAACACACACATTCTTACATACACATACTAACATACACAAATATACACATTAGTGCACACACATACACATACTAACACACATACACATATATACTTATATATGCATGCTAGCACACACATATACACATAGTAACTAACACACACTAACACACATACATGTAGGGGGATTATTAGGTGGTTCCATTGTAAATAATTGTTCCTACCTATGAGGTTAATAAAAAGCACTGATTGGCCAAAGGCAGACAGGAAGTGTGGGTGGGGCTACCAGACTAGGAAAACTGTGGGAACAGGAAGAACAGAGCAGAATGCCAGAGGAAGCAGAGGACAACTATGCTGCTCTGAGAAAAGGTACCGAGCTGCATGGCTAAACAGGATAAGAGTCATGGTTTAGATTAAGGGTAAAGAGTTAGCAAGTTATATGCCTGGGCCTTAGGCCGATCAGCCTAAAACTATTGTATACACCTGTGTGTCTCTGCAGGTCTGTGCGTCTGTGGGTCTAAACCTTGAGGCTAGGCCCGGAAGTCTGGGCCAGAAACCTCGTACTACACATACATGTAAACATACTAACACATACTAGCACATATACATACATATACTAACACAGATACACGCATATACACACTAACACATACTGACATACATACACAAAAATTACACAGCTGCTATTTTTCTTGATGTATACACTTGATTGTTAACAAAGTCAAACATTTATTTCTTATGTACTAGCTACAAGAACAGGACATTTGTTTTTTACTGCTCAATCCTAAATTCTGCGAGCTGTCTCTGACATACATACAGTGTTACCATGTTGGGGTCCTCATTGGGTTCATTTTCTCTGCCAGTTAATGAGTTTAAAGGCAGGAAACATCTCCAGCTGGACAGGCAGCAGGAGAGAAATTTCAATTACAGCTGACAGGATCCAACAGCACCAGCAGCTAAAAGGCTTTTATTGGGGGTAAGGAAACACATATCCGGCACACACACAGAAAAAAAGACCCTCTACAACACAGGAGCCAGAAATCTGGTCTCTTCTCAGGGGCTTGAGGTTTTTGTTTTTACATCTCTAATTAGCTCCACCCACCCAAATTTTGGTTCATTTGAAGAAAGACAGGAAGGCCCACAAGTGTCCAAACATTTCTTGATCTGGTCTTGAACTCCTGGAGTCAGTCACTCAGTGGGAGAAAAAGGCCACAGACCAGGCTTTTGTCTCAAGTGGGCAGGGTGAGAAGAAGCCAGCCATCATAGAAGTTCATCCCTTAATTAGCTAGCTGTACCACTTCTCCCTGGCTGTCTGCCTACTAGTCTATCTAGTTCATAGTTCCTTAGTCAGAAGCACCCAATATACAGTTTTTGGAACAAAAATTTTAAAAGAATTTTTAAAATTTGTCTTCTGTTTATCAATTAGGAACTGAAGGCTTAATGACCTAAAAGCCTCTTTTAAAGTAATCTTTTGACGATAGAATCAAGCTGGCCAAATAGCGAGTAGAGGGCCTTACTACCATGCCCATTGACCTGACCTGGATCCCCGGGACCCACCCCAGGAGAGAACCAACTATTGCCAGTTGTTCTCTGCCCTCCACACAGTGCCGTGTCACATGCACCATACAGACCCAAGATTTAAAAGTAAAACTTTTAAAAGCAATGGAGCTTACACTGGGAAGATGGAGAATTTATAAATACACTGACAAGAAATTGCAGTCCAAGTGCCTTTCCCATTCACCAATTTGCTTGCCTGGTGTATATAGTTGTAGGGATTGAATAGAAAAGAAATTTACCACATTGAGTTTTGAACCCCAACTTGACGGCAGCCTAACTTTGTGACAGGGTGGCAGGCTGGTCCACAACTGTTTATACACATACTAGCACACTTGTAGGCACTTTAAAGTTTTCCTGCCTCATCCGAAAAACAAAAATGAATCAAAGATATGTACGTCTATCTTCGGAAACTCTTAGAGTAATTGTGGCGGGATTAAGGTGTCAGCTGACAAGGTTCGAAGCCGCTTATCCAGGGTCCTGGGCTCCTGGAGGGGGTGTGGCCAACCTGGAGGGGGTGTGGCCAACCCCATTGATAAATGGCTGCTGGGACACGAGGAGGCTCTTCTTCCTGGTTCCTGGCTGTTGGAGAGACAGGATCGGAATCCATCGTCCTTCCATCACGCGTCCATCGCTCGGATACGCCAGTCCCTGTTCAGGTGCCACTATAAGCTGTTACTAATATCGTGAGTGTTGGTTTATATTCTAATAAATATTAATTTTGGACTGGTGCCTTGTAAGTAAAACTCCGCCTACAAGTAATGGCATAAGAGAATTCTAAATATTGATTAAAAGTAAAAGGCTTTGAAATGTGAAATCATATTCAAAACCAGGTCCCAAGCATCAGTATTTCACTCCAAGAGTTTCTGTTACAGGTCCTGTGTTCCTCATTTGCAAATGGAAGGCTTAGATGAATGGGGCATCTACTGAGTAATTAGTACCCAAAAGAAGCTGGCTGGTTCATTTTCTTCCAAAGTTACTTTGATTCTATGATTTGAAATGCCCATAGATGGGGGGAGGGGTGAGTAAATAAAGTGATTCTGTCACTCAAGTACTTGATATGAAATTGGCTTACAAAGAATAATTTCAGAATAAAATTTTCCTTCAGACTTTCTTCCCTCCAAAAAACTTCAATATCTCCCACATAAGGGGGACAATTAATTTAGACAATGAAATCCTCATTTGTAAGAGGCAAAAGCAAAGTGACCCAAATTCTCAACTGTACAAGACTTGATGCCACTTGGACTCACCTTGACATGGAGACCACCACCAGCCCAAGATGACTGACTTCTCGTCCATGCCATGGTGTGGAAATGTAGATAGAAAGTAAGAAGCAAACAGAACCACACAGAGATGACAGCTCCAGAGAGGCATGGAACGGAACTTTTCAAAGATGGGAAAAGGATTCCTAGGCAGGGAAACAAGGATATGCGGGTACTTATTTTCTGGGTTTGCTCAAATAAAATCTCCATTTGTCTCTCCAGTAAGGTCACAAAAGTTCCCATGAGTTTGAAGCAGAGCTCAAAAGCTTTCGTCTAACTATGTATGGCATCAAATGTTAGTGGTTACATAAACAGACAGGAGTCTCTCCATAGAAGATACATTTTCAGTCCAGACTTGCCCTGGCTTGCCTCTTCCTCTGACCAAATAATGATTAATAGGCTGTAGAAATAACATGCCAGGTACCTGTATTTGGTTATGGATGAAGAAATTATTTATAGTTGCCTGAAGCCAGTGTGGCTGCCTGGTACTTCTATGGCATTATCTTAAAAAATAATTTATATTATAAAGAATATATATATATATGAAGGAAGAAAGGCATTTAGTAAGAGTCTGGTGAATGTCACCATCAGCAGCTTCCATAAGGTAAAAGTAGGAACCACTTTGCAAGTAGCCTAGAACAAAAAGCCAGAAAACAAAGCGCTTTGTAAGATGAATTTCTGAACTCTGTGAGAGGAATCTTCATATAAACCACAAAATGTTGGCTTTTGACTAAGTTCCCAAAAGAAAAAGTCGGTTTCCTGTTTGCTTGGGGTTGTATTTTAATTTCTTCTTGGTTGTGGTTAGATAATTTTTAAGAACATATGGAAAAAGTCTTGACAGCGCCTCCCCCCCCTTGTCCCCACAGGATTGCAAAAGAAGTGTGTAAATGGAAACCACTTCAACCTAACAGGAGACCTTGTGGTGCCAACAGCTTCTCTGGAGGTAATTTACAGCTTACAACTCTAGAGCTAGGAAAACAATGCTAAACAACAGTTTGCAAAGTGGAAAACAGAAAGCAAAGCCCTCTGAGACAGTATCTCTCTCTCTCTCTCTCTCTCTCTCTCTCTCTCTCTCTCTCTCTCTCTCTCTCACACACACACACACACACACACACACACACACACACACACACACACACACACACACACACACACATTATCTAACTACTTGGTAGGGATAATAGCCCAACCTTTTATAGCGCACACCAGTAGTTGCACTTACTGCTTTAAGGAGATCTTCCCATTAACTCTAAAAATATTAGATGCTTAGAAAAATAAGGGGGAAGTGTTTAAAATCCCTAGCTAGTAGGCACTCTGACGTTTGAATAGAAATCCAGCCATAGCATAGAGTTACTAACTAGAATGTTATTGTCTAACCCTGATATTGTAAGGATTGATTTTGGTTTTGTGTTTTTACTTCATAACTTATGTGTTCATCACATAAGCTTTCTCTGTGAATAGTAAATGAGCATAACATGAAATAATGAAATAGTAATATGATTTTACACCCTGTAGATATTTTATTACAGAGTCCTCTAGTAGAGAACCTGGCAGCACCTAGTGCACAAGTAATTAAAGGCTTTGTAAATAATGCATTATTTACTCTCTCTCTCTGCCTTCCGTAATTGATAAAAAGCATGGGCAGAGGGGCCAAATGAAAGAGAGAGAACATGAATCATAAATATCAAGAACTAAAGTTGGAATAGCAGTCAAGCTTATGGCCGCAAAAGTGCTCTAGAAGGGTTGTTTTTTTTTTTTTGCAATAAATTTAACAAGTTAGAATTTACAAACTTATAGTACAACTTTCTTAAGCTGACACAAGATAAATAGAAAATATGAATAGCCTTACATCTACTTAAAAATTAAATTTGGGGCTAGTAGGGTGTCTCAACAGGTAAAGGTGCTTGATAGCAAGCTGGATGATCTGAGTTCAATCCCTACATCCCCCACATGGTAGAGAGGCAAACTGACTCCCACAAGGTCCCCTCTGACCTCCATGTGGGCACAATGACAATCACAGAGAAAATTTTAATTGTATTTAATTATTTTTTCTACAAAGGAAACTCTAAGTCCATTCATTTGTTGATGAATTATTTATTATAATTTAATCAAAGAGTGAACAATACCAACCTTAGATAAATTCTTTCCAAACACTTGTTTTAGGAAATCAACATATTTTAATTTTTAAAAACAAAATCAGAAACAGGCTAGGCATGGAGACTCACACCTTTAATTTTAGCACTTTGGAAGAAGAACTCTGAGTTGGAAGCCAGACTGGCCTACATAATGAATTTCAGCCAAAAATGTGTAATGAAACTCCGTGTTGAATGAACAAGCAAAAATGAGAGAGAGAGAGAGAGAGAGAGAGAGAGAGAGAGAGAGAGAGAATCTTGTGTCTTTGTAAACTTGGAAGTCAGAGGAAATCTGAGGCACTATACAGTTTAGGCTAACCCCAAACTTGTGGTGACCCTCTGAACTCAGCCCAGAGTGTTGAATACTAGGCATGTACTACCATTCTCATCCTTCACGAACATTCTTAACAGAATACTGGCAATGGTTAACTCAGCAATGCATAAAAAAGTATCCATTGTGGTCAAGTTGAGTTAATCTCAGAAACTCAAAAACAGTTTTAACCTTAAAAAGGCAATACAGGAGCTGGAGAGGTGGTCCAGGAATTAAAGTTGGGAGCTGTTCTTGCAGAGGACTGGAGGTGGGTTTCCAGCATCCATGCGAGGCAGCTGAAAGTTGCCTATAACTCCAGCTCCAGGGGATCTGACATCTTCTTCTTGCCCTGGGGTTACCTACATTCATGTTTACATATGACAAACATATAAACAAAAATAAGCCTTTAGAAAATCAATATAACTTACTATATTAAACAGAGTCAAACGAGAACCATCACCAATACATACAGACGAAAATATCTGGTGGATATGTCACACTCATTCATGAGCAGCAGCAAAGAGGAACTCTGAAGCTTCACTACCAAACGGGGATCTATTCATCCCCAAAAGACACAAACAGAATAATAACCCCCAACTCAGTTTCATGCCCTCAGACAGAATCCTGAGGCTTTCTTTCCCATGTCAGCAACAAGCAAGAATACTTGCTCTTAAAAATGAGTGTATGTTAATGGAGATTGAAGACGGCACAATAAGACAATGGAGGGAAAGAAAGAAAGCACCTCAGGGTCAGAAAAGAAAAGGTAAACTGGTTATATTTGCGGATGACTTGAACGTTTACAATCAAATCACAAGGAAAGAGGATTGTAAATTCAAGGCCAGCCTTGGTCACAGAGCAAAGTCAACCAATGCTACATGAGATAGTATCTCAAGAAACCAAAATGACCAAATAAATAAATAATAGTGCTAACATGTAGGCGAATCTTTCATTGAGACCAAAGGCTGTACAAAAAAAATGACAGAGACTTATCAGTTTTATAAGCTCAGCCAATAGCTTAGGCTTGTTTCTATCTATCGCTTATAGTTTAATGAACCCATTTCTATTCATCTATTTTCTGCCTTGTGGCTTTATTACCTCATCTCCATTAGTGCCCATTCTGTTTGCTCCGCATCTCTTGGTGACTCTCTTTTTTTTCCCCCATCATCCTCTCTGCTTGGAAATTATGCCTAGTATTGGCCATTCAGATTTTATTAAACCAGTCAGAGTGACATATCTTCACAGTGTACAAAAAGATTATTCCCCAACACTAACATTTAAGAACTTTACGTGTGTGTGTGTGTGTGTGTGTGTGTGTGTGTGTGTGTGTGTGTGTGTGTGTGTTTGAGCAAGCGCATCTCTTGGCTGTGCAGGAACTTGTAGAGACCATAGGCTGACAGTCTTGATGTTTTCCTTAATTGCTTCTCTAGTTTTTTGGGTTATTTTTTGTTTTTGTTTTTGTTTTGTTTTGTTTTGTTTTGTTTGAGTCAGGGTCTCTCACTGAGGCTGGAAGCTGCAGAGATTTGCCTGTCACAGACCCTGAAGTTCCAGAATTACAGATATGCGCCATCATGCCTGATTTTATTGTGGATATTGGGAATCTAAATCCAGGTCCTTTTATTTGCGTAGCAACCACTTTGCCTAGTGACCCATCTCTCTAGCCCAGCGGTCTTGGCATACTACGTATGCTGTAGTACATATATTGTACTTACAGGGATGAATGCTGCTTTTGCCTTTATGCTTAAGTTTTGACTGATCAGAAATAAATAATGAGACAAGTTCTGTAGCAAGATCAGGTCTGTAAACTACATGATGAATTAACTCTTTGCGCGCTGCTGGGATTTTTACTGTGGTGGCTCTTTTAGACTTGCTCCAGTTTGATTAAAAGCCGTGAATAACTCTCATTTCCCCCAAGTGAAATCATTCTTCTTACAAAGTGAAAATGCTTTCAAATAAAAAGTGATTACATTCATGAAACATTTTACCAGATGGGAGACATAAATGGTTATTAATTAGGGAAGGCCTTCTTTGATTTCTTTATTCTATTCCATTTAGATCTTCACATTTATTGCTTTCCAATTATGTAATTTATAGGAGAGTGTACAATTCAGCTTTTTTCCCCTCCTAAAACACCCATTGTGGTTTGAGAGGTAGAACAGACCTGATGGACAAAGAGGCCACTTTGGTTTTTTTTTGCAAATAGAAGATCTGATGAATATTGTGTGAGACTAATGGTGTTTGAAAGGATGCCCCACAGCAGAATGCAAATTAATTTTTCCTAACCTCTGCTCCCTTCTTCCTGATGGGCAAAGCCATCAAAGAGACATCATAATGTCATCTGACAGGCCTGATCCTTGTAAAAATACTCACCCTATCCATGCTGGTAGTCAAGAGCCTTTCCTTGGATTTCATCTGTCCATGTAATTTTGCACTGATTCTAATGAGGACAGATGCCAGGTTTTCCATGGAAAATGGGTGTAGTGAAAACAGAGGGATCCAGAGAAAGAGGTAAAGAGTTTAAATAAATCAGGGTTCCAAGGATAGGTACAAGGAAGCTGTGGGTTTTCTTTCTTGTCCCCTCTAGAATAATTAAGATGCTTGTATGTGTCCAGTGGCATCCAATGGGCCCCTGCCTCTACTTTCACAGCCAACAGGAGCCTACGCTGTGTGTTAGTGATGGAGCAGGAGGATGTAAACTTCTCAGATCATTCAGGTTTTTATATCGAGTCATCATCCAATATTGTCTGAGCATTTTTTCTGAGCAGGGAAACTGGTAACCACAGAGGCACAAGGTAGACTGTGCCTAGGAATTTACAGACGGAAACAGTAAACAGAGCACATGGGGCTGACAAGCTGACAGTTTGGGCACCTGGATATCTCACGACCTGAGAAAATGAGACAAAGTCTGGGCAAATGACTCCTCCCAGAAAGTGAGGTTGAGACAAAGTGAAACTGAGTCATCGTGAGTCTTTAGGTTATGATATTTTCCCCAGAACAGCTCATTCTATTAATATTAAAACAAAGAATTAACATAAATTGGTCCCAGGGAGGTCACTGAATAGCAGACACTAGAACTGGGGCAATGGAATGAAAGTACCACTGTCTCCAGCAATACCACACATCTGTGAGGCTCTTAGGGTCCACAGGACCCTTTGATGGATGGTTCTGCCTGTCCAGCTGCTGTCCTAACTGTCACCGCGATCTGCTTCCACTATAAGGGGAGGGCAGGGAGGATGGAAGATCATGGAACCAAGCAGTATTATACAAGCTGTAGGCTCCTTTTAGTGGAACAGAGATTGCTTGGTGGGTTCTGCCCATAGCTTTTCTGATTCATGCACTTCTGAGGGCTACCGTGAAGTCAGCACGCTGACCTAAGTGGTGATCATCTTCCCGGAAAGGCACATGGAAACATCCCACTTACTGAGATTCAAGGGGCAGTTTGCGAGGACATTCTACAATGCCCTTCTTTGTCTTAACAGTGGCCTACAGAGAGGACATTCTTGCTCCTGAACTTTGGGTGTTGTTGCCTGAAGGTACAAAGTTTGAGTTGCCATAGCCGACATATATGCATTAGGAGACACATTATAAAAAAACGCAGAAGTTCAGAGGAAGACGGAGATAAAGATGGAAAGATGAGTAGTGCTCAGTGATGCTACTGAGCATCTTCCCCATCGGCTTGGGAACTGTACTTACCTGTGGCATGGCCCACTGCTGGACTTGCGTGGTTATCACTCGATTTTCATATAAAATCATTCAAAACAATGCAAAGTTCTACAATGTATTTGTCCTGTTAGAGACAGGATCTGGTGGCCCGCTTAGATGCCACTAACTGATAACATCAACTACAAATGGAGGTAGGTGTATGAAAATAACTGCCAGAGTCACCATTGGGTTCTGCTTGCCTTAGTCTTGTCCCTAAATCTTATATTCTATGCCATCTTCTTTGACTACCTAGAACAGGACCATTTCTAGCAGGTTCTCTGGGGATGTACTTGTTGAGTGGTAGAATACCTCTGTGGTTGCACTCAATGTGTCTTGATGGAGTGCCCACAAGTCACCTCTGCCCCTGCTTCCTAGCAAGGGTCCTTAAGGAGGCTGCCAATAGAAGGAGGCAGCCTGCCCAAGAATTACAGCAGGCTGCTGAAGCAGAGGACTCCCCACAGTAGATGCAGCCTTTCCTCAATGCCATCTTGGTACGAATTCTTTGTTGCTTAAAGGTATGACATAAATTATCTCAATTACAAATTCCTCAGTTATGTTTTATATAAACATACAGTATTTCATTCTTAATCCATAGGGCATTTAAAATTCAGATAATGACCACAAATGAAGATTATATTGTCTATTTAAAAAAAAAAAAAAAAAAACGGAATTCAGGGTACGGAGTGTTTGCTGAATAAGCATGAGGACCTGAGTTCAAATCCCCAGCATTATGTAAAAAGTTGTGCATGCCCATGTACATCTGTTACCCCAAGCACTGTGGAGGCTGTAGGTAGGGAGATTGCACGGGGCTTGGTGGTTGCTGGTCAAGTTCAAGGTTTAGTAACTGATAGCCATTGTCTCAAGGGAATAGGTAAAGAATGATAGAGCAGGCCACTCACTCCTTCCTCTGATCTCTGCATGTGTGTACAGGCACTCATACTAGTTGGCCGCCACCACAAACACACACAGATGAAGGGGAGGAAGAGAAGGTGGAACCCTAATATAACAGATGCCCTTGGTGTCTGACTGCGCTGCAGAGGTGGGGGTGCTTCCTGGAAAGTTAAGTCTTAGGGGATGCTAACAATGAGTTGTAATTGTAAGGTCTTAGAAACAACTTCCAAATGGGCACAGACTGGAAAGCCTGAGATTGCTCACTTCTTCCCTTCCATGTGGAAGTCAACTAGGAAGTCAACTTATAACCTTCATCTGCTCAAGAGGACGATTGGGGGAAAGTGGTCTGTATGCTTTCCCAAGTCTGCAGCATCAAGACCCCACTCACTGCCTTTAGCAGTGGCTTTGACCTTGACTGCCAAACCCTTTTTGTTTTTTTTTCTTTTTGCCATTTCCTCTCATTCTCCCTACCAACTCCCTACTTCCTGAGATTACCTCTCAATTAAACCCACTGGACCTGGGGCCTTTCCCCAGTCTCTAAGGAAGAATGCCTACTAAGAAAACTAATATTCAGATTATTTTTATGTTGCAATATTATAAAGTCTAGCAAGTGGACTTACACGTATTTGCCAAAAATAAAAAATAAACTTATGTTGGCTGATGCTTCCTTAATAAAAAAAAAAAGAAGAAGAAGACAGCATTATCTGGATAGACAGCAGTAATGCAGGCTTCCCACTGGGCCTCTGATGACAGCTTCAGCTCTGCATGATGTCTCATCAACAATGCAGGCATCCTGGAACACAGTGCCAACAGCGTTCCTAAAATACTTTGTAAATTGCCTCTTTGGAGCTTGAAATGTATTTTTCTGAGTGAAAAATATTGCATTACTCAATACAAAATGTCCCAAATGGCAAAGTAGAGCCTCATGAAGAGAATTATTCACTAGTGTTCTGATTTCCAAGATAAAACAAAATAAAGATGCATGCAGCCATGAAGGCCTAGGCTTCCAAAGATTCATCCCTTGCAGATGGTAGGGCCTTGGGGCCCTCTGGGTACCAGGAAGGACAGAAGCCATTGTCAGAGAACAAATCAGTACTTAGCAATCATGGCCTGACATGACTGTGAGCAAATAGACCTGTAAATAACTGTGTTGGCTTAGACAGAGCTCTCTGACCAAAACTTGATCACTAAGAACCGTAGACCACGACCTTATCCAGAAAAAGAGATTTTACATATGTAATGCTGTGAGTTTATGCTAAGGTCATGCTGGCTTAGTGTGGACTCGAAATCTGATGAAGGCAGGCAGACACACATACACACACACACACACACACACACACACACACACACATATGCTCACAAACACTTCCACAAACTCTCTCACTCACACTGACTCACACACATATATACACACTCCTCTCTCACAAATTCACACACACACACACACAGAAAAGAAAGGATTTGAGGATCACTACAAAGGTTACAGTGGTGAAGCTATGGCCATGGAAACATTGCTAGAAGCTAGAACTGGCCAGAGATAAGGGGAGGATTTGTCCCCTCGGCCTGATGTAGGGAGGGCCCGGCCAACGCTTGGTTTGAGGCTCTAGTTCCTGGAACCACAAGGAGACGCATTGCTCTCATCATCATCATCATCATCATCATCATCATCATCATCATCATCGTTAGGTGGCAGCTTCTTATGGCAGCCCAGGAAGTCAAAATTCTGGAAGTTAGGCTGGGGCTTTAGATCAATCAAATAATAAATCATAAATTCTCAAGTATAAGGACCTGCCCATTTTCAGGGCAGCGTAGTCAATTCTGCATGATGATTGGATGCTGTCAAGAGGCTGAATCAGAAGAGAATCCCTCACATTACTTTGAACTGTAATAAGATATGTTAAGTGGGATCTAATGTAAGGCATAGCTAAACCCAGGGCTCCACTCTTAAATGCTCCTAGAAAAAAAAATGATGTGGACATACTGAATGCCTGGTGAGTGACTGACCTGTGTAACTCGCCAAGCATTACAACAGTCTCGAGGGTAGGTCCTATTCTCCCCAACACATCTGGGATCTCATAGAGTGAGAAAGGAGACACACAGGAAAAAGGCCAGCTATCCTGGAGTACACCGTGGTAAAGTAAAAGCTCTGTCCCAAGCAAGGTGAACATCAAAGATGGCACTGGAGGTGTCCTTTGATTTCTACACACTTGCATGCTAGGATTCCCTCTCTCTTTCTCTGGAGTGTGTGTGTATGTCTGTCTCTCATACATACAGACACAAATTAAATAAATGAATGGGAGTGGGGAGGTGTTTGGGTAGAGAAATGTTTGCTGGGTAAGTCTGAGGACCAGAGTTCTGGTTCTCATGTAGAGCAGGTGTGGCAGCCACCTATTAATCAATCTCAGCACTCAGGAAGTAGGGATTCCCAGACAAGCTAGTTAGCCAGGCAGCTTTAGGCTCATTGAGAGACCCTGACTTAATAAATAAAGCAGGGAGGGATCAAGAAAGACACTGGGCATCAACTTTCAACCTCCAACACACAAATACACATGTGCATGCACGCACATAGGCTGGTACACTCACAAACATGCAGAGGGACACATATAAGCAAACAAAATTAAATAATAAATAAAACACCTCTCCTTTTCATTTCCTGAAATATGATATTAGCAAGACCTAGAGAAATGTCAATGAGTAGATCATCTTATTTATCAAAAATTACCCACAAGGAGTCTTTTCAGCATCAAAATAGAATGTCCTAATTATTATTTTTTTCTTCAAAATAGTGCTGGAGCCATTGAACACCAAAAGCCAGCAAAGAATTAATAGATTTAGTCATAACCTAAACGTTACAACTTAAAGAAAACTGAATCCAAGATCTATAGATTTAAGTGTAAAACGTAAAGCAAAATCATACTTATAAGGAAATGGAACACAGGAAGGGAATTTGCTACCTATGATTAATTTTAACCAAAATAATTATATAAAAAAAATTCTTTTAGTCATATAAGAAATGTTCTAGCCTCTCTCTTCACTACTGTGTGAACCACTTGCAGCAACCATCCCATTGAGCTGTCATTATTATTAATTACTCTAGCATTAACTGTGACTGTGATCACAGACAGTGGACCACACTTAGGAAAATGTTGAATACTCCTGACGAGTCCCCTGTATGTCCTGTCACAGCACACTAATCACGCCAGGAAGAGTGTGCACATTGCCCTCTGTGTATTTTCTTTGACCCGAATAAAGGCCTAATGTCACCTTTCAAGACTACAGCAGGCAGACACCTCCCTTCTTCAGGTCTATAAACTTTTTTCTGTCTCCTCTGGATCTGATAGCTTGCCTGCGTTTTGTGAGTTTTGTAGGCGTGTCTTAGCCCTCAGATCTCTGGATCACAAGTCAGGATATAGTCATTCATTTGTTCATTCACAAGTAAGGCAATATTTTCTCGATTTCTTTTCTAATATAGCAATGCTGCATCTTAAAATCTAGAATCCTACCAGGTGGTGGTGGCTCACACCCTTAATCCCACCACCTTCGAGGTAGTGGCAGGCAGATCTCAGTGAGTTCAAGGCCAGCCTGTCCAACAAAGTGAATTCCATGACAGCCAGGAATGTTACACAGAGAAACTTTGTCCTGAGAAAACAAAACAAGAAATCTAGAACCCTATAATATACCTAATGTATATAACAGTATTATTTCATGAAAAATGGTGAGAAAAAATTAATAATTACAATGACCAGAAGGAAACAGAAAACTCTGTGTGTGTGTTTCTTTTCTTTTCTTGAACTTTCTACCACAGGAGTGGAAAAAGAACAGAGCCCAGAGTGAGCAGTAAGAACTCTGATGCATGATGGACTTGCTTATAAAATGAGTGGTGGCTATGGCTACAGGCCAGGGCAGCTAAGTCACTCAGAGCTCTTCAAGGTCACACCCATGTGGAATATAATGTTGTTGTTGTTGTTTTTAAAGTTGAGTATTTGGGGATCTCACATCATATGCCCTGCTCATGCTCACCTGTTACAATTGGGTTTCTTGGCCCCAGGTGGCCAGAGGTCCAGACCCACAGACCTGCAGCCCCAGGCCCCTTAGCCACCCACCGCTGATCAGGCCCCCAGAAATGATTCAGACACTTATATTAACTTCATGCTGTTTGGCCTATGGCTCAGGCACATCCCTAGCTAGTTCTTACATCTTAACTCAACCCATTTCTATTAATCTGTTTGCCACATGGCCCGTGGCTCACCTGTGCTCCTTATATGCTTCGTCTTGGGCATCTGACTCCGTCTGTCTCTGGCCCCACCCTGCTTCTCCTACCTATGTTGTGATTTCCCCTCCTACTTTTTCTATGGTGCCTGTCATGGGCCAAAACAGCTCCTTTATTTAAAAATTGAGATTCACAAAATACAGAAAGACATTCCCATATCACTCACCTCCATAGATCTTGTCTCATCCCTCACCTGGGCAAAGTGGGAGAGCTGCTGACTCAGGCCTTCACCAGGGGTGTGGGTGAGGGACAGCTGGCCCAGAAGGCATGAATGAAGTAAAGCCAGTTCTGACCCTTTCTGGCTACCATAGGCAGGAGAGTTAGCCCCACTCCTTACCCAAGGAAGGCAGGAGAGCTGGCTCTGGTATTGTGGGTACAAGAGAGTGAGTGGGGTAGCCAACTCAGCTACCACCCAGACCCAGATCCAGGGCTTTGAGCTGACCCATGTGATACCTAACCCATCCACAAACTGCTGGAGCTTATGAAGGGACAGGCCCTGCAGAGCCAAAGCTGCAAGATCTCCATGACACAGGACAACAGGGCATCTGAGAGGAGTTCTCGTGAAGATCCAGTGATGATAGGGTAGCAGAAGTCAGAGGCCAATAACCAGACCGATGATTCATTGCAATGACTCTTTGCAAGTAAAGATATTTAGGCAAAAGGGTGTATGTACCGTGTGATCCACCACAACTTCCATAGCGAGACTTTTGTTTAGTTTAAAGAGCAGAGAACAAATATGGAGGCAAGGACCATGACAGGGACCGGGGTGCACAATGTGAAATTCACAGAGAATCAATAAAAGTTAAAAAAGAAAACATGGGTCAATACTTTTTTGGGGATCATCGACCTGTTCTTTTCTCCTGCAAGTGAGAAATGGCAGGCCTGCACCCGCCTGGGTGAGCTTGGTTCCACATAACTGAACTAGATCCTGGATGCAATTGCAACCATCTCGTGTCATGTTTGCAGCTAAAGAAGTGAAGGTACAAACCTCCATGTCCCTCTATACACAGTTCCTGTCTAACCTTCATGAGGGTCTCACACTGCCAGACTCTAAAGGAGTCCAGACAGTGACTATCTTCAGAGGGCTGTTTAAAATCAGACTAGAGAAACATCTTTTGTTAATATTTGGGTGCCCTCAGCACAACCCCATGAACCCTGCCTGGCCCCCAGGCTCCTCACTCTCCTTTTTGGCAGAAAACAAGATGTAGCATGTGTAGTGCAGTATGGGTTCCCACTTCTCTCCCATCAGATCCGGAACAACACAGAGAGGGGCGGAGACAGAGCAAGAAACTGACTGGTGAATATGCTTCAGTGTTACATCTGATATGATTAACAATTTATTTTGGCAACACCCGGGATGGATTTCATATGGTTTTCCTGAATTCAGTAGGATCCTTGCCAGCTTAACCAGAAACACCGAGAAACAATCCAGGCGGAGGGAGGGGGCAGGAGCCATCTTGCTGCTGCTTCGTTGTACAGCCTTGCCTCTGATCTGGAGACCGGCCGTTGCTCAATCCTTCCATTTCCAAGTGCTCTTCCAGTATTGTCTAGTGAGGCTGGAGTTGATGGATGGATTTATAAT
Organism: Phyllotis vaccarum; assembly: GCA_033318265.1. Lineage (NCBI taxonomy): Eukaryota > Metazoa > Chordata > Mammalia > Rodentia > Cricetidae > Phyllotis > Phyllotis vaccarum. The sequence goes on along the minus strand of JARWLC010000001.1, from coordinate 107,794,189 downwards.
GAGCAGCGTCGACAGCCCTGAGGACAACACTGTAAGATGGGAGAGGAAGCATGTGGCAGCCAAATATTTTGCAATACACAAGTCTTCTTAAAATATGGATGTCCTATTCCACTTGTCAGCCCTGAGAAGCATAAATGCTACACGCTATAGACTCCCAGAGTTAACTGTCCAACCGAAATTCACTGTCAGGATGAAAGAAACCTGCTCTCTGACTGAGGGCTCCTTCTTGGCCGGAGCTGATGGTCCCTTCTAGGAGGAGGGACTTTCACACACATGCCGTTTTTGTTCCTTCTCCTTCCTCCCAGTTCCTCCTCGGGATGAATTTGATAAAAGGATCTGGGCAGGCATCCCCGAGTTCATCTCCTTTCTCTTCATTTTTCTCGGGAAATTGTTCCCCCGCAGAGAACAGAGGCCCCGAACTTTAACACACGAGATGTCAGCAGAAGAGTCCTGGCTGAGTGTGTCTCATCTACTTGCTTGGGCATGTAAGGGACAAGAGTTAAAAACTGTCAGGAGGCCACTCATAGCTGTCAGCTGCCTCTCTGTCTGTCCCCTTCCCCCTTCATGTCCTCTCCCCCCTCCTCCTCCTCCTCCTTCTTTTGAGATGGGGAGGGGAAGTCTCACTATGTTACCTTGGCTGGTTTTGAACTTCTGATGCTCTAGTAAGCCCTTGTCCTCAACTCCCCAAGTCAGAGAGTGCAGGCACCCACACCTTAATATCAACATTATCACTAATAAAGATCCTCTATCTGCCTTCACTATTCTTTTATCTCTCAACTAGTCCTTGATCAGAATGGGAGTGAGGAAGAGTCATGCTGTCTCCTTCAAGCATTCCAACAGTAGCAGATTCCACCCTGCACAATATACGTTTTCATGCTGTTTTCTTTTGATTTGAACATTTCTTCCCCTTGAGCTGCATTAGGGGAAAGGCCTTTGTATGGAGCTTTGCTTATACTGGCACAGGGCCTTCCAAGTGAGGAGGGCTGAGTGGAAAAGCAGCTGGTGCCCACAGGTCACTCTAGCTATTGCACACTCCCTTCAGTCACATGGAAAAGCAAAACTAGAGCATATGCCACTCCACCCTTCCTGTGGCATGGATTCCCTGGGTCATGTGAGGGACATTACAGCTCTACTATCCAGACAGCAGTTAGATGGGGCTAAAATGGGCGCATGACTCGGTTTTGATCTTTGAGAGGTTAGCAGAAGGGCATGACCACTATTAAGTTAAATGTTAATGTCAGCGAGGAGAGAATGAAAACCAAAACACAAAGAATGTCCCCCAAACCCTGATGTGGGATGTCTTTCTGTAGGCTGTCAATATGAGTTATTATTGGTTAATAAAGAAACACTTTGGCCTATGGCAAGGTGTCTTATAGGCAGGTGGGAAATCAAAGCATAAAGGAGGAGGGCGGAGTCAGGGAGTGACACTTGTAAAAAGTACAGATGAACCACAGGCCATGTGGCAAGACATAGACCAGTAGAAATGGGTTGAATTATGTTGTAAGAGCTAGCTGATCTCAGGGCTGGGACGGGTCAGAAACTTTGACTACAACCCCCCATGATCTCCAGCAAAGATGTTTGTTAATCTGCATTAGAGATGCCAATAAATAAGGACATGTATCTAGGTCTGTCAGACAAAATCAATAGTGTGAGGCCCTTCCATTATCTTCCTATAGCTTTCTTATCATGCATTATCTTTAATCTTTGATGTTCACCTTGGGAAGTAGATCTTATCTCCATTTTAAGACCTTGGCAAACTGAGTCCCTAGCAGATAGACTCAAACTTGTTCAAACTTAACTCAGGTAACAAGTTAAGATCTGCTTCAAACATATATTCTATGACTCTTTTTGACCATCAGTTATCACCTCCAAGTCTGTACTTTAAAATGTGATGAAACTTTGACATATCTACATGATGTAGTAAAATAGCTGGGCTTGACCCATGGATTTATTTTCATGATTTTTTTTTTTTTTTTTTTTTTTTTTTGTACATGAGATGGAACCCAGGGTCTCATACATGTTATGCAGGTAGCCTACCACATTCATTGTGATCTTAAGTATTATATTTTGAGTGTTTACATGCATGGTTTGTGTGTGGGGGAGGGGGTGCCCCTACTACAACACGAATGGGAAATCAGAAAACAGCAATCTTTCTCCCTCTACCATATGGGGTGTAGAAAGTGAGTTCAGTTGCGAGGCTGGTGGCCAGCACCTTGATGAGCTAGGCCGTCCCGCTGCCTGACAGGACAATTTCTGGAAGGTGATTCTTACCTTCTACCTCATCTGGGGTAGGTTCTCTTGTTTGTGCTACTTTGTCATACTCCAGGGTATGAGCTTCCGGGAAATTCTGTCTCCACCTCCCATGTAGCCATAGGAACACTGGGATCGCAGATGCATGCCACCATACAAGCTTCATAGGATGCTCCAGGGATCCAGCTTTAGGTCTTCCAGGTTGCTATAGTAAGTACCTTTCCCCACTGAGCCATCTCCCTTCCCCGTGACTAATGTGTTCGTGGTACTATGGTACACAATGAAGAAGGCTGACAACAGATATGCATTGGAATAATATGGTATTATTCAGAAGATACCGCAACCTACTTCATTAATCTTTGTCTTTCAAATTTAGAAACGACATAGATGAGGACATATCTGACATGCTATGCATGCACAAGGTAGACCTGGTGTCAGTCAAGGTCCATTTCACCATCTTCAAAGGGGTATTTACATGTTGACCCAATAAATGGAATCCTAGCACCCAGAGCACAGATGATATTCCAGAGCATTAGTGTACCAAAGGCAAGAATTATTTGTTTGAACTCTAATGTGAGTAACAATGAGGTTTCTGATGAGATTGGATGAGCAGAGGCCCGGAAATCAATTTGGTATAATGAAGAGGAGGGGCACAGATAGGATTGTCCATTGCACACATCTGACTAACCCCATCTCTGCCCACTGTGGTTCCTGGTCCTCTTCCCTCACTCCCCAATGCCTGTGTGCTCATCTCCACATATGCCCCACCTTCTTTGCAAAGCCACCCAAACCATGTGTTCTTCATTATCCATGCACCCCCAAAGTCAAGTCTATCCCACTGCTGTTAAACTTCATATACCTGCACCATTTCAAGATGGGTGTGAGGACTCAGGTGTCTACAGGAAGAGAAAAGCCCAGAAGGACACACAGCTCTCTCTGTATGCTTGGTAAATCCCTTTCATGGAGGATATTTCACTTGGTGTTCACAATTGCTCTGAGGCAAGGAAGATCCTTGCCTCCTCTTGAAGATAAGGAAACCAAGGGTCCCTGAGCCAGGCTATAATAACTAAGGCAAGACCTACAAAACCACAACCATCAGTCACATGTGTAAGGTCTTATCTTCTTAATAGCATTTCTTTGGCTTCTGCACCAATGCTGTTAAGTATCTATAGGAATAACTCTATAATGATGATAAAATAAATTCCCTTCATTGTACAGCAATTTTTGAAAAACCCATAAAATTATATTGTCTATTGAAGCTAATGTTGAATTCAAATGCAATAAAGTAACTGTATAAATGCTTTGCTTAAAAGGACAGCACCCTAATTAAGAAGACTGTTAAAAGGATGAGGCACATGAGTGCAATTATGTGGGATTTACTAGAACTCACTGTACTCACAACCATAGAGTGGGAGCGGCTGTTGCCTGGAATACTCACAAAGCAGAAGGTAAGCATCACAGTGAATCTTTTTTTAAGTGGAGGTGCCTAAGTATAGTAAGTTTCTGACCCAGTCTAGCGCTGAAATCTAGAACAGCAGTCCCAAATAATCGCACAAAGTCTTATATTAATTACAAGCTGATTGGTCTATGTCTCGGGGTTATTACTTGCTAACTCTTACACTTTAAGTCAATCCATATTCCTATTTATATTTAGTCACATGGCTTGGTACCTTTTTGCTCAGTACAGCCTTCTCATGCCACTTCCTCTGTGTCTCCCTGCCCTCTGCTGCTCTGCTCTTCTGCTTCCCAGAATTCTCCTAGTCCGATTGCCCTGCCTCTACTTCCTGTCTAGCTACTTGACCAATCGGTGTTTTATTAAACCAATATTACAGCGACAAATACTGACAGTGTACAAGAACAATATCTCACAGCACTTCCCCCCTACCCACAATTTTTTTTCTTTTTTCAAACAAGAGCTGTGAACTCAATCTCCTTTGTTTAGCCTTTTTCTTGACCATTATCTATAATAACTTGTAACCAACGCTCTAAATAAAGACAAACATCCATCATCCATTTTGGGGGGAATGTGGTCATAGTTCTCTAGACTACTTCCTTCTGATTGGGGTGCTGGTAATCTTAGAGAGACCCAAAGAAACTTTAGGATTACAGAAAAGTTATGAGTGGTGTAGTCTGTGAGGCCAGATTATCTCAGCCAGTAGCCTGGAAGCTGATCTGTATGCAGAACTCAGAGGAAAGTACAACAGAGGTGCCCTGAAATGTTGACTTGTCTGGGCCATCTGTTCCCATCACAGATTTTTCAGGGGTCCATCCAGCAGCACTTATAATCAAACGTCTCTTAGCAACTCTTGCCCCTTCCTCAAACAATTCAAATACAACAACATAACATACAGTACCCAGACTCTCTGTGCGTTTTCCATCTTTACACGGCTTAAAAATATTTTTTTCTTTATTTCTTTTTTAAAAGACTTTATCCTTTTTCCTTTTTCTTTTCTCTCTCAATTCTATGCATATTTTTAAATATACTGTTAATAGTTTAGAGGGTTTTGTTTGTTTGTTTTTGTCTGAATCTGTCTTCACTGTATTTTTCTCTTTTTCTGACCACACCTTTAATGTACTACAGTATGGCTAGGGTTAAAGGATAGGCTATGGAAGCTTTCTCTGTGTCTTGGTCTGTGATTCTTGGTCTGTGAGAGCTTAGCTTCACAAACCATGCCACCCCAACTCTGGAGAATTTTAGGGTCCACACTGCCACCAAGTGAAGTAAAATCACTAGATGCTCATAAACACCATTTCAGTGTTTAGCAGCAGGGCCTCTTAAAGGAGCCTCAAAGTTTTTGTCTCTAAGGTTGAGTCAGGAAGACTCTTTTATTAAAGGAGCTGAGCCTCTGCTTCCTGCCGGCAAGTATAGCCCACCAGAGAAAACTCTGCTATGCTGCTACCAAGAAGCCATCTTGACTCTGTTCCCTTTTTGTCTGTATAAACAGAAACCTTAAATCCATCATATACAGCTCATGCTTGTACTGAGGCTTCTTTGAGACTTCAGGAACCTACTTTGTTGTAGCTCAAGCCATGCCACTCTGTACCACGGCCCACTTGAGAGACATGAGTAGGAAGCAGTTTTGGTTCAGTTTCTTCTATAAAAAAAAAGCAAAACAGAAAAAGCTCTTTTAAAGTCTTACCAGGCTTTATGTGGATGTACATGCACCATATTAGAATGCTTATACTGCCTTTTATGTCTGTGACTTTGTCTGGCATTTGGCTAGTCGTCAATGATCATGAACTACCATGCATCTACTGCACTAGAAAAGCATCTTATCAATACAGTGGGAAATAATATTCTGATGCTATTTCATGTGCATGCCTCTATGACACCAGGGTGTTGCACAGAGTCTGACTACACTGGGACTAAGTATTGTGGTTGTACAGGGTGGGCATTACAACCCATACACCAAGACAAGGCTTCAAACTCACCTGCTTCATGAATTGGTACCACTTGTTTCCCTGGGGACTGATCTCAGTGTTGAAGGATTCAGTTTGTTTTGTGTTTATTACCATATTGCTCTCTGAGCAGAAAAAAATTTCCTCCACAGTTATTTCATATGTATGTCTAGGAAGTAGAGCAAGCCCCAACTGGCTTCTTCTCACTGGAGGCTCCATCTCACACTCAGCACAGTAAAAGGAAACCATCCCAAGTGTTCCCATCAGAAAGACAAATCCAAGAAGCCAGGAGCTTACTAAGAATTTGGAAGGTCTGAAAGAGATGTGGGTGGTAGGGAGGTGCCTGATGCTGGAGGTCAGAGCACCTGCAGCCAGTGCCACTTCTGATTGATACTGTGACCAGGAAGTAGAACAAAAGAACGTCAACTGGAGCTCTGATGCTTTTGTGGACACGTGCTTGTCCAGTGCCACAGCTGTAGGAAAGGCCCCAGCTTTCTCCTGTATGATCCAAGCATCATTAAAATACATTTTACTGAGAGAACTTACATCTCAGCCAGTCTTCTGGCTGCCTTCCAGACCCTTGGAGGAAGCTTAAATGAAGGTTTCACAGGTTCCTTCTGTCAGCAGGTGTTATGGTTAATATTGGTTATCAACTTGACAGGATCACCTGGAAGATAGACCGCCAGCTGTGTCTGGGAGGGATGATGTAAATTATGTTAAGACAGGAAGACCCTCGTGGGTAGTGTACACCATGGGCTGGAGATTCAGACTGAACAGCAGAAAAGTAAGCTGATCTCCCTCATTCATCACTCTCTGCTTCCTGACTGCAGACACAGTGTGACCAGTTCCTTCAAGCTCCTGCGGCCATCCATGCCTTCCCACCAGGATGGGCTGTGTGCTCATTGTGAGCCAAAATAGCCCCTTCCTTCCTTCAGCTACTCTTACAGGTGTTTTGTCTCAGAAGCAAAAAGTAACTGATACAACATCTGGCAGCAGGCTCAGCACACTGCCCCCCACCACCACCCCGTTCCGCCATCTTCACAAATGGCATCACTAGATGAACTTCAATGCCCCAAATTCTAGTTAAATCAGATGAGCTGATGTGCCTCAATTTTTTAAAACTGGCAGACCAAGACTGGGAAGACAGCTCAGTTGGTAAAGTGTTTACTATGTAAGCACTTCTCAATACATATGTAAAAAGCTCAGAGGGCACCTAAACATTGAAGCAGAAACAGAAGACTGCCTGCCAGCTGGCCTTGACAAATCGTCAAGTTCCAGGTCCTGTGAGACCGTCTCAAAAAATAAGGTGGAAAACAATAGAGAAAGATGTCAGATATTGACCTTTGGCATGCTCACACATATGTACACATGCAAGCATGAACAACATATGCAAAGACAACACACACACCTTTACAGAAGAAGCAAGAGAGGAAAAAATAAATACAACTGGCAGGCTCTTGGATAGCCTGCTTCTGCTGAAAATGCAATTTCTCATCTGCGATGATCCAATATGTACAAAGAAACAAGAACTGTAGGATAAGCTAGAGCTTGAGCTCCATCTTTTACACTTGTTTATTTAATGTTCCTGAGGCTGGATCTCTTACTCTTACTGTGAGCTGGATCCCATCATTATTAGAATCCCGGGGAGGCGTAGACTACAAACTGCAACACTCTTTGTATGGATCGGGAAAGCTAGTGGCTGACCACTTTTTACTGCATCCCCAGCCAGGAATTGCTCTCAGCCTAAGGAAGTTACTGTGTCCAGGACTTGTTTCTTCTTTGAGTCAATCCATGTTTAGCGACTAGGAGTGAAGAGATAGTTAACGTTGATGGACAACTTGATGGGATCTAAAATCACCCAGAGACAAGCTTCTAGATATGCCTCTGAGGGGTTATATAGATTAGGTTAGATTCCGGGCAAACCTGGGAGGGGTTTGTCTACTTATCAATTGAGACGACCCAGTTTGAGTGGCACCATTCTATGTACTCGGGTCCTGGACTGTATAAAGAGGAGGTGAACTGAGACAGTGACTGTTGCTGGATGAGGGATACAATGTAACCAGCTGCCTCAAGCTCCAGCCTCCTGGACGTCCACCTGGAGATGGCATTTACCTTCAAACTGGGAGCCAGAGTGAGCGCTTTCTCTCTTAAGTGGCTTTAATCATAAAAACATGACATGGCAGTTTGTGGGGCCTCTTGCAGTTGAGCCAGAGGTTATTCCTGGTGCATGAATGGCTTCTCAGAGCCCATTCCCTACAGAGGAACACCTCACTCAGCCTTGATACTGAGAGGAGGGACTTGGTCCTACCTTAACAAGACTGAACTGATTCACCTTGGGAGCCCTTGCCCTCCCAGGGGAATGGATGGGGGGTTTGGGGGGAGGCTTTGGGAGGACTGGGAGGAGGGGAGGGAGGGATAGCAATGGTGGGTATGAGAAACTTTTCAAATAAAAAAAAAACAATTCTGAAAGTGGAGAGAGAGAGAGAGAGAGAGAGAGAGAGAGAGAGAGAGAGAGAGAGAGAGAGAGAGAGAAATGGGGGGAAAAAGAAAGAAAGCCAAGTATAGTAAGTAAGATTGGAACTAAAAAGTTCTAAAATCTCTTGGTATATTCAGGGCAACTCTGAAGGACCCCAAGCTTGAGAGCTCCTGGGAGATGAGGTGAGGGGTCTCCTGGACCATATCCCAGTTCGAGTCCTCCCTTTGCCCTGTCCTCTATTTATAGATGACCATCCCAAAAGAACTCCTAAACAAACAAATTAAACTCCCTACACACAAATCTCTGTCTGGGAGTCTGTTTCCTGGGAAACTCAAACACTCACAGCGGGTGGAACAGCAAAAGAATTCGCAAAATCCTAAGTGGCTTCCAGACTCTGCCAGGAAGATTTTGTCTAGACAGGTGTGGAAAGAGGTTCTGAGGAAGAGGATCCCAGATTATCCCGTAGGATTTGCTGCATAGGAGGGTGGGACACACAAATTCAAATATAAATAGGAGATCAGAAGAGGTTGGACTCCCCGGAAAGGAAGCAAGGTTGTATGTAGTAGTAGTGATGGAAATGTCTGGTAATGAAGCCTGGCAAGCAGCACTTTAATCAGAGATCTGTGTGAGGTCATCACCTCAACCACCAACAGTTTCTAGGTCCGGAGAGCAGCTACAGGGGCTGCAGAGCTTAGGAATAGGTGATCACTAAACCTCAATGGTCAGTCCCCACCCAGTTCTCCTAGGGCTCACATAGAGTCCCTTCTGTTCTTCCAATCACGGGTCTTGGTTGATCTCCAGCAAGCCGATAAAATGTCATTTCTATTATAATGATGGGACACGACAACTGAGACCTCTACTGAATCGTAAATGCAGAAGATGGTTTGAACTAGCCCCTCCATGGAGCTTCAAACTCCTATACCCAAGCATCTCCACTCGATACTCAAAACCAGAATGCAAGTCCTGACTTTGCCTCCAAGTCTACCTCTCCCCCACTCTATGTTCTAAGTGACTCTTCTCCGGGGCTCCACGCATCCTACCTGTGACTTGTCAGTTACACGGGGGGGGGGGGGGGGGGGGGGGGGGGGGGGGGGGGGGGGGGGTGTTTGTCCACAACCTTTCACTTTTCTCTCTCCGCATTACCACCTGCCACCCTTACCACACTCCATTAACTACAAAACTCCTTCCATGAAGCTTCCTGCTCCTGCTTGCCTTACATATTCTATTTCACAGGGTCGTAATCCACTTTTTCTTTTTTACTACAACTGGACTTCATACAAAATATGAACTCTCTGCCCTTCTGAGAAAACAACTCATGGATTCTGACCCCTGCACCCACCTCTTTCTCTCCAGTGACCTTCTTCAGTGTTCTTCCAGTGACCTGACTGCTACATCATGGCCACCCTTGTGCCTTTGGCACCTTGGGCTGTGAGTGTACTCTCACACTGTGTGTCTGGCTCCTTTTTCTAAGCTAACCTCAACTCAAATGTCACTTCCTTTAGACCTAGCTAGTCACTTTGCCTCTGAGATGTCCTCCATCAGCTCTCTGCTACATTTTCCTTAGAGCACTTACTGTAGTCTCTGGTTCTCAGCTCGTTCATTCAATATCTTTCTCTTCCACTGAAATATATGTGCTTGTAGGATGTCCCAGCCTTATCTGCCTCATTTGAAACTGTTGCTCTGTGTCTAGAATAGTATCTGACATATAGTAGACATTCCATAAATATTTCTTGTGTGAATTAACTTTATTTGTCACAACTGTTCTTCTTTACATAAATCTAGAGCATTGTTTTTTTTTTTTTCTTTTAAAGCTTAAGTACATTTATTCTCAACAGGTTTGTGAAAGACTTCAGGAAGTATGTGAGCTTCAGGGAAAATAATTGTATATTTATTTTCACTAAATTATAAATGAACCCAAACCATACTAACATAAGTGGTATGTATGACTTTTTTGTTTTTGTTTTTTTTTTAAATAAGGTTTTTCTATGTAGCCCTGGCTATCCTGGAACCCATTCTGTAGTCCACGCTTGCTTCAAACTCACACAGATCCTGCCTCTGTCTCCTGAGTGCTGGGATTAAAAGCGCATGCCACCACTGCCAGGTGGTATACAAGACTTCATCATCAATATATATTAAATGTTCTCATATGGTATTAGATTGTATCAAATACCCCAAATGTTATTTTTGTTCACCATTACGTGAAAGGTATAATAGTTATCAGCTTGCTGTTGAATTGATGAACAATTTATTAATTAAAAAGAACAGGGTTAGGAAGGTAGCTTGGTACCTAACAGACACAAGGCCCTGGGTTCAATTCTAACCATTGCAAAATGAATAAATAAATCAAGTACATAGAGTAGTTCTCCATAAAAAATAAATTGCATGATTAGTATCAAATTAATACATTTCTATTGTAATTCCATATATTTTATATTTTAAAAGATCAACCTGAGAAGGATTCCATGAGCTTCACCAGACAACCAAAAGTTCCCCATTATATGCAATATCTTACCTCATCTATCATATGAGTGCCATGTGGGCCCAAGTGCCATTTAAATTTAACTGTAAATGATTAAAACTGAAATACAATTTCAGCTCTGTAGAGGCACTAGGCATGTTTCAATTGCCCTGGAGATGCACGTGATTATGGAGGACAGAGCCCATATAGAGGATGCCCATCATTTAGAAAGCTCTGTGGATGGGATTGCTCTAGGATGTCATACTTCTCATTGAACCACATAGTCAAATAGGAATATTAGGGGTGAAATGGGAGCAAAGAGACTTTTTCTTAAGAGTTATAGATGTAAACCTTTCCTGCAATTTGAGGATCAGTCTCATCCCGTTATGCAGAGGAATGAGTGTGCCAGGCAGTATAGCAATGTAGGTGTTCCTTAACTTACCTTGGGATGAGATCCCAATGAGCCCTTCCCAAGATGAGAATGTTATTAGTAGAGAACATCTTTAGGTTTTCTACCTTCAAGAATGTATCGATTGTACCTAAGTGATTAATCATCTCACTTAGCATCAGTGGAGCATCACCTTGGCTTGCTTGGTGACTGGGATGCAGCTAGCTGCCACTACCCTACACTGCCATCCCAACACAAGAACAAAATTCAGAGTTGGTGATAGAGTTTCTACTGAATGTGTGTTGGGCTTAAACTGAAAATGTAAGTTGAGCATTAAGAATCAGAGATCACCATCAATGTCCTCTACGTCATTCTCAGCTTTCTGTCCTGATCAGGAGGAAATAACTGAGAAGGAACAACTGAGGTCCCAGGCCAGCAGCCTGAGAGATCCACCAGTACCTAATCCCTGGCCTTATATGGAAAAACAATGGCCACACAGAGCACATTATAGGCTTCCTGACAGTTGAGCCTGGAAAGGTCTACTAGATTCCAGAAAGTCCAGAGGACCAGCAAAGGCTCAAGATGACCTTGAGTCATCAAAGAGAACATTTAGCCCTATCCATGTCAGGAGGGAACAGACCATTGTGGCCCAGACAGCTTCCTCAGCAGTGAGCTTCCTCCACACAGCCTGGGCTAACACCAGCTTAGCTACTACACAAATGACAAGAGGGTCATTCATATCTATGGGCCAGGACAACTCAAGGGAACTCTCTCTTTCCTAGTGACCCAAAGGTCTTGAGCCTTCGCCTGTGCCTAGTTCCCATCTTGGAGAGTAACAGGAAACAGTCTCAAGGCTTGGAAAAACTGACTCACCCACAAAGAGAGAGCTTACTGGAATAACCCAAGTCCACCAGCTGGACCAAACTTCAGTCCATTGGCACCTCTGTTAGTCATCACTGTGGGTGTTGGGGGACATGAAAAAACTCCAGGTCAATTAGAGGAAGTTCTGCAGTTACCATTTTATTTGCACTTTTGAGCCTGATGTGAGTAAGCCTGAGACTGCTCCCGTTCTAAATTATGCAGACCCTTGATTGGTCAAAGCATGGCCTAGCTAGGTATAGTGTCATATGCCTTTAGTCTTAGAACTTAAGAGGGAGAGGCCAACAGATCTACATAGTGAGTTCAAGGCCAGCCTGGTCTACTTAACAAATAAGTTCTAGGCCAGCCAGGGATACAATAGTGGGACAGTTTGCTATTGGTATCTTCTGATATATGATGGTGATTTGTGTAACTTCTCAGCTGAAGGGACTAGGGATTATTAACTACTAGACCCGTGACACAAGGTCACCATGCCCTATGTGCCTTCTTTCATGCCCAAGAAATCTCAGGGGCCCTGGCTTTCCAGTCTCCACCACTGCTCCTGGCCAGTCCTGTCAGATGCATTCCAGGGGCACTCTATCTACTTGGCACTAGACACTGGTGAGGTCAGAGACTTAGAGAATAAAGAGCTTTGTCTGCAGGTGACAAGGCACAAGAAACGACCACTTGTCCTTGCTTAGAGACGAAGGTCAGCAGAGGGAGCAGAGCTTGCTAGTTAAGGTGAGGCGTGCCAGCTTGGAAAATCTAGAGAAGTTGAATATTTCAGATGAGTTCCTTTCTTAAATGTATACCACTGGCTTTATTTTTATGTCTAACTCATTAGAGCATGGAGACTATATTTAATCAGTGAATTGATTTGATTGTGTGTGTTTCCCTATGTTCTGCCTATACTAAGTTAAAACCCTCTATCCCTTGCACCCTCTGCCCCTGCAACCCTGGAACCTCAGAAGATGGCCTTAATTGAGTATGGTTTGTCCCCTCTGGAACGAATGCTAAACTTTGACTGACATCATGGTGGTGTTGGATCCTTAGGTGATGATTGGGTTGTGAAGGGAAATGCTTGCTTTTCCGAAGCCAGTAGGTCCACATTCTCATGAGACAGGATTTGCTATCACAGTTGCAGGTTATTGTAAATTGAGGCTGCCCCTATGTTTTGCCTCTTCTGCATAGGCTTGTCATTTCACGTCCTACCACATTAGAAAGCTAGAGAGCTTTGAACGTCCCTGCCACCAGAACTGGGAATCAAACATTTTTCTTTCCTTTAAAAATTACCTTTTTTTTTTTTTAATAGCCACAGAAAACACAAATACAAGGGATTTTACAGATTTCATTAGGTAAGAGGAAGTCATATGAGTTCATAGTCCCTAAATAAAATTAATATAATATAATTAAATATAGTTATGAAAGAGGTGAGAACACACCTACTGAACTCCTGTCAAGGAATGCCAACATCTGACAAGCTTAGGATGAAGCAAGGAAAAGGACTCAGTAGACAACCCCGGGGAGCAGTTGTGTGTTAATATGTCGTCACCACAGACTGTGCTTGCCTAGCATGTATGGAGCCCTGGTTAATCTTCAGTACCACTGATGGGAGCAGAGAAGCATATGGGACTTACCAAGTCTTTGGATACTCCAGGCTTAAACCCAGTTTCCTAGCTCCTCTGCCCAATTCTTGGCCCAAGGAACTTTTCTCATCTAAGTTCCTTGTATCTCCAGCTCTATTACTCTTTTATCTCTGCAGAAAAAGGAAGACACATAACCTCAAACCGCCCCACAGGCCACTTCTGACCTAGCCACCTGCTCTACCTGCCTGGAGAGTCAATTCTTTTTAGGATTTTCAGGATTCTTTTCTTTAGGAACTGGAAGCTGGCAGGTGGAGAGCCCAGGAGAGACCCTGAAGGGTACCATGAAATACCTTGATTCGCCATCATCAACTTCACTTACGTGTGCACACACAAGAAAAAACACAAACAAAAACCCATACTGCTTTCCCTGTGAAAGGGGATGGCTTACCTAATTAATCAGTTTCATAGAACCCAAGCCTTACAGGGACTTCTGCAGTATTCTCTGAGTGAGGATGGCTCTCGCCTGCCATTCATCACCCTCCAAAAATTCCATGGTTTGGTTCTAACTATAGGTCATTTAAAGAGTCTTGTGGAAAGTAAACTGTATGAAGGACCTTGTCCCTTCCTATTCTCCCCCTGAGGGTGTGACTGAGTCTTAAGGATTTCCTGAGGAAGTGCTGGATTAGAGCTGCTTACAAGGAGGCAAGAGAGTAAACAAGACACATATATAAACAAGAAATTCCTGTGGGGGATCCCATTAACAACACAACTCACACAATATTTTGTTGTTGTTGTTATTGTTTGTTTTTCAAGAAACAGGGTTTCTTTGTGCAACAGTCCTAGCTGTCCTGGAACTTTGTAGGCCAGGCTGTCCTGGAACTCACAGAGATCTACCTGCCTCTGCCTCCAGAGTGTTGGAATTAAAGGCATGCACCATCATCGCCCTGCTGATATTTTTATTACATTGATTCATTTGTACATAAAGTATATGGCACCATGCATGAGTGGAGGTCAAGGACAACTTTCAGGAGCCAGTACTTTCCTTCCACCATGTGGGTTCTAGGGACTGAACTCAGGTTGTCAAGCTTGGAGGCAATGGACCATGTTAGGAGCCCTATATATATATATATTTTTTGAGACAAAATGTTGTGTATCCCAGGCTAGTCTCTAATTCTATGCATAACCAAGGATTATGGTATAGTTGGATATTTTCTGTCCCATCTATCTGGTCCCAGATAACCAACTCAGAGGCTGAATATGAATTATAAATGGTCAGTTGATAGCTTAGGCTTGTTACTAGCTAACTCTTATAGTTAAGTTAACCTATATTTCCATTTATGTTTTGCCATGTGGCTCATGGCTGGTTACCTCATTTTTATACTTCCTGCTTGCTTAGTGGCTGGCTAGCATCTTCTGACTTCACTCTTCTCCTTTCCATCATTTTTAGTTTGGTTGCCCTGACTATACTTCCTGCCTGGATACTGGCCAATCAGTGTTTTATTAAACTAACTCAGAGTGACAAATCTGTACAATGTATAAGAGGATTATCCCACAGCAGGATGGCCTTGAAGTCCTGATCCTACTGCCTCTGCCTCTCAAGTGCCAAGGATTCTACCTGTGTATACAGCACCAGAATTTATAAAGAGCTAGGAAGAAACACAGGACTTTATGTATTTTACCCAAGCAGTCCACAGACTGAGCCACAAGGACAATACCATTTATACAGTCTTAAAGAACAGTTTTTACTGCCTGCTGCCATTTGCATGTTTTAAAATTTTAAGGAGCTGTGGCAACTCAAGGCTTGGTCTTGGGGAGACACAGTTATTAAAGGATAAAAGAGTTCACAGAATTTCACATGGAAAAATGTCTCCAGTGTAGTCATTATGACATGGATTTGGATATGCCATCTCATTCCATGAGACAGAGTTGGGAGGAAATGACTTAGTCATTGGGGAGGTGGAACTGAATCCCAAGAAAACGTAAAACACATGCTTGGGAGAACACCTTTGAAGATGCCACATTTACCTCCAGCCAAACATGTTTCTACAGCAGTGGGTTATTCACCTCCACTTGAGAGAAGAAACACAGAATGACTACTTTTCAGTCAATGAGTTTCAGATTTTATATTTTCTGAGTTTTGGGCTTTCTTGGTTATTCAGGGGGAAGCTAAGGGTGTTTTGTTTTGGGGAAAACAAAAGAAAACACCCCAAACACTTTAAGGGGAGAGGTTTCCAGTTGTTTATTATGATGAACCAGACTTTAAGGTGCCCCTATGATCCTTGTCCCCTGGAATGTACACCCTTGCATAATTCTGTCTCCTAGCGTGTAGCGAGGCCGTGTGACTTGCTTTAGAACATGGGAAACATCTGGGCTTTCACTCCCTTATGATTCCTTGACATTTTGCAAGACACAGTCTAGAGGCTTTGCCTCTCTGATCACTTTGAGAACTCAGACTTTTACCGTCCTACAGTGAGATGTGACAGCACACTGAGTCTGGAAGCACAGCTCTTTGTCACCAAGTGCCAGATGAGATTCAGCAGTAGGTGATAACTTCATTGCAGCCTTAAAGGACTTGGCCAAACTCTAGTGGGATGCCTGGTGATGTAGAACTGCAGTATCTGTTCTACAGCACAGAACACTGAATGCGCTTACCTCAGCCAACTTTTTCTTCTGACCTTTGACCCTGTGGTCTGTGCTCTGAGAGCTTGAAAACTGTAAGTCTCAACTGTTTTCAGCTTCTATGTATATTATGGCACACATTTAAAGACACTCTTTCCCTACAGATAGAAAGGCCAGGCCACACCATCAAAGAAGAGCCACACATGGACAACAGTGGTTTTTCCTTCTGCCCATAAATGGAGCCAGCCTGAGATTCTCAAACCTGTCCTCAGAGTGGCACATGGCCTAAAACTTGGCTCAAAAGTTCTATCTAATTGTGATGGTCCTATAGATTAGGACACTGGGGTGCATGGTTGTAATAGGGTGTTGGCACTAAACATATGCACACTATTTGACCTAAAAATTCCCTTTCTAGAAGCTTATTCAAAAATATAGCTAGATAAATGTCCCAAAATGTAGAGCCAGAATGAGTATTGCAGCAGCATTCCTAAGAACAAGAAAGCAGAAAACAGACGGATTAGATCAAAGCTCCAGCAGGTTAAATAATATAAAACCATCCAAACTGTGAAAGCCAGGTCACTATTTAAAACTAGGCTGTGTGTGAATTTCTAATTTTTGGTCACAAGACTGTGTATGCAAAAGTAAAAAGATAACATAAAGAAAGTATGTAATATGTTTACATGTGTGTCTAAAATTTAAGTATACACTGGTTCAATAAAACTGAATGGGCCACTAAGTGATTGTGTCTTGAGTCATAATCCCATGCCTCGCATTTTGTACGTTCATTTTCTGGCTATGTCTTCCAAATGTTCATGCGTAAGTTTTGAAATTAAAGAAGTTCAGAATGTGGGCTCATTGTTGTTGCCATTTTTAAATGGTGTTGGCTGCTTCTGACTTCTGATCTCCTGGTAGGCGGGGTGTTGTGAATGGTCCAGCAATCCGTGTGTTTTTCTGCCTGACTCTGAGAAAGCCATCTTGGCATATCAGCTCTGCTTCTCCTGCTTCAGTCCTCCTGAGAGTGGGGCTCCAGCTGACACTGCTGCTCTGCCAAGGCCCACTCCACTGACTCATATGTCAGCAACCACGCTAGTTTCAAAAGATGTTTTTCTTATCACAACAGTGTGTTCATATCAGTTCCCAAATGCTATACAGTAGGCCCATCCTGTGTCACTCAGCCATATCTCTACTATGACACAGACAACTGTATGTTTAGGTGGCCCAGGAGTAGAAGGCTGGGAAAATACAATCACGTATCCTACAAACCCAGATCGCAATGATCACCTAATTTTTGGAAAAATTACAAAATAGCATCTGTTGTTAGTTTTGACTGTTTATTTAGAAAATACAATTGTGCCCTTTAATGTGGTGCTTAGTTTACCTTTTATCTTCTTTTACATTTTTCCAAGAAGTTCTTTGAGAGTGAAATAGACAGCTTGGGAGAGGAGGGTTGGTGCCCATGGAGGCTCATGTTTTGAACTCTTATTTGCCAGCTAGTGGGGAATCTGAGGCAACTTCAGAAGTTTCCTGAAGCTGGTATAAGCCATAGAGGTAGCCTTCTGAAGGCTGTCTCCGGTTCTAGTCACTCTCTGCTTCCTGCCCACCATGACGTGAACAGCTACCACATCGTCTCTCACTGCCCTGAGCTGCTCTGAGACAATGGGCCAAAGGAAATCCTTCCTCCCTTTGGCTGTTCCTTCCAGTCTTTTGTCACAGTGCTGCAGCTGTAACTAATCCTGTTAGGGTCAAAAGGACAAGCTCAGTATAGGAATCTGAGAATTCTCACAAACCCATGGCCTCCTCCAGCCTCCAGCCAGCTCCTCATCCACATGCGGGGATCTTATGGCAAAAGGTCATTTATTCCCCCTAAATAACATGAGGTAGGTTACCCCAGCTGAGACTACTCTACTTTCAAGCCATGGTTTGATGAACAAGATAGACAATGTAAGTAAGACTCCTGGGTCAGAGATTTAGGACAGCTCATTAGCTATACTAACAACATAGGCCATCGTACCACCAACAGCTTCCCCTGTCAGCTACTTCTCTCATAACCATGAAAACATACCTGAGCAAATAACCCTAGGGAGGGGGGAGCTCTTTCTGCTTCACAGTTTCAGAAATTTCATTCTGTCATGGCAGGGAGGGCATGGCAGAACCGAGTTGTCTACACTGTGATTTCTCAGAAGCCAAGAGAAAGGAATAGACCAAGGTATGACATAGACCCCAAGGACTCACCCTGGTGACCTGCTTCCTCTCACTGAGCCTCACGTCCAATATTGTATCATCTTTATTTGTGGGGTGGGTGGTGGGTTCTCATGTGTGATCAGACACGCTCTACCAGATGCCACACTAGAGTTTATTCAGGGGAGTTGCCAAGCAGGTATGAGAGAGAAGCAGAAGAGAAAGAGACAGACTTTCATGTGGCAGCTCCTTTTAAGAGAATGGATGTAGCCACACCTAGGGGTGTGCCCTCTATACTCAGTGTTCTGCCAGCGCCATGTTGGATTTACCATGTGAGGGCTACATGCCAAGAATTCTTATCTCACCGGGCACCATGTTGGGTTTAGCACATGGCTGCTGTGTGCTGGGAATCCTTACAGTGGCGGTGAGGGTGCCCTGTGTTTGGGAAGTTAGAAGAGGTATTAGATCCTTTGGAACTAGAACTACAGGTGGTTGTAAGCCTTCCAACTCAGGCACTAGGAACTGAACTTGGACAAGCAGCAAGCACTCTTAACTGCCCAGTCCTGTACCATCTTTAAACTATGTCATTGCATATGAACCAAGGAGTTTATACATTCATTAGGTCAGGAACATCCCCCACATTCTGCCATCTATCACCTCTGGATTTCATGGAAGTCATAGATATGCCTTGACAATCTCCTGAGTGTGTCTCAGTCTAATCAAGGTGTTGCACAAATTTGTGTTGTATTAAATGAAACTCAGAGGCAGATGCTGGGGAAAAGCTGGAATATCAGAGCGAGAAAACACCATAGTCAGATCTCACCCAGCTCTCTTCCAGCTTCCTCAACTTCACTCCTTGTGGCTTCTACAGAATGAATCTGTCTTTCTAGGCCTGCCTTAAATACCTTCTTTGCCCAGTTGTTTCACATCCAGGTTAAGATGAAAGGTGTGGGCTACTACCATTTGGTAATTAGCCTTGAACTCATAGAAACACAGAAAGACCTCTGTCTCTGGAGTTACGGGATTAAAGGCTCCCATTGGGTCTCTGTACCAACACAAACATAATTAAACTCCTGAACTGACTTCCCAGAGTCCAGAAACTCAAAATAAAGGAAGCAGTACAAGACATTTTTTTCGCTGTTCTATTTTATTTTAGATTATAAAGCAGCCAAGATCAATTTTTGAGATCCCTTTATCCTCTACACAGCTTCCTCCACTGACTCTTGCCTGGTTTGCTCCCTGGGCCAGGCCTTTCCCCCAAAGGTCACCTGCTCTGAGGTTCAACCTCTTTTGACTCTATCCTGACCTCTCCACATCCTTGTCTGTGGTTGCTACACATACTGCTGTATTCTCAGAAGTTACTGGTATTAACCCAGTTGGCATTTGTGATAGCCCTAGAAGGCCATACTGTTTCTCCAACTTCAGAGGAAGATTTGTGCAGGTGATACTTTATTTACATTTTTAAAGTCTACTACTAATATTTTTGTGTGTATACATGATATGTGGGAGAGGTTGCCTATGTCATGCCGCTCATGTAGAAGTCAGAGGACAATGTTATAGGGTCAGTTCCTTCCACTTTTACATGAGTTTAGGGAGGGAACTCAGGTTTCTAGATTGAGAAGTCAATGCCTTCTTTACCTGGCAAGACATCTTGTCAGCCTGCAACACTTATTTTAATAAAACACATGTTGTTCTATGGAAATGATTCTAGAAGTGTTTCAAGGCTATAGAGGAGAAAAAAGACGGAGTCTAACTACTGGTCAGCATCTCAGAGCAATGAAGAACAGACCCATCGTCTCCAGACACTCTCCCAGAATTCCCATGTGTGGTTAGGGGATAGAGAGTTTCAAGACCTTGGCTCTGTCAGATTCACTCTGAGTGACTGACTGATTCTTGTCCTTAAGCAGGACCCTGTCTACTTACCATTGTCTACAGCCCCAGGTCTAGTTTCTCTGGAGGGAGGGAGTGTCCAAAGTGTGTTGCTGACTGGTTACTAAAAGCTGGATGGACAAATAGAAGGCATAGAAGTGTTAGAATCACTTAAATAGTCCAGGGCTTCTGTACCACAAACCACAGATTTATTGGGTCTTAAGTCTGAGGATGAATCTAAGTTTCAGCATGACAAAGGAAGGAAGTGAACCTGGGCATCTGACCTAACAGAAGAAAATAGAACTGAATGGATTTGGAAAAGAATAACAGACTTCAAGTAAAAACAACATGGTGGGGGTGACTTGGAGGAGAAAGGGGATGCCTTGAGACAGCTCAACAGCAGCTCCCAGGCCTCGGTTCGGGAGTAAACTGGACACACAATCAAAGGTGATCACAGCTGGAAAGGCCAGAAGCCCCAGATGTGAAGTATGGGAGGAGGAAATGGATGGCAGGCAGAGGCTGGACATCAACAGGTCAATAGGGGTGAATGTCATGATGGCCACCACGTGTGGACAGCACCATTCCTGGTGGTATTCTCTGGGTATTTTTGTTTTTGTTTTTTTTTCTTTTGTAATACAACTCTGTGAATTGGATTTCATATGATTATATCACCAGTTTACAGACAATAAAGCCAACTAGTGGAGCTTTTAAGTAACTCCTCCAAGGCCATACATCTTGGAAGAGGCACAGCTAAGGTCTGAACCTAGACAGCCTGTTCTGTCTCCACCTCCCACGTTCCATGTATCCCTCCCCTACAGTTTTGACGGCCTAAAGGCAGAAGCCCTGATAAATAAATCAACATTCTAGGCTTGTTCTGTTTTTGCCATGAGAAAGCTGATCCTTCCCCCACTTCTTACAGACCTCATTCTCTCTGAAGCTCCCCAGAGTAGAAATTCTGGAGCCATACCTCCCCGTCTCGCTAAGAGCTGGCTGAGAACAGACTGGACCAGGGGAGACCTGTAGGTCTATCCAAAAACTAAGCAAAAGGGGAAAATGAAGGCACTGTGCTCTAGATTAAAGATGACTAAAGCATCCACAAATACAATGTGTAAAGCTTGCTCATATTAAAAAAACAAAAACAAAAAAACCAAAAAACAGACAAAACAAGAGAACATCTATAGAAGAAATAACAGTTAGAAAAATGACAGCCAGGGCTGGTGACGGCTCAGTGGGTAAAGTATTTGCTGCTAAAGCATGAGCTCTGAAGCTTGGATTTCCAGGACCCATGTAAGGCTGGATATGATAGGTCACTTTTAATCCCAGGCTTCCTAAGGCAAGATGGAAGATGGAAGATGGAATCGGGAGCAGGCCTGGACCTTGTGAGCCAGCTAGCTGCAGATGCACCAAGGAACAGTAGATCCTATCTGAAAGAGGTAGGAGCTGAGGATCAACATGTGTGCCCCTACACACACACACACACACACACACACACACACACACACACACACACACACACACACACACACACACACATGTTGGGAGGTGCTGGTCAAATAAAATCAAAAGATGGTAGCTGATTTTCTCAGGTCTGTGATGGTAATGTGGTCACATGGTAATGTGTTCCATGTTCTTATGAAATTTGTGATGCATGCTGAAGCATTCTGGGCTGAGGTGTCTCTGGAACAAACTTTCAAGTAGTTCAGGGGAAAAGAGATTAATAAATAGGAACTTCAAATGTGGAAAAGTGTTAACAGCTATTGAGTTTGGTAAGACTAACAGATGTGCACCAAAACATCTTTTCAGGATTTCTGATGTAGCTTTTACGAGTTTGGAGAGAAGGAGAAGGAGCCTAAAGTGAAGAGACATTGGTTATTTACAGACTGTCCAGAAGAGGTTGGGAACCCGTCCAACACAAGGGCTCATGGGGATGACTTAAGAAGCCCAGTCATGACCACACTCGGTTGGATGCAAATACCTTCTTTATAAAATAGAACTGCAGAACTGGAAGAAAGATGGGTTGGGAGACTTGGCAGCCGTTCTGATAAAGACAGCAGTGACAGCTGTCGAGGTAATAAAAGAGTCTAGGAGACCAGACTTGAGATCTTGGAACAAGTGTGGTCTTGGGATTTCTCTAGAAACAGCTGGGACCGATCTGCCACTTTTGGAACCCTTGCTTCACTGCTTACCAGGACCTCAGACACATTTCTTTGCTTTTCTGACACAGAATCTCCATGGACATTGAGGAGGACAGTATATGTGTGATGTTCCATGCAATGACCGCCTGCAGTCAGCAGTCCACAAAGATTGGTCTCACTTTCATCTCTCAGGAAGAAGGAAGAATAAGGAAGGGGGGAGGGGGGACTTGTTTGCCACCCACTACAACAGTGAAAACATCTTAACCCACATCTCCGGTAACTTTGTTTACAATTACATGTAGGTTCAGGGTTACTTAATTTCTCTCTTTTAAGTAAAATTGTGTGGCCCTGGGTTAGCCAAGATGTTAATGAAGTTAAATGGTGAAGGTGATTATGCGGCAAGATGGAAAATACACAGTGAGGTCTCTGCCTCAGCATTAGGCTCCCATTGATGCCTCATCTTTGCCTGGGCAATTATCTCTCAGCAGCAGACTTTCACCCAGCAGCAAGGGATAATTCCATTAACGTTCCCACCTAAACACAGTTTTGCCGGCTGCTTGGGGTCCCCAGGCCACTGGCTATATCACAGGGGCCTCCTATCATCCTGGAATTAAAACAAGAAAGTAAAAATTATTCGGTCACATTCATTCTTTTCCCCTGAGCAAACCTCTCTGTACAATCTTGACTCGTTGCTCTAAATCACATTGCTGCCAAGAATATTATCTGCAGCAATCCAGTGCTCAATTCATTATGGGTTGGAGAGCCAGAACACAGTCATCCATGAGCTGGGCTGCAACTGTCTGAAAATGAAAAATGGTGGCTGAGTGTGATACAGCCTCTAGAAGGAGAAAGTGAGAGCTGTATTTCTTTTGGAAAATATGAAATGTCAGTTGTAATAGAATCCAGGCCATGTGTACACGTGGTAGACAGGAAAGCAGCATAGAAGCTTACAAATAGTGAAGTCAGGAGACTGTTCCACTGAAACACTCTTGAATAAGCATTGTCTGCCTCAGGCTCAGTTTTCAGGCCCTTCACACAGCCTAGAGCTGCTAAGTCCTAACAGAGTGAGAGTCATTAGCAATAATACCACAGGCATGAGGAGGCTAAGGCTCCCAACACTTTCCCAAGAAGTGAGGACAGCGCATCTTCTCCACAGCCCCCAAACATGCACCCTACTCCACAGCACAGGTGAGAACCCCTAAACCCACAGAGTGAAAAACACACCTGACTTCCCACATCAGATACAGTGGAGAGAACCTGACTGAGGGTCTTCGGGAGCTGGAGGTTGACTTTTCTTTGAGAGAAGGGAAACTTTCTTACCCATTTTCTTGCCTATAACCAGCTTCTGCATTTCCATTGGTAAATGACCTATCTCCCAGCAATGATGGGAAGTTAGGGAGTGCAGACAGCACTTTTTTCTTTGTTTGTTTTGTTTTTTGTTGTTTTCTTTTTTCCTCCAGGATTGACCCCAAGATGACCTTTACTTTCCTCCTCTCTCTGTTAACTCAAGTCTGGATTCTGGGGGTATGAACAGAATGAATGAATGAGTGAGTGAATGAATGAATGAGGTGAGGTGATAGCTACACCTCTCAGGAAGCTAATTCACACTAGGCTCTAAAAAAAGAGGTTTCTTCGAATTTGAAAACAATAGTTACTTACCAACTCTGAGAGTTGACCTGAATTAGGTGTGAAGGTTGGGTGGAATTCAATTACCCATGACCCTCCAGTCTTTCCTGTCAGCCATGATTTATGGAGGCTGGCTAGCGAAGGCTGGGACTTGTAGCTCTGCAATTAGCCTATCTTTGGAGGATAAAAGCACAGAAATTATCTAAGGAGCGGTCTCGGGCCAGATGGCATTTCTTGGGTTGGAAATATCCCAGTGACTTGGCCCCATAGCAGCCAGGCTTGGCCTTGGGCACAGATGACATACAGTGAGGTCTCAGGAGTCCTCACTCCCATTTTCCTCCACAATCACCCTGACCTAGGAGTCCTGCCTGACACAGATAAATGACCAATGGGCTGTGAACGGTTCGGGCTTTGTTCATGGATATTTGGAGGCATCTAATGGCCGAAAGGGCCCATGGAAAAACAGAGACTTCTATGGACTAAGGTAGGAAAGGGATTGGCCGCATTACCTCTCCTTCCTTCTTCTCCAGTACAGAGGTCCCTCCTCAGCCTCACCTTGTTCCAGCTATGCTTACACGCCTTAAGAGCACAAGTCCTAGCTACCCCCCCCCACATTCTTGGGGTGAGGAGGAGAATGGGAAGACGGTTGAATAGGTAAATTCCTTGCTGTGCAAGCATGAAAATTTAGTTTAGGTTCCTAGAACCCATGCAGAAACTAGGTGTGGCTCACTCCAGGTTCTGCTGAGGCAGAGACACCGAGATGAGTGAATACTGGGGCATGCTGGTCAGCCTAGTGAAATCAGGTTCACAGCAAGGTCCTGTCTTAAAAACTAAGAAAGAAATTAAGGGAGGCCTCTGATGTCAACCTGTGGCCTCCACACATTCTAGAATGAGTACACATTCACACACCTATAAGTATACACACAGACAGACTGACAGACAGACACATACACACACATACACGCACACACATATACACACACAGACACACACACACTCACACACATACTCTCACACGACAGATACGCACACATACTCTCACACACACACTCACAGAGACACACACACTCACAGACACACACACTCAGATGGACACACACACCAACACACATACTCACACACACACACAGAGACACACAGACAGACAGACAGACAGACAGACAGACACACACACACACACACACACACACACACACACACACGTTCTTTCCGAGTTAATATCCCAGAAGGCATTTTGAAACCGCAATGATATCAACAGTTGCACAGCTGTAATCCCAGCACATGGGAGGCTGAGGCAGGAGGACCTTAAGTTCACACTCAGATGGTTACAATAGGAAGAATCTGTCTAGAAACAAAAAAATAATCCCCCCCACAAAGTTACTTGTTCATCTGACGTTGTTGCTATTATTGTTTGTGTGCACTAATATTCAGTATTTTCTAATCCTTGTCCAGCAGTAGTACTGTCCAGTGGGTGGGGCAAGAGAAGCCAAGGCACATAGCAATCTGGACTCTGATCTCTGCTGCCCTGGCGCTCCGAGCTCCAAGCATGTCTGTAGCCGATCCTAATTTGCAAGCCTGGCTTGTGAAGAGAGGGTAACATGTTGAGTATCTGTCCTTTGCCCCTTCCTCAACGACACTGCTTAATGAGTTATGCTGAAAACCAGCCCAGTGTTGGGAGAGTCATAGCATCCCTGTGTCTTCATAATGTACCTGTCTCTACACAACAGGCCACTTCCTCCTAATAAAAAAGTAATATACATGCAACTTGACATGCGGATCTTCAAGCTTTCAGAATGAGCTCGAACTTGAAAAAGATCCAGCCTATAACGACATTTATTATTTTTAGAGCATCGCATAGTCATTTTGATTAATTCTTTTGGAGTACTTTTCCCTGAAGCTCTCCGGGGAGAGAAGGGTGTGTTGGGGGGAGGGGGAGTGTGGGAGTCTAAAAAGACTGTAAAATACAAATTTAACCTCGGTGATGAGTTGACATGTTTAGAACTGTAACATGGCAAATCATTGTGAAATCTTCTAATGGGTGCCCGTCCCCTGCCAAACAAGCCCAGCACCCAAAGCACACAAAGAAATCATTGAAAGACACTGGACCATGTCCAAAAGGCCTCGGCTAATGTTTCACCTAATCTCTCTCCTGGTCTCTCCTGCCTGCCGGCCCCACCCACAGGATCCGCACTGGAGAGCGCGCTAGCAGCTGCTCCCGGGGCATTTACACCCTCTCACCCCATGGCAGCAGCAGGAAAACCATTATGAAGCCAACAGTATAAAAGAGGAAAGATCAGTGGCTGGAGGGGGGAGGGGGGAGCCGGTGAGACAGACTCCTGTCCTCTCCCAGGGTTGCTGCGCTTTGGGGGCGGAGCAAGGAGAAGGTCCGAGTGGGTCTAGAGGTGACCCTGGTTCACATCTCCCTGGAGCACTGCAACTAGAAGTGTCTATGAGCTGGGAACTTTTTTTTTCCTGTTGTTTTGTTTTTTAAAAGTTCAGTTTCTTTTTAATTCTCTCTCTCTCTCTCTCTCTCTCTCTCTCTCTCTCTCTCTCTCTCTCTCTCTCTCTCTCTCTCTCTCTCTCTCTCTCTCTCTCTCTCTCTCTCTCCTCTCTCTCTCTCTCAACCTTGGCTCTATCTCAAGTTCACAGCCCCCAGAACTTCACTGGCACAGGGCGGGGTAGGGTGGGGCTAAGCAATTTCTTTCTTTCTTTTTTCTTAAAGGGATAGAGCCAGGATGCCTCCTTGAATGCCTGTGGTTTGCAGTCATTCCTAGAGACTGAGCAGGCAAGGGTTCTTTCTCTTTGAAAGTGCCGTTCACAGAGGTGGCACCAACCGATCGAAGGATGGAAAGGAATTTTTCGGCAATTCAGGGAGGAATCTGGACCTGTAAGATATTTCTGACGTTAATTATTGATCATTTCGGCTGGCCAGAGTTAGCCTTGAGCACCTAGACTTGCTAAACTAAATAAAAGGAAATAATTACCTTTAAAACTGGGCGTTAGATGCCTATGTGTACCTCTTAGGAGCTATCAAAATCCGCCGGGAACATCATGCTTAATATAGGGGCTGTTCAGGTTTGGGAGTCACACGTGCCCAGCTGGAATTTCAGCTCCTCCATCTACAGGCTTACAACTATGGTCAACATCTGCATCTCCCCTGGCTTCAGTTTCCCCATCTCTAATGAGGGCAGTGATAGCATCTGTCTTCCGAAGAGATCCTTCAGACAGTCCAGCTCTTCCAGATACCTATGGCTTTCCATTTACCCCCTTCCTGCCTATAACAAAGGACACAAGCTTCTCCAAGAGAGAACCAAAGTAAAGTTCAGCCTTTACTTGCAACTTCGTGTGCAGTAAGAGGTAGCTTTAAACAGACAGGGCCCAGACAGCTTATGGCTATTTCTTGTCTCCTGTGTTTATATATATATATATATTAAACAAATACTTCTGTAGTACTCACTATGTGATAAGCACCTCCTAAGCACTTGACAAACATTGACTCATCCTGTCTTTCTCCAGGGACTTACGAAATCTTCAGCCTTGGGATTCTCATTTTGCAGCGGAGGAAACCAGCACAGCTTATGGTCCAGGGACACATAACAGGGGCCTGAATGGTCAAGTTTTGAACCCAGGCACTGACTTTGTGAGGATTGTGGGTAAGCATATATTTGGAAAGACCAACTGAGGCCAAAGCTATCTGGATGAAAGAATCTGGGCTAACGCTGCATAGCCTAGAACACAATAGTATTAATATTGCAGAAGTCTCTGCTGATAAACTCTCAGAGCCAGGACCTCCAGAGACCACATGAGGTCAAGCGAACAAAGGAGCCGATTTCCAGCCTTGTGGCTCGTTGCCCATCTCTCCAGTCCCACCATGGAGGGGCCGGAGCCTCTCCTCAATTTCCCTCCTCACTCCCGTGGCTCTTTGAGTGTGAATTTGCGGGTGCAAACATCAGCCTGATGCCTGAGTAGGTGGAAAAAGCACAGAAGAAGTCAGGAATAAAGGAAATAACTGGTTCTTCAACCTCAGTAATTATAAAATCAGTAGCTGTCCATGGCTGACCCTGTTTCCCAGATTCTGTCTCCCGCCCTCTTTCCAGCTAGATGTGGTCACAGGGCCTGCCTTCCAGTACTGAGGTTGCAGGCATGCACAGCTTTGCACAGCTTTTTAGGTGAGTGCTTAGGAATGGGGCTCAGGTCCTCACATGTGCAGAACAACAATCGCTCTTGCCCACCTAACCATCTCCCCGGCTCAAACAAAGTATGTATTTTTAGGTTCTACATATTCAGAGCTAAAACATCTTTCAGAAGGATTTCATCAGACTTAGTATATGGCTTTGCTCTGCATCGCTGTCCACAGTTTGAATTATCACCTTTGAAGAAATCTCTATCTGCTCAATGGGAAACGCTTATGAAATTGACTTTATAATTTAATTACTAAGTTTGCCATCTCTCTATAACATCATCTACCCTTTCCAACTCTACCAGCGCTCACCACGTGGTCAGACTAGCAAGGTATTTTTCTTATGTTATTCCTTTTCATCCTCACAAGCCATTGTCTTTATGTTTTATGTGTGAAGTTCACCTTGGCAGGGAGTGAGTGAGGTAAGTAACTTAAGATCACACAACTAATAAAGGATCAGACCAGATTTCATAACTAGATCTGCAGGATGCTAGAGCAAAGAGCAGAGGAAGGAGGGAGAAGGGGAGAGATTCCTCATTTAGAGGAGCTATTCTCTGGATCCCGGCTACATCATCCAGGAACTGATAGCAAAGATCATTCTCCCAAGGTAACTAAAGGAACCACCCATGGAGTTGTGAGAAGGCTGTAGTGCCAACGGATGCTCATAGGAAGCCATTGACTTCCTAGGACCAAAAGGGCAGAATGAATGTTACCCTTGGCAACCTGGTAAGATCCATAGCCATGGGAAAGTGGTGGCTACATGACCATATATAGACAGTCACAGCCCTTGCCAAACCTGGACCAACCTGTAACACCATCATCTCCAACTCTATGGACCATTGGCCACTTCCAACCAAAAGGCAGAAGCAAGAGAAGGCTAGAATCATCACCCATGGAAATCTGGAACACACAGCATGGAGGAGAAGGCTAGTGTGTGGACCTGCAGGAGCCATTAGGAACAGACTATCCCACACCAACTTCTGTCACATTTCAAACCCTGATACAGCATGTTCAAGGTTGCTGTCAGGTTAAATACAGCCATAGGTAAGGATCAGATACAGTTTAGTACACACCACACACACACACACACACACACACACACACACACACACACACACACACACACACACACACTACTTGAGTACCGAGAATTGTCAACAGAAGGAAGAATGAGTAGAATTTTCAGGAAAGAGTCCACACATGTGCACATATATATGTATACATGTGTATATATGTGCATGTGTGTATATTTGTATAGGCTTCTTTCTGAAAATTCTATGCAATATTTCTTCCACTGACAACTCTAATTAATGGCCAGGAAACAACAACAAAATACAAAAACAAAGGCAAGAAAACCCCATTTTCCTACTTGGACACACATCTATGTACATATTTTTTTTTCTTTGAGGTATGGCTGCAAAGCTGCAGTCTAGCTGGTAAAATGTGAGCAGAAGTGACATAGGCCTGGCCCTGATACCCCTGGCAATTATGTGCCCACATTGTGCCATCAGCTAGCTGCATGCCAAGGGTACAGTGTCTGACCAGAAGGTACGTGGCTACCAGAATCCCTGTTTTGAGAAGGACAGAAGCCCTGTCTGTCTTTGTAGAAGTGAAGCCCCCTCTACTTCCAGCCCCTGCTAAACTTAGATGTTTATGGGGTTGTGAGATTGCAGTCAACATGGTTAGTCCATCCACAGATTAAAACTTTGGAGTAGCTTTGGTGTTATCCTCATGAATGGGAAGAACAGACAGAAGGATGCAAAGCTCCAGGATCAAATCAAGACTATGAAACAAACTAATGTATGAGGTCTCACCTGAAGGAGCCTTCTAGCTCTATCTAAGACCACCCTCCTTTCCCAATTAAAAACACCAGAGGTTAGGGGCTCATCAGTTTGGTGAATTTGGTTCCTAGCCTAACCTGTGCTGAGGACAGGAACTACAGTATCCGTTGGCCTGGTCCCACCTAGCCCCGTGCTTTTGAAATGGTGGAGCTTGGCCAAGTGGTTTACGTTCTAGAAGCTATGTGTACAGAGGGCTGGAAACCAGGCTGGACACATGGCAGTGCTCGGTGTAGGCTAGAAGTGGAGGAGAGTTTCTTCACTTCCCTTCAAACAACACTTTGTGGTTCCTTCCCGCCCCTGCCTCCCCCATACCCCCCAGGAAGACAAGGAACAACTATTTGGAGGGATAGGCTAAAAGTAAAAGTGATAGCTATGTCTCTCATTCCCTCATCCTCTGAGGTTGACACAGATCCCTCTTTCCCTCGGTGACATCTCTCAGACCACTGGTGATTCTACAGTTCAGCTATGCCTAAGTGGTGATCCTTTCTATAAAACTGTATAGCATGTGCATGTAACCTACATAATCTGTATATATTAAATCATCTTTAGATTTCTCATAACACCTAATGCATATTTTAGGGAATGATGGCAAGAGTACATGTTCTATATAAACACATGTTTTTAGAAAGAAAATTCTTTCAGCCCTTGGTTATTTTGAGGGCCAACTGTACAGAACAGAACACAGAACCTCTGGAGCACATAGATGGATCTGGCTACCTGCCTCCCTCCAAAGCACCCAATACAATTCCCAGCCTATGTGGCTGCCAGAAATGTTGGTTCTTGTTAGTATTATCCCTTCTGTTCCTGTCAGCACAGAAAGACTCTGGAGGAGTGTCTTCTCTCCACCATGGAAGCCAACACCAGTGTCTCCTGCAAAGACTCTGTTCTTTCATTGCCCTATGCTGATGTGGGAATGTCTTTCTGTATGCTATGAATATCATTCTTTAAATAAAGGACTGTTTTGGCCATGGCAGGCACCATAGAAAAAGTAGGCAGGGAAATCAGAGCATAGGCAGGAGGAGGGTGGAGTCAGACACAGATCAAGCCAGCCCACCAAGGAAGAAACATGTAAGGAACACGGGTGAGCCACGGGCCACGGGCCACGTGGCAGACAGATTTGATGAGAATGGGTTGAGTTAAGATGAAGGAGCTGGCTGAACCATAGGCCAAACAGCATGAACTTAATATAAGCATCTGTGTGTTTCATTGGGGCTTTGGGAACGCTGATCCAGAGAAGCGCCAGCAGGTGGGACCGAACCGTGGAGCTAGCTGGGCCAGAAACCTCATTGTAACACTATGTGATTGGATGACATTCAGAAAAGGAAAGAAGGAAGGAGGGAGGGAGGAAGGAGGTTATGTGTGAATTTCACAAATAGATTGGAAGAGAAACTAAGTCTCAGAATTAGTGGGCAGTTCTCTGCTTGGTTGGGAAGCAAGTCTTGGGTTGGTAGTGGGTGGAGAGAGGGGTGGGTGATAGGACTATACAAAGTTTCAACTGCAGAGCAGGACGATGCTACCAAGCTGTGAGTTCAATGCAAAATTCATCCCGTAATGGATGGAAACATACAGACGACAGAGACAGAAAGAAACAAGGAGACAGACATAAAAATGGCTACAGGGTGTAAAAACAATATATTTCATCAATTTATGTCCCCTAAAACCTAACATCCCCTCATACAATAACATTCTTATCTAACATGATTAACACTTGTAAAAACTGCTACAATTATTTACCTGCTAGGATGAACACAGGCGCTTTCCTGACTTCAAGTGTTGATTTCCCATCAGAACACTGGCTGGGCCGGAAAAAAGCAATCGAGAAAAGAAAAGGGTAGACTGAGGTTGTGATGTTTCCTGGTCACCAGCTCTGTCCAAGATGCTTGATGGGAAACACCAATTTAATCTTCACTAAATTTATGTTTTGCCAGCAGCTTTCAGGAGCCATCCTCCCATCTTGCTTTGTGCATGCCTAGGGAGTTCTAATCACCCCAGGATCACGGTGCTTCCCAGTCACATGATTAGAACTGATAAATAGCCTCTCTTGGTCAATAAGGAATAAATGGACCAGTACATATAAGACATGTGGTGGGGAATGGCAACTAAAAATCATGATTTCTTGTTCCTTCCATGACTGGTTCTCTGGCTGTACATCAGAAGCACTCAAGGAGTTTTAACTCAGCCTTTCCTCCAGAGATTTTTATTTCATTGGCCCAGGGTGTGGCCTGGCCATGGACAGAAGATTTTTAAAAGCTCCCTTGGTGAATCTAATGTGCACTGAAGGTTAAAAGCCACTTGTCTTAACTGAATCAGCCTGTGTCACCTGGGAGCAATGAGGGGCAGTGAGAGCATTGTGGGTCACATTGGGCAGTTATCAGAACCAGGAATTCTGGGAAAGCCATCACGATCCGCTGCTCTCAAGGGAAAGGGCGTCCAGATCATGAGCAGCACAATCCACCAAACATCCATCAGGATCCAAAGCGAAAGCTTGGATGGAAGAGGAAGAAGTTAGTGATTTGTGCTGAAAAATGAAACCACTTCAGAGAAATCAATTCTTCAGCAGAGAGAGAGAGAGAAAGAGAGAGAGAGTAGTTAGAGTTAAGGGGACGGCTTGGTGGTTAAGAGCACTTGCTGCTTTTGCAGAGGACCTGGGTTCATTTCCCAGAGTCCACATGTGTTCAGTAACTATCTTGTACCTCCAGTTCCAGGGGAGCTTCTTCTGACCTCCTCATACATTCATGCAGGTAAACAACCATACACACAAAAATGAAATAAGTATCTATTTTTTTTAAAGAAGAAAGCAAGTTCAAGATCTTGTGTCTTTATTCAAACCAAATGTCCGTTCTAGAACCCAAGACTCCTTCTGTCCTAAAGAACTGGGTTTCTGTTGAGTTGCTTGAGAAAGCTCCTTAAACTCAGCAAATTTCTGTTTCCTCTTCCATTAAGGACAAACTGTTAAGAAAAACTGCTGGAAAACGCCTCCTTTGGACATGAAAATCCCGTGAACATTAGCAGCCATAATATTTATGCATGGCCTCTTGTCTGTTTTGCTGTCTATGGTTTCTATCACTAATGGTCAACTGTGGCCTGGAAAAAAAATTAATCCAGAAATAAGCAATTCGTTGAGTTTTAAATCACATATAGTTCTAAATCGTGGGATGGAATTGTGCTCAGACTTACTCCTTCTCATTTGGAACATAGAGACCCTTTTATCCAGTGTTTCCACACCATATACATTGCCTTACTGGTTAGCATACTTGTTTTCAAATAAACTGTTGTGTTATCACGGTGCTTATGTTCAAAAGACCCTTTAATTATTTTGTTTTATGTGTATGAGTCTTTTGCCTACATGATGTTTGTTCAAGAGCGTGCCTGCTATCCTCCAAGGCCAGAAGAGGGTATTGAATCTCCTGGAGCTGGGGGTTACATATGGTTGTGAGCTGTTCTGCAGGTACTAGGAGATAAACCCAGGTCCCAAGAAAGAGCAGTGCTCCTAACCACCAAGCCACCTCTCCAGTCCTCAAATGACTTTTTTTTCTTTAAGAAAAAAGAAACAAACAAACAAAAAGCAAAACAGAGACTGCATTCTTTTACTGTGTGATCATTCATTCATTCATTCATTCATTCATTCGTTTTCTGTTTTTGAGTCAGAGTCTCATGTATAACAGGCTAGCTTTAAAATTACTATGAAGCCGAGAATTACCTTGAACAACTGATCTTTTTGCCTTATCTTCCCAGTGCTGTAGTTACAGGCTTGTGACATTGCAGTGGGCTTCTGCAATGCTGAGTGGATCCCAGGGTTTGATGTGTGCTAAGCAAGGACTCCACCAACTGAGCTGTATGCCCAACTCGTGAATTTATTTTCATTATATATGTATGTACTGAAGAATTGGGTACATGCATACAATTTAGGAAGTTCGTGGACCATATTAAAATTTTCTTAAGTAGACCTAAGTCCCTCCTAACTCCATAGAAGTATTTTACTCCAAATCCAGTCCTTTAGGTTTTGCTACGTGGGTGGGCTCTACAGGGAGGTTGCTGGAAAGGGGTGGGATTTGAGAGGTCAGCATCTGAGCAGGAAATAGAGACAGGAGTCTCCTGAGAGGGCAGATAGGTTCAAGGACCAAACCATCAGGCAGAAGAACTGCCACCCTCACTTGTATTTCCCCCTCTGGAACAGAGCCATTGAAACATTTTCAAAAATGTTCTGCACAAAATTCCAAGTTCACCATTGCACTCCTAGCTGCGAGCCCATTAGAACAGCCTTGTGAGGCAGGGAGCAGAGCCCGCGTGCTGCAGCTGCATCCCCTTCTCCGGCAGCCCTTGCACCATCCCACATCTAGCAAGTTGCTTCACCTCTCCCTGCCCTCGCCTGTAAAATGCAGATAACAGGCTAACCTCACAGGGCTGGTATGAAGAATAGCTAATAAAATGTGATAGCGACACACCCAATTTAAATGCAAACGGCTGTAAAACAACCAAAAGCATATTTAAACATTTCCACTGCTGGTTGAGTGTGTGCTTTGGGGGGGGGGGGGGGAGAACAGGGTATTTCTTTTCCAATATGGTGCATATGTGAGTTATTGTCCCATACATCCACACTGAAGTAGGCTCTGAGAAGAACAGGGAGAAACCTTCTTGCTTCCCCTAAAATTTGCAGGCAGCCACTCCAAAACGCATAAACACCATTGGGAAAGATTTTTAAGTCACGAATCTCTTTTCTTCTCTTTATATAATAGTTATTAAACTCAGTCTACAATGGATAATGCTGGGAGCATCAGGAAACTCATGAGACACATCACGACCCCTGAAGGGCTAGATATCTCATCTCATCTCAGGCTATTCAGCTTTCTTTCCTGTGTGGTTCTTTTCTATTTCCTATTAAATCTCTAGCTTTTTTTTTTTTTTTTCTAGGTTCATCTATGTTGTCCCAAATGGAGAGGTTCCTAGTTTTCCTACTTTTTAAATGTTAAATTAGTATTCTATTACATCCATATGAACACACACTTGTACACAAACAAACATACACACATGCATGAACACACATGCATAGATGCAAATACACACAGGAACACACACACACACACACACATGTACATTTCCTTTATCCATCATGAAACAGACATTTAGATTGTTCATATATCTTGGCAACTGTAAAAAAAAAAATGCCTTAGTGAGCAAAGTAATGCAGATGTGTCTTTGAGATATTGATGTCTTGCTCTTTAGATGCATGACCAGAAGTGCACTTGCTAGACCTTATCATAGGTCTGTTTGTAATTTTTTTAGGAACTCTTGTATGCTTTCCATGGCAGTTACAGCAATGTATATTCCCACCAATATTATTCAAAGGTCCCTTATACGTACTTGCCAACATTTGTTGCCTTAAAAAAAATCCTAACAGAAATGAAATGGCATCCTATTTGTGGCATATAATGTGTGTGCTCTTTAGTGCCTGAGTTATTTGATGTGGTATATTTTTCCCATTCATTTTGCTGCATATGTCAAATGTATTTCTTTTCGCGGCTGAGTATTATTTCCTTGTGTGAGTATAGACCAATTTGTTTATCCATTCATTAGGAACGGGCATTTAGCTTTTTCTGGGTTCTGGCTGTTATATAATCATATGGTATAATAGTATAATTGGTATAATATTGCATATAATAATTGCATGTATAATAGTTGATGTAGGTGTTCTCATGTAATGATTTCTGGGGAAAGGTGTCTTTCATCTCTTGGGTAAATATTGAGAGAGAAACGATGGATCAAATTGAGGCATATTTTTACTTTTATAAGAAAAGGACAGGAGTTTTACACAGTGGCTGTGCATTATCACATACTCCCTCCAGTAGCATACAGTGTTATTGTGAGGAAATGCCGGGAAAGCCAAAGAAGGGAGGCATGATGCTCTTGCTTCATGGATGTAGTCCACTGAAACTGCTGCAGGAGCTTGGGGTCATTGGTCACTTTGTGTCTACAGTCAAGAAAAAAGGGCAGATAAAAGCTGTCCCTCAGATCACACTTTTCTTTTTCTGTAGTCCAGGAACCAAGTCCATGGAATAATGCTGCCCATAGTTAGAATGGGTTTTCCTCATGCCAGTTTACTTAGGTAATCCTTCATGGACTTGGTCAGCAGCTTTTCCACAATGATTAAATTTAAACAAAATTAATCACCACAGTGCCTTTTGTGCCCCATCTAAGAAATCTTTGCTTATTTCAAGATGCTCTGTGTTTTATCTTCAATTGATTTTGGTGTTGATTATGGTATAGTGTCTTCTCAAGTCATGTTTTGAAAGACTACCTTTTCCTCACTAAATTATATTGGTGCCTTGGTGGGAACTAATTGAGTACATGTGTATGAAGTCTATTTCTGGAATTGATTGTGTTTCATTGATCTGTTTGTCAATTATTATGAAAATATATGTCTTAAAATTATCTGTTGATGTATTGCAAATTACCTAAAAGCTGGCGGTACAAAATAACATAAGCTTATCATTTCAGAGAAGTTTGGGAGTTGAGCATCTTAGAACAGTTAAGCTAGGAAGTATATCTAAGAGTCTCAGATAACAGTGCAATCATCTGAAGGCTGGACCAGAACTGGAAGTTTTGCTTCCAAGCTCACCAGTGTAACTGTGGAAAGAAGCATGTGCTCTTTGCAGGATATCTTAGGATGTCATTGTTCTTATCAGGTCCTCAGAGAGCTGTTTATGACAGAAAAGGTGGCTTTCTTCTGAACAAATAGAGGAGAGAGACTCATAAAGTCATACAACAACCTTTGAAGCATACTTCCACCTCTACCATTCTCTATTGATGACCCAGAGCTACCCCAAGACAGTGTGGGAAGGAACTGTACACATTTCTAGACATCAAGGACTGGAAACCCTGATTCTGGGTCTGGGCTAAGGTTGTGTGAAAAAGTGGGGCCGTTGGCACCCTCTTGCCAACTCTTTATCAAGGGCTTGAAGTCCTATGATGTGAGTCAACTGACCTAATTTTTCGTCTTCAATATTGTTTGGGCTACCTGGGTCCTTTGTGTCCCTATTCATTTTAAAATCATCAAATTCCCACTGGACTTTCCATTGAGAAGGTGGACTGGATTGAGAAATACGTAGATTAATAAAGCATCTAGGAAGGTGTCTAAAGTTGATTAGGCTCTGGCTAATTGGAAGGTGATCAAGCTGTGGAAGGTGGAGCCTGGTTAGTAGATCACAGTCTCTGCTTAAACTTCTAACTCCCAGGATTCTCCACAACCTCTGTTGTCTCGTTTATATGTTCTGCTACCCCCATGTCTCTTAATCCCTTCCTTCTTCCTTCCCTGTGTGTCTTTTCCAGATTCTAACTGCTGATCACACTCCAAGTCTAAAGTCTGCAGGATGTGGTCATGTCGACTGTGGTGTCATTATCTAGGAGCACATCCTTCTAGATAGGAAAATCACATTTAAAAGGTGCTGAAGACCTGCGCTAGTTGCTTGCTTTCAAACCATTCAGGGGAACTATTATCTATGTTATTCTTATAAAATGAAATTATTTTATTTGACTGAGCCATATAGAATAATAAGCAATTGACAGTTCATAACATAGAAGAATAAGAGTCAGAAACCTGTGTAAAACACTTAGGGACCTACCTTAAGGTCAATTCTAAGAAGAATGTACCTAAATGTCTCAGAATATACCTTTAAAAATATGTATCATTCTCTCTCCCCCTCCAACCTCTCCCTTTTGTGTGTGTGTGTGTGTGTGTGTGTGTGTGTCTGTGTGTCTGTGTGTCTGTGTGTGTGTCTGTGTGTCTGAGTAGGTCAGTTAACAATTTGTAGAAGTTAGCTCTTACCTGTCACCATGTGGTAAGTGACTTTAACCCAAGACATCTTACTGGCCCTCATGATATACTTTATATGTGCTTTGCCTTTACAGTCAGTCAAAAAGTAATTTCAGTGTTTGTGCTACATATCCCAACCATTTGAAGTGAATCATAGAATTAATAAGTAGGGTTCTGAAGTGGTAAAGGGTGCTCTCATCTTTAGGATTTCGTCCTCATACTCAGGAGTTACTAACGGCATCCTAGGCTCTTTCTCTTAACCACAATAGACCTAATTTTGGCCCAGTACCCATTGCCTTGGAGAGTTAGCTGAAACTGTAGAATCTCTCACAGTCAGAAATCACTTTAAAAGCTGTAAGCCATTTGACTGGAGATATGACTTAGTGGTTAAGAGCACTGGCTGCTGTTCCAGAGGACCCAGGCTCAATTCCCAGCACCTACATGGAAGCTCACACCTGTTTATAACTCCAGTTTCTGCGGACCCAACACCAATGTACATAAACATGAAAAAAATAAAAATACTGTAAAGCATTTCCAATCAAGGAGAGCTAGGATGAGTACATACGTGTAACACAGTACAAAATGCACATTTTATAAGACCAAGTCCTCACCTGGTATTAACAATTGCTGAGGAGAAGTGATAAACCAAAACACAGGAAGGACACCATTGATTATAAGTTTCAAACCTAAGCAACCCACTAGCACCTACCTCTCAATTAGTGCTTCCCCTGCCCCTTAAAGGCGTTTCTCGGCCCTCTATAACCACTGTTCTGGGCCCTTGATGATTCCTTTGCTGACTCTTCATTCTGATTTTTATTGTAGTGATGTAGAGGACAAAACGTACCACTTCATCATCCCCAATGCACCCGTGTGGTTGCAGAAGTCGGCGCATCTTGTACAACCCTTACCACATCCCTTTCTAGAATTCTGTCATCTAGTCCAGAGGTATGCATTCAACACTAATCTAATGCTTCCTGCTCTCCCCAACTCCTGGAAATAACTTTCTGTCTCTGTGAATTTAATCACCTTGTAAAAGTAAAATAAAAAAAAAACTTTTGATGACCACAAAGGTAAGATATATATGTGTTAGAGTTCTTACATTCTCTCTCTCTTCCTTCCTCCTTCCCCCTCCCTCTCTTTCCTTTTGTCCCTCCCCTAGACAGGAACCAAGGTTTCAATAGAAAGTCAATATATAGCTGCAACATTCAATGTAGCTCAAGTTGACCTTGACCTTGAATTAAAGCTCTTCCTACCTCAGCCTCCTAAGCTTATTTCCATTGTTGGTATCTATCACATTCCCTTTATTCAGCTTTCAATAGGGCTGAGTTGATAGGCACTTGGGTTGCCTCTGCCTTTGGGTTATTGTAAACAATGCTGTTCTAAACATGAGTGTGCAAATGTGCAACAGAGTCCTTGCTTGAGGACAGATAGATAAATTGACAGATAGATAGATGACAGGAGAAATAGAGGTAGCTAGATAGAACTAGACAGATAGACAGATAGATTGATTGGCTGATAGAAGTAAAGAAAGACAGAAACAAAGCATGAAACAAAGGAAGAAGCAAAGAAAGAAAGAGGGGTAGATAGAAATAGATCACTGATAGATGACAGGTAGGTAGATGATAGATAGATAGATAGATAGATAGATAGATAGATAGATAGATAGATAGAAATATAGATAGATAGATAACAGAAATCGAGGTGGATAGATGGAGCTATGATAGACAGAGCAGAAGTGGAAACACTGGGTTTGGTAGCAATTCTACACTTTACTTTTGAGTAATTACTCTACAGTTCTCCACAGATGCAGACCATTTCACATTCTCTTCAGCAGTCCACCAGAGTAGTAAATCTTTGTGTCCTCACCAACACTTGTTCTTTATAAACAAACAAAAACAAAAAAAAAAACGTTGCTTGTTGGATTTTTTGTTTGTTTTTTTCTTAATAGCTGTTCCAATGGATGACTTGCAGGGGGATAGATTTTAAGCGCCACTGTTCTGAGCTGAACTATTTTACTATCCAAAAGATACATTACGTCCTAACCCCTTGGTCCCTTAATAGAGTTGTTGCAGATGCAATTAGTTAAGTTTCAATCACACTGGTGTAGAGAGGGCCCTTCATCCAATATGACTGGCATCTTTACAAGATGTATCTGAAAACAGACACAGAAAGAATGGATGGAACAATGACAGAATAAAGAGGAGCTGTGTGGCGGCAGGCCAGGGAACGCCACATCAGTGTCAGCAAACCACTAGAGGCTGGAAAACGGAAAAAGAAAGGATGGCCCTGCTAGTACCTTGAGCTTTGCAACTCAGCCTCCAGAACTCTCAGGTAATGTGCTTAGGTTGCTTTAATTGCGGTATAGTGTGCAGTATGTGTGAACGTCCATGTGTATGTGCAGCTGTGTATATCTGTGTGCACACTGAGAGGCCAGAGAAGGATGTCTTCGTTTCGTCTTACTCCTTTGAGACAGGGTCTGTCACTGAACCTGCATCTCCTCATGCTGGCGAAGCTGGCTGACCGGCAAGCTCACAGGATCTGCCTATCTCCTACTGCACTGCCAGACTTTTAAGTGGGGGCTGGAGATTCAAACTTGGATCCTTATACTTGCGCAGTAAGTGTGGTTATCATACAGCTTAAGCCTCTGCTGCCTTAAGCCACCCAGTCTGGAGTCTTCTGTTGCAGCCACCTTAGGGAATGAATTCCTCTACGTGACCTCTGAAGCCTACTTACTCTAGGGCTTCTCTCATAATTCTTAGAGAGCCTGCTTCTTAGACTTCTGTCCTTCCCTCCTGTCTCCTTCCCCAGCTTTGTCCATCCAACAAAGATCTAGTGACATCCTCCCCTATGCTGGTCACTGTCCTAGACCTGGTGATGCCACACTTCTGTTATCTTTTGAATAGGTAAGTATGGATGTTTTTATTTAGTGTGGTATCTACCTTGTCAGAATGTTTAAAGAAAGTGTGACATATTTCTACCCTCATTTCATAACCCCTAAGACCTCCCTCAGGTTTGGCCTTGCTTTAGAACTTTCTTAAAGAAAGCAGCACTTTTAATTTCACAGCCTCATTTCATCGGATGGAAATTGCAGCCTGTTAGAATTATGGAAATGGGTTCTATTATAACCCACATCTTCACCTCAAACACGGTGTGCTACAATTTCATGTGTTCTTCGATCAGTATTTATGTGAACTGGGGTGTAAATGATTAGCAAAATTGATGTTACTAATTTTTATTTCCCTTTTTAGCTCTCTGGTGGCTGTTAACCTACAGTCTGGTGGCCCCTTTCATATGGAATCAAACTTGCATGCATGTCCAAAACCTTCCCAGCTCATTATCTATCTGTCAGAAGCAGCAGCAAAAACATGGAATTCTCATAGGGCGAACAGGACCAGCTGTGTAGGAACAGTCTGGGTATCGAGCCAAGGTTTTGGATGTCTGAAAGTATCCCCTCTGGACATGAACCACGTGGCAAAGCTGTCTGGGTTGAGTCTCAACACCAATGTCTCAATGCATTTTCAATGAGCCTCTAATTGACTCTTTTGCCCACTACAATCTGAGAACATCTGGTGTGTAGGTTCTCTCTTATATTAACCCCACCACAGGCATAGATGTGAAGGCTTTCTGTCATTTTCATCAAAGCACAGTGCTCATACTGATCTTAATTCTATTGCTGTCTAAAGATAGAGATTAATTAACAGTCGCCATGATGTAGATCCAATAAGGAAGAGAAAGACATTTACACTTTGAAGAAGGGTGGGTAGAAACCCCACACACACCTGAGTAAATAAAAACTCCTAGATTCTGATAGATTTGCCTAGGGTCACACATCTGGGGCAAAAAATCAGGGCCCTGACCTTCACCCAAAGACTCTGCTGTGGAAGCCATTGAACACAGAGGGCAGGTGGAACCAAGGGAAGAGGGCCAGGGAGATCTGTTTCTCTTCAGAGTCTGTTCCCAGTTCTCAGGGACAGACACTCTTCCCTCCCATCTCAATGGGACATATTCCTTATTTCTAGGACTCAAGCACAAGCCCTTAGAGGTCATCTATCAGGAAAATACAGATTACTCCCAGGCCAGAGTTTCTGCCAGCTGTCTTTAGGGCTAGTCTGACCTTCTAAAGGGTGCTGGGTCCTTTGAAGCCAAACTAATGATTAACACTCACTTCCTGAACTCAGAAATAATTATTTTCATATGTGAACATGGGGAAAAAATGTAGGTAGTGACGACAGTGAACGAATGCAGACCAAAAAACATGGTCTTCATTCTGCCAAGAGGATTCTTTCGGGATCCTCTCATACTTTCCATGTATTTCTGCAGCAGAAGAGCTCAAGACAAGTTAACTAAAACAGAAGAAATAACACTTAAAAATTGCCAAAAATACAACTTGGATTCATATGCATCCCATCCAAATGCTGTGCTTCTGTCTTAAGTCACCTGGAATCTGCATTACACTCTTACAAGTTAAAAGTGTGTATGTGATGCATGTATAAGATGTCAAGGTCACAATGAATATTTAATATTTATGCATACCTTTGCAAGTTATATAGTTATTAATGCTTATCTGATATAGATCCAAAGGAATTGACTGACTTAAATGTGATTTGCCTCCTCCATCATAACAGCTTTGACCTGGAAAGTTGCTCACTGCTCACTGTCACTGTGGGTGATAAGAGTCAGACATGATCCTTGCAATCTGTCCCATGTAACACCCTGAGTACTCTAGTTGCTGTCTAGGGGTAACCGGGTCAGTACTTTTGACAGCTTCTCACTCCTACACTAATAACTAAATAAGGCTCTAGTTCCAATTTCTATAACACTTACATTGCAAAACACCAAGAAGGAACAAAACCATAGACACATTCATACACAGTGGGGTCTTCAAGAAACTTCAGCTGAGTTAAGTTTAGCCTCAGGGTGGTACAGCCAATGATGCTGCAGAATCTGTAGGTATTGTAACAGAAGCATCTAAGGGTCAGGTAAGGCAGGGGGGACTGGCCAGGGTGAATAGTTAGCTAAAAAAAGGTTCTGTCCTGTAGAAAACTCTGTGGCAATGACCTGTGCTGCAGATAGCACTGACATATAGCTGTGGGGTGATTGGTATGTGGCCACTGTAAATGGGGAGACTAAATTTTCAATGGAATTTTAACTGAAAAGGGTCACTGTGCAAGACAAATTTGATTTTTTTTTTTAAAAAAATGAGAACCTTATAATTTTAAAATACTGAATAAGTCAAAGCAAACAATCAGTTGTCCAGTTATTTTGGCCAGTTGTCATCTGGTACTTCAGTTTGGGTCTCTCCCTCCTATAGCCTATCCCTTCTCTCCAGCCGCAGCCGCCATATG
Source organism: Phyllotis vaccarum (assembly GCA_033318265.1). NCBI lineage: Eukaryota > Metazoa > Chordata > Mammalia > Rodentia > Cricetidae > Phyllotis > Phyllotis vaccarum. The sequence continues at coordinate 107,751,171 of JARWLC010000001.1, read as the reverse complement.
CATCTTAGACCCTCTTCTCCCAGCCCACACGGTTAAACATCCTTACTCCAGCCTTCCGCTCACATCAGTCTTCAGAGTTTGTCTTTGACCCACCTCAAGAGTCTACCCTTATTAACAAGAAGACCCCAGTTACCTGTGTTCCCCCTGAAACTGGCCCTTCTCAAGTCTCCCCCAGAAGACCTTCCCACTACTCTCCAGGTCGTGTATATAAAATCCCTACACATTTTAGAGTCTTAAGAATGACCATTTGCCTTATGGTTCAAGTTCTCAGAAGGTAAAGAGAATACCTATAGCTCAATTTATTTGTAGAGTAGTGTTTTCCAGACTCTAGAACAAAAGTTCTCAACCTGTGGGTCACTTCCCCTTTTTGGGTTATCTGACTCTTTCACAAGGGTCTCCTGAGACCCCTGAAAAACACAGATATTTATACTGCAATTTATAACCGTAGCAAAATTACAATCAAGAGGTAGTAAGGAAAACACTTTTCTGGTCGATGGTCACCACATCATGAGGAACTATATTAAAGGGTCTCAGCATTAGGAAGCTTGAGAAGCACTGCTCTAGAACATGAGACCTGGTAACAAATACATTTTACATTGTGGCTGGGTTTACACATTCTTTCTACACCTACCTTTAAAGAAGAGTCTCATGAAACCACCCAGCTTCAACACTGTGCCATGCTCACTGGTGTTCTTTATTCTCTTTTGATTTTTTTTTTTAATTTCTTTCTACGTTGGTGTCAAGGTCCACTAGTGGAACCCAGCTCATAGTCTGGAACCTTGCCACCAGGTGTCCAGCCCACACTGAGATCTGATCAGTGTTAACACTGGAACATCCTTGGCCATTTCCTCTAAGGATTCTCAACCTACACCTGCTTCTCCAATCAGGCTCCATAAGGACTGAATCAGAGATGCAGCAAGCAGGATTCTTTCTAGTCCCCACTTAAAGAACTTCATTAGCCTCAGTGGCTCTTCATAGGAAATGATTTACCTTGGGAACAAAAAAAGATGCCTGTCTATTTTCCTTGCGTAGTATATTACTTCCTGTGATTCAAAATTCTGTTCACCAGTAAAGGTCACTTTCTAATTTATGCATGGCATCTCAGTATGTTTTGTTGAAAAGAGTGTGACTCTCAAAACATTAAGGAGGTTTGCAAATGCATGAAAAAACAAAACAAAACAAGAAAGGGCTGAAACTTAGAAATGTTTAAAGCAGGGTCCACAAGAATAAGACAGTGAACAGGGACAGACTTCCTCCAACAATGAGCCCAGGCCACCTGACTGCTAAGAAAGGAAAAGATTCCCCGGGAACACCTGAGTGCACAGGGCTTGGACTTGGCGATTCTTGTGTCACAAAATGTTTTATACAAAAACTTTGAAAGTGGAAAAAAAGAAAAAGAAAAAATGCATCAAATCAGTTGTGAACAAAGACAAAACGTGATGTTTGTCCTGGAGACACTGACTGCCCCTTACAGAGAAATAAGAGATCAGTGGCCATTTTTTCTCTCAAGTGTAGTGGACAGCAGTTTGGGCACAGGATCTTACCGCCTCAGTTAGCCTGTCCCTTCCTAGCAGATGCGTGACTTTGTGTGAGTGCTAGGTCACTTAGCTATGGGTGAGTGTTTGCTCGTCTGCAAATGACAGATCATACAGTAGCTCTGAGGCAGAATTAATGTGAGGAGACGGCACAGCAGCCATGTCTTGTGAGCATGTGTATGTGCACATATGTATGTTAGCATACACACACGTTAGATCTATGTGAGCACTTATTACATTAACTGCCTAAATCATGGTGAAAACAGTTCTCTGCCCTCCAGTGCAGGGCAGGGGATATAGACATCAACCTTAGAAAAGACTGGGCTTCTCCCTTGGCCATCCTTCCTCCTCCTGGGCAGCCCTCCCTTGCCATGACAGTTGAGTGGCTCAGCGCTAACCAGACAAGATCTACCCTGAATGCAGACTCTGCTACTCAGCACTTGATGGCAAGTTTTTCTAGCTTCTTATTGCAAAATGCAGGTCTTCCTTCCTTCCCAATAGGAACCCTCAACAGAAACAGGGCTGTTCTCCATAGAAGAAAGCACAAAAAGGGGACAGTTGGAAGAAATGCTAAAGCAACACGCAGTCAGTGTCCGGCGGGTACATCGCTTGCTGAAATAATGGCGGAGAAGGATTAGAAACCGGAAGTAGAAAACTGAACGGAAGCAAACCATCGTGCCAAGAGAGCAAAGAACGTTGATGGCCGCTGCTCAGAGTCCACAAACCGGCCACTAAGCAGCTTTTAGTTGATGGAAAATGCTAGTCTGGAGGATCAGATTCTAAAATAAAGATCCATCCAAAACTTTAAAATAAAAAAATAAAAATAAGATTGTTTGCTCATCTGGACATAGTTTTGATGTCCAGGGAGAGAATGCATGAATGTTATCCATATGAAAATAACCAGCCACTTGAAAGGAAGGCAAGGATGGTATCTCATGTCCTAGACTGGGGCAGAGAGAGGGAAATGTGTGAAATACACAAACCAGAGCTGCTGATGATACCTCAAGGCCAGACATGGCTAGAGGACCACCCAGTATCAACTCAGGAAAAGAGGCTCCAAGAGACTAACTCCAGTCCCCTGGGTATCTCAGCATACCAGACAACATTTGGGGAAGAATCGTTAAAAGCCATAGGGGCTAAAATGGCTTTAAAAATAACTGGCTAGATAAAGCTGGCACAAACGAATGATTATATGTACAGAAGTTAATTGAACAGTTAACACTAAAGGTAAAGGGAAGGGGCCTTGAGCATGGTCCCAGCTAATCAACTAATAGCTGAGTATGCAATCACTTCCTTTTTCTTCTTCCTTCCTTCCTTCCTTCCTTCCTTCCTTCCTTCCTTCCTTCCTTCCTTCTCTCTCTCTCTCTCTCTCTCTCTCTCTCTCTCTCTCTCTCTCTCTCTCTCTACCAAGCAATCTTCCCTCCTTCCCTCCTTCCTTCCTTGGTTCCTTCTTTCCTTCCTTCCTTTCCATATGTAACCATCTGACCTTGAACTCATAGTCCACCTTCCAAGTTCTGGTAACATGCTTAGCCACATGGTCTCCTCTAAAAGAAAAACAGAGGGTCTGGAGAGATGGCTCAGCAGTGAAGAACACTGACTTCTCTTCCAGAGGACCTGGGATCAGCTCCCAGCACCTACATAGTAGGTCACAAGCATCTAACTCCAGTTCTAGGGGATCTAACGTCTTTTGGCTTCCTTGGGCACTGCATGCACATATACAGACATACATGTAGGCAAAAACATCAACACACAGAAGATAGAAATAAATCTCTGAAAAAATAAAAGTAGAAATTAAAATGGGAATCTGGGTTTAATGAAGAGTACATTGATTCTTTAGTTTCCTGGAATACTGAATACAGATATATTATATGGGTATATATGTATACATCCTTGTGTATATTCATACACTGGGCACTTATATCCAACATACTCAGTTTCTATCTATATGTATTTAAGAAATTTCTCTTTTTCACTATTGAGTTATTTTATTTATTTATTTATTTCACAGTGCTGGGGGTTGACCAGAAGCTAGGCAAGTGCTCCTACCACTGAGCTACTCACCCTCTCAAGTTCTTTAACAAGTGAGATCCAGAAAACGTCAACCGTACCAACTGCCTAGACACCTTAAACCAGACAATAAGCCATACTCCGGACAACAGAGATTATCTATGAACTCAAGCCTCCACCCTTCTTCCCTGAAGATAAACTGGTTTACACTATCACAGGAGCAGGCCTGAGACTGAATAGGGCCAGTGAACATCACTGTTACAGGGAGCCACTTTAGTTTTGAGGGAGTGGATAAATGCAGCACTGGCCAGATGGAACTCCTGGTTTCCCAAATGCTGCCACAGGTGGCAGGTGGCCTTTCAGGGTCAACTCTGTCTGGCCACAGCTTTGGAGAGAGAGGAAGTTGGCTCATTGCTCGCTGGCTTGCTGGTTTCTGTTTTTCTCTTCTAAGCCCCTGGGCCTGCACAAATCTCACCGATTGCTCCCTCCAGCTTCTTTGTGTATATCTGTTTTCATTTTCCAGTCTCACCCCATCTTCCTCCCTCAGCCTCTTTCTGCGCTTGTTTCTGTCCACTTCCCCTTTGTCTCATCTGTTTTTCTTCTTCTTCAGGGCCCCTTCCCAGACACTTCCTTCTCCCAAATGCAGCTTGTGCAGTTTCAGAATCACTCAGGTTAGGGACAGCAAATAGGAGCTGGACAGTTTCTTTCGCTCTGGAGCACCAGGGTGGAGGATGAGGTGGCAGATGGTGAGCCTCTAGATACTGGAGGGTGACTACTAAGAGGCGACTTAGTCTTTCTCTGCTCTTATGACTAAGTGCCACAGAATAGGTAATGTGTGCGTGTGTAGAGGTGCACATGCATGTGTACATGGTATGTAAAGGTCAGAGGTCAATCATTGGTGTTTCTTAGGAACCATTCATCTTTCTTCTCCTTATTTTCATGTTATGTGTGTAACCTGCATGTGTGTGTTTGTATTTTTGCATGTGAGTGAGAGGCTTGGGTTCCAAAGTTGATCTCAGGAATCTTGCTCAACCTCTGTCCACCTGCTTTATTGAGGCATTGGCTCTCAACCGAAGTGAGAGCTTACCCAAATACTCAGTCTCACTGGCTAGCTTGGGAATCCCTTCCTCCATATTGCACAGCTGGAATTATTACAGTGGAATGGCTGCTTCCAGTCCCACTCAACATTTATGTAGGTTCAGAGACGTGAACCCTGGTCCTTTTGCTTGAGTGACAAACACTTTAACTAATGAGCCATCTATACCCAACCCCCACCCCTTTTTGAGACATTCTCTCATTGGCCTGGAGCTCAACAACTAGACTAAGCTGTCCAGCCAGTGAACCCAGGGGTCCATCTCCACAGCCTCCCCACACAGTGCTTTCTAGCATAGCCGCTTCATCTGGCCTTTTTACTTGGGGTCTGGGATCTACAAACTTAGAAGGATAGCACTTAACCAACTGGGACACCTCCCCAGTTCCCAGGATTGGTAGATTTTGATGAAGGAAGCTTTATTTAGCTCAAGAGACTGGGGGCTTGGAGCGTGGGGACTCCACAGTGTACACAGTGAGGTGAGCATGAAAAACAGAGACTAACTGACCTTTCTGATAGACCTGAGCTACAGATAAGTCATTAACCCGTCATGGCATGAATGGGTAATCCAATCATTAGGCATAGTCACCTCCTAAAGGATTCTCTGCTTCCCTCAGCTGGGTGTCTCCCTCTGGGGATTCAGTTTCACAGTGAGTTTTGGAAAAGGCATTGGGAATGTGAAGAGGATCTTTTTATTTACTCCGCTGAGTCTGGTACTAAAGCTGCCTGCTGCCTGCTTTCCATCCAGTTTTACATGCATGCTATTGTTACTTTCCTGCCTTAGCAAATTGCCCTATCTGATGCTTCTTTAAAAGGCTTGTGATTCTATTAGAACAATCCTGGTAAATATTTCTACATCAAGAGTCTTTATAAAGTTCCCCCTACAAACCTCTTGGTCATGTAAGGTAACACACAGGTTCTAGAAATTAAGATAACTGCCATTTTTTTTGCAGAGCAGGAGGTCATTCTTCACTCTACCAAATGGAAATCTTCCCAGTTCTTTTAAAACTAAAGGAAAGCTTTTTACTTAAAAGAAAGCTTTAGGTAGAAGAAAGGAATCTAAGAATAGCTGTATATTTTTAGAAGTTTTATATTTGTGTGTGTGTGTGTGTGTGTGTGTGTGTGTGTGTGTGTGTGTGTGTATCTATAGGTATACTTGTACATGCATGACATTGCCCATGGAGGCCAGAAGAGGGCGTCAGAATCCTCTAGAGCTGGACTTAACAGGTGACTGAACTTCACTGAGCTTTCTCCAGCCCCCAATGTATTTATTGTATTAGTATTATCAGAGAAAGATATAATTTTTAATAATATGGAAGGAGCCCTAAAGTGAAACTGCCCAGGTTGTAAGCATGTTTCTGCAATGTGGCTGAAACCACTTAAGAATGTTGCTGTAGGGGCTGGAGAAATGTCTCAACAGTTAAGAGCTGGTTGCTCTTCTAGAGGACCTGGGTTCAGTTCCCAGCACCCACATGGCAACTCACAACTGTCTATAACTACTGTTCAAGGGGATCCAACACCCTTGTGAGGACATACATGTAGAAAAGACACTGAGGTACATAAAATACAAATAAATTAATTAGAAGTAGAGAATGTTGCAACAAAGGGTACACACACTCAGAAGCACAGGACCCAGGCCCTAACCCTAACCTGGTCATGAATATATCAGCCCAGAGGAGGACTTGTTCAGGAAACAGGGGTTAATGGAAATCCAACTGATTAGTATTCTCTAGGAAACTACAGCGGCTAGATAATGACTGGGTTTCCAACAGACAGAGTGGAGTTCCCACTGTAGGTCATTCATTCATTACCAAAGTGACCATGTATGCTAACCCTGTAAGCAGTTCTTGGCTAGGATGTCTCCTATCTCCCAGGACTGTGCTGAAAGACCGGTGAGCTTTCAAAGTGTCCATCACAGTGGCAAGAAGAAAGTTTAGTAAACAGCTACTGTCCTGGCTGCCATTTCACTACTGAAATAGTCACCAATATAATATAATTACTGAACATGGGCGTCAGGTTCCCTGGAACTGGAGTTACAGATGGTTGTGAGCTGCCATGTGAGTGCTGAGAATTGAACCCAGGTCCTCTGGAAGAGCAGTCAGTGTTCTTAACCACTGAGCCATCTCTCCAGCCCTTAACTTTAAGTTTAAATTCAAGTCCTCAGCTGCACTAACTGCATTTCAGGTACAAAAGAACAGCAATATGACTAGTACTCACCGTATTACATGTGGCATGTGGCTAGTGGTTGTCACATTGGATGTGTGGATCCAATATGGATCTCTTCCATCTCCATCATCACAAAACATTCTACCAGATACTACAGATATACGACCTATGTAAACAAATCCAATTATTATTTAATATAACCTAACTTACCACAGAGACACTATAGAATGAGACAGTTTGATGGGTGTAATTTCTTCTTTGTTATGAGTTTCTGATGGGTCTTCATGCTTTTGTGTGAACATGAAGTCTACAGATACACTTATACACAACAAGTACAGATGCCTCTCAGGTAATTTAGAGGTGATGTCAACAAATACAGGAGGCAAATATTCCTAATGAAATGCTTTTCTAATTAACCATGACTTTTAAAGGGTTTTTTTTTATTGCAATTCACAGGTAACATATATTCTATATTGCAATCTAACACACACAACTGAGAAAGTCATACAATAACACTGCCCCAACCATATGCAATGAATTGCAATTGTTTTCTACAAGAACCCCCCCACTCTCCCCCAGCTTCCCCCCCCACCCCCCGCTGTTATCTAAAACCCTGGGGTTGTGGGGTTTGTTTGTTTCACAAAGGGGCTTAGCCATAGTTTGAATAGCACTTAGCAGCAGCCAAAATGGTGTGATAGCTAATCTCAGCTGTCAACTTGATGAGATATGGAATCCACTGGGACACCAACCTCTGACCAAGTTTGTAAAGGATTATCTTGATTAGATTAAACTGAGGAAGGAAGGCCTGCCTATAGTGGGTGGCACCATTCCCTGGGCTAAATTCTGGACTAAATAAGAAGAAAGTGATCTGAGAAAAATCATTCCCCACCTCCTGACTGTAACCAGACAGTTCAACCCCTGCCCCCTCGGCATCCCAGCCACGGCCGGCTGTACCCTCACACTGCAAACCTAAATAAACACTTTCTCTTGGGTTTCTTTTTTCAGGACATTTCATAACAGCAACAGGAAAAGTAACTAAAATTGATGGCAAATTCAACTGTTTGTGAAGAATGGGCAAATGAATGAAAAACGTTCTAAGAAGATGGAAAGAGGGCCCATGGCCTTTATAAGAGAACGGAGTTTTCTGCTGATGAATTTCCAATTGCAAAAGAGACATCAAGCATCCCTCTCTGTGGTATTCTCCCATTTTTGAAGTGTGGCAACAAATTCTTAAAAATTATGAGCACACACACACAAGTTATGAACACATCCACTTGCCTGCCAAAGCAGACTATTCTCTAGCTTATATTGGTCTGATTAAAGGTTAATTTTCAACTTTTAGTGGTAGCACAAGAAAATAGTTTCTTTTTCCTATTAAAAATAATTGAGAATGTTCTCCAAATTTCTAAAGCATAATCCTCCTCTCCTCTTACAACTCAATGGGGGAAGAAAGGACTCTCCTAAGCTGAAGGAGGAACGTACATGAATGTGGGTATTTTTCCTGGAATAAAACTATTAGCGTCCAGTGGGTTAAGGGCAGATGGAGTTGGTCATTGCACTAACACTGAGCCTTGAGAAAGTGACTTCATCTCTCTCATTAGAGGAGCTGCTCTGTCAGCAAGTGTCTCGAGGCAACCTCTCAGCAATGGCCCCTTGAAAAGCCTCATGGTTCACTAACCCAGCCAGATATCCAGGAGCAGAACTGCCAGGGTACAAAGGTTTGTCAGTCATGTTGACCACTCTCTAAATGAAGCATCTTTAAATTCCAATGATGAATCTCACTAGTGTGCAGCTAAAAGGTATTGGCCAGCTTTGCAAACAAGAGCTCTGGGTTTTACCCAGACCACGTTAAGATCATTAATATTCAAACACTTTCATAAGTAAATTTTGAATTCTGAAATAATTAAACGCCTGTGGGGCTTATAGAAAAATTACAAAGAGTTCTTACATCTTTCAACCTAGTTTCTCCAATCTTGATATGTTACATAATCGAGGTATATGTGAGAAAAACTTCTAGAGTCTGAAAACCACAGAAGTACTCAATGAGACACTTTGAATTTTTTGTTTTCAATAATGCTCCCTTTGGTCTAGAATACAGAGTAGCTTCCACATCACATCTAGTTCAACTTTAAAAAAAAAAAAAAAAAACCTACATCAAAAAGTAATTTTATATAGTTTCTGCTAATACGTTAATTAAATTAGCAATTAACGAAGATAAATCACATTGTAATGGGGTCATTAAGTCCTAGGGAGGCAACTGTGCTTGGGAATCCCTCATCACCATGCATACATGGCCAGTGTGGTGATAATGCCAGCTAGACTGAAAATATCACCACACACTTTTGGCATCTGTTCATTCTCCAGCACAGTGCGAGGTATGAGGTAAGTGTACAGAATACACAGGCTGAACAGCTACTGTTCATGAGCAAGAATTAAGAATGTAGAAACTTGGAGAAAGGCAGAACAGCCAGCTAGTTCTTGCTCAGAAATCTCTAACTGACCTTCTGTCTGATTTATTCAATGCCATCTTGAAAAACCACCATTTGCCATAGGTGGAACTAGGTCTACTGGAACCAGGTGTGCCACATGCAGGGTGACTTAAACAGCAAAGATTGATTGTCTCATAGTCCCATTGGCTGAGATCAATGTCTCATTACCTTAGGCTGGTTTTTTCTGATGCCTGTCTTCTGCTCTTAGAAATGTCTGCCTGCTTGCGTCCTCACAAGGCCCTTTGTTCATTAAGGAGACTAACTGGACCGTATTGAGATCCACCTAAATGAACTCTTTAACTTAGTCACCCTAATTACCTTTATGTACTTTTTTTTTTTTTTTTTGGAGTAGAGAGGGTGTTAGCATTCTGGAGTCCTGACCAATAAGCAATAACCTGGCCTACACAGTATCCTGATGTCAAGACCCCTCCTGCTCATTCATTCCTTATTTTTCTTCTTCCCTCTCGCCAGAGGTCTGAGTGTGCCTCTGCCTCCTCCTCCTCTTCCTCCCCTTTCCCCATCTCCCTGCAATGGAGTCTTTCTGCAGCCCCCACCCACACTGACCCACACTGACAGACCCTCACCAGATTGGGTGGCGGGGCTGGCTTCCACCTGCCAGGTACTCTCTCAGAGGGTGTGTGCGCCATGGCACACGTATGCAGATAAGAAGACAATTTTCACTCTCTTCTTCCACGGTGTGAGTCCCAGAGACCCAACTCAGATCATCAGAATTGGTGATAAGCCCTTAATGATCCTTGGTCACCTTAGCCACCGCTCTAAAGAACTGTCTTCAAATAAAATTATGTTCCTGCATTAGAAATTCAACAGAGCATGCTGGGTGGTGAAGTACATGCCTTGGGAGGCAGAAGCAGGCAGATCTCTGATTTTAAGGCCAGCCTGGTTTACAAATGAAGTTCCAGGACAGCCAGGGCTACACAGAAAAACTTTATCTTAAAAAAAAAACAAGAAAAAGAAAGAAAAAAGCCCAACACACAAATCTGGAAGAAATAGAAGTAGATTTTTAACAATACTGAACATGTTGGAAGCTTTGGAGTGAAAACAAGGAAGGTCAGGAGAGGTTCCCTGAATCAAATTATCACACAGGCTCATAGACCCCACGTGCTGTCCTTTGGGGCTACCTTTTGATCACTTGTTTGTGTGTGTAGACCTACACTCCATATTTTCACTGTGAGGACTAAAGTTATGTCTTAAGTTTTAGTTAATATGCTTAAAAATCTATAAAAGAAAAATGCCACATGACCAAGGACAGAGACGTTCCTGAAGTGAGATAGCAAGCCATGGTTTCAAGCAAGGTTGGTTGCCCCGACCGCACAGAATGCGCATGATTGCACTTAGGTGGGCAGTACATCAGGATGTATTTTTGCTCCTGATTAGACTGGGGCAGGAAACACATAGATTGTGTGATTTGCTTTTATAAGTATTTGATTACCCTAATTTGTGGCCATTCTCTGGGAATCTGGGCATGAGCCTGGCCAGTGTCCATCATCCTGGACATTAATAAAGCATGCTTCAAATCTGGCTCAAAATTTGCAGTAGTGATCTTCTCGCTCCGTGGGATCATGGAGAGCTGCCTCCTTTTGTGGAAAAACATCTCCCTCCATCACACTGGATCTCTACCAGACCTCTCACCATCTTGGTACAAACCCTGAAAGCTAATCAGAGTTACCTTTTCCATGTTTTGTACCTGGTACGGCAGAGGGGGATACCATCCTACTAACTTACAGTGGAAGGGCGACCATGAGCGTGCATGTTGCTATGTTAGAAAATTCTGTGTCTTTAAGAAACTAGGGTCTGAAGCACAGTTCACTCTCACCTGTGATGGTGGTGTGTGTGTGTGTGTGTGTGTGTGTGTGTGTGTGTGTGTGTGTGTGTGTGTGTATGTGTGTGTGTGTGTGTGTAGTCCTGTGCACACCAGAGAACATAATTTCATAAAGCCTATCTAAAAAGTTGTAATCTTGGAGACTGTCGAGAGTAAAAACAATTACTGTATTTGCCTGACAAAGCAGGGGGACTAGATGAAAAATTAGTGAACAGAATGGGGGATGGGGGCACCTGAAGTAGGCCATTTGGCACAGAAAGGTATCAGGAGAGGGGATGATGAGGTTAGCTGAGAAAGTCAGGATAGGCATAGAGCCACACAAAGATGCTGCGGACAGGAAGGTGATCTGTGGGGAATGGGGAGCCAGGCTTCACTTGTGGACTAGCCAGGCTGTCCTTGGTCTAGAATTATCAGGCACCTGAATCAACAAGGTCAAGAATGTGGCCTGAGGATAGATGGGTATTTGTTCAGGAAACCACACGCTGAGAGCAAGGCCCCAAGAGTTAAACCAGGGCACTTACCTTTTCTGATGACAGAATTATACAAGAATTCAAGCCAAGGTATCAGGAATAAGGGGAATGTTTCTGAAATGCTCTGAAGGAGATGGGCAGGAGTGTGAGCCTTGGGGGTGGGGGAGGTGCGGGGAGGCAGGCTCCCTCCCTATTTCTTGGTGTGCAGAGCACAGCGGGCAGAGGAGGCATGCAAGTGGCAGGCTGGGCCTCAGCTTCTCCCCAGCATAGCCAGCGCCCCGCCCACTAGGGCATCCGGATTCCAGGCCTCTAGCACAAAGGGCCCTTCCCCCACGTGTCAGCTTTCCTGTTGCTGGGATTGTGTGGCCCAGCTCTTTGATCAAATCAGGGCATTATGTACAGACAACTGCTTTAAATATCAAGGTTTAGGAGTCAGTTTGGTGCTCCATCCCCTTAGAGTGCTCTGTCAAAAGAATTATGCCTTAAATCCTTAAGATTTCTGCTCTCCCCCTTGAAGTGGCTGGGTCTCTCACAGGACTGTCCCCACTTCAGAAAGTGCCGTTTGGAGGTGAACAGAGTGGAAGAATCTTTGCCTTAATCCCCAGTTTATTGTTTCTGGAACTTGTGGCCTCGGTACTGTTTTGCATAGTCCCACCACTAGTCACTTAGAAAGCTTTATGAAGATGTCCTTAAAAGAATGAATGGGCTCAGAACCGGGTCCCTGAGGACCTCACTCGGTCTTTGGATCAATCAGCTTCCCTGGCTGAATCTGACTTCTTTAAATAGTCAGAAATTTAAACCCATTACGGGGGGGGGGGGGGGGGGGGGCGGACCTGTAATCCCAGCGTTCAGGTCACAGAGGCAAGAGGATCATGAGTTTGAAGCCAGTTAGAGCTGTAGAGTGTTTCTGGGCTACACAGCTAGACCTTGTCTCACTCAGCATGTTGAGAGAGTAGGGCTTCAAGATTAGACCAAGGATGCTGCGGGGGAAGACTGAGAGCCCTCTTACCAGGCTTCTTGTAATCAAATGGAGCATCAGCCCCCAAGAGGAGGTTGGTCTTCTGGAGGGCAGGGTGCCCTGTAAATTATCCTGTAAAGATCAAGAATATGGGTGCAGCACTTTTCAGCATCTGTCTGCCTACCTCTCTTGTCCATGCACTAGGTCACTTACCACCTTGGAAGTGAGCCTTTTTTTTTTTTTTACTTTCTTAACAAACTGCCTCTATTTCTATCGATATGTGACCCTGGACTAACACATTGTTTTGGCACACAAGAAACTGGAAATTTCAATGGGTGCTCTCGGAACTCTTGTTTACATGCTATTACATTAGGAAGAAAGAAAAATTAGCAATTTAAACTTGGCAGGCTCTTTATCAGATTTTAAAAATTCTGTCATTACCTCAATATTCTCAAGTCCCTAGAAAGAATGTGCTTGACCCAGTCACCACACAAGGGTGAGCTATTTCATCAGCTTCAAGAATAGCTAAGCCCACAGAGGAAAAGGGAGAAGTCCCTGACAAACTGTCCTGGGTGGTAACATTGCTAACTTGTAACAGCAATGGAGCCTCAGCGAGTTTCAGACTGGAATACTTTCCTGAGTGTATTTAGAGAAAACGTAATGGCAACTCTTTTCTAGAAAGATCTACTTCTCTTGTCTTTTGACTCACAAGTCATTTTTCTCCTCTAGTTGGAAGTAACAGAGAGAAGAAAGTAAAAGACACACGGCCTGGATGCCCCTGGGTACTGGGTAAGTCCTGCTGTACAATCCCATTTAAGGTGGCTTTGCTCAGTAATGGCTGATGTATGTGTTCTGGTGGATGAGCCACCGCAGCCCTGCCATATCATATACCCAAAGTCTGAAATGATGGAGTGGAATCTCAACCTCTCCTCCCTAGACACCGCCCCCTCAAAGCCCGCCAAACAGCGGCCCCTCCCCTAGTGCTACCCTGGGGTTTCCAGACCCCTGGCCCAGAGGAAGCCCACCAAATGTCAGCTCCCTCCCTGGGGCTGCTCAAGACCACACCTACAGGTTACTTAAGGCCCAGCTAGCCCTATCTGCTGTGTGACTTCCCCACACCCCTGCCTTTACAGGGGTCACTCAGGATTGCTTTGTTCTGTACCCATTAAACCTGGCTTTTTTCTGATTTGGATGGTTGCTCCAGTGGAGAGAGGCTTACTGAGGTGCAAAAAACCCATCACTATGGACACTGGGAAACATGCTGTGTTCAGTCTTTGTTCATCAATCTAATTGGTGAGACCTCTCCATATCTCCTAGTAACTGAACTCAGCGTGTTTACGTCATAATAGGCTGTGTCTCCTAGATTAAGGAGAAGTTTCTAGACATCAGAGGTTTGTTGAATTCTTTTCTTGAGCTTTATTTTTTATATTTAAAAAGTGCTGTGAGATTGCCCAACATGTTGTTTGTCATGACAAGGGTCTGGGTGAATCTATTTATAAAGAGAAAGAGGGAGTTTGGGTTCAAAATTTGGAGGCCCTGGTCTACCTGGCACCATTTGGTACCGTTGCTCTGAGCCTGTGATGAGACAGCACATCATGGCCGGAAAAGCATTCACCTCACGGCCAGGACAGAAGATGACTCTGCAGACAGAGGCTCTTGCTGTCTTGGTCAAACAACCCGAGTCTGATCCCCAGATGAATCCAGCTATGAAGGTCAGATCTAAACCCACTCCATGAAAATGTCCTTGGATCTTCATGCGCACCGAGAATAATAATAATTAATTAACTTTTCTAAAAAGAGAGGAGGCACCAGAGAGTGAGCCTCAAATGATGCAAAGACCTCCTTGAAGACCCCACCTGTTCAAGTTTCTCCACTTCTCAACAGCACCTGCTTGGGAACCGTGCCTCCCACACTCTGGCCTTTGGAGGCCCAAACCATAGCACCTATCTGCCTTGAACTCCTGTGGTTATAATATTGAAAGGAGCTGGAGAGATGTTGCAGAGTGTCTGAGGAAGGCCTCTGCCTTTGGCTACATCCCACTTGGGTTCTGTGGACCTTCAGATTTCATCTAGAAACATCTTCCATCCTTCCATTTTTTAGGACCAATAGCTTTGAAGACTCTTTGACCAAATCTTGGTTTCCCGTGTTTCTTGAGTCTGTCTTAATGTATCAGACTTTCCTATTGTTCTCCCGAGATTTTTTCCTTTTTTTCTCCCAAACATCAGCCTCCAAGGGGCTGGAGAGATGGCTCAGTGGTTGAGAGCATTGACTGTTCTCCCAGAGGACCCAGGTTTAACTCACACCAACGACATGGCAGATCATAACTGTCTGAACTACAGTTCCAGAGGATCCAACATCCTCACACAGACTCACATGCAGGCAAAACACCAACCAATGCACGTAAAATAAAAATAATAAGTCATTTGAGGGAAAGAAAAAAACTATTTAAAAGAAATCAGCACCCTTGGTACCTTTATTCTATTGATGCTGTGATTTGAACCTGTGACTCCTGCAAAGTTCATGTTTGTAAGAGTGTTAAGGGGTAGAGCCTATAGAAGGTAGTTAGACCTTGAGGGCTACATCTTTGTATGTGGGGATTAGCAAATCATAACAAGGACTTAGGGTGCCTTTTCTTTCAGCCCCTTCTACCATGTAAGGATGCAGTATTCTCCACACTGGGGATGCCACTGAGAAGCCATCTTAGAGACGGGGAACTTTCTGATCTGGCACTGGACCCTCTAGGGTAGGGGTTCTCAACCCATGGGTCAAGATCCCATTGGGTTAAATAACCCTTTCACAGAGATCGCTGATCAGATATCCTGCATATCAGATATCTACATTACAATTCATGCCAGTATCAAAACTACAGTTAGGGAGTAGCACCAAATTATTTTATGGTTGGGGGTTACCACAACATGAGGAACTGTGTTAAAGGGTCACAGCATTAGGAAAATTGAGACCCACTGGTCCAATGACTTGGTCTCAGCCTTCCATCCTCAAGTGACCTTCCATTATCTATTAATCATTCAGTCTAAGGCATTTTGATATAGCTTTCCCTAGCGTCCCTTTGACCCTTGTGGTTGACCCTAACTTTCAGATGTCACCGAGATGTCACTCGGCCACCCTATAAATTACTTCCTGATGATGTCATTCACTCAACAAATGCTACTGAACTCCCTGAATGTCATCCTCAAAGTCCTCAGGAACACGTTGAACGACCTCTACAGAATAGGGCATCAGCTCTGGAAACCAAAATCCAAGCTCGGCTCCTCTTCCTCATCCCATCACTTATTCCCACAGCACTCTACCTAACAGGATCTTCACCCACACTCTAGTCAGGGTTTCTACTGCTGCAACAGAAGCCCATG
Source organism: Phyllotis vaccarum (assembly GCA_033318265.1). Taxonomy (NCBI): domain Eukaryota; kingdom Metazoa; phylum Chordata; class Mammalia; order Rodentia; family Cricetidae; genus Phyllotis; species Phyllotis vaccarum. The sequence goes on along the minus strand of JARWLC010000001.1, from coordinate 107,735,248 downwards.
ACCAAAAAGCAAGTTGGGAGAAAAAGGTTTATTTGGCTTACACTTCCACATTGCTGATCACCAACAAAAGAAATTCAAGACAAGAACTCAAGCAGGGTAGGAACTTAGAGGCAGGAGCTGATGCAGAGGTCATGGAGGGTTGCTGCCTACTGGCTTACTCATCATGGCTTGCTCAGTTGACCTTCTTAGAGAACCCAGGACCACTAGCCCAGAGATGGCACCACCTACCATAGGCTGGGCCCTCCTCCATTGATCACTAATTGAGAAAATGCCTTACAGCTGGAGGCATCTCATCAACTGAGGCTCCTTCCTCTCTGATGATGCCAGCCTGTGTCAAGTTGACACACAAAACCAGCCAGTGTGCACCTACTATTGTCTCCCCTTTGCCAGACACCACTTGTAATCAGTTTCCTTTGACAATTCTCAGAGCATTGCCTCTGGGTCCCAGCCCTGAAGCCCTTTGTTTTTCCTTAACATGAACCATTTCTTCCATGATAACCATTTCATTCACTCGGTTCTGTTAATTTTGTTCTTTATTCTGTTTATTTCATTACTAGCATTTGCAAAATCATATTGCTCAGCTGAGCACTGGGACATACGCTTTTAATCCTAACACTTGGGAAGCAGAGGCAGGCAAGTGGAATGCTAAGTTGGAGGGCATCCTGGGCTACATAGTGTGGTCCAGGCCAGTTAGTGCTACATAGTGAGACCTTCTGCTAAAACATTGTGTGTGTGTGTGTGTGTGTGTGTGTGTGTGTGCACACGCGCGCACGCTGTGTAACTGTTTCTATAGCTTCTGTCTTATTACTCTAGCTGGACTGTAAGCACCGTGAGAGAGAAGTGTAGTATTTGGGTGCCTGTTCATGAACCATCAGCCTAATGGAATAAATGGCAAGACAGAAAAAAAAATTAAGTGTTTACAATATACCAAACACCTTTATGTGTATGTTTGTTTGCTTCTAATGTTTTATTTAAGGCTCGTAGCCAGTAAGGGCCAAGCTGTAGATCATGGGCCAAATCCAGCTTGTTTTTGTCAGCAAAGCATTTTGAAACATTGTCACATCTGCTCATTTGCTTATTGTTTATGACTTGTTTTCTGCTACAGTAGCAGAGTCGAATAATTGGGACTGAGGCTGTGTGACCAGCCAGTTGTCTGAGCCCACGAACAGTGTCACTATTGCGATCCATAAAGCAGAGATCAGACCAGCATCTTAAGGCAATGAAATAAGACAGGTGAAGCGCCCGTAGCAATTGCTGGCACGCAAGGTGTCACCAGCCAGTAGAGATTGTCGCTGTGACGGCTGCTGTCCTTGTGTTTGGACCTGGAAAGGCTAATTCGTTTTGAAGAATGGGGGGCGGGGGGGAGTCACACGGAGTGGGAAAGGCAGCAAGAACCGAACAAAAGTGGGGAGGGGCGTGGGAGACAAGAGAGAGAAGAAATAGAGAGGTCCCTCCTCTACTTCCTTTGTGCACAAACCTTCCTAAAAGCATTTTAAAGCCCATTCTTGGAGCCGGTAATGTAGCTCAGAAGGCTTGCCTCACATACACAAAACTACAGGTTTGTTCCTCACCACAACATAAAACACACCTGTAACCCCAGCACTGGGGAAGTGGAGGCAAGAGGATCAGGAAATTCAAGGTCATCCTCACCTACTTAACAGGTTTGGGGCTAGCCTAGGCTAATGAAACCTACATAGTCTGCAATATAGGTGAAGGAAACAACTCAAAAAACAGATTGAGAAATAGAGCCCAAATATCAATACATAGAGGAGAATAAAACTGTTTACAAAGCAGCATGATTAGACCACTTTAATTATTGTATGTAATAGCCAGCAACATCCACGTTGGTCCTCATTGAGATTCGCATCATTACCCTAAAGTAATTAAACGGATGTGGGTATCCTGCATCACTCAAATCAGTTCTACCTGGAACAGCGATTACAGCCATAATCATGCTCCATTTGCAGCCTTGAATTCATGAATATGATTGAGAGCTTGTGAAATGAGGTGAGATTGTCTAGACCTTTGGGGGAGTGGAGTGACTGGTACACAGCTGATGGCAGCCATCAATCACAGGCTTCCCTGTCCATGCTCTTTCTGCTGATGTCCAGAAATCCATATGGAGCGAGTCTCTTATGGAGCTCTAAGCTACTCAGAAAAGCTTCCATTAAGTTGTGATTCCCATTGATTTCCAGATCCTCTTACTCTTCAAGTTCAGCTATAGACATCCAAACTTGAGCTAAAATGTCCAAGAGACAAGGACACAGGACAAGGAGACAGGGTGGAGAGGATCTCATCTCATACATGGGTTTCTTTTCCCTACAGGTTTTATTTTTCTCCCAAAATACCAAATTGTTTTTTTTTTCTGTGTACACTTTACTATGTATTCATTTTTTATACTCCATGGAATGGTTATAAACGTGTATACCTGGTTTTAAAACTTCTAATTCTTGGACTTGAAAAGTCTGCAAAGCCTCTAGAATAAGTCATGATCACCTAAGAGCAGGCTGCCAATATAGACGTGAACTTGTACAATGGATTCTGTGAATCCCAAAGGGATGCATAGAGAGTGGTACCTCCCTGCACACACTCTCTTCCTAGGACGTTATTCACTTGTTCCTATCAATACATCCATCCCTGTGTTTGTATTCAGAGCCTGCCCCACTCCACTACTCTAACTAAGCATTACAGGCCAGACTCAACATCGGTGCCTTGGCCAAAGCAACCACAAATAGGTGAGACATAGGACAGACATTTCACCTCTGAGGTTCCCCTAGCCATTTTAATAGAGACGGTCCTTATTGGATGTTGACCAATACAACCACAGGTCTGGCCTATTGGGGTCATATTTAAAGTCTTGTATGGTTTTCTTTTGACGTCTACTTCATAACGCTCCCCTCCACCCAAAGTGCTTAGTGAAATGTGTGTGTTTGATGAATGGCAATTTACAGACTAAGACCATGAAATAATTTCTACAAAAGTGTTCAACAGGATTCTGGTCAACCTTCATAATAGATATGAATAAAGAAAGATGAATATAGAAACTGAATGAATTTCATGCCTTTAACTTTTGATCAACTTAGCTAGTCCTTTGGCTTAATCCTGGGGCAATATTGCCAAACTGACAAGAGGTATGAAGGGTCCATCAGAAAGAAAAGACCTGTGTGTTAATAGTGAGGGATAATAGTGTGTTAATAGTCAGTAGTAAGGGATTTGACAGCTGGTCCCTGGCATCCGAAGAGTCAGATGGTATTGTAGGCTGAATTGTGTTCCTGCAAAATGTGGGTGTTGAAACTTGAAGCACCTGTATTTGTAACCAGAGCCTTTAAGGAAATGGTAAGTTTTAAAGGAGATCAGTAGAATGGGTTCCAATCTAACAGGACCTGTGAACCTAGGCAGAAACATAGTCATGCGAAGCCATACCAGGAATGGACATGTAGGGAGGGAAGACCTTATAAGAACATTTGAAAGCCAAAGAGAAAGGCCCAGAAGAAATGCAGGTCTCAGACTTCCAGGAGCATGATGTCACAGGCAGTGGACACAAGGATCACATTTCCAAGGGGTTGTGTCCTCTGTTGGAGTGAGGCCTGGTTCAGGGTCAGGAGTTGGAGTTGCCTCTGTGCACAGGGCCTTGCTAATTCCCCTCGGGGGCAGGGGGCGAGATGTCATGGAGAGCAATGACACAGCCCCCAGGGACAAGTTGAAACAAACAAATTTAATTTTATGAAGAAGGGAAGCCTTAAATACTTTTTCCAGACTCCCTCCCAGCCAGGAGAAAGGGCTTTGGTTTGCTGGTATCTGTGGCTGTGGTGGTCTCTCTCTGGTCTAGGTCACCTTGTATCCAGACTATGCCTTCATCAAGGCCCTAGGCAGACCTAGGAGAACATGTCTTAAGGCACAAGTTATCACCAGTTTATCCTGGCTGAGGCCAGGCTTGACTCCAGGCCCTTAGAGGCCTCTAGGGCCCATACATTATACAGTCCTTGATCCAACTGTAATGTGCTGTGTCTTTCCCAAGCATTCTGGTGCATGATGAAGGGGAGAGATGCATCTGGATGTCTTTTGTGTGAGAGAAACCAACCCTACAGAAGCCACAGAAGTGGTTGAAGTAATGGACCTGCCTCCTAAAGATGAATTAAGTGAGCCTTGGCAGGTAAAGCATCATGTTCCAGTTTCTCAAAGAACGGTTGGTATTTCTGTCCCTGGAGTAGACTCCCAGAAGTCTCCCAAAAGGGAAGAGTCTGGGTAGCAGTCAGACTCCAGATGGCTGGTGCATCTGCAAATCGATATCAATAAGGTCAAAGTATGTCAAGGCAGATAGGGTGACCAAGCCAAGTAGTTCAGTCCTTGAACTCTGAGATACAATCAGGCTTCTGCTGTGTACATTCTGGTAGACCTTGAACACATTGCCTTATATCCCAGCCTCCTTTTCCTTACCCATGCAATATTAATACCTCTTAAGACATTAAGATAATTATCATAGGACGTATATACCGTAATTATCATAGGCTTCTAGAGGAATAAGGTTAAATAATTGGTACACATAACTGGGAGGTCTTGTGAACCCAAAATTTGACAAAGGGAACCAGCAGGCAAAGTGTAGCTGGAGTTTTTATCAGGCAAATGGCTCAGGAAAGTATTTTAAAGACTCTAGAACCAGAAACAGCTGATAGTCACTAATGTCGAAGATTATGTGCTGGAGAAGACCTCTTGTCCCAGGGAGGTCAGCCTTTGTTCTGCATAGGTTTTCAACAGTCTGTTCACATTCTGAAAAGCAATCTGCTTTGCTCGATGCCCTGATTTAAATGTAAACCTCACTCAAAGCAACTTCACAGAAGCATGCTGAATAATCTTTGACCTGCTACCTGGGCACACCAGCCTAGCCAAGTCCCCAGATGATATTAACCACCTCACAGTAAGAGCTTTAGCTATTCTCATAAAAGTGAAAAGGGAACATCTTTCCTCTAGTGGACTCAGTGTGGTTAGACATAATTGGCATCCTCAGGGTTAAAGAGAGGGAAATGGGCATGCTCTAAAGAGAAACAGACAGAACTAACCACACTGTTATTAAACCAAACCATTATTTGAAAGCCCTTCTTTCAGAAAGTGAAACAGGAGCCAGGGCTGGATAAAGAATAGTTGTTTTAGACCCTATCTGGGAAAGAGATTATCAATGTTATAATTACCAGATACGTTTAAGAAAGATTGCAACTGTCTTTTCTATTGCAAATGGGTCCTTTCTTTCTGAGATGATGATTCGGTCAAGCCTTCACCTTAACCACTGCCCTGGTGGGATGCTTTAAGCAAAACCTCTCATTCAGGGGCCTCAACTACTCCATTGCGATGAAAAGTTTCTAGGATGTGGGGGTTGAAGCAAATGTGAGCTATCTACCCAGGAGATGCTGAAGAAGCCTCACCAGAGGGCCAACAATAAAGTTATAGGGGCAGAACTCCAAGCCTCCAACTTCTCTAAATATTTGTCTTCTACCTAAGATTCTATTTATTTAGAGTTTCTAGCAAATAATATCTTAAAGTTACTTTTGATTGTTTTATTTTTTTAATTGAAATCTGTGCTCATTTGTGGAGCAAAATATTAAAAACTGTTAAATGTGTGTAAGATATAAAGATGAAATCAAAGTGATCTTTCTTTTAGTCTGTGCAAGCTTTGTTTCTGTGTGTTGAGAACTTTTCTGTTATTTTGAAATCTATAATTAAATGCTGCAGATTGTTGAGAGGTAACTGTGATATAGACATTAGTCCCCCATCTGGTTGTATTTTTCTACTGCGGTTGTTTGAATGTGAAACACGCCTCATAGTCTTGGGCATTTGAACACTTGATCCCCAGTCGGAGGCACTGTTTTGGAAATGTTGAGGAAGTATAGTATGCCACTGAGGATGGTTACTCATGCTGTGATGAAACACCAGGACCAGAGCAACTTGTAGAGGAAAGGCTTTATTTGGCTGACACTTCCGTCATTGTTCATCATCAAAGAAGGTCAGGACAAGAACTCAAACAGGGCAGGGACCTGAGGTAGGGATTGATGCCACCCATGGAGGAGGGCTGCTTACTGGTTTGCTTCCCAAGGCCTCCTCAGCCTGTTTTCTTATAGAACCCAGGACCATCAGCCCAGGGATGGCATCACCCACAATCGGCTGGCTTTCTTCCTCCATCAATCACTAATTACAAAAATGCCCTACAAACATGCCTACAGCCCCATCTTATGGGGATGGATTTTTTTCCCTCATTGAGATTTTCTCCCCTAAGATGACTTTAGCTTGTGCCAAGTGGACATAAAACCATCCAGCACAGTGAGCTTTGGGGACTATAACTTCACCCCTTCTGCTGCATGCTTAGATTTAAAGGTACACGTTCTTAGCTGCCATGCTCGCTCACACCCCCTGCTTTCTGCCATACCTCCCCATGCTTGATGGACTCTCAGCCCTCTAAAACCATAAGCCAAAGCAGACTCTTTGTTCCATAAGTTGCTTTGAGTGTGACATTTTATCACAGCAGCAGAAGAGCCACTGATATAGGTAGGCATCCATTATTCAGCTTGCTCTGCCCTGTTCTGCTTTTTTACCAACACTTAGCTCTATAACATCAAGTGTTCTCACTGATAGAAATGAGTACCCCGCTCACTTCACTGAACAATCAATGTTCAACATGACACCCGAGACTGCTATGTCCCTGGCCAGGGTTGATCTGATTGTAGTGGATGATCACTGAGTTAGGGGCTGCCCAGATTATGAAACAAATTCAACTGCCTTCTTAGGGAGCATAAGTGGTCAGAAAACTCTTGATTATGTTGAGGCCAGGGCTGTTCCTGAAGAGATTACAAGAAGAAAAACATTTTACATTTAAGAAGGTTCAAGTGTGGCTGTGGCGCACGCCTATAATCTCAGCATTTGGGAGGCTGACACAGAATTGTGAGTTAGAGGCCAGCCTGGGCTACCAATCTACAGAACAAAAAAGGAAGAAGAGGAATGGGAAGAGGAGGAAGCGGGGAGGTATCCTATATGATAACTGCACACTTTTAATAAGCAGGGTCGGTGGTTTTGATGTGCGCACCCATGGAGCCCCGCTGACCGCAGTCACGACGGGGCACAATCATTTCCAGAAGCTTCCATTTACCCTGACATCATTGCTTCCTCCCACTCCCCTCTGACATCCCTCTGCAGACAGCCCACTGACCTGCTTTCCCTCTCTGATCCTGTGAATTTTTACAAAAATAGACAGAATCACAACTTTGTCACTTGTTTTGTCTTTTATGTACTCCGGCTGATGAACTCAGCAGTTACTCTGAAATTCATCCCGTCTGTTAGTAATGCACTTCTTTTTGTGACTGAAGCTTTGTGTGGTCATACACAGCATGTTTATTCACTTGCCTTTAGGGGCATTGGGATGGTTTTCAATATTCAGCTACTGAGCATGAAGCTGTTATGAATGTTTGCATCTCGCTTTGTATAAACGCCTGCATCTGTTCTTAGATATACAGTAATAGAGTGGCCAAAACATAGATTGTTTGCTTTTTAAAAAACTTTCAAGCTAATTTCTATTTCCATAGCAACCAATTATGTTTAGTATACTTATTGATTATTATTTTGGTGACATTTCTGTTTAAACTTTTTTAGTAAAAATAAATAATCTTTAAAAACATTATAGCTGAATTTAAGAATCTATTTAAATATTAAACCCAACTTTGAGTTGACATTCATAGTTTGCTAGCTCTTAGTTCTGTGTGTTCTTCAGATAAGCCACTTCTGAGATGAGATTACCAAAGGTGTTCTCCAAGTCCATGGTTTGCCTGTCTCCTCAACCGTGTCTTTCCACCACCAGCAGACACTCTTCACTTTGTTAGCAGCACTCACTCTGTATTTTTATTCCATGGACTGAACTTTTTGTGTGGGAGCTGAGGGACCTCTGTCTAACTCACCTACAAAGGCTTTCCCAATGTCTTCTTCTAGAAGTTTCATAGTGTGCTTTCATGTTGGTCTGTGGTGAACTCTGAGTTAACAGATGCATCCTGGGTGAGATCTAGGATAAGGGGTTTTTGTAGCTTTTCTTACCGATATGGAGGCTGTCCAGCACCACTCTTGGAAAGGCTATCATCTCTAGGTTTGCTCCCTCTAATCTCTGAGATTCTGCTTTCCTCAGCTTTGGGTACCCCCACCCCCCACCATGGATGTATTCATCAGAACCACCTGTCCATAGCCAGAGTTTTCTGGGACATTCTCTGGTTAACTGCCTTCTCTTTTATGGGCCACACAAACTTCACTATCCTGGCTTCTTTATGCTCTGTGGTAGGGACTTATCTGTTGTGATAAACTACCATGATCTGAGGCAACTCAAGGAAGAAAGTTTATTTGGCTTGTGGCTCCACAGGGCTACATGTTGGTAATAGCCAGGAGAGATGACATCTCATATGCACACAGGAAGCAGAGAAGGGGGGTGTGGAGGAGAAGGGGGGAAGGAGAAGGGAGGAGGAGAAGGGGGGAAGGAGAAGGAGGGAGGAGAAGAGAGGTGGAGGAGAAGGGAGGGGGCAGGAGAAGAGGGGTGGAAGAGAATCGGGGTGGAGGAGACGGGGGGGGGGGGGCGAGGGGAGAAGGGAGGTGGAGGAGAAGGGGGGCAGGAGAAGGGGGGTGGAGGAGAAGGGGGGCAGGAGAAGGGGGTGGAGGAGAAGGGGGCAGGAGAAGGGGGGTGGAGGAGAAGGGGGGCAGGAGAAGGGGGGTGGAGGAGAAGGGGAAGGGGAGAGAAGGGAAGAGAAAAAGAAGGAAGCAGGGTGAGGCTGTGTACTTTCAAATCCCACCTCCAGCAAGGCTGCACCACCTAAAAGTTCCATAAACTCCCTAAACAAGGCCACTAACAGAGACCAAGTGTGCAAATACATGAACCTATGGAGAATGGTTCTCATTCAGACCACTACAGACTCCCAGATCTGATGCTGTGACCCCGCAAAACTATCAAGTAGACCATCTACTTGGTGTGCTATTCACGGCTTTTAGGCTCTCTTCTGGGTCCCCATTACCTGGAAACTCTCTTCAGGCAGATGTAGGTTCTTTTCCATTGTTTCTCATCCACCAGGGACCTTTGGTTTCCTGATTCAGTAACTACTTAGCATGCACCAATCCTGAGAGGGCACAGGGTCCCTATCATTTATTGCCTGATGTTGAATATCCTGGATACTGTTGCTTCACGTGATACATTTTCTTATTCCCTGTAACAGGAGGTTTCTGGCCCGACCAGCCCCATGGTCCGGATTTCACTTTGTAGGCCAAGCTGGTCTCAAACTCACAGAGATCCACCTGCCTCTGCTTCCTTAGTGCTGGGATTAAAGGTGTGTGCATCCACTGGCACTCAGTGTCTCCTACTATTTTTATTTAGTATTTCCTTTTGAAAAGCCTTAAGTTTTCCTTTATTTGCCCTAAACATCTGTAATAATGCTGTCACACATCTGAGACATTGCTGACCCTCTTTATCTTACTGCATGAGGAAGAAAATGATTCAATGTTAACGCTTTGACTGTCCATTAGTGCACCATCCAGATTAGCACACACCTCTGTGGACACATACCAGTGATTGGGCAAAACTCAATAAAAGGATTCAGCTGAGTTTCCCCCAACCCACCCATGAGTCACACCATAAGCACAGAGGATTCTGGGAAGTAGACGATCTACTTTGTGTGCTATTCATGGCTTTTAGGCTTTAGTGAGAAGGAACTGTTGTGTATCAGAATCACACAAATGTCTATAACCTTTGGCATGTTCCAGAGCTATGTAGACTAACTAACATCAGTGGCAGCATCTTCCAGTTACTGAGTCAAGCCACCAACCCATTCAGGTGCCCAGCCTAGCAGGAGAGGCCAAGCCTTCCCCACCCCCACCTCCATCCGCACCTCCTGGGCTTTGCTTCCTGGCTCTGCTTTTGGGAATGTCAGCTAGTCTTGCTTAAGGTTCAAAGGGCTGGTGGTGACAGCTAGTTAAGGCTCTGGTATGGGGAAGGAGACTGCTTGATTCTCTGGTGGAACTGAAGCAGTTGACAGTGGGGGTGGGGGGGCGGGCATCTGAAGATGTCAGACTCCATTTTTTTTCCTGATGAATTTTGACTTTGTACCCTATGTTTATTTATGTTAGAGGAAGAAAAGAACAGAATTTAATAGACACAAGCCCCTGTCAAGGAGGATCAGTAGCCAATAATAGCAATACTTCTGGAACTCTCCTTACTGTTCTTCACAAAGGGATCATAGCTTCCAGAAGAATTCTAATGCTTTCAAATCTTACCCAGGAAAGGGCTAGTGGCTCCTTTTGTAAAGCACTGATTGATTTACTGCAACCATATTAGAACGTACAGGTACAAATGTCCAGGAGTGTGTGGACTAAAACAGATTTTTTAAACAAGGAGATTGCCTCAGAAAATACACCCAGCCTGTGGCTCAGCTGATGGCTTAATTGCCTAAGATGGAGGAAGCCCTGGTTCAATCCCTGACAGCACATAAACAAGGCACTGGGGAGATAGAAGCTGGAAGACCAGCTTAGGTTAGGTCATCCTCAGCAATGTAAAGAGTTTGAGGCTAACCTGGGTTACACAAAACAATGTCGTCCTGTTGTTGTATAATGTTTGCTAGAAAGAAGAACCTTGGCTTTGTGAAGACCTGCAGAAGATATAAAGTGTCTGAAAGTGACTGAGTGCTAGGGGCTTTTCATTCAGTTTTCTGTTTTGTAAAAATCATCTTAAAATATTATTTCTCCCTCAGGAGAAATGCCCTAATATTTAAAGTACCTCCCCCCTTTTAAATGAATATAGAGTTTAAACAGTATGTAAATCTAAGAAATGTGATAGAGAAGCCCTCTCCTATTTTCAATTGTCTCCATTGAAACAACTGAATCTGGAAGTTTCCGAAATGTCAACACATTAAAAAAGCAGACAAATTGGGAGAAATAAATATTTTGGATCTGGAGTGGGGTGTACATAGTCACTGTGAACTGTGCTAAGTGTCTCCATTGGTTTCTGGATGTTTTAAGATTTTATGCATATGATTCATGGGCCACAAATCATTGAAAGTACTAAGGAGGCCTGAGGATAGCTTCATAAACAGCCCCTCAGCTTTTAATAAAATCCAAAGAGGAACATTTGGAAGGGGGATCCCCTCCCCTCTGCCCTATGCTCACAACAATCAACCCTGATAACATTGAGGGGAAATATAAAACTCCAAGTGTAGTCAACTAGAGACCCTTTCATAAAAAAGGGTGCCATACTCGCTGATTTAATTGAGTTTGCAGGAGAGAAGCAAGGCTAAACTACCTACCTCACACTACATTCTCCATCTTGAAGTTACAGCTGATGGTTAGTGTAATAGTGAGATGCCATGCCCAGGATCAGCTGGTGTGGTGGGTTCCATAGCCTAACCTAATAGCCTGTTGAATGTGCCTAGATAAACATTCTTCTAGAATCACTTTCAGAAAAGAACGGAGGTTTTCAGATCTGAAACTACACCGTTGGATGGGAAAGTCCCCACTTTCTCAAGTGAGAAGGGCCGTATAGAAAGAGAATGGAATTCCAGAATCAATGGCAAAGCAGGGCGGAAGAAGAAAGCTGAATTAGTATCTGTTCTGTGGGACTGCTACTGTTTGTACGCCCCCACCCCCACCACGCCAACAACCGCCAAGTAATTCTCTGCAACCTCCTTCTAGAACACGGGCTTTGAAGTCCCCTGCACACCTGTGTAGATTATAAAACAAGGAGGCTGAGCTTCCACACCCAAACTCTAAATTCACAATGCACCTCGACAGTTAAGACATGCCCTCCAGCATCTTGTGTAAAAGTTAAACCCAAGCTCGGTCTAATCTCCTGAAGTGGTTAACCCTTGCCCGGATTTAGCGCGCACTCCCAGGGCTAGGGAGAGGGAAGTCTCTGCTCCTAGTTATAGCTGTCTTCAGAAATTTACACCATCCAGGCAAACAAGCCTTTGGAATGCCTTCACAGCCCCAGCAGATGGTCTGTTGGGCTCTTATTCTTATTAGATCCCTGTTTGGGGCTGAGAGTAGTTAATAAGGATGTCCACCCTAGGGGGCTCCCCCCACCACACACACACACACCGAATGAGACTGTGTTTTTTTTTTTTTTTTTTAAAAAAAAAAAAAAAAAAAAAGGACCAATCTCTAGAGTTGCCTGTGTCACAGTTTTGTGTCATCCTGAGGAAGAAGCATTTGAGGCTGTCAGGCGTTGAGCTAGGTCTGGGTTGGGTTGGGGTAAAGAGAGCAAGCAGCTGGGTGGGAGGTGGGGGCCTCTAAGATCTGCAGTACTGGCTGGGCACAGACAGGGCAGGGAGGAGAACCTGATTCCCAGCCAAAAGCTTGCCTCGGGCAAGAAGTGCCTCCCAAGCCTCCCGCTGGGGTGGGACCAGGTCCTGGCTCAGCCAGCCCAGGTCTTGCAGGTGCTGGCAGGGAAGTAGTTGCACCTGGCTCAGGAGGGAGTGTCTGAAGAAACCACAGCAGGCACCTGGTTCTGATCCCATGCCACACCCTGACCCCTCTGCTGAACTCCCTGCTCCTTTTGTGAGTCAAGGGCCCCTCTTCCCATCCCACTTCTCAATCTGGCTTTGCCATGCTCTGGACCGTCTACACTCACCCTCAGTGTCTAGAATCACTCTTATTCTGGCCCCTGCAAGGACTCTCTCCTCACTCCTGAACAAACAGAATTCTTTCCTTTCTTGGCCCCAAATTATTATTTTTCAGCCTCTAGTTTAAAACATCGGATATGGCAGTAGATTCTTCCTGGATAAGAAGCTTCTGAAAGACTCCTTGGTTCCTGAGGGAAAGCACTCTCTGTGGGAGCATGAGGTGTGAGGAGGTCACAGGAGGTAAACCCAGATCATTGGCCTTGGCCAGCCTAGCCAAAATGACAAGCTCCAGAGCCAATAACAAGGGCTATCTCAAAAAAAAAAAGAAAAGAAAAGAAAACGGAGATCAGCAGAGGAAGATATGCAATGTTGAGCTCTGCTCCCTGTAAGTATATGTACACATGTTCATACATATATGCACATACATACAAGAAAATTAATTAATGTAATAAATAAAAGAACTCTTTGCCATAAAAACTTCAGTCTCTGCTTTTTATTTTTATGCACAGGAAGAAATCATGATGATATGCCAGAGACTTGTTCAAGATTCTCAGGGAATTTTAATACCTCCAATGCTAGATCCCTGGGGGTGCTAGGGACCACTTTCTGTCAGTCTTTCTGCCCTTCTCTGGTCTTCACCCTTTGGGTTAGATAGAGCTGTATGTGAGCCCATCAACCCCCAAATAGAGGAAGCCTAAGAGGTCACCTGAAAGTCCTTTCCCCTGATCCTGGATAGTTTCCACCCTCCCTCCCAACTACGTTCATCCTGTTGGGCATGCTTAGTGATGGGGACATAAACTGGAGATGGCCAAGGGACAAGCAAGATCATGTCACATGCAATGTTTTCTTATAAATCACCCCCCTCCCCGGTCTGGTTCTGCTTCTAGAAGAGTATGCTCCTACATATTCTATTCTTTATCATGTCCAGGGGTTCTGAGCTCTGTGAGTAGAATTCCTAATGCCAGATAACAAAAATAATGCACAGACAGTTTGCATATATTGATAATTTCAGAGTGTCCATGGAGTGTCTAAAGCTGTGCAAGAGTCCTGAGTTAAGACCCTGCCTTTGGTAATGTGACATGAAAGCAGAAGGGGACGCTAGTCAGGAAGATAAAGGGGACCAGCAAGTGCAGAGTTAAGGGAACATGAGGGCATCCTAGAGAAGAGAGTACAGAGATGCTGCAGAGAAACCCATTGTGTCATATGAACACACATACAAATCAATGAGGTTCATTCTCACTGGGCGTTGCCTGTTCGTTTTGAACCAATGCTATTTTCTAGAAAGTTCTCCTGGCTCTGTGCAGTTCTTCCCAGTCCATACTATCCCCTGTCCCCTGCATTGTTACCAGCACCGTCCTCACTGCTGACATGGCTCCACCCAGGTTCCATCTTCCATCCCAGACCCTTCTTGGAGATGCATTTGCAGGGGAAATTGAAGCTTGTCAACTTGACAGGGAAACCAAGAGTATAAAACAATCTCACCATTAAGATTTTAAAAGACGTATTAAATAAACCTACATGAAATGTGCAAACCCATCTTGAGGTACCTTCCATGGTCATGGTAGGGCCTAAGGAAAGGAAGAGGCTGGAAGCTTGGGAATCATTAGGCCCTTGTGAAACCCATGTCTGCATAGGAACTCAGAAAAGAAAATCTCAGGCTGCCTTGACCCTGAAAACCCTGCTCAGAGAGCCCCCATCTGTTTGGAAGATTAGGAGACGTATTTATTTACTTACTTCCTCATTTATTTATCTATATATATATACATCTCAGAGTTCCCATAGCTTTGTGTTCTTAGAAAACCTGTTCCCACTCATGCGGTGAAAGCTTATTTTGATTAGATTTTTAATTGATGGCTCACTACTTAATTAAGAAGGATCCCTTGGAGTGAAATTCCAAGTAAATATTCTTTCTTTTAGTAATCTTCTCTGCCAGTAGAACAGGAATAGATGAGGCAAGGATGTAAGTCTTTATTCTCTGGAGAGGATGCAGAGAGATGCCTTTAGGTCTTGATTCCTTCCTGTGAAATTGTCTCAGTCTCTGGGACACATCCCGCCTTTTTCTCTAGGGCCTTCTTCTGTTTTGCATTATTCAGCTCATTCAGGTCCAGAAGGTTAAGATACTAGATGCCAAGCCCGATGACTGAATTTGATCCCTGCACCTCATAGTGAAACAAAAGGACCCAAAAGTTCTTCTCTGACCTCTGCACATAGGCTGTGACATGCACAGCCCCCTCCCCTGAAAAAATGAATAAGTTAAAATTTTAATGCGTGACATTTATTAAGCAGCTACTGTGCACCATTGCAGGGACGCAAAAGAAACAGAGTATACTGCTGACTCCCAGGGTATCCCAGTCTCAGAACACTCAGGGCACCAGAATAGAAAGTTAGTACAATAATCCAGAAGGAAAGATTTTGAAATGGGCTGTGGTGACGGTTTCTCAAGAAGCAACTCAAGCTGGTTTGAATAGTCCCAGTATCAACATAGACCTGCACAGGGCTGGATACTTACCTGCCCTTAACTCATGCCCACAGTTTAGAGCACCATGACAGCCAGCATGAGAGCATCTTGTCTGTGATGCCTTCCCCTCTCTGAACCCTATTACCTCCTCCACAACACCTGCTGGTTACCTGTCTTCACTCACACCTTTTAATACCTGTTTACTGCCTTCCCTGCTGTGGGCACCTTAAGAAAAGGGACCTTGGACCTCTTTGGTGATTGAATTGGCATCAGGAGGGAATATGGGAGATTAAAACTAGAGATAGAGAGGCATCCGTGATAAACACAGAAACCTCTCCTTCTGTCTCAGGTCTGACCTTAGAAGGTGTACCCACTTTCTCCCCTACTAAATTGGCTTTTGTTTATGCTGTTTATTTAGTTATGTAGAGATGTGTTGCTGTTTCGCTTTGCCTGCCTAAGGCACCCGATTGGCCTAAAAAAGAGCAGAATGTCCAATAGCTGGGCAGAGAGAGGACAGGCAGGGCAGGCAGGGAGATTAAACAGGAGGGAATGAGAAGGACATATATTCCCAGGGCCAGAAACCAGGCAACCGTCGGGCAGCCAGACACTGGAGGAAGCAGCAAAGTAAGACATACAGAAAAAAAAATAAAAAGCCCCAAGGCAAAAGGTAGATAAAGAGAAACAGGTTAGTTTAAGCTAAAAAGAGCTAGCCGGAAACGAGCCTAAGCTAGGCCAAGCATTCATAACTAATAAAAGTCTTCATGTCATGATTTGGGAACTAGTTGATGGCCCAAAAGGAAAAGCTGGTACAGGCCTTCAGGGTCTAGTGGAGCATCTTTCCAGCCTTTAACATGGGAAGGAAAAACTTACCTGAATGTAATCTTCTTGGGAATGTTGACCGTCATCTTTATTTTGGGATTTTTGACACCTGTGTGTAATTCTGTGTTCATATGAGCAAGCTTGACGGGGGTGAGGGGGGCAGCCTCTGAACTCCACACTTGCACAGTCTCCCCATGCCCCCAGAACTGGAGACGGTCTGCCCTAGCCTTCCACTGTACTTGACCTCCACACTGTCACTGTAGTTTTATTATGTGAGTCCTGCAGTAAAGGTTCTCATCCTCACTGCTCAGACATGTGACATCGGCCAGTCTCTGAACAAATTCTTAACCAATGAATGAAAGGAACCTAGAGACACGTGTCCCAGCAAGCTGGAAGGAATGGTTACGTTCTGCTTATCTGTACCTCAACTAAGACGGATCGCAGTTTATTAGTGACTCCCTCACTAACTCAAATACTCAGTTATCCTCCAGAACGGGCACTTTCAGGGACAAATACCCCAGCCTATCAGAGACTGGTCCCGGGTCCTGCTGTAGATCCTAAGCTCTCCTGTCTGGCACTGAGCTGGGACACGCTTTCCCATTTGTACCAGGTTCATCTCTTTGGTGATGGATAGTGGTTTGCACATAGCACTGTGCTCAGCAGGGCCTCATATTTGCAGGAAAGACCCTATGGTCATCTAAGTTTCTCTTTTGATTTGTATTTTGCATGTGAAGAACCAATGGAACAAGGGAGAACACACGGAGGGAAGTGCCTCTGAGAGTCTTGCTCAGGGGCTGTCCCTGATTCTGACACTGCTCTGCCCTGCAGGGAAAGGTTCCTAGCTATGTGCTTTCTTTTTTCCTGGACACCTTGTGCCCCACCGGGCTGTCTTGTTGTCATACCTGCCCAGAGTCTTCTGTCATCTTCACCCCAGAAGGAAGCAGGTGTCAATGTAGGAAAGGTTGGGAGATGGAGCATGAACACCTTTCACAGCTAAGCATAGCAAGGGACATCCTTGCCCCACGCTGCTGCACCTTATGCATGCACTGAACAGGTTGGGGTGGGGACCAGTGAAGAAAGCAGAGCTCCTGCTCAAAGCCTCCTACCTAACCCTGTCCAGAGATGGTGTCATGTCCAGAGGTCAGAGAGAGGGGGTGGGGGCTTGGGAACAGGTGGACTGTACTCATGTACTCTGAATCAAAGGATATATAAATGCTAATAACTGAATGGCTTTTATCCTTTCAAAAACATCCATGAGTTCCCAACATGACATCAAATAGCAAATTAAAAAGGTGAGTAGTGAGCAGGGTAGAGATAGTACCCCCGAAGAAAGTGCTTATCTTGCAAGAATGAGGTTCTGAGCTCAATCCAAAGAACCCATTTGAACAACCTAGGTGTGATAGTGTCTGCTTGTAATCCCAGCTGAATCCCCTGGGCTCACTGTCTGGCCAGCCTGGTCTACTTGGCAAGAATGAGACCCAAGGTTGCCCACTTGCCAGGGACATGAACAACATGTACATGAATGTGCACACACACACCAGACAGACACAGATAGATAGCCAATTGAGAGAGAGAGAGACCCGTGGCCCTCTAAGAGAGGTCCTAAAGAAAAAAGCTTTATATTTTAATAACTTCAATATACTCTTGTTCTGCTCTTGAATGAGGTAATTTTTATTTTACATTGTGCCCTTAAAGGCATGCAGTTGGTCCTGTCTTTCTGCCAGAGGACTTCCTGTCTGTCCTTCAACACCTGCTCTTCACTACCTCTGAGGGAAGCCTCTAGTGGACAGTCCTTTTGCAGGGTAAACATGATTGACACTCCTTCAAGCAAATGAAAGGCCAACCCTCCCCATGCCCCCCATTGTAGCTCCACCCACTTCTCCAGTACTCTCTGTTAGTCTTGGGGGCTCCCAAAAGAGGACCGAGTAGTGTGCATTAATGTGTGTTAAGAATTACACTTCCCCACACTCTGGAATACATGAGCAGCACAAATTGGATTTAGTAAATTATTAAAAAAGAAAAATAAAAAAAGTTGAGGGGGTAGGGATAGATTGGAGATAAGATCAAATACAAATCAAATGTATGAAATTCTCAAAAAATTAACAAAAATATTGTTTTAAAATAATAACAAAATTAAAACACTTCTGTTACAATTGTATTGGAAAAGAGAGTATAACTTATCAAAACCAAATGAGAAGTAAAACATAACTTCATACACTGTTTTAAACATTACAGGGACCAGAAAGATGACTCAGTGAGTAAAGGCACTCACCTCCAAGCCTGAAGAGTTCAGTCCCCAGGACCCACACAGTGGAAAAGGATAACCAACCCCTGCATATTTTCCTCTCCACTGGGGCACCAACCTACACACACACACACAAATAAATAAATAAATATGATGAAGTACATCTTTAAATTATGTGTGTGTATTATCCATACAGCAATGTTAAATACATACACAGGTATCCATATATACAGCATTTTTTAACACTGTTCTGAATATGTTCAATCACTGCAGCAGCTCTGTGGAATGAGTTCCATGCTTGCTTGCTTTTTTAATATTATATTTTTATATATTTATATTTTTATTCACTTTTATTGTACAAACATTTTGCCTTGCACGGTGGTTTTAAAGAAAATGGCCCCCAAAGGAAGGGAGTGTCACTATTGGGAGGTGTGACCTTGTTGGAGGAAGTGTGTCACTGTGGGGGTGCGCTTTGAGATCGCTCGGTGTGAGGGTGTGACTCCCTGTTGCCTACAAAGTGTAGGACTCTTGACTTCAGCACCACAGCTACCCACATGCTGCCATGCTCCCCACCATGATGATAATGAACTGAACCTCTGAAACTGTAAGTCACTACCTCAATTAAATGTTTTCTTTATAAGAGCTGTCGAAGTCATAGTGTCTCTTCACAGCAATGAAAACATTAACTAAGGCACCTTCCATGCATGTCTGTTTACCATGTGTGCTTGGTACCTGTGAAAGTCAGAAGGTATCAGATCTCCTGGACAGGAGTTATGGGTAGCTATGAGTCACTATGTGGGTACTGGGAATTGAACCCAGGTCCTCTGCAACAGTAGCCAGTGTCCTTAACCCCTAAGCCATCTCGTCAGCACACTCTATCTTCCTTTTTACTTATTTTTTTCAAGACTGTCTCACATAGGCCAGGTTGCCCTCAAATGTGCAAGTGGACTATGAAATCAACAAAGGCACCGAAATGCTGTCCTCCTGCCTCAACTTCTTCAGTGTCAGGACTTGCAGACACGAGACGCCGCCCCGGTAGTGTGCGGGATGGGGTGGGGTGAGGATTGACACAGGGCTTGCACTCCTAAGGGATCTAAGACCTGAGCTACTCTCCCAACCCCAATAATAGATGTGTGTGTGTGTGTGTGTGTGTGTGTGTGTGTGTGTGTGTGTGTGTGTGTGTGTGTGTGTGTAAGTGAGAATGTACAAATGCTGAACCCAGGGCCTTGTGTATGCGGATTAAAAAGCACTTGACCACTGGGCTAAACCCCACCCCTGATTCCCACTTTTGCGTGGGAAAATTGAAGTTACAAAGCAATAAAGTGATTTGCTCAAAGTCACACTCAGACTCAGATCTAGTTCCTGTTCTTCACCCAAACACTTTGAGGTTTAAAAAAAAAAAGTGCAGTGGAGAAATAACTGCGAAAAGGAAGGTGACCTGAGAGGTACAGACCCCCACCCCCACCCCAACAGGAGGCCGTGGCTGGGCTTTAGAAGAGAGCAGAGAGGGGTAGCAGGTTTTTGGATCAAAAACCTGGAGTGGGCCAGCCATCTGTCTCAACACGCCCCGATTGAGCTGCATGGCTCCTTTGGGAATTTCTTCAAGCAGGTCAAGAGCTGGGGAATGTGCTTGACTGTCTCCTCGGTGCAGAATGTTAGTTAACAGAGGCCCTGCAGATCTCCCGAGGGTCTGACCTCACCTAGGGCCTGCCCTGCTTTCCTGCAGTCCCAGCAGGCTGTCTGCCATCTTCTCTGACCTGTTGCCCCTCACTAAAGGTTCTGGCCCAGGGAGCCTGCAGTCTGCCCTGAGGCACAACCTCCTTCGTTGGGCCACACCCTTTCCAAGTCCCTTCTTGGCAGAGGATGTTTTCTTTGGAGCAAAGCTAGTGTTCTTGGTGCTTTGAAGAAAATGTGTTTCCCTGCCTAAACCTACTTCTCGTCTCTGCGGAGGAGCTCAGAGCCAGTATGACTCTGTCAAAGGATAACCAAATAGCCCCAATTCAGCAAGAGCTGAAGCCGCGCGCTCTCTCTCTCCCTCTCCCTCTCCCTCTCCCTCTCCCTCTCCCTCTCCCTCTCCCTCTCCCTCTCCCTCTCCCTCTCCCTCTCCCTCTCCCTCTCTCTCTCCCTCTCTCTCTCTCTCTCTCTCTCTCACACACACAGATACAAAAATCAATATACTTTACATTTTAAAAGAAGATTTTCATCAGTGTACTCTGTTTCCAAAATATTCAACTTTAACACTGTGACCTTCAATGGACCATGACAATTGTTAGACAGATCTCACACTTTAAGCTCTAAGCCCACTCACATGATAAATTTCTAAGGAGATGTTAATACCCTGACTTGATCATTACGTATTGTATCGAAGTATCAAATTATTATACTGCATTTAGTCTATGTAATCACTGCATATTGATTCAAAATAAATTAACGGGCTGGAGAGATGGGTCTATGGTTAAGAATACTTACTGCTCTTGCACAGGACCTGGGTTCAATTCCTGGCACCCACATCAAGCAGCCCACTGCAGATCTAGGGTATCTAGAGAAGGTTCTGACCTCCAATGGTATCTGCAAAAATTTGGTGCATCTAAAGTCATTCAGGCACGAGAGTATGTGCACACTAAAAAAATAAATCTAAAGGAAATAAACTTAAGGAAACCCCAAAATAAGTACATTTTATTACTTAAATAAGTGTTCTCCCATTATCCACACAGCATCCCATTCTGGCCTCAGGTGTCCTCGGCTGAGCTTAGTCCACTGCTGGGGAAGATTGTTGGAGAGATGCCTATTAGAGGACACTTAGGTTCTCTGGAGGTTGGGAAGGTACCAGATATGCTGGGTGGCCACACTTCACACTTACTAATGGCATAATAGATTAGTCATGGAGAGAGCCTATGTGTGCTCCTGTGTATAACGTGCCCTTAGATAATACAGTAGTTTAGAAGGCATTTTAGTCATGAGTACAGCCAGAATCTTATAGCACATTCGTAGCTAGTACCTTGACAAGTGCATGGCAGCCCTGATTTCAAAGGTGCCTAGCATTCAACATCTGGATTCTGTGGTAGTTTGAATGTAAGTACCCCCATAAGCTTGTAGGGAGTGGAATTATCAGGAGGTGTGGAATTGCTTACAATAGGTATGGGGTAGTGTGTCACTGTGGGGGCAGGCTCTGAGGTCTCATATATGCTCAAGCCGTGACCAGTTTCCCGGACCATTTCCTATTGCTAAGGTCAAGATGTAGGACTCTCATCTTCTCCAGCACCACATTTGCCTGTGTGCCACCATGTCCCACCATGATGATAATAGGCTAAACCTCTGAAATGTAAGCCACCCCCAATTAAACGTTTTCCTTTGCAAGAGTTGCTGTGGCATGGTGTCTCTTTGTAGCAATAGAAACTTTAAGACAGATGTTAAAAGGAAAATAATACAGTGATGCTTAAAATTGGAGTTTTGTGGGATGCGGCTTCCCAGAACTGTGATCTCAGCACTGTCTACAGAAGATAAGTGACTCAGAGCTACCTAGCCAAAGCTCCATTTATGACAAACCCTCTCCCCACCTCCACCTGACTGTCCCCGAAAGAAAACAACTGCCTTTTTTTTTTTTTTTAAAAAAAAAAAATTCTTTCTTTTAGGCAAATCCATACTAACCCACCATGCCCTATAATGTTACAGTCCTGAACTCTTAATAGCCAAATAATGGAAAATGGGGTCTGCCCTCTAGAAGCCAGTCCTGAGGAGGAGGAAGGAAGTAGCCAATCTCTCACATCCTGGAGACAGCCCCACCCCACTAGAAATGATGGGTCTTCCAGATGGTTCCTTGAGAAAGAAGATAAATAGAGAACTAATGAGCCTGAAGCTAAAGCCATCCGAGCTGGGGGAGGGAGATTATAACAAACACCACACTCAGACCCACACTGATTCTCATCTGTCTGCTCAAGCCGATTCAGGAGGACCCCAGAGGTTGGGTGTTGTTTTCGTTATCTCACACTTCAAACCACCATCAGTATAGAAATGTGACATATATTTTGCATACATATGTTTCAAACCCCATTTTTCGTTATTTGGCAATTAAGAGTTCAGGACTATAGACTATAATATTATACTGCACGATAGGTTTAGTAACCTACAGGGATTTGGCCTAAATCAGAGGTGGTCCAAAACTGCTTCTGCATTTCCTAGCTGTGATGATCTTAAGCAAGCCATATCTCTGGCCTCCATTTACCTATTGTCCATCATCCCATGCATCCAATTGATTATGTGAAAATTACATGGGACTCAGTTCAAAATGATAGATGCACGCAATGCAGAAGACATAACAGAAACCTTCCAGAACTGAGAGGAAAAAACAAACAGAAACAGGTCAGTGTCTGAGCAGAGTTGGGGACTTAACTGTCCCTCTGCCAGTAGCTGAAAGGCTTAACAGGCAGAAAACCAATAAAGCCAGAGCTACCATGAACTGCCCTATCCATCTGCCCAATTGAATGCATGCCTATGGGATATTCTGTCCAAAAACAACACATTCTTCTCAAAATCACATGGAACAGACAGCAAGAGAAACACCCTGGGCCATGAAGAGATAAACATAGTGCTGATCACGTGTGAAAGACTTGAAAGTTTTGTTTCAAAATACACTGGTTGAAAGTAGGAAAAGGGGCCAGTGAGGTGGCTTGGTGACCTAAGGAGTTTACCATCAAGCCTGAGGACCAGAGTTCAGTCCCTAGGACTCACACAATAGAAGTGAGTTGTCCTCTGACCACTTTGTGTGCCTTGGTGCATGTGCAAGCACACATACAAATACATAAATGCAATTAAACATTTTTAATAAAAATAATTTCCTCTTCTTGTAGAAATAAGAGTTGGAGATTTATGTCAGTTGGCAAGCATTTGTCCAGTGTATACAAAACTCTGGGTTTGATGCCCAGAAGCCCAGAAACCAGGTATGGCTGTGCATACCTGCAACTCCTGCTCTCAGGAAGTTGAGGGAGAAGGATAGGAAATTTGTGGATATCCTTGGCTACATAGCAAGTTTGAGGCCAGCCTGGAATACATAATACTTCATCTAAATAAATAAATAAATAAATAAAAACAAAACAAGTAAACCAGAAATGATGCCAAATATTTTTTAAAAGTCATGGGGAATGTGTATGCCCATTAGTTCTCATCTTATAAACAACACTTATAAATATCGCTATGCACATTTTCCTGGTTTCACTATCAAAGAGCGACCAATACCTCTAATGTTAGTGCAATGACAATGTTTGGATAAGCTAGTTGATGATGATAATAATATGCTCATTGCAATAATTAACTATGTTCTTGTCCTCACCTACTTACTTTAACTTATTAAACTATTTACTTTATTCTTGGGTAGTTTGACGAACTAGATACTCTTATTATCCCCCATCTCACTGATGAAGCATCTGAGGCCCAGAGCGATTCATTGGTTCATGCAATTCGTGCACAGAATGTGAGAAGAACAATCAGAAACATGTTTTGGCTTCTGATTACAGCTGTCTTGGATGAGAATTCTAGTCACACATTGGGGAGGAAAAGGTATCTCTCTGACCTCTGTTTCTAAAAGCCACAGCTCTCCCAGGGTGGATTCTGCTTACTTAGTTCTCTGTTTACTTTCTAGAAATTTTGTGATTGTTTAAGTCAATTTTGTGTGTTTGTGTGTGTAAGACAGTGTGTGTGGAGAATGTTTGAGTGTGTAAAGGAGTGTGTAAGCATGTAATGGAGAGTGTGTATGTGTGTGTGTGAATGTATGTGAGTGTATAGAGTCGATGGAAGCTTCAGAAAGAACTGTAAATCCCCTGTCAGTCAGTTAACACTAGTATTGTTCATCCTTGATTCTCCCAGTCCCATCAAGCTGGAGTCACGCCTAAGCCCATAGAGCTTAACCGGGCCCTTGATCATGGGCCATCCCTGACTTGCTTGCACATCCCTGGCCTTTGACTCACAGACTCTTCTCTGTCCTGTTAGGGGGAACCTTTGGAGCAGCCAATGTGCCAAACAGAACCGACTTCCCCTTTCAGTTCAGGGTGATTTCTATTTTTGTTCCGTTTTAGCAGTGATATGTCTAAGGGGAGAAGAAAGACTGTTTTATGCATTCGAGAAGCAGAACAGACTGTCTTCATCTGGGGAAAAAAAAACCCACACACAAGTGCACAACAGAATCCTGAGGAAGACCAGGGCCCCATCCAGGCAGGTGTTCTGGTCCCACCCTCCTTGGGCTTGGCACATTTTGAAAAACAGTTTGTTAAAATCTCTGCTTTGCTCCCTCTGATTTCCTTCTTGGCCCCAGGTCTTTGGCTCCATTAGAACAAAGTTTACATTCACCACAAGGCAGGTTATAAAATGGTAAGTCTTATTTTTCATTTGGGCATTTGTTTGGCATGGGATCAGCCCAGACCTTGTTTTTCCACAAACATGTAGTGGAACCACTAATTAATTATCCCACTGAATCAAGAACAAAGTGAGGAACATGTTCAGATTCAGCAGATAATCAATGACCAGAACGAGTGGAATTCAACCTACATTTCTTCTCATATAATATAATTCTACATCTAACCAAGTCATGACATAGATCATTTAAACCAGCTCTTTAAAAATGAAGCACAAAAGTTATGACACACATTCAACATGATATGTAAACTAATGTTGACCAGTTTTAGCCAGTCTCAAGCCATGCTTTTCATCAAAGTGGCACATAGCACTGATATAGCCTCGGAAGGACTGTATGTAGCCACCACAATCCTGGGATGTGATGGTGGTTGTGGCAGCCCTTTTCTACAAAATGCTAACTTCCCTAATAGTCACTCTTGTCAAAAGGCAACTGATTGTCAGGTATTCTGTTTGTAGAATTTTTGTAGAAAGTTTGCAGACCGTTTCTCTGTGCTTCAAGTGGAGTCACACAGCCAGAGTAAGAGAGTAATTGAGTAGGGTGTAGCCAAACCAGGGAGAAGCCATACATTTAGATACTGCCAGTGCCAGGCCCAGCCCAGCCCAGCCCAGCCCAGCCCTGCTCCCCCGAGGCTTGGTCCAAGCCCCACCTAATCAAGCTGCCTAGTTGTCTTAAGGGAGGGACCCAAAGAACACTGAGCCAAAGCCTCTTGTCAAGACCTGCCACTCCCTGGGACTAGGCTGGCCACTCCTGGGGCTTGTCTCTTAAGGCTATAAAGCAAAAACTATGTCTTAATGTGGCCCTAAGCACCCCACTGATGGTAACAACGACAAAGAAACAATAATAGCAATGTATTTGAAGTGCTCAGGGATGCTTTGTAGAGGTTCAGTGGGGTGCAGCTTTTACCCAGTCATGCTGGGATCATATGAAAACCATACAAGTTAATTTTTAATGGCCATGATGGCAGCTGACAAGGATATAATGATTTGTTTATCAAGTATTGTGTTTCAAGGCCAGCAAAGATGGCTAGCAGGTAAAGGTGCTTGAGACCAAACCTAAGGATCTGAGCTCAATCTCCCAGAACCCACAAAGTGGAAAGAGAACTGACTTTCACATGGTGTGAGAGTCTGCTCTTCAAACATGCATCATGCCTGCCTGGTACGCGTGCATGCACACACACTAAATATTCTAAAAAATAAAAGTCTCATAAATAGGAACACGAAATAAGATAGATTCTGTATTAGCTACTTTTACACATTTGTGACATGGTTTCAGAGACTCTGTCAATCTGTCATAGCATGGAATGGCTGGCTGAATGGGAGCGTATGGCAGGGACTGTCCACATGGCAGCAGCTTAGGAACAGAGCACCCAGAAACACGGGCCAAGCTGCTGTCTTCTGGGGCCCATATCTAGTGTCCATTGGGTCTTATCTTCTAAGGTTCCATAACCTACTAAAAATGTACTATGAGATAGGGGATACCTGCTAAGACATGAGCCTGCAAAGACATTCCAGATCCAAACCATCTCAGATTTTGAATGAAAGCATTCCATTTTGACATGTGGAAATGTTCTTGCTTGATCCACTGTATATCAGAGACTAGCTGTTTACCAAGTCATTTTCCTCCTTGCCTGGGCACACATCTAAAGTGCATTTCCCAGACTTCTGTGTAGCTAGCTTTGACCACAGGACTAGGTTCTTATAGTGGAATATGAGTTGGAAAAAATGTCCACCACCTGTAAGCCTGACTGGGGGGTTCTTGTACAATCCTCTGTGCCCTTCCTCTCTTTCATTACTGCTTAGTTGAATGCTGAGGACCAACTGGAGACCTTCACAAGTTCAAGACTCCAGGGTATGATGGAGCAGCTGGGGGGTAGGGAGGGAGCAGGCCCTGCCATTTTTGACTATAGTGTGAGCAGGAGACAAACTTCTTCCAGATCAAGCCACTGAAATGTGGAAGAGTTCTGTCTCAGAGTTTCTTTTGCTATGAAGAGACACCATGACCATGGCAACTCTTATAAAGGGGGACATTTAATTGAGGTAGTGACTTACAGTGCAGAGGTTTGATCCAATATCATCATGGCAGAGCATGGCGGCTGGGAGTATGGCAGTGTGTAGGCAGACACATTGCTGAAGAAGGAACTGAGAAATCTACATCTTGATCCAAAGGCAACAGGAAGTGAACTGAGATACTGGGTGTGGCTTGAGCATATATGAGTCCCTAAAGCCCACCCTCACAGTGACATACTTCCTCCAACAAGGCCACACCTCCTAATAGTGCCACTCCCTTTGGGGGTCATTTTTGTTCAAACCACCACAAGTTCTAATTTTGTTAGTGGGATTTTTCTTGTTTCTGTGTTTGGCAATGCTGGGTGCTTAACCTATGGCATCATGCATGCTAGGCAAGTGCTCCACTATTGAGAAATACTCCAGGCTTTCTTTCTTTTATTATTTATTTTATTTTATAGAAGCCCAAATCATGCTGTCCAGGCTGGCTTTGAACTTCTAATAACTTCTCAAGAAGCTGAGATCACAGGCCTGCACACCAGGCCTGGTTGGATTTATTTATTCTTTGACAGTGTCACATGTGTATATAATTCATTCTGGCCACACCCTGTCACCTTCTCTTGTTTCTTCTCACCAAGGTTCCCCTCCTCCCAACAAGTCACCCTCCACTTCTATGCCTTGTTTTGTTTGTGGTTTTATTTCTGTTTTGTGACCCACTCAGTTTAAGCAGGACCAAATGAGTGTGCAGGGGTGTGGCTATACCACTGAAGATTATGACACCCTCTCCTCTAGCAGCTTTCTACTTCCAAAAGCTCCCCACGAGCCTCTTCCCCAGCATAGCCTTTGCTCTATCCTAAACATTACCTTATAATTGTTCCTATTGTATTTAGTCCTATACTTAGGTTTAAAACTTTCTTAGTTAGGCAAAAGGGGGAGATGTGGCATGTTCAGGCATTATTGAGCGAGACCAAGAGGCATGGCTTTGAGGTCTCAAAGACCCTAGATAGGGCGTGGCCAGCCTCCTTTTGAGGATTGCATGCTGTTTGTTCTTAGAGGGAAGATTGCCTCTGCCACTATGTGGGACATTTCAATCCTTTAAAATTTCCCTAAAGTTCAATCTTGTATCAATGAGTGTTTCATATAAACCTTAATAAATATTAATCTTTTTATGTAATCAATTGCCAGTAAATAATTCCTACAATAGATCTGAGTTCAATCCCAGAACCCACGTATAAGTCGATTGGGACAATTGACTGTACAAAGTTGTCCTCTGACTTCCACATAACCCATACACATACGTGCTCATACAAGCACACACACATGATAATAATAATATAAATAACTCAATGAATCCAAGTCTTCAGTGACATACATGCCAGTGTCATAATCTAGCACATCTCAACCCAGTGAACATCTATTATAAGGGCTAATAAACAGTCTGCTGCCAGGGCCTTAGTGCTTAGATGGACTTTTTGTTATTTGTGTCAGCCAAGAGCATCAATTTGACACATTAACTATCACAGGCTCTCAGGGTTTTCTAACACAATGGCCTTTAAAATCTAATAATAGGAACAACAACCTGTTTCTGATTTTAAAAGGAAATATTTCAGGTCATGTTAAAAAGTCTTTTTGCTTAGGCATCTCCCATCACAGAATTAATCACAATTAAGCATTTTATAGGTATTCTTTTAAATGTTTTTTTAATCTACTATATTTCATCTGCCAGCTGAATGTTGAAGACTGAGTGGACATATCCTGGTTGTAGAACAGAACCAGCCACATTGCACATTATTCCCATCAGGAGGAGAGGGTCAGACTCTTGAGTCAGGATCATCAGCTCCCCAATAATGACACAGATACATACAATTATGAAAGCTCAGCCTTAGCTTAGGCTTGTTTTTAACTAGCTACTATAACTTAACCCATACTTTTAATGTACTTTCTTCCACGTGCCGGGAACTTCATCTCCATTGTGTCCATGTGCTTCTTCCATATCTCACTGCTGACTTCCTTCTTCCCAGCATCCTCTCTACCCACAAAATTCAGCCCAGGTATTGCCATCCAGCTCTTTATTAAACCAACCAAAGTGATACATCTTCACAGTGTACCAAAAGATTAACTCACAATTGGTTCCTCTCTGAAATTTGGGCTGGCTTGCAAATGGCCAGCGACCAACACAGAACTATTACCAATATACAACTTGTCAGTGTAGCTGGGTAGGGTCTTACCCTGAGGGCACAGCAAAACACACACACACACACACACACACACACACACAGAGAGAGAGAGAGAGAGAGAGAGAGAGAGAGAGAGAGAGAGAGAGAGAGAGAGAGAGAGATTTTCTGTTATATGAATCCTGGCTTATTTTTGAAAGCTATTCAAGTTTTACTGTAGGTTAAACTACAAGGTCTATAAAGTCCTCCAAGGAGAACAGGCTTAGGCTGTTACTATCAAAAATGATTAATTCTGTGAATTTGGTTTGCAATTTAGGGCCTTCCTGTGTTGCAAATGTAATAAAAGATAGGAAATGTTTTGAACTAAAATCTTTGGATTTCAGTTAACTCTCACAGGTTAGAAGGTTCTATTTTCAAAAGTTGGGAGAATTGGAGAAATGTCTTGAACTGACTTGATTTAAATTTCATACCCGTAGAAACTCAAGTTGGTTTTGCTTTGCCTTTTATCAAGTACTTGGTAATTGAATCTAAACCCTGTGCATGTTAGACAAGATCTCTATCACTGAGCTGCAAACCCCAAATCCAGGGGCGAGCGTGTGTGTGTGTGTGTGTGTGTGTGTGTGTGTGTGTGTGTGTGTGTGTGTGTGCGTGTGCGTGTGTGTGTACATACATGCGTGTGCAGCTATATGTATATACAGATGTACATTTATGTGTGGAAGTCACAGATGAACATTAGTCATTCCTTATTATTATTGATTTTTTTTTTTTTTTTTTTTTTTTGAGACAGAAGACTCTCACTAAACCTGAAGCTCACCAGTTCAGTGAGACTGGCCAACAAGCTCCAGGGATCTACCTGTTGCTGCCTCCTGAGTATCAGAATTACAGGTACACGTTGCCTCACCCAGATTTTCTTATTCTTTTAATACTCATGCTTCATGTAAGTACTTCATCAGCAGAGCCATCACCCAGCCTCATCATTCATTTTCTCCCCAAGAGGTAAAATGATTTTTCTACCTGTATGATTAGGACTCATGGAGACATGAGATGAGGTCATTCTTCATCACACAATGATGTTTTATTTTTATATCCTAAAACAGCTAATGTATAACAAATTTATACTTCAAAGTTTTCCTTAATATCTGAACTGACATTAAATGGGACCACCACCCAATGTAGTATGGGAAACATTATAACCTTACTTATTTTATTAGTCAAGGCAGGTATACATTCCACTTTAAATTAATTTCCCTTAGTAGATTTGCTGGCAACTTGTCACATGCCCTCCCCTGTTCCACTCATTTTCAAACACATTTACAGTGTGTCTTAACCGACCCACCCTCCCACTCCCCTGGGCACCCTCCAAGATGTTTCCCTCCCCCCTCATGTCCTCCCCCCGTTTTATAATAACCAGCCAGAAACTAGTGCTTTCTAGAATGCTGTCTTGATCTCTTGCAATTAAAAATGGCTGCAGTGAATTCATGACCGCAAGGGCCAGGCTATGTCCAGAAGACAGCATCTCGCAGCCCTGCTCCCCATTCCCCATTTTTCTACTCCCCTCCCCTGTGACGTCCCTGAATCTTAGAATATGGTCTGATGTAGATAAAAGTCCTATTTAAGGCTGAGCACTAAATAGTCACTTATTCTCAACACTTGGATCAGTTATGAGTCTCTGTATTAATTGTGGCACCAGTTCTCTAGCCACAGTTGAGAGCAGCACTGATCGTTAGGTGTAAACATAATCTGCAGAGGACAGTTTGACAACAGCAGTAATTCCTCCATAGGGATTAGAAACTCAAGAGCCTTGGGCTTCTAGCCAGATTTACAGTATAGGCACGAATTCCTCCTATCTACTCAAGAACAGTTGGTTATACCTTTAATTTTCATACCACTATTGCACCAAGGGACACATCCTTCAGTGTTTGCCCTGGAATAATACTATCCATGAAGTTTCTTCCCTATAGAGACTCCTATGTGGTTTGTGACCCACAGGCTGAGAACTACTGCTCTAAGCAGCTCATAAGGAGATGAAATTGACTAGCCTGGCCACTATTGTTCGACATAGGCAGACACAGGTACACAGGTATGATATGATGTCATAACAGTTAAGTAGCCAATTGAATGGTTTTTCTCAAACCCAGTACCCTCCAGCATCCCAGTCATCACTTGTCTAGAGTCAGGTGCATAGCTGCCCCACACATAAAATGTACTTAGCATGGCTATAGGTATAATAAACCTCCTTAGCTTTTCAAAGGAGACTGCGTTGCATAAATTCTATTTAGTATTATAATAAAACCCAGAGCCAAATATTGGGAGAAAGTTGAAGTATCAAGAGACAGAGAACAAACCAATTCCTACCCAGCCGACTTTTCAGACCAAACAGGGTAGGTCTTGTCTCCACCAGTCCGCAAACTGACTGGGCTCACAGGCAAAGGGAAGAATTTCCGCCTTCTTCTCCTTATCATTTCCTCCCCATCCAGCTGTCTTACTTCCTGGTTCAACTTTCCTAGAGCTAGGATTAAAGGTGTCAGCTACCACTGCCTGGCTGTTAGGCCTTGAACTCACAGAGATGCAGGTGGATCTCTGTCTCCCGAGTAATGGAATTAAAGGCCTGGGTCACCACTCTCTGACCTTCCTGGCTTGGCTGTGGGTGACTCTGTCCTCCAATATTCCAGACTATTTTTATTAAATATACAATATATCATCACAAGAATGTGTAACTGGCCTGTTCCTGCCTTGACATGGCCAGGACTGTGTTAAGTACATGCATGGCAAGCCATGGACTCACACAACTTTCACTTAATTCTCTTAACTTTATAAATTAGTATTGTTCTCTTCTTTAAAGTTATAGTATGTAGAACCCTCAAGTGGGTATATAAGAGAGCAAGTGTGTATGAAAATGCTAGCCCAAGACTATATTGTTAATATAGCATCAGAGGTCAACACAGGGACCTTAACAGGCCAACAGACCAAAAAAGAAAAAAAAATCTGACCATAAAAGGCCATGGCCACCAGAAGGACACATATAGCAGATTTAGTATCAATAGTAACATCCTGAGAGCAAGCAACTCTCAGGATTTTGTCTCAGTGTTTGGCCTTCTGTAAAAAATACCATAAATGGAGTATTTAAACAGGTCTTTATTTTTTATAGTTCTATTAAGGAAGTGCCAGGTCTAGATGCCAGGAGATAGAGCATTTGGTGAGGGTTCACTTGTCACCTGTGCACTGTCCTCCTGTGGAAAAATGAAGAACTCAGATTTCCACAGGCCTTTTACTAACTTTGTTAAAAAAACAAAACAAAACAAAAACAAATCCAAAAAACAAACAAACAAACAAAAAAAAAAAAAAACACACCTCTCTCCTAAACTCAACTTCAGTATCCTAGCAACAGCAGGACACGTCATCACCAGGCACCAACTGGGACCATCTCTTGCACCTATGGCATATCTTACAACCCAGGGATGGGTGCCCTACCTATGTGCTTTATCAGCTACCAAGCTCCTCATTCACAAATCCAAAAAACTAACCTTTGGGTCACCCATCACAATCTTCTTCCCCCACAACCCACCCCACCTCTTAATGTATAAACAAACTCTACTCCCCTCTCAGGCTCTTTCTCTCCAGGTGGTGATGCCATGACTCACTTACCTTGTCCATATTACCCTCTTTGGCTTTAAGGTGTACAGGACTCATTTTGTAGGAGCGTTAAATCTCTTAGACAGACAACAAAACCTTAAGCTGAGACACACCACTTTGGCCCCAAGGCTTTAAGAGTCTGTAACACCTCCATTCTTCATGGCAGTCAAGTGTACCATCGCCTACCTGCTAGTTGGTCAGAAGTTTGCACGATGTATTTCTCTTCCAAAAGTTGGGAGTAATACATGGAGTGAGACCCTACTGATTCTGTTTGTGGACTTGTAAGATTTCTTGGCACGTAGTCCAATAACCCGATGTGGTGTCCGTGAACACCCCAGTTCGGAGGCCACACCCCTAGGCGTGGCTATGTATATCTGCCCACTAGTTCTCTTATAAGGAGATACCACGAGGAAGGTCGCTCACTTTTCTCTTCTGCTTCTCTGCCCTTGTACCTGCCCAGCAACTTTCCTGAATAAACTCTAGTGTGGCAGCTGGTAGTGTGTGGTTGTTGTCGCATGTGAAACCAACAGGTCTCAACAATCACAATAAAAGGGCAGTTCAAATCTTGCTCCTTCTGGATGTTCCAGCAGGTAGCTCAAATCATACTTACCTTTCAAGGACAAGTTGAGTCCTTGGCTGCTGTGGTACTCTTCTTACAACTGGAAAAGGTGGCCTGTGCCTCTTTCTCCAAGAGGGGTGATCCTTCCCTGTCTACAACTGGGGATGGTAAAAAGCAAAATCCAGCAACTTCAAACATACCTCCAAAATGCTACAAGCAACTTAACTCCTCCAGCCTCTGGGTCTGTGAGCACCCCATATGGAAAACTTTGCTTCCTGACCCCCTCTTTCTCATTTTTCTGCTTCTACTAATCATTCCCTGCTTTGTTAATTTTTTCTCTATGCTTCTCCAATGGCAAACTAAAAAGAATTCTCTAATCAAGCAATTAATTATCAGTTATTGTTACAGGACCACCAACCCCTACAGAGCTGGAGATTCATGACTATGCCCTGTTGGTGAGAATCTACAGTGCCCTGGAGATGTCAACACCCCCAGACAACAGGAAGCAGCCTAAAGAGCATAGGGTCTCCATCCCTTCCCTGCCTCATCAGCCATCCTTAAATATTTCCTTACCTTATATAATAAGAGGAAGGAATGCTGGAAAAGCCCACCCCTAAACTTACCTTCAGCAACCTAGCTACAGCAAGGCTTGTTATCACCAGCTGCCAAGATGATAGGCCACATCCCCAATGTCACCATGAGTCATGTATCCTCCCTACATGCAAGTGCTTTATCCCCTCATAAAAAGCAAGTACCTTCCCTCCTGACCCTCTTTTCACTTCCAAGCTTGCTCAGAAGCAGCCTCTACATTCCTTGCTCCTCCCCTAATAACCCTCTTGGGTGAGATCTGCTGCAATGATCAAGCCAGGGCTTTTGCTCCATTGCTAACTGCAGTTGCCGGCCAACCAGCCAACTTTCGGACCATGGCCAACCTCGAAGGTACCTTCATTGTCATCAAGCCAGATGACGTGCAGCCTGGCCTGGTGGGCAAGATCATCAAGCACCTTAAGCAGAAGGGCTTAGTGGCCAGGAAGTTTCTTCAGGCTTCTGAGGAACACCTGAAGGAGCCCTACATTAGCCATCCAGGCTGGTGATGTACATGAATTTGGGGCCTGTGGTGGCCATGGTCTGGGAGGGGCTCAGTGTGGTGCAGACAGACTGAATGATGATGGGGGAGACAATCCAGCTGATTTTAAGCCAGGCACCATTTGAAAGGATTTTTGCATTCAAGTTGACAGGAACATCACTATGGCATTGATTCAGTGCAAAGTGAAGTGAAGAGATCAGTCTATGGTTTAACCCTGGAGAACTGGTTGACTACAAGTCTTATGCTTAGGACTGGGTATATGAGTAGAGGTGGGTAACTCTGGGTCCTTTCCATCATTACCGATGGATCCATGGACACGGCCCTTCATTCCACACAATGAACGGATCATTATTTTCGAAAATAATAAAGACTGGAACTGGAAAAAAAAAAAAAAAAAACCAAGCTAGGGAGGAAAAGGTTTATTTGATTTACACTTCAGCATCACTATTCATCATTGAAGGAAGTCAGGACAGGAACTCACACAGGAACCTGAAGGCAGGAGCTGATGCAGAGGCCTGGGAGGGTGCTGCTGACTGGCTTGCTCAGCCTGCTTCTTATAGTGAACCCAACACCACCAGTCCAGTGGTAGTACCATCCATAATGAGATGGACCCTCCCCCACTGATCACTTATTAAGAAAATGCTTAGATTTTTCTTTCTTTTAATTTTCCTAGCTGGGGTTCCTCTGTGTAACAGCCCTGATTGTCCTGGACCATATTTGATAAACCAGGCTGGTCTTGAATTCACTGAGATCCACCTCCGGAGTGCTGGGATTAAAGACGAGCACCACCACCATCCAGCTAAAATGCCTTGATCTTCTGGAAGCAGTTTCTCAGCTGAGGCTCCTAATTCTCTGATAACTTTGGCTATGTTGTCAAGTTGACATAGAACCAGTCAATACACCCCACACCCTTACTTTGGATGAGCAAGTAAGCTTGTGACTTTGGGATGATTCAAATATTTGGAGCGTAGAAGACTTTATAGTTTAAAGTTTTGGTTTTTTGTTTTTTTTTAAATGTTCATGAAAATATTGACTCTAGTTTGAGAGGTAGCAGATTACTCCATTACATAATAATCTTCACAAAGTAACTCTGCTTCCTGTGTGGCAGTGTGATATCTCTCTCTCTCCCTCTCTCTCTTTCTCTGTCTATTCTGGGTACGAATTACATCACGCCATTTTTTTTCAGTGTCTTCACATTTTCTTGTTATAAAAAGGGGCAGATAAGGTCTGTCAGTTGCTTGCCTATCTTGAACAAAACCTGGGGTTCGACCTTCCAGAACTACATAAACCATGCCCAGAAATTGAATATAATTCAAATTAATGTAGGAACAATGGATTTCTTTCCAGTCTTTCCCTACATATATACAATTTTGGTGACAAGTTATGTTTGTTCGTTTCAATAAAGATTTGGTCCTAGGTGTCTCCCTCCCGGGATTATGCAAACTTCCTAAGCATTGTCATTCAAACCTGCATGAATCCCAGCGCCGCTCCTCTCTGCTATCTGGGCCTTCCCAAACTGGTTCTTCCCAAAGTCAGGGTTTCAGGTCCTTAGTCAGAAGAGGCAAACTCAGGCAAAACCGGTTCATCAGAAAACAGCCAAGTCTGATACAAAAATCTGTGTCTCCCCCCTCCACCCCACTCCCCAACCCCTAATGCATTTCATTACCTCTCAATGATCCGTTTGGAATTATTCACCTCGCTGCCCTTAATTATCCACCTCACTGCCTTCATCATTAGCATGGAGGGTGGAACCAAGGCTGGCCTGTGTTCTCTTCAGAGCCCCAGTCACTTCTGATTAGTGAATTGTTTAGAAAATGGCCTGAGCTCTAGCAGGCCACTGCCAGTTAGTGGCCTCGCCCCAAGAAGCGCTCATTTGTATTCTGTGTTGGGTCAGGGTGGAGGCCAAGGGTTAGAGGGGTGGGGGTGGGGCGGCGAGGGCCAGCCTGCACAGCGGGGGCCTCGGCCTTCTCCCTGCCCTCCCTCTCTCTCTCCCCGTCCTCCAGTTTCTCATGCAACAACAGTGCACAAAGGAAAATAATATAAAAATAAAATCAGAAAGAGAGAGAGACAGACTCTTGACAATAGCAACCTTCAGTCCGGTCCCTCTTGCCTTCCCCCACCTCAGCTACTCAGATCGGGGCCCTAACAAAAGACCCCAGTTTGACCCCTGACCAGTTAAAGCCGATTCAAGGCTAGGATTTGAATCTATTTAAGCTAAGCCTGGGCACAAATCAGCCACATTCAGTTTCCCAACCTTCAAATCCCCAGGTACATTCAATTTTCCTCTTTTTCTGTGTTTTGATAATGATGATGATGATGACGACGGCCTTTCTTTGTAAATTGGAGCCAAGCCAATTGGCACCTCAGCTTGCAAACACAGAAATTCAAAGGCATAAGCACAACCTTCAAAGTAAGGCCCCTCACTACCCTACCACTTTCCATCGGGACGTTCATTGTGCCATATTTAGAAAGGACACACCTTGGTATACTCTCTACCACTCGAGAGGAATTCCTAATAGACCATTTTATTTTGTTAAATATTATCCTGTAAACAGTGTTGCCTTTTAAAGTCACCCATTGCTAAAAAAAAAATATATGTTCATAAAATATCTGTCCCAGTGCCGGGGCTTCTAACTCACCCCAAGGGACACATGGAGGTGTGTGTACTCCCAAAGCAAACAGAGGTTCCTTGTCTGAAAGAAGCCAGCCAGGAAGTGCCCGCTGCTCTCGGTGGACACTCCTGCAGAAGCCAGGCTGTCTAAAGAAGGACAAGATGGAGCAATGTGGGAAGGGAGCTGCCACCCTCACTAGGAGGTCATACCTAACTCTAGGTCACTGGGGGTGCGGGCTTTTACTATTTTATCCCCTGAAATTCAGAAATTCTCCATATTAATGTTTTAGGAGATTGAAAAACACTGGTTTGTATGGCAAAATACTTGACCTTTGGGGAAAATACTGTGTATCACTCCAGATTACTAGGAACCACGGGAAAATGGCTCTGTGCTCCTTAGTAGAATAGCTGACACAAGCTGCACTGGAAATGGATTTTTTTTCCATAATAGTCTCATTTATGTATTTGTATGTTTTTATTTGCTTTTAAAAGCAAATATTTACTGTGTTTCAACTATGTTCTAGGCATTATGTTAAGCTAGCAGAATAAACTTAGATGGCTCACTCTCTCTCACACACACACATGCATGCACACACACACACACGCACACACACATACATCTCTTTTCTTGACCACCTCTACGGGTCATTATCACTGAATTTAAAAATCCCAGACAACAATATATTTAATAAACTGGAAGGATGATGTAAGGAAGGGGGGGTTGAAAAAATGTCCCCCATAGGTGTCATAGGTGTTAGGATTTCCAGCATTTCTGGCATCCATGTACCTAATAGCACTAAGGCAGTTTACAGGGTCACCAAATAAGCCCCCTTACACAGCACGGTGAGTCATCATCCCCACGCATGCACATAGACACCCTTAAAAGTAGACTGGGTTTTCAGACCCTTGTTCCCACACCTTCTCCCACACAATCTCTTTTACAGCAGCAGTCTCATTCCTTAATAAACTCTAAAAAGGGAGTTGGTGTTTCCTGATTTGTTTTTGGTGGCTTGTAACAACTGCAGTAGGCTCATAGAGACTGGCACTATTAGGAGGTGTGGCCTTGTTGGAGGAGGTGTGGCCTTATTAGAGGAAGTGTGTCACTGGGGGTGGGATTTGAGGTTAAGATGCTCAAACCAGGCTCAGTGTATCATTCTCTCCTTGCTGCTTGCTGACCCAGATACAGAGCTCTTAGCTGCCTCTCCAGCACCATGTCTGCCTAACAAGTACAGCTTTCCCATTTGTGATTCCAGCAATAACTACTTACAAAATATTTCAACCTCAGAGACGACTATAGAATTGTTTCATGGTTGAAATGTCCTTCCTCCCTGGCGGGGCATGAGGAGTATGGTCTCCACCATAGTATGGTCTGACTATGATCAGCCTAAAAGAGCGCAAAGTCTAAGGTTCCCTCCTAGTTCTGCCCCCACCCCCACTGGGACTTAGAGGCACCTGGGTACCTGAACATGTTCTTCCAGTGTGGTTATCTGTGACCTTTGCTGGTTAGGCAAGGAACACGGCATAGGAACAGAGCTCTCACTGGGGGAAAACATTTGTGATAATTTGGTTTGCCAGGATGTTGGAGTTACTCTAGCCCAGATGTCCTGACTGGGTGCTTTCTCCATGCCTTTGTATGGGTGTCCAGAGATTTTTTAGGGATTCCTCTCAGAGATGCTCAAATGCAGATCCTTCTGGAGTCTTCCACCTCTGAAGTAGCAATGAATCACCTTCACCATCAAAAGGACCTTTGAGGTGTCCTTTTGCACTGTGGGACCTTGCTCTACCAACCAAAATGTGATGTCTGTAGACATGCTTATGTTGTTTGTTTGCTTGCTTGCTTTTTTTTCCCAAGGCAGGGCTTCTCTGTGTATCCCTGGCTGTCCTGGAACTCCCTCTGTAGATCAGGCTGGTCTCAAACTCAGAGATCTGCCTGCCTCTGCCTGTTGAGTGCTGGGATTAAAGAAAGGCATCTGCCACCATCACATAGTGCTTTCATTTTTTAAAAATGTGGTTTAATAAGAAATATTTCTTTATATAAATATAATGTCAACCAGGTCAAGCCCCTTCTAATAAGCAAAGCTTGGAGTCTTGAATAAGTGGTACTGTGAAGTTATATTGAACTTTACCGATCTCTCTCAGTCCTCTACTGGGTCATGTGGGTCTAATCATAAGCAGGGATAGTAAATAAATTATACCAGGGGCTGTAAAAATCTAGAATGTTGTATTTGATAGGTTCTTTGTGATTAGTTCACTGGCTGTTAGAAGTATTTAAAACATTCTTTGTGATTGGCTCACTAGCTGATCACATGCCACCCTTTTGAGTTCATGGCATTCAGTCCCAGAGTCATGCTCTTGGCTCAGACACGCACCATCCCTGTCTCTTGGGCTAGTACTGTCTTGTCAGGATAGGGTTTTGGTTATTGTGTTTGCTGCTGGCAGGCAGTGAGCAGCTAAAGACAACTACAGAAAAATCTTTTATATTTTTTTAAAGCAACGAAAACAAAACTGTCTGAAAACAGTCTGTTCACACTTGAAAATAATAACAAGCAAGATCTCAGCTCCTGTTTCCCGGCCCAGAATCACAGCAGTTTGTAGCAGTAATTACAGCGGAAGACCCACAAAAGTGCTACTGCTGAATAAAGGGCCTCTGTCTCCATACACCCGTCCCTTTAGGACCAGCATTCTCCCTAACCTGAGAGATAACTTTGTGAGGTTCCTTCTGAGTCATACTAAAAATGGGGTGTGTGCGCCCCAGTTCTGACCTTGTGGTGGCCAGAGGAAAATAACTGATTTCTTCACACGTAAGTCCTGGTAAGTCTGGAAAAAGTTCAAAGAATGGTTGTGGGTCCCTGTAGCCTCAGATGCCTCGATGGCTGGCATTGCCAAT
This sequence comes from Phyllotis vaccarum, assembly GCA_033318265.1. Taxonomy (NCBI): domain Eukaryota; kingdom Metazoa; phylum Chordata; class Mammalia; order Rodentia; family Cricetidae; genus Phyllotis; species Phyllotis vaccarum. The sequence continues at coordinate 107,695,749 of JARWLC010000001.1, read as the reverse complement.
TGGCTGATGAGGATTCATTTTCCCTTGCTCGGCATGACTTGACCTCTGCCATCTGGTCGACCTTGACCCCACAGATTCAGAATCGAAAGCAGCAGAACCCAGTTTGTAAAGAATCGAAAGCAGCAGAACCCAGTTTGTAATGAAGGTGATCCAAATGCATTTATTCGTTCAAATTTTTTACAATATGCCCAGTGTGGTAGTGCACACCATCATCAGTCCAAGAGCTCAGGAGGCAAAGACAAGCAGATTTTTGTGAGTTTGAGGCCAGCCTGGTCTACCAAGTTATAAGACAGCTAGGCCAATACACAAAAGACTTTCTCTCTCCCTTCTCTCTGTCTCTCTCACACAAGACATTACTAAACTTGTTAAAACTAAAATGTAATAAAATGTAAAATATAATGAATGTATCTTTATATTTAAATTTCTAAAAAACATAAAGTAACAGCATAATTAGCCTAATGATCATGTTCTGGTGTGTAAAACCCATAAGCTGTAAATGATTATGTTTTTAAAAGTGTAGAGCAAGAGTTAAAAGAAATTATTTTGTAACCTGTGGTATTCAGGTTTCACTGCCAACACATAACATTTTACTGGCACCGACAGTAAAATGTCCACTCACTCACAGACTGACACTGCTTGGACACTTCCATGGCAGAGCAGGACTGTAGCTGCCACAATGTGTGGCCCCCAGAACACATTTACTGACCTCTAGAATAAAGAAATAAAATACTCAGATTTGTTCTTTCTGAAAGCAACATCTTTTCTCAGTTTCTTCTTCGTTTCATGTCTATTGGCAGAAAAGTCAATGGTGTTCTTTCATTTGTGTGTTCTCAGAATAAGACCTTCCTCCTAAACGAATGTCTGTCACCAAAACACTAAAAAATAAAGAGTAATACAAAAGTAGGAAAAGCCACCATAGCCGGGAAATAACCTCAGTATTCAGAGGAAGTGTTTTACTGTGCATCCTTGCACTATGGTATGCCTGTGAGTGGGGGAGGGGAGGCCGATGCACTGTCGTCTCCTTCTTGTCTTGTCTTTGAGACAGGGTCTCTCATTGGCCTGCATCTTGTCAAGTGGGACAGGCTGACTAGCCAGCCTCTGGGCTTGGCCTTTCTCCATTTCCCCAGTGTTTGGATTAAAAGCATGTGACACCACATCAGACTTTTAGAAGTGGTTCTGGGGACTGAACTCGGGTCCACATGCTTACGTGGTAAGTACTTTACAGTCTGGGCTGTCTGCCTTGCCCCTTAATATTTTTAACAATGTAGCTTGTTGCACAAATAAATGAAACTCAGGGATAGATCTCTGAGAAAGTGAGAGATATTAGAGAAATTAAACACCACAGTCAGATTTTACCCAGCTGTCTTCCAACTTCCTCAGCCTGGTTTATCTTGGCTTCCTCTCCTTCTGTCTTTCTATGCAAGTGCCTTAAATACTCTCTTGGTAAATTAAGGAGTGGTCCCACTGCCTGCCTGGGAGCCTGGAGGCCTGTAAACCAAGATGACCTCAAACTCAATTGGGATTAAAGGCATATGTCACCACTCCCAGGATACTCCCTGTGCTGGGATTAAAGGTGTGAGTTACCACTCTCTGATCCTACTAGACTGACTGTGGTTAGAGCCCTCTTATATCTTTGAAACTTTCAACTTTTGGAGCTTTTTATTAAATCCCCACAGTAACTTTTCTCAGATTTTATAAACTGGGCTCATGTTATTTTTCTTTCTTTTTTCCTCATTGAAGTTAAAGTATAAATATTCCTATATACTTAATGATATTAATATCAAAAAAAGCACAGGGTTTCTCTCCTACCGATGGGTGATACTTTGCTGGACCATTTTACTGCATTACAGGAAAATGGACTATTTCTTTCTTAGAATAAAATAATAGTTAATGCCAGTTTCTGTGAATTTAGACTTGAACTTCCTTCACTTTACATTAATCTTTACATGCTGTTTTGTATTTTTTTTTTTAAATAAATGAATCATGAAAATTCAGTGCCATGGTTTTCTCAGTCTCTGTTTTTTAATGTAAAGGGGCGAGAAGTGCCTGCATTGTGTTGGTTTCACTGTGGTTAAGTATAAGATTTCTGCATGTCTATAACATCCCTGATTTCTACAGACAAGAACTAATACAAAACATAAGCGTGCCTACAGAAGTATGCCGTACACCTCTGTGAGAACAGCTATAGGAAAGCATTGCTAATGACTAGAAGGATTGTGTTATTTTATTATCAGAGGGCATAGATTGGAAATAAAAGCGGTTTTGAGGCCACACCTAGCAACAGGTTGGGGTCAAGCATAGCTATTATGTTTAATCTGAGTAGTTCCTTAGATTTCAGATGTAACAGACAAAGATGAAAAGGCCCAGGCAGGGGTAGGGAGTGTATGTACCTTCTGGCACCAAGTCTTCCTATCACCAAAGGGCAGTCCCAAAGCTGTGGCTGCCACATTGCACTATGTTGCCAGGACAAGACTCAGTTCTACACGTGGCCTTCATTCTGCACATAAACCAGAGTGGCCTTTGTTTTACATGAGGACTTTCTGCTCCAGATGGAATTGGGAAATACTGAATCCATTAGCACAGCCCAAGTTCTTTTCTGTAAGTGATACTTATCACGTGGCAGGCATTTTTCCTGTGGACAACCAGTAAGGTGTCATTTTGGTTCCCTTAATCCTGCAGAAGACAACAAAGTTACTGCCAGAAGAACAAATTAGATCTGCAGCTATCCATTCACACCAAACCTTGAAGTTGTTTACTGCAATCATAGTGATCTGTATACATCCTAAGGGGGGGGGGCAGGGAAGAGACAGGAGGGAGGGGAGGAGGGAGGGGAGGAGGGAGGGGAGGAGGGAGGGGAGGAGGGAGGGGAGGAGGGAAGAGGAAAGAAAGAAAAGTAGAAAGGGAAGAAAAGGAAAAGAGCAGCAAGGTGGTAGCATCATCATCACCACCATCACCATCATCATCAGTGGGAGCACACGCCTTTAATCCCAGTACTGGAAGGCAAAGGCAGGCGGATCTCTGTGAGTTCAAGGCCAGCCTGGTCTACAGAGGGAGTTCCAGGACAGCCAGGGCTGTTTCATGGAGAAACTTGGGGTGAGGGGGGACGGGACAAACAAGCAAGCAAAAACAAAACAAAAGAAGAAGAAGGAGAAGGAAAGGAAGAAAGGAAGGAAAAGAGAAGAAAAAGCAAGGGAACGAAGAAAAGCCATTGGCTCTTAACAGCTTTTATTAGCATCTCTGTGTCAATAATGAAATCCTTGCAGCTTTGGCATTTGATGATTTACAGCCAAAAAGAAAAATGTGGAACCCCTGTAGCTTTAAAATATATGCATACTTCAGCTACCACGGACCCTGGGTTTGCTGCCAGGTGGAGGGATAATTTTTTCCATGAGGAGGAACTAGGCAGGGAGCAAGCAATGCCCCAAAATGCATGAGAACCGCACTGATGTCTCAAGTCCCACTGTGACAAGTGGCCCCCATTGCTCTCCCAACAAAACAGATTGATAATGCCGCTCTTGGAAGGCAGGCGGGTGGGTGGCTGCAGCAGTTCTTGGCACATAGTCCATTCTCAGCCAGTGATCTCTGACTTTGAAGAGGGGTGCTCAACAAATCTGTAGCTATTGGAAAAAAAACAACAGAAAGTCTCTTTGGGCCACCTTTGTGGAAACAGTGACATTTTATAAGCCATGATACCAATTATCCTTTACAGTGGCTTAGCTTAACTGTGGATGGTTAACGGATCTTTTAAAACAGATTAGCCCCATCGGAGTGAAAATGGGTTCTCACCCTACAAAGTTCTGCGTTTTTTTTCTCTCTAGGGTCGAGTGGATGCCTTAGTACCCAGCTTGTAAAACAAAGCAGGCCAAAGTCATGCAGAGTAATTGTAAAAATTATCCTTGACTAATAATTTATCACTAACTTCAATGTAAATTTGGCTGGCTTCTCTAGGGGCAGGCCAGGAGCCAGGGTATACAGTATAGTAAAGGAGCTGGCTGGCTGGGAAGTGAATGGCTATGTTTGAGAGATGTGAAGTCAGGCACAGACATGGTCAGCACGAGAGGATGAGACCATCTTCTTTTCCCACCTCCAGTCCATGGTCCTTTTGAGGCAGCAGAGGGGCCCATAGTAAGGGCCCTGGTTAATCACGAACTATCTTGTTCCCGTGGTTGGATTAGCTCTTCTGTTGGACTAAGAGGACATGTTTAAAGGTGTGCGTATTTCTTATTACCCTCTATACACTCAAAAATGACCAATTCCAATGAAGATTCCCAGTCCCTTAGTGAGGGCCACAAAAGAGCACTATGTGGGGCATCACTAAGAAAGAAAGCCTCTCCTACTCTTTCAAGCTCTTTCTCATTTTTGAAAACAAATTTACATTTGCATGGCTCACACCTTGTCTGCATTTCCCTGTTCCTTTGAAGTATATGATAATAAATCTAGAAGCCGCTGATGCAGGGTAGCTTGGTGACCATCAATCACCTAGCACCATGGCTCCACAAATTAAGCTCATCAAGAGTTGAGCAAAGGTCTGTCACTCTCAGAGAACTCACATCATTCCCTGAGCAGGCAGCCTTGAAGGAAACCATAGACACTTCCATTTCTAGAAATAATGTGGAGTGTACTTTTTCCCTCTCTGCTGTTAGGTGGTAATATTTTGGCCCCTAAATCCTGGCCAGAAAGACCTTTAGAAGATTTAAACATAAACCTACATGGAAAAAAAAAAAATCAGAACAAGCTAGGATTCTGCCATGTTATGTAGAGAGTTATAGCCATTACCAATGTTATCTCTACCAAAGGCCCTCATACATCAAGACTATAGATTGTGTTAGTTATTTATCTTGTTTTCAGACACTAGCTCAAGGTCACACAGCTGCAGGTATGGTGTTCAAGCTTCACTTTTGGACTGCACCCATTCCTTCTTCCAATAAGGGCTATTTTTTTCCAACCTCCTTTGTAGATGGCTAGAGATCTAAGCTGAGATCCAGATAAAGGGATATGAGGGGAAATGACATGGGTCTTCTTAGCTTCCTCTCCCTCTCTCCTACCCCACCCCCCAAGTACTGAATTGAGTCCAGAGCCTTTTATTGTGTGATGTGGTCTTACTAAATTGTCCAGGTTCCCCTTGATTTTATAATCTTTCATCTAAACTTCCCAAGTGCCAGGATGAACACCACTACGCTCAGCTGAAGTTGACTTTAAAATAAGGAAGCCCTTTCTCCAACTTTAACCCTCTTCCACCATGCTGCTGCCTTGCATGTTGATGAAGTAAGGACCAGCCTGCACCCCACAACTGAAATGATCACCTTCAGGAATTTAAAATCACAAGGTTGGCCTGGTTTCTATAGCTATTCTAGTATCAGGCACATCTCAGTCTGTGGAGAAACCCGTCTTGTATTTTGTTTTGGTTTTGGAGTTTGTTTTATATAGCATCAATCCACAAACAAGCTGTTTCTTCTTCTTCGTCATCTTCTTCTTCTCCTTCTTTGTCATTTTCTCATGTTGGTATGACAACATACCTAGCAGGAACAGCTGACAGGAAGAACTTATTTTGGCTCAACAGTTTTGGAAGGGTTTCAGTTCATCCACAAAGAAGGTTCCAAGATGGCAGGAGCTTTCTCATATCCCGGTGGGCTGCTGGCCAGACTCAAGGGCTAGTGAAACCTGAAGACCCACTGCCTTCCACCAACATCACTCCATCTCTCAAAGATTCTACAACCTCCAAAAAATGGCACCAACAACTGAGGTCAAGTGTTCAACACAGGAACTTTCAAAGCATCATAATCGATGAGCTAGAATTGAGATCTGCTTCCACCCAATTCCCAACCTTTGCTCCTCCCTACCAAAGAATTACAAGATCAAATGCTATCATTAGGAAAAGTGGGAAATATTTGTAATTCAAGACACAAGACCCAATCCTTGACACTTGAATCACCCTACGAAGAGGTCCCTTTTGTTGGGAAGTCTCTCAGTAGGACATTCTTATAAACAACATTTGTGTGGTAATTCTGGATATCCAAGAATTCCCTGTGAGTATTCATATCCACCGTTTCCATAAAGAAAAGAACATGAAGGGCCTTCCTCTTATTTTTCTGATACAATTGAATGTATCATGTGAGCCTAGAGAAGACTTTAAATAGGATGCAGTTGGTAATATGTGGTGGCTGCCAACTATTATGGTTTGAATGTGAACCTCAAATTCTCATATACTGAAAACATCTGAATGTTAATGGGGTTTAGACATCTTTGGAAAGCAGTCAGGATTAGATGAAATCATGAGGGTAACACCCATGATGATATTAGTGGCTTTATTAAATAAGGAAGAAAAACCCAAGATAGCACACTGGTTTCTCAGCAAAGGTTGCCCTTCTGGCATATAAAGGCAGAGCATGAAGATTCTTACTAGATACCACCATCATACTCCCACACTTCCCGGCCTGCAGACCCATGAGCTGTTTTGCTCCTATTTATGTACTACCCAAGCTGTGGTTTTGAGTTATAGAAGCAGAGAACTCAGACCCACCCTATGCATCCTTTCGTCCTTCACTGGGCTGCTGTCTTTCCAACCATCTGAGCTTCTGCCAAACTAAGAAAGACTCTGTCCCTGTCATCTGATCTCCATCATTGCCTGTGTCATTCCAGCCTGCCTTTTCTGTACTTACTAGTCCAGCAGTGACAGGGAAGGTTGTCTGAGTCCTAGGAGGTTAATAGGACAGTAAGGCCGATTTTCATCCTCTCTGGAAGTATGCAATGAAATCTAGACTCTGCTACTTAACCAGTAGTCATTACTAGTTGTATAACCATGGCCAAGTCTGCAATCTAAGCCTCACAGGAATGACTAGAACTTACTAAGACAGCATCAAGTTGTAGTTGAATATGTTCTGGTACATTAGAAATACTTGTCCCTCCTATTGGCTTGACAAAAAGCTGATTGGTTAGAAGACAGACAGGAAGGGTGGGTGGAGCTACCAAACTAAGAAAACTTTGAGAACAGGAAGAGCAGAACACTGCAGAGATGCCAAGAGAGATGTCCACAGATTCAGAGGAAAGAAGTTGAAATGCAGCTCTGAGAAAAGGTACCAAGCTGCATGGCTAAACAGGATAAGAATCATGGGTTAGTTTAAGAGCTAATAGTTAGCAAGTTATATGACTGAACCATAGGCCAATCAGCATGAAATTAATATAAGCCTTCGTGTGATTATTTGCGGCTGAGCGGCAGCTGGGTTGCTAGTGGGTCTAAACCAAGGCTAGGCTGGAAAGTCCAGGCCAGAAACTTCATATTACATCAAGTAGCTAGTCTCTGAACCCAAAGGCCAGGAACAGCGGTCCCTTCAATGGGATGCCATTGTATCACTGGCCTGGGCAGCTGCCTGATGCAGGTAGGATAGTAGACATTCTGGAAATATTTGTTGTATAAGGGAAAGAAAAAGATAAGTAGTAGATTTGTCCTCTCTGGTCACCTAACTCCTGTGATCAGAGTTTTCAGATATGAAGACTTTCTCAGACTTTACACTACGACATATACCCCCTTAATCTCTATGGTTCATGCCTCCAAACAATCTGAATCCTTATCACAAAGGGTGTATTACACACTCTCCCCCACTCTATACCCTTTATTTCTAGGAGTTTTTAAGATCCTATATTCTAGAAGCCTGGTCTACTTGATATGTGCCCTTTGCTTGGTGATGTTCCCACTTGTCTGCCCTAGTATACATCACATGAAGAGAAACACACTGCTGGGAATGTGAAGGTTGGCCTATGAAAACCTACCATGGACTAGTAATAAATATATTTATAACTTTTTGCCTCAGTCTTCTCATCCATAGGATGGGGACACACCACAGGACCATTTGAGGAGTCTGTAAGAGGCTATACATAGGTCATAAGGGTAAATGTTCCATAAATACTAGCCATCATCATTAGTATCTAGGCTAGTCCAACAAAGCAGTCCCCAATAAAGCCCTGAAAAATCAGATTACAGAAGCCATTAAATAGGCACAGAGTGCTTCCTATACTCCACATGGTAGTTTTCCAAGTTGGAAATTAAGATATAAAGCAGGAGAATCCTAAGTTCCAGGCTATCCTAGAACACATAGTGGAACCCTCATTCAAAACAAATAGGAATAAATGAGTCAGCTAACAAAAACACTCCCTGGATGTAGCCATCTTAATTATCATCCCCAGCCAGCCAACTTCTACCAATCATCAGTCAGTATAGGTCAACTCCATGTAGGTCCTGGAGATTTTATTCTCTAGTTAATTTAACCAATGACTGCTCTCCTGACCTATGGCATTAATATTAAAAATATAGCAGACATTAATTATGAAAATGCTTGCGGACATATATTCCTCTCTTCCCAAGTCCAGTTTGTATAAAGTTTACTTTTCTCTCAATAGCTTTCAAAGGACAGCATCTTTCTTAATAGGCAAGCTATTATTGTCAATAAGCATGTCAACAGGCAAACTGTCTCAATCCATAGCAGACAATTAAACAATGCATTCTCTTACCCTTTCATCTAACTGCAACCTGTAAGCACTGCACCATCAATGCAGAGCTGAAAGAAAACCTCTCCCTCAGGCAAACAAGATGATTAGGCTAGAACTTAAAACTGATTGAAAATTGGCTGTTTTATTGCAGTTACATCGGAAGTTATGAATGGAAAGAACAGGTTTATGAATGGAAGTCATGAATGGAAAGGATTAAATTGAAAATCCTTTGTGAAAAATGCATCTCATCTCATGTCACAACTGGAGAAAATAATATAAAATCAAATAAAAACATATCCTGTACCAGCTAATCAAGTTTCATCCTTTCATGCGACAGATAAGAGATTGCTGTTTATAACTTTTGTGTCTTAGAATCTTCCAGCTACAGGACTGGGGACATGGGTTAGCTGATAGAGTGCTTGCCTATCTTGCATGAAACCCTTGCTTTGATCCCTAGCACCACACACACACACAGGAGGTATGGCCGTCATATCATCCCAATCACTCAAAAGGTGAAAAACATGAGAATCAGGAGTTCAAGGTCATCCTCTGCTACCTTTAATGCTGGCTTGTAACAGATGAGAGCCGGTCTCAAAACAAACAAATGTTAATTGATAAAAATAAATAAATAAAAATAAGTCTTCCAATTCATTATCACCAGTTTTTCTCTTGACAGAAAAACTTAAAAACTCTGCAGCAGTCAATTACGTGACATGCTTTGCAGCAGGGCACCAGCCAGGAAAAATCCAAGATGATGGTTTCACATGGAGACATGGGAACCATGCCTGATTGACTTCCTGGGGGGCAGTGAAACACCAATACCTTTTGTCTTCAGGAACTGTCATCATAACACAATTAAAAATGTACACTCTCAACTCTGCAGTGACCAAAGATTTCACATTTCATCAGTTTCCCTTTGTTCTCAAAACCACATCTCCTCTCTGTACTCTTTTCTTATTTGACTAAATCAGGAAGTCCTCTGATCGCGCCAGAACTTACCCCATCAATTCAGATCATGAGAAGATATTGAAAGTGGGGAGTAGAAAGTTGGCTCTTTATGGTGGGGTCACCTCACCTGTCCCTTGAGGAGAAAAACCACAGTTTCAGTCACTCGTTAGTAATTTTATTTCTAGGAAGCCTTTTCATAAGTGTTTCCTCCATAGTTCCCAAATTCCAAGGTCTGTGGTTGCTAAATAACCCTCCTCTCCAGACCCGCCCTTTGCATTTCTTACTTATAAAATGAAATGATTCCAAGACAGTTTCTATAATTACTTTTTTTAAAGCCAGAAAGCATAATAATTCAATCTTTTAAACAGATCAAAGAAGAAAGAAAGGGTAGTCTTCATTCTGTTACTAAGATTAGGCCTGCAGGAGTCGAAAGCTATAGAGCTGGGGCTCTCTCTGAAAAGCCCTTCACTCTGTAGACCACCTCCGCCTTCATGCAAATATAACCCAGCTTCATTAGGAAGTATTAGTTCCCTTTTCAACCTCAAGCATCAAGGGCATTTGTCATAATTACTATAATTAGAACAGGCTGACAACATACCATTCAAACAGGCTGTTGCTTCATGGGTGTGGTTGGACGGGTATCCACGACCTGAAATTCCCACCCATGAGGTACTTTCCTTGAGTTAAGATGTAGTTTTTCTTTAACTATATGAATACGTATGTCAGAAAGTGTACACACCGCTGCTCACCCACAGGCTCCTCTTCATATATTTTAATTACCAAGGAAACAAAGACATGTGAAGTTACTGTGTCCATATCAGGCTACAGCTAACTATGGTAGTTGACACCCAGATGGGGTGCATATGGTAGAAGAAGAGAACTGACCTCCCTGAGTTGTTCTCTGTCTCTCATCCATGCACTGTGCTCAACACACTCAATCCAGGTTCTATGTATTCATTCAAGGCCTTTGCTACCGGCTGATTTCCTCTGCGGTCTTTTTGTGGGTGTTATGTCCTTCTCTGAGAATATACATTGGATTTATTATTCAAGACTGTCAACTCTCCAGTTCCTTTACAAGTCTATGAAGTCATTCACTGATGAATCTATTTTTCTAGGCAATAAGAAGGTACACTGGATTAATCCAATGGCTCTCTGTGGGAGATACCCATCCATGGACACATGACAACATCTAGAAACAAAATATAATACACTGGGTAATTTATAAACAATAGAAGATGATTGCTAAAGTTCTAGTCAGGCATTCCAAGGTCATCCAAGTGACAGCAGATCCAGTGTGTGGTGATGGTCCATTTCTAAGAGGTGCTTTCTCCTGTATCCTCACACAGCAGCAGAGTAAACAGGGCTTATTCTAACTTCGATGCAGTAGCTGTGCCTTAATCTACTACTATTTCAGCCAGCAATTGTAACTCTGCAGTTACCAGCTTGGTTCTCTAGTAGTGGCCACTGACATAGCAGCCTCAGGCACTGGCTCTGTAGCTGCTACTAAAGATAGCTTTACTATTGTGGTATTTACGACTAAGACTCAAGATTCAAAGGCTGGGGTGAAAACCTGCCAGCTCAGAGAGGATGAATAGCAGCTAGCCAAACTTCTCTCCTTGCTGGCATCCATAGATGACCTGTACTTCTGCTTGACCAAACCAGAAAAACCTGCACCACTCTAAGCCCCACCCTACTACTTCCTGTGTCATCTCTCCCAGATCACCTCTGAGGCTCTATGATGACTTTCTGTCTGCTAGCTGCTAATGAAGTCTCCTGACCTAAGGTTAGTTTTATTTCATTAATGCAATACAAACTCAGGGTTCACAGTGTGATTGAATATCCAACAGGAGCTGCATTATTTACTTAGTGCCGTGAAAAAAACACTAAACAAAGTCACTTACAGCGTGAAGTGTTGGTTTGAGCTCAGAATTTGAGGTACAGACCACCATAGTGGCAGGAGCTTGAGACAGCAGGGAGAAGATAATATGGTGTTCAATCTATTTTCTCCTTTTTATGACATCCAGGGCACCAGCCATGGAATGAATGGGTCTGCCCCTATTTAGGGGGGAGTCTCACCCCAGTTAACATAACTAAGGTAATCTCTTGTAGACACACCTAGAGGCTGAGGTCTTTGGTGATTCTAGATCCTATCAAGATTGCAATTAATATTATCTATCACAGGGGCTAACAAGCCCCTTTTGATCTCTTTTATAAGGACATTAATCTCATACTTAAGAGCTCCATCTTCTACCTTTTAACCCTGTTTCCCTGAAGATTCCATTTCAATTATATGAACTTTCTTTGTTTTTGAAGACAAGCTTTCTCTGTGAAGCTCTGACTGTCCTGGAGCTTGATCTGTAGACCAAGTTGGACTCAAACTTAGAGATCAGCCTGCCTCTGCTTCCAGAGTGCTGGAATTAAAGGCATGGGCTGCTACCACCACTCAGCTCAATACATGGACTTTTTGGTACACATACATTCAGACCATCTCAGAAAACACATTCCATAGACAGGAATGAAAAGAAATAAGCTGAGCTGTCAACAAATTTTGAACTGCTTCTCAAAGGCTGACAAGACTTCTAACCACACAGTAAATTAGACCTGTAGGCCAGCTCCTTTCATGGAGCTTTGCAAGCACATGAAGGCATGGGAACACACAGAAGCCTGGGACATAATGGACAGCTATGAGGAAGACTGTTTCCAGAGAGACGAAGGGCTGAGCTAGATCCCTCCAGAGCTCTCTGACTGCCTTGTAAGTAGAGGTTTAGGCTGGTAGTAGAATTATGGAAATCCTTTCGATTTTCAATTTTCTGGCAGCAGCATAGGCAGTTGAAGGGCCAAGACAAATCAAAGGAAAAGAAAAAAAGGAGAAGGGGGGGGGATATATCTTTGAAGGCACAAAAACCATGGCAATTAAAGTCAGGTTATATTGCAAAGAAGAAAATGGGTAGAGGATCATTTGTATTGTGGGAATTTAGGGAATAAGTGAGTTTTCTTCAGCCGCATAGGCAGTCAGGTACACACGATATCCTGATTACGGGATACCAAGTAGGAAGATAATAGTGATTGTAAGGTGAAAATCTCAAGTTCACTTCAGATCACCCACCAATACCTGAGCTCAAAACCTATCAGTCCCTGAGCTTAATATTCCACCAAGCTCAGGACTTGAGATCCCACTAATACTCAGTCTGAAAATCTCCACCCTAGAAAGCTTTGCCCCCAAGAAACCCTAAATAAGCCTGCTTCTGACTCAGTTCTTGGCTGCTTCTCGCCTAAGCAGTGGCAGCCACCTTCTGTGTCTTTCCCAATTAATCTTTCCTGTGAGGTTTGTTATGTGATGAGACTTTGTGGTATTCCTTGGTTCCTGGTTACCAGGATTCCTCTTCAGAATGGCAGCCCTGGCATTGGGGAAACCTTTCCCCTCAGAGCTATAACACTACAGTGACTTGAATCTGATCAGAATTACATCAGAGCTCAATCAGACTGGCTGACATCAGCACCCACACCATCAGCCCAACAGATATACCATTGGACGGGATGGGCTAGAGACCAGGGGATTTTAAAGCCCTGGTTGGCATTGTTTGCAAAGACGTATTTGAATACAGACTCAGACACTGAAACATGGGTATTTTAAATCCTAGAACAATCACTAAGACATTATACAAAGAGGCATTGTTCAAAAAGTTCAAACAAAGCAACAAATTAAAAGTTGTCCATTTACACCAAAGATGGGAATTAAGCAACTGTAAAGCAATGGACCATTATTAGTGTTAGGGTTCTGATCCACTTCCAGGAACTCTGACCCATAGTAGTAACTGGCCCGCCCAGCGTTCTGATGTCAAGCTCCATTTAAGGCATCTCACCTTAGCCCCCTTGTTCTTTCTCTTTCCTCTCCCCTGCAAAAGGTCAGATGTGCCTCGTGCTGTGATCTGATATAATACACACTTTACCCAAGGTAACTGGCAGATGGCTGTAGAATAGACACCTCGTGCCCCATGTGATGGGAGGCACGGTGAGAGCCAGTGGCGAGTGGCCCTGTGGGCTTAGGTAGGGACTATGTAGAAAGACTTTATTATTATAAAAGAATAAAAGATGAGATAAATAAAGAGAGAAGGAGAAGAGAGAGCAAAGAAAAGAAAAGAGGGAGGGGTTGAGAGCTCCCTCTGGCAGAGTAAAGGAGAGAGAAAGAGAGTTTGGGTGGTGGGGATTCTTAAATAGAGCTTGATGTCAGAACTCAGGGCAGGGTGTGGCTTCAGTGGCTGGAGCAGAATCCTAACACCTCTTACTCCTATCTATCTATCCATCTATCTGTCTGTCTGTCTGTTCATCATCTTTATCTGTCTATCTCCCCTTCCTTACTCTGTAATAAAGTCCCTATACGTGAGTCCAGCCTGAGTATCTCTTTCTGTGGCCCATACCCATGCCAATAAATGCTACTGCACAGCCCAACTGCATGGGGCCCCATGCAGTATGAGGTTTCTGGCCCGCAGACCAACAGACCCACAGAGACACACAGATGCTTACAATAGTTTTAGGCTGATCAGCCTAAGGCCCAGGCATATCACTTGCTAACTCTTTACCCTTAAACTAACCCATGACTCTTATCCTGTTCAGCCATGCAGCTCGGTACCTTTTCTCAGAGCAGCATGGTTGTCCTCTGCATCTTCTGGCCTCTCTCTGGCATTCTGCTCTGTTCTTCCTGTTCCCAGAGTCTTCTTAGTCTGGTAGCCCTGCCCACACTTCCTGTCTGCCTTTGGCTAATCAGCACTTTTTATTAAACTCATAGGCGGGGACAATTATTTACAGTGGAATAACATAATACTCCTACAGCCCCATGTCCCATCTATAGGTACCCTTAATCATGGTAACCTTGATCATAAATCATAACATAACAGTTAGGATGAAAGATTTAGGTTCAAACATCTTCATAATTATACCTAATATAAGTAGATTAAAAAGTCAAGTGAAACACAGGAGTTGTTTGGGCAACAGGATGGGACTCACCTACACTGTTCACAAGGTTAATATCTGAAGTATAAAGATATCAACATTCCATATCTAAGGCAAAAAAAGAACATACAACATAAATAGGCTCTTTTGATGTCAAATTATCTTCAGAGAAAATATTGCTAGAGACAAAAACAAACAAACACAAATTTCACCATGACAGGAAGAGCCCATTCACCAAAAAGACCTAACACCCTAAACAGATATATCTCATCACTGAAGTTCAAAATATGGGAGGGGATAGGAAATAGAACAATCAATAGTTTTCCTTGATATTTAAGTGCTTCCCCAGTGAGATATGGAAACAGTAGACACTTATCAGAAAGTCTAGAGAGGATTTGAACGGTACCATCAACCCATTTGTCATAATTGTCCTATGTGAATTCCACATCAAACACCTTATAGATGTCCGGTGAGAATCCAGTGATGTGGGAGGTCTTTCTGTATGCTGTGAATATCATTGGGAAATAAAGGAACTGTTTCAGCCTATGGATGGCAAGGTATCTTAGAAGTAGGTGGGAAATCCAAGCACAGATAAAGGGGAAGGAGGGCGGAGTCAGATGAAGACTCCATCCAGCTGCCCGAGAAGCAAGATCTAGAGAAATAGGTAAGCCATGGGCCACATGGCAAGACAGATTAATAGAAATGGGTTTAGATGCAAGAGCTAGCTGGCAATATGCCCGAGTCATAGACCAAACAGAATGAAATTAATATAAGCCCCTGAGTCATTTTTGTGGGGCTAACCAGCAGTGGGGCTGCAGGTCAATCTGGACTGCTGGGCTAAGCCAGGCCAGAAACCTCTATTACAGCCCAGGATGTCTGGGAACGGATGAAGAAGATTAAGCAAATGATGGCTGAGGAGAGAAGTCTTTGGCTGGAGGCATGGTGACCATTTGGTCAACAATGGCTTGGGTAATTCATTTATATTCCTGCCCTTCTCCCCAGGCATCATTAATCTACCTGCTTCATGACAGTCCCAGACCACCTGAGGCACTACAGATCTTCCAGAAGTGGAAGGGCCTCTCTGAATCTGAAGAAGAAGGAAGCCTGATCCTAAAATGGCTTCACTCAGAATAAGAATGGACATTGAGTCCAAAACCCAGAAGCATCAGTTCCCACCAGGCAAAGCTCTAAGACACACTTCTTACAGAGGCAGTTCTGATGGGGGAGTCAAAGGTGTGTGTGTGGGGGGAGGTGTAGCTTCCTTAGCTGGAAAATAAGCCTCCAAGAAAGACCCCCTCTTTTTGGCTGAGTGAAGCTTCCCCAGCCAGAGCAGAAGTTGGCTGCCAGGGGCTGTGGGCCACTGAGCCCGAAGATTTGGCATTAAAACAACAGCTGAAGGATACCGAGGCGCTGCAGATCCCCTGCTGGAAGAGACAGCAAGGAGAAGCCCAAGGGTCACCCAGGAAGTTATTTACTACTTGATGCCTATTGGGACCACCTGTGTTTGCAATCCTCAGTAAAGCCTAGATGATTCCTTCCCTTCATCCAAAGGGGAAAATGGGAAACGGAGCCCCACTCCAAGGCTGCCTCAGGCGAGCTAGAGTACTCACACAGTTTACTAGGACCCGAGAGATTCACTTTGTTTTTCTAATCACTAACTCAATCCCACAAATAAGGAAATAAATTCTCAAAGTCTTGCATTTGGGGCAGTTATGGTAGACAAATGAGTAAGAATTAGCCAAGGGAGGTGCAGCTGCCTGAGCCAGGCTGCTGGTCCCTCGCAGCCTCTGGATTTTGCTACCACACAGGACTGTGGGTAGAAAGGGCTAAGGGGCTTAAATCAAGAAAACTTGGCTCCCCCCACCCCACCCCCCACAATTCTAGAGGCTCCAAGTCCAAGATAAGCTGCACTGGTTTTCTGTCTTCACTTGCAGGCGTCATCCTCTCTCTGTGTCCCTCTCGGCTTGTGGGCAGCGTCCTCTCCCTGCCCCCCCCCCCCCAAGGCCTTCCTTCATACATGTCTACATCCAAACTTTCTTTCAAGGACAGAAGTCAAATTGGATTAGGGCCAGCTTGGCGACCTCAGCTTGATTCACTGACTTCTGTAAGGATCCTGTCTCTAAATTCAGTCAGAGGTACTGGGCTTAGGGGCTCCACACATGAATTTTAGGGCATTATTGGTCCATAGTACTCTTTATGTAGAGTGGCTTATCTGCCGAAATTCCTGGAAGAACAGTTTTATTCAGTAGGTCATGACCCTACATCTGTTTCTCCTTCCCTGACTCCTTCCAGAAATTTCCACTCATATAAACCCCCTTTAAAAAAAACAAAAACAACAACAAAAACCCAATAAAATATACCCTTCTAAGTTTCCTGCAACTACACAGCACCATCTTTTCAGAAATTGGTTTTCTGAGAAATGTATGTTTCCAACACAGGCCACAGACTGTCTTGTGTGACTTCATTTAACCCTTTAGAAATGACCAAGATGCCAAGTGATACAGGCTTACAGCACTCAGGAGGCAGAGCAGGTAGAGATCTCTGGGCTTTGAGGCCACCCTAGTCTACAGAGCAAGCTCCAAGACAGCCAGAGTCATACAGAAAGGAAAAGAAGGGAGGGAGGGAGGGAGGGAGGGACGGAGGGAGGGAGGGGCCAAGAAGTCTGAACCCTAACCGTCTAAGCCACTGAATACCTCTTTCGTGTCTTTTCTGAGCATTTTAACTTGTTTTAACCCTCTTCCAGCATCAGCCTCACCCTTAGTCCAGCCTATTGAGCAAGGCTTTGGGAATGCATCTGAGAATGTTCTGGAAGGGTTAGCACATGCAGCTGTGCAATGCCACATTCCAGCACATCATGCCTAAGAAGGACAAAGAAGAGTGAACCATTCATAAGGCCAAGGAGGGTAGTTTCGGGGGGGGGGGAAGTTTGGGGACCTGAAGCTTGATCTAAGTTTGGATTCATCTGGGCTTTGTAGGACCCACATGAAAACCAGATGTGATGCTGTAAATCTATAGCCCCAGAGCTGGGAGAGGATAGGATCCCAAGGACTGATTGGCCAGATAATCTAACGTAAATGATGAGAGACCCTGTCTTAGAAGTTACTGAGGAAGAAATTCTGACCTCAACATCTAGACTCCACCTATATCTGAACAGCAAGCACACCTGCACACACACACACACACACCCCACATGCACACACAGAGAGAAACATACAACACACACACAGACATATCAACATTAGAATACATATATGAAATGGGTGATATTTCATAAATTCTACAGATGAAGAAATAGTCTCAAATGAAGGTAAGGAGGAGGGGGGAGGGGGAACAGTGATCGGTATTAAAAAAAATCTTAAATTAAAAAATGAGAGAAAAAGAAGTAGTTTGAAAATATGAGAAAACTGGGCTGACCGTCAAGTGGTAGAGCCAATATTTAGACTTCAGTTTGTCATGGCAAGCTTTGTTCTTGCTGTGGGCATGTCTCCCATCTCGTTATAAAGCATCGACCCTTCTCTCCCTACATGGAACATCTCTCATTCTACGCACAGAATTCAATCCCAGTTAGGTTTCCTTCTGTTCTCACCAACACAACATTTACATGATACACATACGGGTGTGGGTGTGGTACAGAGTTTGGGGGCATAAACCTCTTTGGATAAGAAATTTTTTTTTTATAAATTTGAAACATTTCAAAGCTTTCACATAAACCTCAGTTGTTCTTCCTAAAGTTGTTATATTGGCAAGTTCAGAAGATGAGTATTATGTTTTCATAATATCAGGGAGTACAATGCAAACCTATCTCCTCTCCTTCTGCTCAGTGGCAGCCGTAAATGAACAAGCATCTCCCCATCTGCTAGGACAGTTTCACCCTTGAAGAGCCAGAGTGAGGACACATCTTAAGTCTCTCTCTCTCTACCTGTGGATTGGAACAGGAACCCTTCAGAAGTCAGGCCCAAAGGCACAGGTCCTCAGAGGGCACCTAAGCCTTAGGTTTCTAAACCTGCCTGCAAGTTTGGGTCACCTCCCATTGTGTAAAGAGTTTTTAAACTTACTAAAATTGTGTCTATGTGTGTACATGCATGCATGCGTGTGTGTGTGTGTGTGTGTGTGTGTGTGTGTGTGTGTGTGTGTGTGTGTGTGTATGCATCATGGGGATTGCATAATTACCTATGTCGGTGCTCTGTGGTGTTAGTTCTTGCCTCCTACCTTTATATAATTTCTGGGATTAAATTTAGGCTCTCATTTGGCCATCATTTAAAACTATAGATGTTTGGGTGTGCTTTCTACCCCACGATTCTGATTCCAATGCTCAGGAGAAGTCTGAACATCAAGAGTCATCATATATTCGTAGGTGGGTTTAATATCCAGCATCAGGGGAGAGCCACCCTGGCATATTAATGATGTAAATTATTGACAGTTGGAATGTAGTTTTTCGTGAATAAAAGTGGCTATAGCATGTGACTCAAATCAATAGAAAAATCTACTTATTGATTGAAGACTAATAGGTTGAAAAATAAAACACTATGTAATTTATACAAAGCAAATACAAGAAAACATCATGATGTATGTGCATGCAAATATGAACTAGTAAGCAGCCCAAGATTGGACTAACCTTCAGTGTCAAGTACAGCTTGTTAGAAAATGTACTGATGCAATATTACTTTGTAATTCAGAATAAAGAGGCTTGTGTGTGAGGGCACATGCACATATGTGTAAATAGTTATATGAAAGTCAGAGGTCAGCCTAAGGTGCCAGTCCTTAGAAGCCACCCACCTTGGTTTTTGAAGGAGCTGGATGGCTGGGCTGAATGGCCAAGCCCCAGAGACCTGCCTGTTTCCACCTCTCCAGCATTGTATTACAAGTGCACACCATCAGGCTTCCACTTCATGTTTTGAGTTCTTTACTCAGCCTGCAGAAATGTAGCCTTTTCTGTGGGAATATATCTTTTTGGTAGCATTTATTTGTCTGCTGTTTGGTTAAGATGATCTCACTAGATAGATCAGACTAGCTTCAAACTCATGGCAACCCTCTTGCTTCAGCCTCCCCAGGGTGGGGCTCACAGGTATGAGCCACCACATCTAGGCTTGAAGTGGGTTTTTAAATTGATCTTTTGAGGTCTGTTGACCACTTATTTTGGGCTACAACCTCCAGACTGAGAAAGGCAGAGCTCAGAAGAGGTGGTCACTCTATAGTGAATGGAAATAAACAAAAAGTAATATAATTTTGTTCTAGACCCTGGCATAGGCATCCCAGAAGTCCCTCTTCTCCTAAAAGACAGTATGCTCTTTCTAGGCGCTCTCTTGTGAACCTCTTCCATCTGTTTTGTGGGAAGGATACAAGCTGCTTTTCCTTTGAACATAACACAGACTTTCTTTTAATTGGGTTATTAAAGTGACCAAGGGAAATCTGATGTTGCAGGAGTAAGCAAAAACACAGCAAAGAGGCTCTAACACACACACACACACACACACACACACACACACACACACACACACAGGGATCATGGGAAGTTCTCTAACCTTAAAGCACCATACCATATATGCACTGGAGATCTAGAAGTGTCCCCAAATAGCATCAGAAAACTAATGATAAGTGTCACTTATTGAGTGGTTATGATATCCAAGTTACTGTTTTAAGTACCCTGCCTTAATTATCTTATTTTATTCTCATGAATCGATGCACTGTGAACAGTTTAACTTTACATATGAGGGTGAGATTGGTAACTCACATAGGCCATAGTCTAATAGGAGGCAGTGTGGCTCCAGATAGATACACAGATGCACGGGGCTACACTGCCTGTGAGAACAACACAGGGCTACACTGCCTGTGAGGACACGAGGAAGTTCCATCTCCAATAGCAGGTTTATCATAGAAAGTGGAGTTTTTTCTTTTATTTTTCCCTTTTATTGGAAAATAGACTGCCCCCTGTCACATAGCGTAATCTGAATATCCCCTCCCTCTATGCCTCCCAGTTCTTCCTCACCTCCTTTCTCATCCAGATCCACTTCCCTTCTGTCTCTATTAAAAAGCAAACAGGTTTCTATATAATATAATGTAATGTAATATGATATAATAAAAAGTAACACACTGGAGTTGGACAAGACAAACAGACAGCAAGCAAAGAAGAAAGGAGCCCAAAAGAAGGCACAAGACTCAGAGACCCACCCTCTCGCACACTAAGGAATCCCACAAAAACACCAGGCTGGAAGCCGTAATACAGAAGACCTTGTGAGGACCTGTGCAGGCCTTGTGCATGCTTCTTCTGTCTCTGTGAACTCACACGATTTTGGTGATTTGGAGGGGATTTTTCCCCTCTGGCTCTTACACTTTCTGCCTGTTTAAGAGTTCCCTGATCCCTGAGAGGAGGAATGTGATAGAGACATCTCACTTGGGGCTGAGCGGTCCAAGGACTTCACTCTTGGCATAATGTCTGGCTGTGGGTCTCTGTATTTGTTCCCATCTGCTGCAGGGGCTTCTCTAGTGATGGCTCATCTATAAGTACAGCAGAATGCCATTAAGACCATTTTATCGCAACACTTTCTTGTTTTTATATTAGCGGTGCTTGGTTTTAGGGTAGGTCCCTAGGAGATCCAGGCTCTAGTTCTCAGCCACCCAAGCAGTGTCGAGTATGGGTTCCACCTCATGGAGTGAACATTCAGTCAAATCAGATATTAGCTGGTTACTTTCACAAGCTTTGTATCTCCACTGGCCTAACAAAGTTTGCAGGCAGGATAGCATTATAATCCAAGGGCTGTGGCTGGCTTAGTGTTTATTTTTCTCTTCTGGTAATGTACAAAGCATGTTCCTGTAACAGAGACACTAGCACATGGGGTAAACGCTCTGTAGATACCAGCTGGACTTCTCTACATTTAATAAGCCGAATAGGTGCTCTCTTCAGCAACAGAGCCTTGTGAGGAACAACCAATACTCTTGACAACAGCCTGAGTTGTTCGGGGGTTTCCACTGGATGTAACCCAATCCCAGTACTGGAAGCTTCATTTGGTGATAAGAGATGACCAGTTGGGACTCTGTCTTTCCCCATTGTTTGGCAATTTCATTTAGATTGCCTTCATATATGTATATATTTTAGGAAGCTTCAGTGTATTTGGTTTCCATACTACCCCTTAATTTTAGCCGTTTCTCCCCATCGTTCCTCACTTTCCCATCTCCTTCTTTCCCCTCCTCATTTAGTCCCCTCCATTTCACCCCCTATTCATCCATAACCATCTATTCAATTCCCCTTTCCTAGTGAGATCTGTGTCTCCTGCTCCTTTACTCTATACCTACCCTCTGTGGTTCTATAGAGTATGGCTTGGTTATTATTAGCCTAACAGCTAATATACACATTTAATTGAATGCATTACCATATTTGTCTTTCTGGATCTAGGATAACTTAGGATGATTTTTTTTCTCTAGTTCCATTCATTTACCTGTAAATTTCATGATGTTATTTTTTTAAAGGCTGAGCAATATTCCATTGTGTAAATGTACCTACCACATTTTCTTGATTCATTCCTCTGCTGAGGGACATCTTTTTTTTTTTTTTTCCAATTTCTGGCTATTATGAATAAGGTAATAATGAACATGGCTAAGCAGTTGTCTCTATGGTAGGAAGACGTGCCTTTGGGGTATATGCCCAAGAGTGAAATGGCTGGATCTTGGGTTACATTGCTTTCCATCTTCCTGAGGAACCATCACACTGATTTCCACAGTGGCTGTACAAGTTTGCAGTTCCACCAGCAATGGAGGAGTATTCCCCTTGTTATACATCCTCATTAGCATGAGCTGTCATTTGAGGTTTTTTTTTTTTAATCTTAACTATTCTGACAGGTGTAAAATAAAATCTCAAACTAGTTTGATTTGCATTTCCCTGATGGTTAAGGATGCTGAACATTTCTGTGTTTCTTTACCATTGAGAATTCTGTTTAGATCTGTAACCCACTATCCCCCCCCCCCCCAATTTGTTGTTGATTTGGTTTTATTTTTTGAGACAGGGTTTCTCTGTGTAGCTCTGGTTGTCCTGAAACTCACTCTGTAGACTGGACTGGCCTGGAACTCACAAAGTTCCCCCTGACTCAGCTTCCTGGGTGCTGGAATTAAAGGCGTTAACCACCATATCTGGCATGTAGCCCATTTTTAATTTGTTTTCATGAAGCCTTTAATCTGACCTGAGTTTCTCTCCTTTTCTATTTCTATTAGGTTTCCTGGATGTTTGTGCCAGGAGTTTTGGAAGTATTTTGTTTTTTTGACATTTAACGTTCCTTTGACCAAAGTATCCATTTCTTCTGCGTCTTCAGTTCCTAAGAGCCTATATTGCATTTCTTGTACTCTGTTGGTGAGGATTGCCCCAGCTTTCCTGGTCGAGTTTCCAAATTTTCTATTTTTAGATTTCAGTTTGAGTTTCTTTTATTGATTTTATTTCCCTTTTTCAGGTCTTGTACTGTTTTATCCATTTTCTTTCACTGTTTGTTGTTATTTTCATAGGTTTATTTAAGGAATTTTGTTATTATTCTTAAGGACCTCTATCATATTCATAGAAGCTATTTTAAGGTCTTAGTCTTGTGGTTCAACTATGTTGGAATACTGAGGGCCTGCTGTGGTATGGTTGTTGGGTTTTAGTGGAGGCATACTGTTCTGGCTGTTACTGATTGTGTTTTTACTTCTGCATCTAGACATCTAGAATTGGGAAGATTGTAAATCTAAGTAATGCTATCTGGTCTTATTTTTGTTGAGTGGGTATTTTGTTCCTTGGTTTCTGTTCTCTCTGGTTCTTATGGCTATGTATTGCCTGGTAAGAAATTTTTCTGGGATGCTGATATGTGTGGCCATTGGGGTTCTTGATAAAATGTGTTTCTGGGTATTGGGAGCTGACATTTAGGAATAGGGATACCCAAATAAGGTAAGGGGTGCTGATGGGGTCCACAGGATGGGGAACAGCAGGTGTTCTACCAGGATCTGCTTGGTTCCCTAGGAATGGGAGCAGAGAGTGAGGAGACACCACAGGAGAAGGTCGGCTACTGATCTAAGGATGAGACTGAGGGATTGGACTTGGAAGAACAGAGAGGTGGGAAATAAAAAATTGGAATTGGAAGGATGGAGAGAAGGAAAATGGGAAATGATCTTGGAGGAAATGATAGAGGTGGAGATCTACAGTCCTACCTGCTTCCCTGGCCTGAGGGAACTGAGGCCTTTCTTAACTGAGGATGTGTCTGTGACATATTAGTGTGAGTGGATAATCTAATGGAGATGACATGATTTGACACAGACTCTATTTTCATAAACCATGCTACCTGTGGTACCCATAGTGTAGAATATAAGATGGAAACGGCCATATAAGGAGGCTAAAGAGTGTTT
Source organism: Phyllotis vaccarum (assembly GCA_033318265.1). Lineage (NCBI taxonomy): Eukaryota > Metazoa > Chordata > Mammalia > Rodentia > Cricetidae > Phyllotis > Phyllotis vaccarum. The sequence continues at coordinate 107,672,010 of JARWLC010000001.1, read as the reverse complement.
GACTTTTGTCGCTGGTGTTGATTAATAGAAACAGGAAAATGAATCCTTGTGAGTAGAGGTAATGATGAAGGCATTGGGTGCTGATAGAATTCAGCTGATAGAGAGTCTCCAGGCTGCGAGAGGATAATGCAGAACTGGGAAAGGAAGAGAGTGCAGAGCTACATAGAACCCAAAGATGAACCAGAACAAACACAGAAGGGATGGAAGCAGAGCTGTGGTCAGCATCAGGAAGGCTTGGGAAGGACACAGGAAGTCAGGAGGAATGGGAGAAATTTCTAGAACAAGGAATCAACTGGAAAAGTTTACCATGGTCCAAACTGAGGCAACACAAACAGAAAAACAAAGTAGAATTAATTAGAACCCAAAGTATAAAGTTCCATGAGTCCTCACTGACACTAATGAATGATTGGATTAATTAATAACCACAAAAGACAAGTCTCTACAAATGAGTGCTCTGTCTAATTTATGCAGAGACTCCATCCTTGAGGGAGAACATAAATCATACATCTCACTTCTATGGGGGAAAAGACAAACCTTACAATCAAGATCCTGCTCCAACCAGGTGGCTGAGGTCATTATAAAGCATGGAACTCAATTGCTGACAGCATCTACCCTTGCTGTGATGTAATGGGAAAGGCAGTCTCTGGTCTGCCACTCCCATAACCCCAGGTATTCAAGGATTGAAGGAGGAAGATCTTAAGTGCAAGACTAGTCCAGGCAACTCAAAAATAAAGTGAAAAGGGGGACCAGAGATGTTTAATATAACTCAGTGTTAGAATATTTATTTGCCACACATGCATGAGACTCTAGGCTTAGTCCCAGAATTAAATATATATACATATATAATTAGACAAGACTAAATGTGTTCAGGTGGTACGACTGTAGACTAAAAAAACATACAGTTGGGTGGGGAGGATCTGGGAAAAATTGGGGAAGGAAATTTTTTAAAAAATATTTCATATAAAATTTTGAGTTACAATAAACATATAAACTTTTGGTTGTTTGAACGTAATTAGCCCCTACAATCTCATAAGGAGTGGTCCTATTAGGAGGTGTGGCATTGTTGGAGTAGGTATGGCCTTGCTGGAGGAAGTGTGTCTCTATGAGGGTGGGCTTTGAGGTTTTCTGTGCTCAAGATACTCCCCAATGTCTCAGTTGACTTCCTGTTGCCTGCAAGATGTTAGACTTTTCAACTGCTTCTCCAGCACCATGTCTGACTGTCATGCTCCCTAACGTGACAATAATAGACTGAACCTCTGAACTGTAAGCTGCCACCCCAATTAAAATGTTTTCATTTATAAGAGTTGATATAGCCATGGTGTCTCTTCCCAGCAAAAGAAACCCCAACTAAGACAGAAATATAAAACAAACAAGCAAACAAACACACCCTACACTAATGGAGAAAACGTTAGTAAATCACAAACAAAACTTATAGGTGTCTAGTACTAGAAACATGTGCTCACATCTCACTAACTAAAGGAACAACCTCACTTATGTTACTAAAGTTGTAAATATGGATCTCTACAGAGAACAGATAATAAAAATGTTCATTAAAAAGTCGTCAAAGTCTCAAACAAAGCCTGAGAGAGTTTCCTTCAAGAGGAGCCAAGTAAATTCAACAATGCCACACTGGAAGGAGACTTCGAGCAGCAGAAGCTGAGGAAACCTGAACAATCTCGGGACTTTAGTTTATGGGTTAGTGGAGGTTCCTAACAGCCACAGATGTGCCATGAGAACATGTTAAGTTTACGTTAAAACTAGGTAAGAGCTGCAGAGGAAGTCCTATAATCTTTTCAGTTTCCCTGTGTTTCTAACAAGCAAGGTTTAGGTTGTGTTTGTGCATGTCTCTGATTCTACAAGCCATGGACCCAAACTCAAAGTTTGTAATATATTATAAGAAGTCCACTGTAACCAAATAAGATCTTTGCCCTTGATTTCCAATGGTTAAACTCAGGAGTTGCTGACACAGGAGAAAAAACACCAGGCTCAGTCTGGAATAACAGAGATCCAGGGATCTTGAGTGACAGGCTCAGAAGTCAGATGAGGTCAGGATTTCAAATTTCATGTGACTTCAGGTGATCCTGCTAGGTTCTATGCACGGTCTCCATTCACATATAATGGCGATCATGCATAGAATTATTCTGTCTAAATGGAGATCAAGCATAAATTATTCTATGAATGGAAAGCACCTGGGATTCAGTGTCTCCAAGACAGCAGAGAACCAACAGTGACCAGAATGGTGACCGCCAGTGACTTCCTTCAATCCCAAGGATCACCTATATCCTCACAAACAGTTTATAACCTCAGAGAATAGGATGGTCTCCCAAATATAACGGCCTTTAAAAGATTCAGTCCTTCCTAGCAGTGGCTCAAATCACTTGGTACCCTGATATTTTGGTTTAATGATTGGAGAACAAATTCAAACTTTTTTTGAATTGCTGAGAAAATAAAAATCACCTAGAATCCCATCCCTCTCCGTCCAATTAGTCTGTATTACCTCAGAACACAGCTTATTTTCCAGGATAATTTCACACTGGACACAATCCTGGCTCCATTTTATGGACCATAGCTGGCTTCCTCTAGGTTCTTAACCCCGGACTCATTCACAATAACTCTAAAATGAAGACTAGGGGCAGGGGCTATTGTTTGAAGCTTGACTCTACCAGCTAGGATAAGAGTCATTGAGAGTATGTGATATTGTATGTGTGTAGTGTATGTACATGCATGCACTTGGGTGTGTGCACATGTGTGTACATGTGTGGGGAGGCCAGAAGTCAATGTCAAGCATCTTCCTCTTTCTCCACCTTATATTTGGAGGCTTACATTTTGGGTCTCTAACTAACCTAGGTGTGCTGATTTGGCTCGATTGGCTGGCCAGGGAGGGAACTTCTAGGATCTTCTGTCTCACCCCTTCCAGAAATTCTGGAGGTCCCGCTATGTTCCACTGGACTCTGTTTTTATTTTATTTTGGGGGAGGGGGTTTCGAGAGGGGGTTCTCTGTGTAACCTTGGCTGTCTGAAACTCTGTAGACCAGGCTGGCCTTGAACTCACAGAGATCTATGCCTGCCTCTGCCTCCCTATTGCTGGGAATAAAGGCATGATCTACCACCCACCCGTCTGGTCCTTGACTTTACTTGGGTGTCAGGAACCCAAAATTGGACTCTCATGCTTGTGAAGCAAGTATTTTACTGACTGGGCAGTCTCCCCAGCCCCTCCTTTTATTTCCCGTTTCAGAATAAGGGTTATTTTCTGGCGGCAGCTTCCCTTTTTATCCACACCAGCGTTCAGCGTCCACTTTTGGACGGGAAAATGCACAGAACCCACCAAGATCATACTGAGGCCACATGAAATTATAAATCGTGACCTCATCTGACTTCTGAGCCGGTTCCTCCCGATCTCTGCTGATTCTAGATTCTCCTTATTCTAAGCTGAAGCCAGCAACGTTGTTTTCTGAAAGGGCAGGTGCAGGGCGCCCACACCTCGCCCTGTCATTTCTTCTACGTCAGCAAGTCCCTGAGTCTCACCAATGGAAGTCAAGGGGGAAAGATCTGATTTGGTTACAGCTGGCTTACTGGCACTGTTTCCTGGTGTGCACAGCAGATTTGAGGTCTGATAAGCGTGTGAAATATCACTTTGGGGTTTGGGGGTGGGGTAAGTGCTTTCTTTTGTTTTGGAGAGGAAGGTGGAATGCGGTTTTCAGGTGAGGAATATTTAGGTTCATAGTTTGGTACCAAAGAACCACGAACCCAGATGGAAAACTCTACTGTGGACGTTAGAAGAGACGAACATCTAGGAAAACCTGAGTTTGCGCTCTGGGAAGTCAGAGCCCTCCTACCCTACTGCAGACTCTCCCCCTCCCCCGCCTCCTCTTCCTTCCTCTTTTTCTCCATCTCCAGCCTCCATCTGCATCGTGTGTGTAAAATAAAAAAAAAAAAAAGGGAGAAGAAGCCAAAGCAGCGCCTTTCTTATGAACTCAGGGGAAATTCCTCTTTTTAAAAAGGTTCTAACTCATGAACGCACTGCCTAGACCCAGTTCCATCAGGGCTATAGACCCAGGTTTCAGAGATTTCTGGAGTCCAAGTGAGAAGGCTGTGCACTGGGATCCGCCGGCTGGTTTGGGTCATGTGCGCCCCACGGCTTACTCTGCTGTTGAATCAGCGATTCTCAGACCACAGAAAGGTCAGGCCTATCAGCCAAAGTGAAAGTGCTGAATTATATTGAAACTGTCAGGAAAAATAAAATAAAATAAACCAACCCCACCCCAGATCTCTAAGCATCGTCTGAATGTCGTGTTTTTATCCAGAATTACTGTAAACTCATTTCAGAATGGTTGGGGCCTGTGGTATTCTGAGCAATTTGCCCTTCCAGTTAATTGCAAGTTAACCACACTTATTCCCAGGCCTTCCTCCTTGCCCTTGTCTTGCCTCCCTGGATGGTCTCCTATGGTCTCTCCCTTTTTGATGGTCTCCAGTGGTCCTTCCCATTTCCAAGCCCTGACATGAGTGTTTCCAAGCAAGGCACAATGTGAGGGGCTTGGGATACAACATGGGATGGAAAAACCTAGTGATTCAGTCATGCACTTTATCGGAGAAGACAGGTACATCCTGGTGTCCTAGGTCCCCTGGGAGTTTCTGTTCCAAAGGCATATTGGGGATGGGGCCACCAGGTCTGTGTTCAAATTGAGCTTCTCCCGTGGCCTCCATTTAGTTCTAGGACTTCTGGTATATTATTATTATGCCTATAATTCCTCCTCAGAAGATGGTAGACAAGACTGGGGCTCACACACATAAAATCATTTGACAAAGAGCAGAAAGTCATAAACCTTGGCACCTCTCTGTGCTTCCACACTTACACCCCCAACACATCCTGCCCAATCATCCTGACCCACATCCAATCTGTCTTTCTCCCTCTAGGACATCTTTACCTGTCCTGAGCACATCTCCTTTTGTGGAGGAGATTCTCATCCCTTGGTCAGAGCTCACCAGCTACGCCTGACTGTTGTGTCCTGTACCATTGTATAGAGTCCTGGATGACGCCTAGTTACTGGATTACCCTTGGTGATGCCAACACTGGTGTAGACCTGGTCCAATCATGTACTCTGACCACTGTGCCTTGGGCGACCCATCTCCTTCCCCAAGGAGGCCTCTGCAGCCAAAGCATCACTGGATCATTTCCCACCCGTTGGCAAGCCTTTCATCTTGCCTCACCTCCTTCCCAATCCTTTTTCTGCTGTAGACTGCAGCTTCCCACTCTTATTCCTGGACCTTGTGGTCCAGACCCTCCAATGATGCCTGATTTTCCAAGAATCAAAACTAAAAACAAACAAAAAAAAACCCCCCAAAACAAAAAAACCCATAGATATGGTTTAGATTATTGAGATGCTTTCTGAATCTCAAGGGACTTTATAGAAACTTTCCATCATCCTACACGATGAATCTTCTAGAAGGTAGTCAGTGTTAGGCAGAGTTAGGAGACTGACTTCAGTGACATTGATTCCAGGATATGCCAAACAGCTCACAAACTGTGTAATCTCAGTTTCCTTTCCTAAAAAGGGAAGATTTATACTTATCCCCATGAAACTTCAGTGAGGGCTAACACTTTCATACAAGTTCAAGGATTTGTCAGTTTTAAACTTCCCAATATCTTCAGCTTGGCATTTCATGAAAGCAGCTCGTTTGGGCTTAGTGTTTCCAGCTGAAAGCAGGCTGCCATTCGACTGATATCCACAGTTATGATTCCCTTGGATGGACTTTTCTTTTCTAACTTTAAAGACCAACTCCCTAGGGAGCCTTGGCTGCTCTAGGACTCACAGAGAGTCACCTGCCTCTACCTTCTGAGTGCCAGAACTAAAAGCATGTACCACCCTCACACCTGACAATCCTCATAGACTTTATTTTTTATTTTATTATTATTACTTTTAGGGTGGTTGGTGTTTTGAGATAGAATCTTACAATGCATCTCTGACTATCCTGGACCTCACTAGGTAGGCTTGGCCAGCCTCAAACTCACAGAAATCCACCTGCCTCTGCCGCTGCCCCCACCATCACCAAGTGCTGGGATTAAAGGCATGTACCACCTCATAGACTTTTAACTCTCAAACCAGGGCCCTGCATCTGGTTCCTCCAAGGGTCTAAGTCAGCCCCAGTCTGGTGTACGGCCAAAGCAGGCCACAGAGTTCATGACTTCCATTCATGTAAGCTACTTGATAGCCATAACTGACCTTTTGTAATCTTGAATGTCTCTGAGGAGCTATTTCAGTAGGAAGACCTGTTCTCCCCTCTCCTTTCTATAGCCCCTACCCGAGGAGCTTCCTGAAGCTTCCAGTCACTTCCCTATTTTATGAGCTGAATTAACTAGGACAGGGCCCAGCAGAAGGACCAACAAGCATTCAAGATCTAAACATCCACCGCTTGGCCCTCTCATTATCTGCCCACAGTAGCTCTCAGAGGCACAGTCAACTGTAGTACTAACTTCTAAGAAACCATTTGGGAAGAATGAGAGAGTCACTCTCTTAGTCCTCACCCTTTCTACAAGCGTCCATTAATCATATATCATATCCCAGATGTACTTGATGCTGAAGAGGCAAAGTCCAGGCCCTTAAAGAACTCTGAAATCCCAGAAAAACAAACGAGGAAGTAGATGAAGATAGCCCAGTACACCATGACACAGGAAGTCAGAGGTTGTGAGAATGCACAGGGTGGATGGCAAAGATTGTGCAGAACACAGGTTGCAGGGTTACAGAGCTCTGGGAGGGCAGAACTCGGCTTTTTAAAAGATGGCCAGGCATTATGTAGAGAAATCAAGACAGAGTAGCAGGCAAGGAGAGTTAGTGATTAGAAGGACAAAGACAGCTACTCACATACACGGAAAAGAATGGTGGGCTCAGGGGCAGCTAGTGGGGCTCTGGGCATAGCTTCCCCATTCCCGTAGTGGATTGGCCTTTAACAGAATTGAGTACCTGGAAAGACAACTAGGAGGTGGTATGAAACCTTTCCCACCTCCTGCTTTAGAGCTGGGGAAGCCAGGGTCTAAATAGAGGAGGTTGCTCAGAAGGGATCGGCCAGCCAGACTTTGTTCTGGACGCTTCTGATGCTCAGTGGTGAAGACAGTAAGAAAAGAGTGAGCATCCCATGTGTTTCAGAGCATCTAGACCTCACTGCATGGAAATCTACATTTGAGCCCTCCTTCCTAAAATAAACTGTCTTCTCCACATGACCAAAGCTGGTAAAGACAAGGAGCTGGGGAGATCGCCCAATGGTTAGAGCACTGGTTGTCTTGCCCTTCCACAGGACCTGGGTTTGATTCCCAGCACTCACAAGGCAGATCACAACTGTCTGTAACGCATTTCCAGAGGGCATGACAACCTCTTCTGGCTTCTGCAGGCACCAGGCATGCCTGTGCCATAAAGACAGACAAGCAGGCAATAATAATAATAATAATAATAATAATAATAATAATAATAATAATTAAATTAATAGATAAGATGGTAAAGACAGCCATGGGCCCGTTAGACATGATGGTGATAACTCAGAGATCCTTTTTTAAAAGACTCCCTTCACAGATTGGAATCCTGAGCCCAGAGGTGGTAGTATTAGCCTCTGATTCGATTATGAGGCTGCAGCCTTCCTAATGAGGTCCAGAAGAGCGCTACCATTCTTCCCATCAAGAAAAGACCCGGTAGAAGATATCACCTGACAGGAGGAGGCAGACATCCATCTGCTGATGCCTGGATCTTCCCGGACGTCTCGGAACTTGGAGAAATAAGTTTTCTGGCCATTCGGCCTGTGTGTATTTGTAATGGTGGTGGCTGTCTGGTTTGATTTGTTTTAGACAAGATCTTACTTCATAACCTATGTTAGTTTTCCAACTTATGATCCTCCTGTCTCAGCCCTTTCAAGTACTGTGATATAGACAGACAGACAGACAGACAGACAGACAGACAGACACACACACACACACACACACACACACACATATACAGGCTCTAGCCTGAGGAATTTCATCACCTTAGCTTGGAGTGGCCTAGGCATTCCCTAAGGCCATTATAAAGATTAGCATGGGGTCCCTTAGGGGATTTCAGACCAAAGTCCTGGTTCTTATCTTTTGGTAGCCACTCAAATAGTTAACACTCTTGTCACCCAAACAGACACTCTTGCTTAGCCTGGAGGTTGAAATCTATGCAGCATTAACTACAGTTTGCAGAAACTTTCCTGTCCTTTGGCTTTTGTTTTGGACAGGGTTCCCTGTAGCCTGTTGGCTCTGCTCACTGTCCTGCACCCTCTTCCCAAGTGCAGGGACTCCAGATCCTGTCCGCCATACCATTTTACACTCTTAGACACAAGACTAAACCATTCCAGAGGCACACTTGTTTTCTTTCTAACTCATGATGGCTGTGGTCCACGAAATGCTCTTTTTAATGAAAATGCATCTCACAAAACAAACAGCACACAATTTTTTCAAATGTTGTCTTGCCTTTGATTTTTTTTCACATTTAACATTATTTGGGTTGTGTGTGTGTATGTGTATCTGTGTGAGTATGTGTGTGTATCTCTGTGTGTGTTTGTGTATGTGTGTGTATCTGTGTGTGTGTTTGTGTATGTGTGTGTATCTGTGTGAGTGTGTATATCTGTGTGTATGTGTGTATCTCTGTGTATATCCGTGTGAGTGTGTATATCTGTGTGAGTGTGTATGTGTGTGTATCTGTGTGAGTGTATATGTGTGTGTATCTGTGTGTGTGTATGTGTCTGTATGTGTCTGTATGAGTGTGTGTGTGTATGTGTGAGTGTATGGGGATGTGGATACCATGGCACTTGTGGAGTGGTCAGAGGACCACATTTGGGGTCAGTTCTCTCCTTCTACCACGTGAACTCCAACTCAGATCGCCACCTGGTAGGTATGGTGGCCCACACTTGTAACCTCAGCACAGGGGAAGCTGGAGGCAGGAGGATCACCATGGAGTTAAGGTCAGCCTGTGCTACAGTGACTTACAAGACAGCCAAAACTGCACAATAAGACTACCCCTTGATTCAATATACTACAAGAATTAATATGTGTGGTGATATACACTTAATAAAAATAGCCTGAAATATCAGAGGACAGAACCAAGCTTTTAAGGTCAGGGAGCGGTGACCCATACCTCTAATCTCAGCACTTGGGAAGCAGAGATCCAGATGGTGATGGCACATACCTTTAATCCTAGCTCCAGGAATGTTGAGAAAGGAAGTAAAGTAGCTGGGTGGGGAAAGAAATATAAAGCAGCAGAAGGCAGAAGGTCAGTCCCTTTGCCCGTGTGCCCAGTCAGTCTGAGGGCTTGTGGAGATAGGACCTGCCCTGTTCAGCCAAAGGAGTTCACTGGGTAAGAACTGACTGTGGTTTGTTCCTGTCTCTCTGATATTTCAACTTTCCCCCCAATATCTGGCTCCTAGTTTTACTATAATACTAAATAAAATCTGTGCAATAAATATGCGCATAATATATTATGTATATTAATTCATTTACTAGTCCACATATCAGCTGCATAATATCTGAGGCCCAGTACAAATGAAAATATATGGAGTCCCTTGTTTGCAACACAAGCATTTTCTAGACAGCAACACTAAACCAGGCATTAAGCCCACCTTCCTGCACATGAGTTCCCTGCTAAATAAAGCTCACCTGCCCAAAAAGCTGACCCTGCACCCGCCAAATCATCTGTCAGGTCCTAGGAAGACGACAGCAAGGCAAACAGATGTGGCCGTGTCCCTCCCTCTGCAGGTAACAGAAGAAAGGCGGGAAGAGGACAGTCTGACATTTGATGGGGACTGAGATAGACCCTGGGTCATCTAGGAGCCACCTTATCTCCCAAGTCAGCAGGGAGTTGCCTAAGGACATGAGCTAGAAGCTGGCTGGAGAATGTTGCAGATCTGGCAGGCACAGTTTAGGAGGGAAAGTACTTTAGGCCCAAGGAAGACAATGCACAGTGGTTGGAGACAGGCCTACAGGTGGTGCATCTGAAGAAACCACAGGGATCAAGCTTGGCTGCTGCCCAAAGGAGCCACGAGGAGGGAGGAGGGGGTTGGGGATCAGGGCCAGCCTTGAAGGAAGGTTGAATTTTATCCTAAAGACAGCTAGAAGCTCTTAATGGGTTTCTTGGCCCCCTCCCAGCTACATAGTGAGCCAGGATGGGTATCAACAGCTTTATCAGAGGAGGGAAACCAAGCTACCCTTCCTTGTTCCCAATGAAGGACTAAAAGAAAGCCCAGCAAGATGGCATGTACAACAATCCAGACAGGAAGCCCGCCATGCTGAGCCCCGTCAGCCTTGCTGGGGCCACAGGCTCTAGCATACTGGAACCCCACACCCTGAGCAGAAGACCAGGAGAATACTAAAGAGGCAAATCCTATCCCACTGCCAAGATCAATGGTTCAGCATCAGCAACAGGGCACCATATGGTATGTGGCAGGTGGCTGTTCCCTAAGAAGCCTACAGGGCCTATTTTGCATCATTGTGCCTCCTGGAATCCACTTTGCACCTTGCCCTTCCTACCAGATATCCAGAGACCTGAGAGTTAGAACTATATCTCACTTGCTTTTTAATTTTAGTTCCTCACACAGGAGACCAGGGAGACTGTATTGCAATAGTTTGAATAGGGTTCTCCAAAGCTCAGGCCATAGTGTAGAAAATCCTGAAATTCATATGATGGTTCTATTTGCTGGGTGAAGCTCTTGGGAGGCAATAAGGCTTAGATGACAGCATAGTTGGGACCCTTGTGTTGAGACTTGTAGTTTTATAAGATGAAGAGCCCCATGCATCCTAACTTCTGGTATGTGTTTCTGATGGAACAGGGTTCCAGACGCATTCAACCTTCAGCCTTGGACCTCCCCAACAGATAGCTTCCTGCTGAAAGTCTACACTTCCCAGCTTCCTTTGCAAACTATGAAAGCCTTTCCAGCCCTTATAGGGGGCTTCAACCCGTTTATTTCCTCTGTAGGCAGTTTGGGCCAGTTGGTCACACAGCAGAAAACTAAGCCCTCATAAATGTTCTAGTAAACTTAACTATATTAGCAAATTATTCCATGCAGAGCTGTACCTGGGATACACGACACATGGCTATCTGTGAAAAGGAGGCTTAATTTATAGCAATCAAAGAAAATTTATAAGACAAAAATGTTTGAGTTCAATGCTGTTTGCTCTAAAATATATTTTTAAAGTCCATAGTTTTGCTACTTTGAGGCTTACCTGGAAATGATCAAAGCCTCTGTCCATTTGATTGTAATGCTTGGCAAACAGGACTGTGTGTTTTGGCTTTCATCCCCCCTGGGGGCGTGGCATATGGTATATGGCTCATTATTCAGTCACTATGTAGGCCACACCCACAAACACACCAACTCATGCATATTTCTGTGCTATTATGGAGTTTTTATGGACATAGATTCAGTAGTTTGTTTAAGTATTCAATAGATGAACAAATATAACATACAGCATGGTGTACACAATACATATAAAAGCCTTCTTTAATATGTGTGTAGTCATCATACATCAAAGCCCATGAAAATGCCTGGTGACACCGACCATCTGGTAGAAGCACTCAGTGTTTAGTAGAACCATATATATAGGAAAGAGATGGTACGAACATGTACCTATCTCCAAAGTAGAAAGAAATGGGAAGTGGCTTAGATGAAATGTTTTAATTGTAAAATCAATTCAGAGAGGAAACTTACCATAAGTGATTCTCAAGAAGTTTGGCTTCACAATGTGGCATCTGAGAAACAGCTGGACAAAATGAAAGAGCTACTCTACTCCACAGTATTACTCAGGAGCCAGGGGAGGGTGTGGTGTGAACCACTTGGAATTGGAGACTCAACCAAGAAAAGAGAGAGCTCCCTAAACCTCACTGGGGGTTTTTTCAGCTCTCTTCAAGGTCAGCTCTTGCACTTAGACTCAGGTGCCATTTTCCCTAGGGCCACAGATGGTCAAAAATGCAAACTCCCTCTCCAGTCCTTTCTCTTCCTTTGTCCCTGAGGCATGTGGGAGGACCCCAGATTCTTCCTGCTGTCCCCTCCAACCCCATAACTCCTCTGTACTTCCATTCTCTTGCTTTCCTCCAGGCACACTTCAAATGCAAATTTTGATAGCTCTAAGAGTGGGCAACTAGTTACTGCGTTGACTACACTATACCTGAGTCTCCATTTCTGACCACGGGTGGATCTGTGGATTTTGTCATGAGTTCTCTGGTTTATCACTTCTTGTTTCTCTGCCCTGGACAATCAGCTTGCATCCGTTTCCCTGCCACATTAAATAACAGCACAGTAAACACTCCTCTACTATAAAACTGCTTGGTTGAATGATCTTATTTCTTATTTGCTTGATCTCTGCAAATGAAGTTCTTACTGGACGGTGTGGTGAACAGATTTTCCTCAAGATCCTCCGGCCCAATGCTTGAAGCCGACAATTGTGGGGCACGTGTCTCAACCCCAGCTCACTAGTGCTTGCTCCACATACTAGTGTCATCCCATGGAGGATGCTTCAGAGATCCCACGGAAATACAGAACTTCATCTTATTACTAGAAAGGAGAGATCACAGCTGTGTTGACCAAGCTTGGGAGACCGAGACAAGAAAATCAGGAGTTCAAGGCCAGCCTGGGTTTCACAGTGAATTCCAGACCAGCTTTGGCTGTGAGACAAGACAAGTAAAACTTTGTTAGAAAAGAGGAATGAGCCAGGCTGTGTGTGCATGACTTTAATCCCAGTACTTGGGCTAGGGTTAGGAAGCAGAAACAGGTAGATCTCTGAGTTCTAGGCCAGCCTGGTATACATACACAGAAAAATCCTGTCTCGAAAATCAAAAAGAAAGAAATAAAATTAAGAAGAAGGAAGGAAGGAAAGAAAGAAGAAAGAGAGAAACTGATCACTCCTCAGACCTATGTGTTAGTGGGTGCTACAACCATTGACCCACCCAGCCTTTAGGGTTAGACAATGTCACAAACATTGAAGCTGAAGAGGCATAGCACAGAACCCTAGACAGAGCAATGCCTGGGCAGAAGAATAAGGAACTAGAACACTAGATTACCTGACATAAGCTAAAGAGCCTTCTAAAAACGAGTGATCACAGATGGGCTAAAGTGGACACTAGACAGGTAGACAGGCAACAAGGACCATGGCCGCAGCCCTTGGAGACAATCAGCTTGCTGCAGCCACTGGCTCAGAGAGACCCTATTCCAAGCAAAGATCAACATGCTTTCAGGATTATCTTTCCCATAGTAACAGTCCTGTGGGAAACTAGACTGTTATGGTGGCCCATGGGTGGCAGTGGAGCTTATAGAATGGGAACCCTGATTAAGCCAACCCTGAAGTCACTGGCCTCCGTGATTTTCGATTGTACTATACTACGTTTCTCTATGAGTGGGGTATAGAGCTTTATGGCATCCATTCCATGAGGCTTCTGGATGGTGAGTTAGCCCAGAAAATTCCTATCTTACAAGAAAGAGTACTTCAAAAAAATCCCCTCTTTCATAACCTGTGCAGACGGAGCATCAGTTGCTGCCTCCTCCAACGCTGTAGCAGGAACAGGGAGGGTGATGGGGAACTCAGCTGTCGGCTACCACTTGATCAAGTCATCAGAGCTTTGCTCTTGTCAGCTCCCTTTATTTATAAAATGAGGATGCTAGAAAGGATAAGTCATTTTTCAAACCTAATTCTGAGTAGGCGAACGGTTTTTCAGTTTCACTTGACAGCATGTACCTTCCCATCTTTTTGTTAGAAGAGCGAGCCATGAGCTCAACAGAGGACAGATGAAGGTAGAAATGTTCAGGTTGAACAGGGCTGGGGGCTGCGGCATTACTTAGCCTCTGCATCCCACCCCTTCCCCCACCCCAGCTATCTTTAAGCACCTCCAAGGAGACTGGGGCATCTGGAAAGAGGCAGAGACTCTTGATTCGTTGTTCTCTTCCAGCTCAGATTTTAGGAAGAGTTAATGAGATGTGTAAGGTCTTTCCTCCAAAGCACCCTCAGCTATAGGACAGAGACATTAAGCTGAAATTAGCCTGTAAACTTCCTCCATGATAGCTGGTCTTCATAGTGCTGAAAGGTGCTACATAGCCTGCTGAAGGGGCGGGGCGGGGGGGGGGGAAGCATCAGTGGTAAATCCTGAGTACTCTGATACCTAAGTCCTACTGGTGCAATAATGGAATGAAGGATAGAGAGGTAGTCAGCCTCTGCCTGACTGGACCTGGGGCTTGCTCTGCAGGAGAGAATTCATGTCAGTACTATAAACCTGGTCAGAAGCTCACAGCTCTGGAGATCATAGTCCCTAGAAAAGAACTTACCACCATTGTTTTCATACATAGACATCAAACTGCATCCTAAATATTTCTACTTATACCCACAGATTAGGGCTTCTCTACCTGGCCAGAGGAGTTTCTTTCCACAGTGGGGGGAATTAATACAGAGATTTATAACTAGTCAAAGTGGGAAGGAAAAGTATGACTGTTTAGTGCTCAGCCCTAAATGGGACAGCTGTATCAACTACACACACACACATGAGTCTCCAGGAAAAGAACAAAGACAGAATGTAAGGTTGAAGCAGTAGGTGGGTGCTGTGAAATGCTGTCTCCTGTGTATGTTGAGGTTTGAAGTTGTCGCCCAAATGAACTCTCTGTGTCACTGTGGCTCTCATGGTCATCTGCACAAAACCTACACAGGTCAAGCTAACAAGGTCAGTCAACATTCCAGTGGGAAACATCACTAACTGACCTCAGTGTGTGTGAAAGGGATGAAGGCCACGGGAGGAAGGCTGGAGAAAAGGAGCAGAGAGAGAATATAAGTAATTTTTAATATCAGAACATTAATTGACCTTGGACATCAGAACATGTGGGACAAGATACCCATCTTGGAATATTTTTAAAGTTATGTATAGCTCCTGATAAGCAAATCTCAGTATCCCTAGGATGTGTAGCAAAGATTACACTGTTTGGGTATGTTTTGGATTATGGTTCTATCCCCACATCTACCCAAGCTAGTCCTGGAAGGCATAAATACATTTAGAAAGAGAAGACGGAAACCATGTATCTCAGAGATTTTCCATGAGTAATTGTCTTTATTTTTTTCTGTTGCTATGAAAAAACACCATGACCAAAATACTTAAGGAGAAAGCATTTAAATAGGGCTTGCTTCACAGAGTGAGTTCATGACCATCATGGTGGGAAGCATGGCAGCAGGGAGGTGGAGAGGGAGGCATGGGGAGAGAGGAGAGAGAGAAAGAGAGAGAAAGAGAGAGAGAGACTAGGCCTGGGCATGCCCCTGGCATGGGCTTTTGAAACTTCAAAGCCTCCTTCAACGAGGCCACATCTCCTAATCCTTCCCATTCAGTTCCACCAACCAGGGAGCAAGCATTTACATATGAGCTTGTGGAGGCCATTTCCATTTCTCCCAACACATTCTACTCCCTGACTCTTACAGACAAGCAGCCATCTCATAATGCAAAATGAAGTGGTTTTTTTTTTTTGTTTTGTTTTTTGTTTTTGTTTGTTTTTCCAGTCTCAACACTGTTTAAAAGCTCAATTCTCTACTAGGACTCAAAGCAATCTCTTAATTGTAACCTTCTATAAAATCAAATTCAAAACGCAGATTACATACTTCCAACACACTAGGGTACAGAATGCACAACACTGTTCCAAAGGAAAAGAAAGGGGGTATAGTGATGAAATACTGGACCAAAGCAAGACTAAAACTCAGCAGGGCAAACTCCATGTCAAGAAGCATCGTGTCCAATTTCAAAGGGCACAGATGGCCCTTTAGGTTACTCCCTCTTTCCAGCTTGATTAACTGTACACAATTCTTTCTCTTGGGCTGGTTCACTCCTGTATACAAGCTTTCCTCAACACATATCTCATGGTGCTGGCATCTCCAACATCTTGAGTTTACCCACAAAATCAAGGCTTCATGTTCAGAGCTTCACAAAATGTCCTCTCTGGGCCTCCATAGACTTCCCCATCATATGCCTGACCTCTGTGGCTTCCCCTCTTTTGAGTAGTTTAAGTCAGGTAGTCTGTCTCAGGAGTAAGAAGTCTACACAGTCTCCTCCCACAGTCCAAGCTCACGAGATCTTTGTGCGCCTTCTGAGGGTGTGTTTTTTGGCACCGGTCTTGCTTGCTGCCCAGGCCTTCCTCCCCATAATTGCTGTTAGATTTGAAGATGTTACAGATCCTACATGACCCATAAGGAAGGAAGCTGTGAGAGGCAACATTATGTTTTGAGTTTTAATTACTGTGCCTAAGAGGTCCATGAAACAAGAACACCTCTAACATGCAAGTTCCTTGCCTGAATACAGATACTTCTGAAATGCTGGATGCTATTGATCACGTTTCCATTCCCCTAAACAAGTTTGTATGACCGACCTGCACCAGATGTGCTTACATCAGGGGCACAGGCAGGAAGTACGTCGGGATATGTGCTTGCCCCAAATGGACTTGATAAGGTTGCCTTTTTAAGCCTCTACAAAATGTGACTCTTTGCCATTTTCTGGGAACCCTGGAATGGGCCTGGCCAGAGTTCATCGTCTTGGCCAGTATTCAATTAAATCTTGCTTCAAATTTGGCTCAAAGATTGTGGAACTGGATTTTCTCTCTCACTTTTCAAGACTAACAAAATATAGAGGTGTGAGGACAGCTCTTGCCTGAGAGCTGGAGGTCCTTGTGTTCAAATCTGAGTACTTGCACGTCCCAATTCTGTGACTTTCCCAGTTGTGTGGCCTCGGATAGATCACGTAGCACCTCTTAAACTTAAATTTCCTCACCCCTAAAACAGGATGAACCTAGATAAGGTAGGGCTGCAGTACATCAAATATCAGCTTCACCTCCTGCCCTAAAGTCCCCCAGCCTTCTGGAATCATCCTGACTTTTACTATTAAACAAACAAAAACCCCAGGTTGTAGTGGTTCACTCCCGTGCTCCAGGTCTCACTTCCTGTGCCTCTAGACCCTGGTCACCTACAGCATGACATTCCACACTCTTGTCCCTTAATTTTCTCCCTTTTAGACAGCACAGATATGGGCTGCAGAAGCCACAGAGGGCTTAAGGGAGGGACTTTGTCCTCTTTCTGCTGTTATAAGAGAAGGCCCTGGGCTGAATGATTTATAAAGAACGAAGGTCTATATTTGTTTTACAGATGTGGAGCTGAGAAGTTCAAGAGCACACATTGACCTTTGTCAAGTGCTTTGGTGCTGTGCTGCCCCATGGTGGAAATCATGACATGGCAAAAGAACAAGGTGAGGTAGGGTTGAGGAAGAGAGGCACTAGTGTGGTAGGGAGAGTAGGACCTTATGAGAAGCCCACTCCATAACAGTGCCACCAATTAATCTATGCTGAAGGGGATGCCTCGTGACCTAACTGATAATCCTCAACATTTGCTTCTGACTCAGGAACCTGGTAGAGGGCGAGCAGGCATCCAGATATAGCAAGAAGCCTTGTTACCTCGAAATGCAATCATTTACAGTGAGTGTGACATTCACATCTGTGGTCCTATATCACTCCGATGTCACTGCTTTGGCTGTCTCTCTGGTCTGCTGATGGCCAAATTCTGAGCCTGGTTCTTCCTTCTTTTCTCTACCCTGACATGTCTCAGTCACAAAGCTGGCTCAAATCTGTGCCTCACAGGATTGTTTCCCCACCTGGGAATAACAGAAGGCAAAGCCTGAAAAGCATCGAACAAAGAGCCAATTAAAAGAGTGGGCACCCAGACCCAGAAGTGGGCACCCCAGGAAGGGTCTCCATGTATGTATTTCCTTCTTGGAATGTGGAGACGCTTGTTTAAAACTCTTGAAATTGCCCTTTGGAGACTGTCTTCAAAGACCAGCTGAGCAGTTTCCAGGAGTCAGACACCCTGAGGAGAAATTCAGTGAGCTTGATGAGTGACGACTGTGTCAAGAGGTTTAATTATGAGCAAACCTATAATAGAGCAGGGGCTTTGACAAGCCCAAGTCTCAAGTGGCTAAAAATAGATGTGACAGATTGCGTGGAAACTAAGTTAAAGCAGATAAGTGGCAGGTGCCACACCCACTTACATCAGTGACAGTTTCCCAATCAAGCCGATCATTAGGACTCCAGAGAAGGAATAAATAACAGGTTCCTGGAGTCAAGCCCACTCTGCTGGACATCTTTAAATAAATAAATAAGTGTCTTACATAGCACAGGCTAGCCTCTCAAGCTTGCTACATATCCAAGAGTGACTTCTACCAGGCAAGTGCTGGAGTTTCTTGGCAGGCACACACCACCCTACTTGGCCTGCTGCATTTCAGTCTCTGCAAACTGGCGTTGTAGTTCTCAGCAAGTACACCCCAAATCACTCCACTAGACCACCACCCCTCAGGCATGGATGGGCATTCGGCACCTAAATTTAATGGTTAATTCAGTTGTTAAGTCTAAATTCTAGCACATTGCAATAGTGACACTTTAAATTATTCCACTCTGTAGAATAGCCAGTGCTTTCTAACACCCCATCACGGGCCCGTGCATCCAACCACGGTTAAGACGGACATTTGGAATAACAATGAAGTTTACATTAGCGCCTTTTCTCCCTCATCTCAGATTTCTATGCTATTTCGCCTAGAGAATATTGACAGAAATATGCTTGTCTTGTATCTTTTTCTAATAACCCTCTAATATGATTTTGAGACAAAAAGCATCTAAATTGGCATTTTAGTTTTAAAATGTTCTTAACAATAGAAATCTAAGTGTTATTAAAGGCAGTTTCTTCTTGACTGAAATACTACTATTGCTAAATTTGTCTAGAAACATCCTTCAAAGTTTGAAAGGCATTAGACATGGAAAATAAAGTTTTAGTAGAAACAGCTTAAGGAAAATTATAGAACCTGGTGCTCAGGGCAAGTAGTAATTAATTATGTAACTGCATAATGACTTAATTGACTAAGTTATTTAAATAATAAAATCAACAAATATGTGATGATGTAATTAAATGCAATACTAGAGATTAATTACAGTAATTAGTATTTATCAACAGGATAGTATCACTTTTTTGTTGTTTACATAAAACCTAAAATAAAGATATTCTCGTATGTGAATGCAGGGATAGCAGGAGTTCTGTGAGGCAATATCTCTCTGTTCTTTGATGTCCTTCTGAGTTAAAACACAAGGTTATTCTGAATACTTTGCAAGTATCAGCCCAAGTTTGTTAAAACAGCTCTGTAGGTTTTCTGTCCTAACTGTACATAACATGGTAGAGCCCTCTCCTTACATGCACAGAGAGGAGGACTACCCTCTACATCAGCTACCGCACTATGTCTCATTGATTCCTTCAGTGCTCTGAGAGGTGTTTGCACACTAGAGCGGTGCACTCTGGGCAGAGCCTGTGTTAATTCCACTGGTTGAGATTAAGACCACTACCAAATTTAAAGTCAAATTTGAAGCAAGTTGTAATTACATATTGACGAAGTTAATGGACTCTGGCCAGGTCCAGCTCTGGTTTCCCAGAAAATGGCTCTGAGTCACATTTTTCTGGGGCTTAAGACGGCGAAACCCATAATTCACCACATTTCCCATGAAGTCCAATCAGAGGCAAGCATACATCCCGACATACTTCCTGCCTGTGAACTTCCCACCCACAAGTGATTAAGCATGTGTGGTATAACTGGGTCAAACAAGCTTGTGTAGGGAGTGAAAACAAGTAACTTGTTATCCCCTATAAACAATAGCCTCCAGCTTTTCAGGAACTATGTGTCTTTGGGCAAGGGGCTTGCAGGTCAGAGACACGTTTGCTTTCATGGATCTCCTTGGCATAGTAATTAAAAGTTAAAATGTAACTTTGGCTCTCACACCTGTATAGGACAAAAGTCTGCTTTTCACTGTCAGTATGAGCAGTTCCTTACGAAAGAGCACTGGTGGACCTTGGTGGTTTCTAAGTCATCTCAAAACCACTCGTGTCACAGACCCTTAAAAGCCCTCTCCTGTTAGGGTTGTGGGGTGGGAAGAGCACTCATCCCAGGCCCAGATAATTTAAAAGCTTTCTGAATGACTCTGTTAGTCAGAGATGTTTGTGAGTTTCATGTAGGATACAAAAGAGCTCATTCTAGAAGGAAGTCTTTCAGAGAAAAACTGTGTGGAGGTGGCAAGGGAACAAGGCCAGAGTGAGACTTGAGGGGTCTACCCAGAAGACAAGAATCCAGAGAAGCAAGGCCAACACTCAGGGTGATTTTGTGATGGGACGTTTGTCAACTCTTTGCTACCGACTCTCTCAAAGATAAGAGATAAAATTAGAATACCAAGACTACTGTGAACTTAGTTCTCTGGAAAAACACTTCCACCCTGCCTCGAGTCAGGACATCGGAGGCAAAAGGACCTTCTCTCAGAACCAGCCCAGCTTCTACAGTCCCAATTTCCACCAAGGTGTGCCTGGGAGGTTTGCTCTACTTGATTCTCATTCAGTGTTCCCACGTTGTTATAGATAACGAATGTGAATAATGGACAGGCAAATGAAACTTGTCTGAGAAGAGAGATGACGTCATTTCAGGCCTCTCTTAGATGCTTAAGATGCAATCAAACATGGATGGGAACAAAAGATAAATCAAGATAGACAGAGACAGACAGAGATAGAGAGGAATAGAGAGATAGAAGGAGGAAGGTGGAGGGGAGGGGAGATAGGCTTTGTTCATAAGAAGGACAAAATATCTTCATAAGAGCCCACAAAAATAACAGGCAGCAGCAACAGACTCACAGAGGCTCCTGACATGAAGAGAGGAATGACAGACTAGAAAATGGATGTATTCATGGGCTTCAAAGATACACTTCAGAACGTTATAAAGATCAAAAAAAAAATAATAAAAAGAAAAGAAAGAAAAAGAAGGAAACACTCACTGCAGATTTTAAAGGCAGCAAAATTAAAAACTCAAAGGTCAAAAGTAAGAGCTCAAAGGCCAGGTTTTCCATGAAGTTGGATGAAGCAACCAGGACTTAGTGAACTAAATACAGGAACAGCTTGGGAATAATGGTCCCCACACACAGTCCCAGCATTTCAGAGGCTGAGACAAGAAGATGGCTGAGAATCTGACACCAACCTGGATTACACAATGAGTTCCAGGCCAACGTGGGCTACAGAGTGAGACTGTCTCAATGGAGAGATAGGCATTGAGACGTAGCTCAGTCAATAGAATGCTTGCCTACTATACACGAAGCCACGGGTTCAATCCCCAACACCACCTAAACTGTGCATAATGGCACATGACAGGAATCCCAGCTGGATAGTCGGAGGAAAGAGGAACAGAAGTTCAAGGTCATCCTTGGCTACATATAGCATTCATCTCCAAAAACAAAACAACAAAAAAGGGTAAGAAGTTGGAAATACAAAAGGTAAACTAAGACACAGGCTTACAGTGGAGAATTCTAGTCTCTATTCATCTACAGTCCCAGCTACCAATAACACTAAGAAGAATAATAAAGTCATGTCATGGAGAAAATGGAAAATTCCCAGAGCTGAAGATAGTCATCAGTCCTCAACCTAAAATGATGTGTCCATTATGATCTAAAAGAAAGCTGCTCTAGGCATTTCTAAGAGTCATCTCCTCTCCGGGAGCTGCACGTCCAGTTTCTTGTTCTCCACCACAGTGATAAGTTCCCTTTGCTCTCTTCATATTTTGTTCACAGCCTCCCCTCTCGGTCCCACTTGAACGTGAAGTCCTGGCAGACAGAGGCGGCAGCTGCCACGTGTTCCTGGTGCCCTGGTTGACCCGGGCATGTGGTATGTGGTCAATAAACCCCTGGAGCAGAGAAGGAAGGAAGGAACTCAGTCACAGAGTGCACACTTCTCATGGAAACAGATAAGGAAAAGTCACTGGTGTGTGTGTGTGTGTGCGTGTGCGTGTGCGTGTGCGTGTGCGTGTGCGTGTGTGTGTGTGTGTGTTCATATAGCTGAGAGCATTTGTGCTCTTTTAGAGGACCTGGGTTCAGTCCCTGGCACCTACATAAAGGCTCAGAACCATCTCTAACTCTAGTTTCAGGGGATCTGATGCTCCTCTGGCCCCCATAGGTTCTACACACCATGTAGGTGGTGCACTTAACATACAACAGGTAAACACTCATACACATTAGAAACAACTTTTAAAAATATTTTGGGGTAAAATGCTTCTGGCTAGTTAGTTTGTCTGTTTGCTATTATTTTTGTTGTTTTAAAGACAAGATTATTTCTCTGAATAGTCCTGGCTGGTCTCTGCCTCCTGAACGCTGGGATTAAGGGCATGAACCACTACATCCAACTTGAGATAAAAAGATTTTAAACTTCAAATTACAGACCTAGTACCATGACCTAGGTATGTTTTATCTCCAGAAGTTCACATTCTGGAAGCCTGGTCCTGTGTGGCAAGTGTCAAGCTGGTGGAAATTTTAAGAGATAGGGACGATGGGAAGGTAATTAGGTCACAGGGCTCCACCCTCACAAATGGTGGATGTCTCAGGGAGTGGATCAGTCTCCTGGCCCTTCCCTGGTCTCGTTTCCTGCTTTTACCTGTTTCTATCTCTTGTGCGGGTAGCTGTCTCCTTATGCTTCTCTGCCAGGAAGTCCTCAGTGGGGTGGCAATGTCATATTATTTGGACCTTCCAGCCACCAGAACCATAGCCAAGTAAACCCCGTTTCCTTATAAAACATCACGTGTCCCATCACAGCACAAGGTGGACTAGACACAAGCAGCCCCTAAGTGCGAGCAAAGGATGCTCTCTGGACCATGAAAGAGTCCATCAGTCTGTTATCCTCATCCTTTCGGAGTTCGAGAACTCGGTTAAGCAAAAATGAAAGGAAGGTGGCGGGCACAAACCCTGGGCAACAAAGTAACTAATTAATTGATTGTTAATGAGAAACTAAATAAATAATTAATTTCAAGTATGACCCACTCTGTAAAGACGAATGAACCAACCATGGGTGGCAATATTTCCATTTGGTAGATGAAGAGGATGGGGCAGAAGAAAAAAAAAAACCTGCTTAAGGCTTCAATCTTCTTATACATGAAGGACACAGCCTTGGTTTAGTTCTAGTCACGGGATGAGTACTATGCTAAGATAGAACAGAGGAGAAACAGAATGGTGACTCTAACAGGTTACACACCTCGTTACCAGGCCACTTACCAAGTGGAGATTCCCAAACGTTTTGGGCGCTGTATAAATGCGCTATTTTTTTGCCTTTGGACAGAGGACACTATGAACATAAAAGGAAGCTGATTTTAACTCCTTCATATGCTTCTGAGTCATTTTATTTCTTAAATAAGCTTACTAATTACATACATAAAGCATAGGTCTCTAGGACTTTTTGTTTGTTTGCTTGTTTTAACCCAGTAAAAATTTTAAAGGGTTTCGAGGACTTACAAGTTGTTTTGAGTTTTTTATTTTACCACTACCTGCCTTATGCAGTGATTCTGAAGGAAGTTCATCTGGAAAAAGTAACAGGGGGCCGTGAAAGATGGGATATCATCGTCTGTTTCCAAGTGAATGAGGATGAAAGGAAGGGCAGTTACAGCAATAGAGAAAGACCGATGGGCAGGATGACTCATGGGATGGAGAAGGACGTCATAACTAGGATGAAATGATGTGCAAATAAACTTGACAACGTCTGTCAATAATCATTTTAGCACACCATGTTCTTTCTTTAGCTGTAATTCCGACTTTAGAAGTCATCCCAAGGAAATAAGAACAAATAAATAAATATCGAAGCAAGATATCCCAATAAATATCCTTAGAAATGAAAAGTTGGGCATTCTCTCAATGTAAATGTTTAGAAATTGTAACTGACTATGTACCTACAAGATACAAGGGGCTGGAGCATAGCTCAGTTAGGGTGCTTTCCAAGAGCAGTCCTGGGTTAGATCACAGATAAACTGAATATGGGAGCACCTGGCTATAACCCCAACACTCAGGAGGTGGAGGCAAGAGAATCAGAAATTCAAGCTGAAGGTTTTCGGGAAGGGGGGCTGTATAAATGCACTAAATTTTTTGGCTATACTGTGAGTTTGAGGTCAAACTGCTACATGAAACCCTGTCCCAAAAGGCAAAATAAAATAAAATGTATATTTAAAGAAGATATGACACACATTAATGAATTGTTATCATTAATATAACAATTAGTTTTAATACAACAGGAAATGAATAATGCCCTAGTTATATTTTTCTTGAGACAGAGTCCTACTATGTTGCCCAGGTTGGCCTCAAACTCAAGAGATCTGTCTATCTCTGCCACCAAGCACTAGGCTTAAAGGCGTGTTCCCTCACATCTGGACCCCTAATTATATTTTGTAAATCAAGGTGAAAAATTAGAGCTACAGAGTAGGCTGAAGAGATTGCTCAGTGGTTAGGAGTGCTTCCTCCTCTTCTAGAGGACCTGAGTTTGGGTCCCAGCACCACCTTCGACGCCAGTTCCAGGGGATCAGTAACCCTTTTTAGGCCTCCGTGAATGCGCCCGCACACTGACACACATATGTTTACACTGACACACAGACACACACATTGCATGCTTGACTGTAATATTTTGCAGAAACATAATATTAAATCAAAAGGGTTGAGTGAGTACAATCACCGTCTCTAAAGGTGAAAGAAAACTGATTCTCTTGGGAAGGTTGAGTCTATAATGTGTGGTATGATCATCAGATTAGAAATCCCTAGCAATCTGTGAAGTAGAGAAAGCAGAGAGAGGCAGGCTTACAAAGAAAATGTCATGCTCCAGCAGATTGGGGGACAGCTGAATGTTACCTGAAAAGAACATGAAGGATGTATTGGGCAGCTTGGAGTCCATAACAGCAGAGTTGTTGTGGTTTGAATATAAAATGTCCCTACAGGCTCATGTGCTTGAGCACTTTGTCCCTGAGGGTGGAATGATTTTTAGGAAGCTGTGGAACCACTAGAAGATGGTGCCTCACTGGAGGAAGTGGGTCTGCTGGGAGAGGGCCTTGAGGTCTGATAGTCCGGCCTCACTTCCTGTCAGCCTTCTGTTTTCACACTCTGTCTCAGACCAGGCACCTCAGCTGCTGCATCCATGCCTTTCCAACCGTGAAGGACTGTACCTTTAAACCACGTATCCAAATCAACCCTTCCTTTCTCAGGTTGCTTAGGGCAGATATTTCACTACAAGGAAGAAGTAACAAGCCCTCTAATCCTGGTCATCAAGATGGCAGGTTCTTTCCTCAGCCCGTGAAGACGGAGAAGCAGACCTTCAAGGCCAGGGCCTCTAGTCAAAAGAGGGTGCACCATAGATGTGAGAGATAAGAAGGTGCCTTCAGGGAACCAAGATTCCCAGTAGGCAAAGGAAACCCTCAGCCTTGAGGATGGTCTGCCTACTTTCCTACCTAGCTGCAGGACTCACCCACAAATGCTAAGCATGAAGAGAAAGACAATTGTCCATCAGCAGCCAGAAATGATCTCTCATTTTCCATATAGGAAAAAGGATACAAGCATACACAAATTAAAGAGTGTAATGCAGCAACCAAGACTCTGCCCTGTTTCAACAACTGCCACCATCCTGTCGGTCTTGTTTTATATACTGCACACTGTGTTTTCATACTTAGTTTTACTCTGACTCTGACAAATCCAGTGTTTTTAAAAATTTCTACAAACATACTTCCAGATTATAATAATGAAGATATAATATAATAGTCCATTATATCTTGACTGTATTTCCCAAAAGTCATGGCAGTAGCTTTGCCCATCTTCTGCATCCCTGGCTTGCCACACTCCATCAAGAACTGAAATATAATTTCCTCTCTTTTGATTCCGGGTGGGCCTTAGTCATTCACTGTTTGTGTCACTCATTCATAATGTGTGTGTGTGTGCTCAGGTGACTTCTGGGACAAGGTCAGAAAGGCTTCTGAAAGTCCTTCTTATGTTTGGGAATGTTTATTCTCCAGAAGTTTCCTCATAGGATTGAGCTGAATCGTCCTGGTCATCCAATCATTTTTCTTCACGGAGCCCTGCCAGTTAAGCCTTTATACTAAAAGGCTCCAGATAACATAAAGCCTAAAGAATCTCCATATTCATTTCTCAAATTTCCAGCCCACAGAATTTGTGTGAACAATGTATGTGGCTGGATTTGCTCTCCTTGTTCGTTGAGTGTGTGTGTGTGTGTGTGTGTGTGTGTGAGAGAGAGAGAGAGAGAGAGAGAGAGAGAGAGAGTGTGTGTGTGTATGTGTGAGAGAGAGAGTGTGTGTGTATATGTGTGTGAGAGAGTGTGTGTGTGAGAGAGAGTGTGTGTGTATGTGTGTGAGAGAGAGAGAGAGAGAGAGAGAGAGTGTGTGTGTGTGTGTGTGTGTGTGTGTGTGTGTGTGTGTGATATTGAGGATGGAACCCTGGGCAAGACTGTACCACTGAACTATAATCCCTCTCTCCACTTTTTATACAGGGTCTCACTAACTTACTCAAGTTGAATCAGATAGAGCTCACTCTGTAGCCCAAGTAGGCTTTGAACTCAAGATCCTCCTACTGCAGTCTCTGGAGGGGTGGGGATCACAGGTGTGTGCCACCACGCCCCTTTGTAGATGATAGTTTACTTGATTAAGTTATAGGGTGGTCTGTTTCTGACTATTAAAAACACTGGCCAGGTTCAGTTTTCTCTTCTAGAATTTGTCTTTATGGTTGATTGGTTTGAGTTAGAATGTAGAAAAAGTTCTCACGCTGGTTTAAGATGACACTTATCAAATAGCCTTTAATTCACAAGAGTATATTGTATTTTTTAATGATTATTTGTGGAGAAATTGGGTCTTTAGTCTGACAGAACATCTCCCATTCTGCCTTGGGAAGCCTGTTAAACACTGGCATTGTACATCATGCTCTTCCAGGCTTCCTATTTGTGGGAAAGTGGTGTTTGGCAAACATTTTTTGCTAACAACCCAGAGACTTCATCTACTGTTGTCATTCAAAGCAATCATAAGTGATATGCAGATAGATGCATGCGGCCACAGGCCAACTAAATTTTATTTTGAAGATCAGTAGATCAGTAGAGGTCAGATTTGGTCCATCGGTCACTGTGCTGGCCCTGATCAAATAAAAACAGTGGAAAATAGAGTCATCCATTAGTTAAGGAAAACCAATATGAAGAGAGATCCAAACTACTATAGCCTCAGAGCCAAGATCTGTAAGAGATGAAGAGACAAACAGAAGATGTCCAGAAAGTCCTATACACTGCCCTAGAGAATTCCAAGATTCTATGTTCTCAAACAAAGAAAATGCAACCAGTCAAATAAAAGTCTCAGAAAGCATATGTATAACTGTGTCCACACTGGAAGTTGTGGTACTTAGCTAGGAGGCTGCTATTGCTGTGAAGAGACACCATGACCATGACAACTTTATAAAGGAAAAACATGTAATTGGGGCTGGCTTATAGTTCAGAGGTTTAGTCCATTATTGTCAAGGTGGGAAGCATGGCAGCATGCAGGCAGATGTAGTGCTGGAGAGGTAGCTGAGCATTCTACACCTAGACCAACAGGCAGCAAGAGATCTCAAAGCCTGTCCCCAAGTCACACACTTCCCTCAATAAGCCCACACCTACAACAAGGCCATACCTTCTAAGAGTGCCCCTAGCCAGTAACCAAGCATTCAAATGTATGAGCTTATTGGGGCCATTCCTATTCAAACCACCACAGAGGGCATGCTAGTAAATTGTTCTGCAACACTAAACTAGAAAGGCACCAACACACATACACACACAGGAGAACTATGGAAAAAAAATGGATTCATAGAAGTTGTGGTCAGAATTCCAATATCCACCTACGGAAGTTAAACAGAGACTAGACAGATGCAAGAGAAGAGATAGAAAAAAATATAAGAGAGAGAGAGTGTGTGAGATGTGTGTGTGTTTATGTGTATGGTGTGTGTGTGTGAGAGAGATATGTGTCTATATGTGTGCATGTGACTTCTTTAAACAGAAATAGCATACCCAGTAGCACCAGGATAAGGAGTGTACATGTTTATGGCTCTGTGGACATGTGATGCTATGGCACAGAGATGGAGATGTAGCACAGTGGAAGACCACTTACTCTGTGTGTGTGTGTGTGTGTGTGTGTGTGTGTGTGTGTGTGTGTGTGTGTGTGTGAGTGTCTGTGTGTGTGTCTGTGTGTGTGTGTGTTGGGAGGGGTGCTGGGTTCAAACTCTAGCATGGGAAGAGGGGGTATGCCAAAACTCCTGCTACAAAGGATTTAAAAATCTTTTTACATTTATTCATTGTCATATTCAGTAGCTCAAAGTTAAGACTCAAGTATCTAGTCAGGTGGTGATGGCCCACGCCTTTAATCCCAGCACTTGGGAGGCAGAGGCAGGAGGATCTCTGTGAGTTTGAGGTCAGCCTGGTCTATAGAGAAAGTTCCAGGACAGCCAGGGCTACAGAGAGAGACCCTGCCCTGAAAAACAACAAAACAAAAGACTCGAGCATCTGGTTGCTGTCTGTCCCATTTCCAAAGTCTATTCCACGTAAATCTCACTTGCTGAAAAACTTGGCAGCTGCCATGCTCTAAAGCAGTCAGGCGAGACTAGGGACAGTGTTGCCCTTTTCTCCAGTTCAATGCTAGTTACAAAGCCAAGAGCTTCCTGGTCCCTTATACTCACTGTCCCTCCTTCCTTCTTCCTTGTTCTCCAGCCCCTCCCATAATGGCCCTGCTGTTAACCTTCCTCCCCTCCACTTCCAAGGAACAGGATCCTCTTCCAACATTGTCCTGAGACCAAAGTGTTACTGACCACTCCCTCGAAACCTGCATCTTCAACATGATCTGGCCCTGAACTCTGGCTCTCTGGCCCAGCCAACCCTGGTGCTGACTGACCAGCTCCTGGCTGCTCCCCGGCCCCATCATGGTCTCAAGATGTGCTTTGCCAGGAGGTGCTGATAAACTTAACCAACACTCACAGAGAGCTGTGCTAGGTGCTGGGAAGGCAGAGCTGAACCCAGCCTGAGTTTGCCCCACAAGAGTTCTAGCTGGAGACTGAGATGATACACTGCTGTGTGAGTGACCAGAATGGTCACACCGTTCTCCAAGGACCACTGATGCATTCTTTGTCAGGCTTCTCAGGATAATTCAGGTTCTAAGGCCTGCTCCTGGGAGGAGCCATGGAAGGATATGGTTTAGTAATCCACAATGAGCACACACACAATGTAACAGTCATTGGAGGGAAGAGATGAAGTGCTCCATTCCATCATCCTGTCTGCAAACCCAGCTCAAGCCCCTTGTGAGATATCTCAGTGACTAGAAGAAAAATGTCCATGACACTTCTTTGTGCTTTGAGACCTTTCCAAGCTCAATAAATGGTTTGGTTTAATATTACATCATAATAGTGAGACAATGATCTTTAACAACTTTAAACACCATATGTTACTTCCCAAGACATTCCTAACTATTGTTCTTTGTTTATTTGTCTTTGTTTTGTTTTGGAGACAGGGTCTCATATAACCTAGGCTGGGCTCAAGCCTACGATATAGCCATGATGACCTTGAATGTCTAATCCTACTGTCTCCACCTCCCAAGGACTGGAATTTCAGGCCTGTGCTCCCACACCTGGTATATACAGCAGCAACCCGAACCCGGAGCTTTGTGCACACTAGTCATGTCCTCTAACAATTTAGCTGTATGACAACCCAGCTGTTAGCCTTTGAAAAGTTCATACCTAAGGCCCTCTCTCACTCAAGCTCTCAGGCTTCTTCTGGGCAGAAACTCTGAGCAGCTACAAGGACAGAGCTGGCCAGCAGGTCCCTTCTGGACACACCTGAACTTTCCTGTAGGGAGAGGCATGTCATACACCCACCTTCCCAAGCAGCTCCAGGGGACAGTGAAAACCACCCACTTTTATAAAGGAGCTGTGAGAGATCACACCAAGACTTACTCAGTCACCCCCACTTGTCAGAGGTTTTGAGGTAAACCTTTCAAGCTTATGTAGGTCACCTGAGACTTCAGAAGTAAACTATTTAGAGCTGTACATAGTGGAATAATGGGAATGCTGAGTCATCTTAGACAGTGACAACCCATCAGTGAGCTGGATATAACAGAACTGTATACTTGGGAATAGACATACTTTGTTTGGAAGGGGAGATACAGAATCACATTACCAGTGTGTGAGAACAGAATACATGCAGTCATAGGAATACTTGAAAAGTTGCTTACAATGTACAGAGAGCATTTCACATCTACCCCATTTGAACCTCAAAAAAAAAAAAACCTACAAAACAACTTTTTTAGATAATCGAACTGAGACTCAGAAAGATTAAGTGACTGACCCAAATACACAGGGCTAATTAAAGTCATATTGGTGCATATTTATTCAAAGTAATCAAAATTCATTGCAAATTATTCAAATCATTATAAATAGCAAAGAGTATATAGATGCGGAAGCAACAGAAGAGGATGTTGATGGGATGGGATCCATGCACAAGCTGACCAGAAACCCAACTCTATTCTACACTGATTGCCTCTCATTTGCCTTTATTTTTATGCCAACTTTTATTTTTAGTGTTTTTGTTTGTTTGGATTTTGTTTTTAAGTCAAAAGCAATGACTTGAAGCTAGGGATGAAGCCCAGTTAGTAACAGTTTCCCTGCCATCCATGAAGTTCTGGGTTAGACTCTTGGCATCATATACCTCGGGTATACACATATAATCCCAGCACTCTGAGGTAAAGGTGAGTGGATTAGAAGCCTAAGGTCATCTTTAGCTATCCTGGGAGTTTGAGGGCAGCCTGGGCTACTTGAGATTTTGTCTGAAGACACACAGGAAGAGTAACTACTAAAGTAATATAAGAAGGGGCTTTTCCTTTTCGGCTTCATTTCCCCAGAGGCCAGGGGAATGGCCCATACAAATCGACACAGACCTACATCCCCACATATGAACCCATGACCTTGACCAATCAAGGCTACAGCCCAGAAGCTGAAGGCTGGACCAGTCCCATGTAAACACAGCTGCTTTGCCACTAGGGAGGGGAAGAATGGAGACTAGTCATCACAACATCTACCACAAGCCAGGGCTGGCATTCATGTCTTATGACTCAAAAGCCTTTTGTTGCTTTTTTTTCTTATCTCACATTTGGTTACCCCTCACTTTGGGAGCTCACCACCTCAGGTAAAAGAGCTATACTGGAATATGCATGCCTCTACACAGAGTTCCTTCCAGCCACTGAGCATCCAGATCCAGCATTGTTCTGCGTGTGCTCCCAGGCTCCTTGCAATCCTGATTCTCAGCTCATGTTCCTCTAAATTCTTTGGCTGCCTTCATCTTTGTTTTAAGTACATTTTTGTCTCTTTGTGTGAGAGCCCAACCAGGAAGACAGAAGCCACTCTGAATATTTTAAACAGAGGAAATTTAATGCAAGGAGATGAAAAGAAACCCAGAAGCCAAAAGCGAGGGTGAAGCAATCCTGAGACTAGCCACAGCAGGAAGTATCTGCCACTCCTAGGAGGGAGGGACAAAGAGGGGAGGCCATGGGACCAGAGCCCAGGGCCTGGCATCGCTCACAGGAAGCTGCAATCCTTAAGGGCTGGTGAGAGCACACAGAAGAGCCCTGGCAGCTGCCAAGGATCCCACCCCTGGTCAAAGGAAGAGAGAGAATGCCCGTTCTCTTCCTGCTGCTCTCCGGGCCTCCCATTAGCCCGACCCACCTGGAAGGCAGCTGACACAGACTCGCCACATGGTCTGCAACCTGCAAGGGCAGAATCTCACTCCAGACTGCAAGGAAATGGACAGGTCTTGGACCACATGGTCTTAGAAACATCTAGGCATGGTAGCACACACCTCTAATTCCATCCCTCAGGAGGCAGAAGCTTGGAGAGTAGACAATTAGAGACCAACCTAGACAATGAAGCAAATTCAAGGCTAGCTTAAGAGAAAATATGAGAAAATATCTGGAACTCTGCTAACACCTGTTCCATATGTTTAGGCCTTAGACTCATTTTCCAATTCTGAAGAAGAAGGAGGAGGAGGAGGAGGAGGAGGAGGAGGAGGAGGAGAAGAAGAAGAAGGAGTCCCCAAATCAGAAGATTTGCATGACAAATCTTAGATGTCCACTGTGAAAATTCTAGGGAGCGTGGTAGAAACCATGATCCCGTCAGTTCTTAAGAGGTAAATTATCAGTGCCATGGTCCATAGTCCCCAATTTCACCATAGCCACAGAGCCATCCATATTCGTCTGGTCCTTGTTCTGTTAGTAGAAAAAGGGGGCGGGGGGGAGAGGGAAAGAGAGAGGGAGAGAGAGAATACAGAAGGCAGGGATAAATACAAACATATAAGAGAGTGAAGCGGAGCTATTCTCTCAGAGTTGCTGGACACCAGTTACCCTATCCAATTTGGTCTACTCTAAACCAGCTGGCCAGTGCTGGGGGAGTCATCTGTCACAATGGAGCAGACTCTGTCTGTCACTCTCCTCAACGGCAGATGGCCATCCTGCATTCATCGATGTCACACACCACTGGTACTGAGGGAGACACTGTTGCAGTCACTACCATCAGCCTTCAGCTCAGAGGGCTGGGATTATGCGTGTGAGCTGAAATAGGCTGGAAAGTCAGTAACCCTTTAGTTAAAGAGGCTGGCGGAGCTTCCCTGAGCATCCTGACAACCCAGGAGGAGGGTATTGCCTAGGACCATCACTGGGATGGTGGTTAGATTTTCAAGTCAATTGAATTGAGCGTGCAGATGTGTGGAGTGTTATGAGCAGAGAGAAGTGAGGACCTGCCTCCCTCGACACCCTGAACTCTCAATTTAGATCCTCCCAAAATGTTTTCCTCACACTTTGTTTGTTTGAGGCTGATAGTCTGGGCATCGAGCCCAGTTTAATATAATTTTTACTGTTGTTACTGCAGTCCCAATTCTACAGAGATGGTTATTATCCTTGTTGTCTAAAGCACCTCAGCACCACAGCAATTACCAAGCCCAGGTACGCACCCATTGCCATCCCAACCCATCCACCTTCCCCACCCCTTTCTACAAATTTCAGAAATGAAGCCAATGCCCACTTCTTTGACAGTATATGGTACAGCAAATTAGGCAAAGGAGATATTTGGCAACTATCTCGATAATGTGATCGGTACAGGTTAACAAGTCACATTATTTAGTCCTACAGTATATGTAGACATCAAAAGAACATGGAAAATTCCATTGCTTGAGTTGTGTAAACACACAGGCTGCTTCTACAATTTCTCTTCCTAATTGTGTCTTATATAACCTAATGCATTCATGTTTGTTTGTATCCTTCTAACATCTACTTGCTGAAAAATAAAGGCAATGTTTGTATCTCTCATCTGCCTGGTAGGTGAGAGATAGAAAAAGTGACCACAGGACATCCGAGTTGACGGGATATATTCAGCACTGACAGAGGAACTATTGTAACTATTGGTATAAAAAATGTGTGAGTGTGTGAGTGTGTTGTGCGAATGTGTGTGCGAGAGTGTGTGTGAGTATGTGAGGGTGTGTGAGTGTGGGGGGTGTGAGTGAGTGTGAGTGAGTGTGAGTGAGTGTGAGTATGTGTGGGTGTGTATGAGTGTGTGTAAGGGTTTGTGAGGGGGTGTGAGTGTGTATGTATATATGTTCCATTCCTAGTTTTAGTGCCCAGTTGGTTCAGGCCCTCAGTATGACTTTCAGATTCGGGTGTTGAAGGTGAGGGATTGGAGTAATAACCCTAGGGTGTAGGCATTAGCCATGCACCTTTGGCTTCCTGCCAAGACTTGAGCTGGATCCTGAGCCTGGGCTTGCATCTCCGGCAGATACAGTCTTGTGGAAGAATCACATCACACTCACAATAAGACTCACTGCAAAAACAAATAAAATGCTTTAAATGTTTAAATGCATTTCCAAGCATTCATCTTCCAAATATTTAGACTCTGAGCTATTGGGCCAAGAGCCCAAGCTTCCTGTGCATTCTAGATGCTTCAGAAATCTCCCAAGATCAGGAACTACATAATGACTTAAAATATCATCCTCTTGGATCCAAAAACAAATTCCCAAGGTATTGCTCCAGGAAATCAGCCCACTGTCTGTGTCCAACGCCTTCCTCCTAATGTTTAAGCAGGAGACTACACTCACTAAGTTTAATAAATTCTCACAGAGATCTCTGAGAGACTACGGTCTGTGTTCACCATGAGGCTGTAATATGAGTGGGAAGGAAGAGCAATCTGTGAGTAGAAAGATGGGTAGGAAAGAGGAAGGAAGAGGATCAGAGATGCTGAGGATACTGGTAGCCCTAGAAGGGCTTGATACCTGGACCGGTGTTTAATTGGTAAGCTTGTGAAAACCAAGATCAGTTAGATAGATACTCAGTTAGTTGCTGTTTTGTTTTGCTTCTGAAGGAGCAGAAGGAAGGGTGGAGGCTGAGTTACTCTTGTGTTAGGATTTTTTAAAATGCAATAGCTGTATGGTTCTGCCTTCCTTTCTCAGAACACCAGCATCCTTCTCTCTGTCTTCCATTCTAAGCATCCATAGCTCAGCAAATAAAATCAGAACAGCAGCAAGGAATTTTACCTGCCCTTAGACATCAGCAAGCTTGTCTTTCTGTAAGAAGCCCCACAAAAAAAGTAAAATAAATATCTTTAGTAGAGAGATTGATTCCAGAAATTTTGAATGTTTATGCTTCACATTTTTACTCATTGTGGGAAGGTGAACCCACGTGGGCATGGGAGCCACATCGGTGTGTAGAGTTCAGAGGAAAATTTGCAGGAGTCAGACTTCTCCGTCACTGCAAGTGCAATGAGAGTGGCTGGGAGAACATGAGTGAGTGAGCAAACGAATATTCATCTTTAAAAGTCTGTCTGAAGATTAGAAATATGGCTCATGTGTGAAGCTGTGGTTTGG
The DNA here is from genome assembly GCA_033318265.1 of Phyllotis vaccarum. Lineage (NCBI taxonomy): Eukaryota > Metazoa > Chordata > Mammalia > Rodentia > Cricetidae > Phyllotis > Phyllotis vaccarum. Next base: position 107,637,246 of record JARWLC010000001.1, on the reverse strand, counting down.
GGGACAAGGCACCCTCCAGGAATAAAGATGGGAAATAAATCTACTGTGGCACCAGCCTCCGTGCCCACAGGCCACTTGTTAGACCATCTCTCACTTATAATGCACATTTTCCTTATTTGTACTTCTAAAATTCAAGCTCATGGCTTCACCTGCATGAGAAGGCAGCCTCTGGCTGGAAAGAGGCAGGGAATTACAGGAGAGCAATCCATCAGCCTCCTCAGGGACCATCAAGGGCAGCTCCGTTTTCTGTGATTTCCACCACAAGGCTGACTCTTAGATTCTGACCCTCTCATCAGATACATTCCTGCTGAATAATTCTCCTTTGGGCACATGGAAAAATAGGAAATAATGGAATCGTTTTTCCCTGTGAGACGAGCTAGAAAGCCCATGTTCTGTTACAAAGCACAAACCTATCTTTCTCCAATTCCCAACCCCCAATTCTGCAAAAATGATATAGAAAGTGTAAGGATGTTAGGGTGATGGTTCCGTGGGTCAGAATACCTGCTGCCCAAGCATGAGGACCTGACTTCTAATCCTCAGCACCCAAGTAAAAAGCTAGACGTTCACACAAACCTGTAACTTTATTGCTGGGCAGGGAAGGAGGAAGAAGTGACGTTTCTTGCTGGCCTAGCCAAGGCCACAGCTTCAGGTCCAATGAGAGACCCTGTCTCTAGGCAATAAAGCAAAGAGCAAGAGAAGACACCTGACATCATTCTCTGCTCTCTCCACATGGAAAGGAACTCACATCTGCACATACAGACCACACACACACACACACACAGAGAGAGAGAGAGAGAGAGAGAGAGAGAGAGAGAGAGAGAGAGAGAGAGAGAGAGAGAAGAGACACACACAGAGAGACACATACAGAGAGATACATGCTCACATATGCACGCTCGTGTGCACACACACACACACACAGTGGGAGATGCAGAGAGTCATCATTCCTTCACCAAGTAATTTCAGATGAATGAAAAATGAACCCAAAGCCTTAGTTTTGCTTGGCTGTACCTAACTTGCTGAGTGGCATCAGAAGAATTCTTGAGCATCTCTGAGTTTCAGATATTTACAGGGAGAAAAAAATCTGGCAAAGCTGTAACATATAAATTCTAAGGTCCTTCTCAGTTACAAAATTCTGTGAGAAGAACTTAGAAATTTTTACTAAAACTTAAAAGAAACAAAAGGAACTTTCCCGCTACAACTTGAATCAATTTTTAACAAGCACATCTTCAAACAGCTTCGGTAGCCAGTCCAGCTTTGTTCAAATTCCCAAGGTGTGTAGCTAACGTGCCCTACCAGTCTATCTTCCACGTGCCACACCACTGCCCCCACCCTTTCATTTGCACCAGAACCCTTGAATAAAAAGACAGAGAACAAAGGGATTTTTTCCCTGACTTGTTTATTGGCACAGTCCTTATAGCTCAGGAACTGTATGGGTGATTCAGCTCCTAATGTCTTGATAAAAAGGAGTGATAACTACAGTGTGGACACATGATACAGAAACACACCTCTCCCATGATTACCCATACTTTCAGATTGTGCAAAAGCTTCCTTTTCAGTGACTGCATCATTTGTAACAACATGACTTTAGTGTCAGAGCCTTGGGCATGTGGGCTTTTCTTTAGACATTGAGTTATTGAACTTGCATGATAATGGTTCAGGCACCAATTCTCTTCATCCAATCCAACCTCAAAAATAATGAAGTACTTGGTTACTCTGGAGGGTGAGCAGATTCTTCTACAGAACGCTTTGAATGTCTTTGGCACTATACTAGGCAACATTAACCAAATGTTACTGGATGTGAAACCCTCTGTTGCTCTATTTACTCAGTAAATACATTTTGGAACAAGGGCAAGCAGCTGGTGCACACGTGTAATTCCACTACTGCGAGCTGGATTATGAGGCCCAGGCCAACGTGGGCCACAGAGTGGGATCCTGTCTCAAAAAACAGAAATAAGAAATGAAAAGACAAACTAAAGGCCTAGACATCATTAACTAGGCTCATCTCACCCTTCAAATATTCAAGAAAAGGTTAAATATACCATGTGCTTAAAGAGAAGATGATGTGGGGGGAAAGCCAAATGGCCTGAGATTGTCATTTTTTTTTTATATCTCATTTACTATTTGGGGAGAGGGAAGAAGGCTGTGTCTCAGTAGGTGTGAAACCTCAGATCTTCCAGGAGTCAGCTCACCAATTCCACCATGCAGGACCCAGGTTTTGCACTCAGGTTGTTGGGCTCATTGGCAAGCACCTTAGTCTGCTGAGCAGTCTCACTTTTGTAGGTTACTAGGTAGCTGATCACAGAAAAGCATCCTCCTTTGAGCTTCCTATGGGCCAGAAGGACATTAACATGTTCCGCCTTCCCCTTTTCACAGTTTGCAAGGGCAACATGATGGTGTATATGGAAAAAGAAAGAATTCTTACACTTCCATATTGCTGCGCTATATGCACCACCTTAGTTGGTTCATCCTACCCTATGGTGGTAAACCCTGCATTACAAGAAGCCCATATGGAAAGGTTAGAACAGTTTTGTTAAAAGATGGTCTGGCATTCCAATGGAGGCAGGTCACATACACCTTCCTCCTGCTCAATAGCGAGGGGCACAAAAATTGCTAAATTATTTTATGGTATAGAAGTGGCAAGATTTTTCCTCCCTTATTGCAAATGTGGGGGTGGGAGAGAGACACGTCTCAATTATTTTCAGTACATATTCAATGATTAAGATGATTTTTGCCGGGCTAATGATATCAAAGCATTTCACACTTTGGACTCCCCTACCCCCATGGAGTTATAAGGCTCTGGGTTCACTGGGCTTAAAAATATCAGCCATTTATGCAACAATACCACATCCTCCTCCTAAATTTTTATGTCAATGTATTTAAACATTTTTTTAGAAAAATACCATGATGCTGCATATTGCAGGACTGTGGGGGAACTTGGGGTCTCTTGCTTTCTGCTTAATGGAACTCTGGAAACTGAAGGCACACACAACCTTCCTGCAAACAAAGGCGACCATTGTGTGCTTGGCGCCTCCAAGCTTCCACTCGGCCACGCAGATACAGAGAGCACTCATCTCCTTCCAACCCCCAAATCTCTTGACTTCCTCTCGCTCCTTCTCGCCTGTCCAGAGCCTTTTGAGAGAGATGGCCAATAAGCCCCTTGTTTCAAATATCTGCAGGAATGAGTAGCTGCGACTCTGTGTCCACTAAACCACAAGTCCTTTGAGGATACAGGAAGACATCCAACATCTCAGGATCAAAATGCAGAGGAGGAAGTCTGCATGCAAACAAGGTGTCCCTCGGGAGACCTTCTTTGTGAAAACAAACAAAAACAAACAAACAAGTGATGAATCTCCGGACACTGTAAATAGCTTGCTCATGCAGGGACACTTAGCATTTCCACTTAGCTTTGCTTGCTTAAATAAACTGCACAATCAGGATTGGTGTCCTCGTACACATATTCTGTCTCTGAATCCCCTAATGACCATAGTATCCATGTTCAAAGGAGGCAGTGATGGGATTCGAACTCAGCTCAACTGATTGCAAACTTCATGCCTCTTCCTTAACAACAGATGGTTCCTGAAAGGATTCCAGAAACCAGACAGCCATCATTTGTTCTATATCCTAATATGTGATAATGTGTGTCTGTGTGTGTGTCTCTGTGTGTGTGTGTGTGTGTGTGTGTGTGTATGTGTGTGTGTCTGTGTGTGTGTGTATATGTGTGTGTGTGTGTTGGGGGGGGTCTACATTAGCAGGGAAATAATAAAAGGGAACTACTCTGATTTTTCTGACTCCTGGGCTGTTTTCCAGCTTTTAAGAGACAGCAATGGGAGAAGCCAACAAAGCAGTGACAGCAGATGACCAAATGACATGGGAGATAGACTTGAAAAGGAGGGGTGGGGGTGGAAACTGGAAAACCAGAGTAGCCCTTTCTTTTTAGCCTGTCAGCACATGTCCCAAATAGTGTCTTCCAACCTATAATTTCCTAGTATAGTCCAACAAAGAAGGACTGCCCAAGGGCGTAGGACCTTGTCACCTCTCTTGACAACACCCTTCACTCCTCCTACTGTTAACCCAGCTGAATTCAGTCTCAAAGATAGGAATTTAAACTTCGTACCTCTGGACTGGACCCAGGCCAACCCAGCAACTAACCTTTGCCTTGGAGTTCACACTCCATTGTTGGGGGTGGGGGCTTTTTTAACCAGTCAGTAGAAACTAGGACATACCTGCTCATTGTCTCCGGCTAAAAGACAAGCATCTTGCTCCTAAGTATGAGGATGGCTTGACTGGGATACAGGGGAAAGGCTCACAGTGATATTCTTCTTTGCCAGAGACAAAGCAAAGTTGGCATCTTCATCAGCAGAAAGGCCACCTGGAAAGAAGTCAGTTGAATGTGGTCCAAGGAGTCCAAATGAAATCGGGAGTGGTTAATGCTTGTAAGTAGAATCCACGTCATTAGCCACTCAAGAGAGCAGTATTGGATGTCAATACCAGATCAGCTGGCCCAAGGCATGCAAGTCAATTAGCAGCACCATGAAGTTGACACGGGGCATGAGAGATGCTCAGAGAAGATAGCATGTCCTGCCTGTATGGCTGGTTATAAAGCAAGCCTCCTCATAACTAAGGATATTTTGAAATACTTGCAAACTCCTCAGGTGAGCATTTCTTGTTCTGATAAGTAGAAACTAATGTAGGAAAAAGTCTGAAACCCCTGTGCCAAATTAAGAATTATAAAGAATGGAAACACCCACAAGAGGGAATAGATCTTCGATCTGCAGTGTTCTATATTTGGTTCAAGGTCCCATTAAAATCAAGGTGTTTATGTTTGGACCAATAATCAGAGCTCATAAAAATTCACCCTTGAACTGGGGATCTTTGAGTAGATAGAACAAGAATCATAGTGTCTGATGACCATCAATGCCGTCAGAACGGCAAGTCAGTGACTATGTCTTCACTTATATCCTAGCTGAGAAGGGCCTGGGGATAGCTAGGACAGGAAACGAAAACAGAAGCTGTCCCAAAACAAGGCACAGAAACGTTCAGTGACAAGTCTGCGTTGGATGACCATTACTTAGGAAGATATTTAAACAGAAGGGAATGAGATGATGGAAGGGATGGAGTAGGGCAGGGATGTCCTGAGAGTAATAACACAGATCAGGCTGTGCAATGGTGTACTCAGTCACATCTACTCAGAGAAACTCAGAAAAGCGTTCATGAAGAGGTACTATTAAGCTGTCTTTTGGACTGACAAGATTGCTCAGAGAGTAAAGGAACTTGCCACCAAGTCTGACTTCCTCAGTTCAGTCTCTACCCCCTCAAGTTGTCCTCTGACCTCCACACAAGCACCTTGGTAAATATGTGCAAGCACACATACACACATGCGCACCACAAATTCTTTTACTAAAAAGAATGTCTGCTATATTACAGAGATGAGTATCCGCCAGGGCAGTTCAGCATCTTGGAGATCATCACATTCTTACAAATTCTGAGTCTGTCTTACAGAGCCCAGCATGGCCTCAGAACCAACATTCCCAAGCCCAGCCATGCTAGCATCCCCATCCTAACATGCTGCTGTAGCTGAGCATAGAGCACAAAGTAAGAGATAATTGCGACTTCTTGTTGATTTTAATCAGTTTTAACCCCAGACTTGCTTCTGTGTTTTACTTTATTTGCAAAACATTGAGAAAATTCTTAACTTACCAACGTGAGCAATTGTAAACAGTGTTATTACTCCTGTGTTTATTTTCTTCTATGGTGCTGGACCTCCAAACCCAGGGGCACAATTGTTTAAAATCTACTTAGAATCTTCTTCAGTGAAACACATGACAAACTTTAAAAGTAGACCAAAGGCCTGAGTAATAGGACATTTTATTTTAAATTTTAATTATATAAGTAGCATTACCCTCCTCAGAAATAAAAGAATCCACTGGAAAGGTATTCTTTAAATTGATCTGCAACATCTATAAAAATTTTATATAGAGATATATATAATATATATGTATATATATATATATATATTAAAGCAGATGTTTCAGAAACCATCTCTCAAGGCTTGAACACAGCAAAATAAGTGTCTTAGACTTTGAGTCACAAAGTTAAGTTTTGCCTCAATTGTTGACATGTATATTCAATGTAAACATGGCAGATGATAACTGCAACTCCCATTTCCAAACTGAACTTATTCTAAAAAGACACTAACAAGCTGATGAAATTCTGCTAAGCCTTGCTTTGGAAAAAAATAATTAGTGAAATAATAACAACACCTTAAGGCTGGTAATACATATGTATTACTAGGGAAAGGTTAGTTCTGAAACTCACCCCCAGGACATTTTTTAAAAAACTTAAAGGCGTCTGAAATTTGAAGATTTTGTTCAATTAAACTGACAATGTATAGGGTACACCAATCTCTATGTCTCTGTGTCTCTCTCTCTCTCTGTGTGTGTGTGTGAGAGAGAGAGAGACAAAGAGAGAGAGACAGACAAAGAGAGAGAGAGACAGACAGACAGACAGACAGACAGATAGACAGAGAGAGACAGAGGACAGCTCCTGTCTTCCACCTGAGGCAGAGTCTGTGTCCTTTCTGACAAAGTCTGAGATTACAGATGTGCACAACAGCATCCGGCTTTTTACATGGGTTCTGGAGATTTGAATTTTGGGTTGGGAGGCCTATACAGCAAGTACTTTTACTCACTGAATAAAAATGCTTATTTTGCCTTAACAGCAACTGTTTTTCTGTGCAACTTGCTGTGTCTTATTTAAACTTACACCTTAGCAACAAACTTCCACAGTGCTTTGTAGTAAATAAGTATTTCACATGGGCTTATTCTTCTCAGTTTAGATCACACACACACACACACACACACACACACACACACACACAATCTTATCTAGAATTTATTTTGTGCTTTCTTTCCACAGAGCTTCTGTAATGCACATGAAGAATAAATTTCTACTCTGAATAATATTCTAGTTCTCATGCTTGACATGTTTGCTCATGTTTGGTAGATAAATATTTTTAAATGTGTTATATGTAGTGCAGAATTAAAGAATTATCAAGGTATTATTTCAAATAAAGTTACTAGAGGATTGGGAAGATGACTTAGTAAGAAGGGCTTGCCTCTCAAGCACAAGGCCTGGAGTTCAGATCCCCAGAGTCCAAGTAAAATCCACGGGAGTGTGGGAGCTCACCTCTAACGCACATATGCAAGGCAGAGACAACGGTCCCTAGCAATCTGACTACCAGGCTGGCCAAGTCAGTGAGTTCAGGTTCAGTGAGAGTCCGTACCTACATATACAAGATGAAGGGTAACAAAGAAAACATGTGACTTAAATCTTACACCTCCACACGCATTTTACACACATATGTTCACACACATACGAACATTTGTAATCACATGCAAACCCCCCCCCAAAAGTTAATGGAATTTTTGATATACTTCCGTCAACAAATAAAACAATAAACAAAAGAACAAACAAACAGAAACCTTAGCTCCTTTGGAAAAATGTTTTCCAGTTGCTCTTTGGCCACAGGAATGTTCCTTATCCTCATTTACTTGACATGTAGGAAGCACCTAGTACACAGGGTTACACTGTGTATGTGTAAAACATACTAAAGGTATGTTTTAAAGACACTAAACATAGTCCTTGTCCTCAAGGAGTCTAGCCAGAGAGAAACATAACAAAGAGATCCACCCTCGTGTGTCCCCTGAGCCATGCTATGACGGAGATATGAATATTACATGGTGCTGTGTAGGCTCTTTCGGGTCACCATGAAAAGAGACACGCTCCGGTGACTTGGGTCAATGTGGTTCATTGTGAGGCCACAGGAGGAAGTAGGAAGAACAGGAAGCAGCATTAGCAGCTGCTTGGCAGGGCCTGGCGGAGCTGGGAATGTCATTGAGGATACAGAATATCTCCAGCACCTGTTCTTTTTTGACATGGCTTCGGTAACAGGCATCTGCCACTACTGATGTAACGCCCTGCCAGCACAGCCACACTCTGCAAGGTCCCCCCTGACTGTGATTTTTTTCCCCTTCGCCGGCCCTTCCCTGTCATGGCTCCACACACACCCTGAAACAGTGTGCAATATTTTGCCTGAGACTCCTAAAGGATCTCAAATTCAAAATGAGTGAAAGAGTCTTTGTTTGACTGTCTGCTTGGTGCCATGAAGACCCAGTGACGCACTAGGCGGAGCTCTACTGTCAGCCTGCCACATTGGCCACTCGGTAGACCACACCCTGGCTGCTGAGACAGTTGTGTCTGTTGTGCTTTGTAGCCTGTCAAGCAGTGGCCTGGTACAGATGTCCTTCGGGGCCTAGAGAACCATGCCCAGCAGTGGGGGAGAGGTGTGGCAGAGGCCACCGCTAGCCACTTCTGCCTTTGTTGTAGCTCAGCTCACAGTGTCACACTCAATCTTGACTTTGTGTCAACAGCCTTTCAGCTTTGCTATAAATAATGTCCCCATTATAAGTTTTGGAAAAGCACGTGTAAGGTTAATTTAAACAAGCCAATTTTAAACAGCCAGACAGAAAAATACTTGAATGTGATTTTTGTTTTTGGTTTTTCATGGGGTTTTGAGACAAGGTTTCAGGCTGTTGAATGAAATGAGCTGGCCTGGAACTCACTATGTAGCTCAGGCTGGTGGTGAACTCAGAGCGATCTTCCTGCCTCAGCTTTCTTACTATTGGAATTACAGGTGTGTGCCTCCATATCCAGTTGGATTATGAAATGTTTCCAACAAGACCTATTATACAAACTTCTACCAAAAACTATGACTTGGAAAATGTGACAAAAGAATACGTTCACCAGTATAATGTTAAATCAAATCAGAGTCTATGGACTGGGAGATGGCTCAGGGGATACGAGCACTTGCTGACAGTCCTGAGGAACTGAGTTCAAGCCCCTGAGTGCATGTGGGAGGAAGAACTGACTCCTGCAAGTTCACTGACCTCCACACGTGAACTGTGACACACACACACACACACTAAAACAAGTAAAACATTTCAGGATGCACACAAATTAAAATAGTTAGTACACTTCTTACATATGCTCACATACATAATCATACACTCAGAATTTGGCTGGGGAATTGATGAACTCACAAATCTGAGGACAAATAAACTGGAAAGAAAGGCTACCAGCAACTATGAGCTATGAGTTGGTATTCGAGTCTCGTGTCCTTTTTACAAATCCTTTGCATTTCCCTTTTTATTTATGCCTTAACCTTTCAAAGGGACAAAAAGAAGAAACAGTTTCTTAATTATAAGACACACAGAGCAGTATACATGACCATCCTTTGCTAGTAGGCAAAACCCATACATCACCTAAACAGAAAATACATTACTTTGGACCCTGCTTTATGTATGTAAAGGTTTCTTTTCTTTCTCATGAATATAATAACCAAGAAAACAGACAAACAATAATAACAAAACCACAACAGAGTAAGACGCTTGGCTTGTCTCATGCATCCTACCCTTTAGCAGGACATGTGAGTTCTTAAAATGCAATTTTATTTCATGAATTAAAAGTGGGGTCTTTAGACAACTATAACAGTGCATAAAACAACAGAAGAACCCAGCCAAGAAAGCAGTGTGAGGAGCTGAGAGTCATGCTAATTCTGTGTAGGTGAGTGATGGCGGGGATTTCAAACAGTGACCACACTGAGCCACAGATTAAGTAAAATTTACTGAATTTTCCAGGGCCCTCAGAGAGAAAAGCTGTCTTAATTTCATCCCTGAATGTTTGATTGAGAAATAAAGATCAAAGCACGCAGCAGATGGAGGACCAGATCATCATTGTCTCTGCACAAAGCAGGTAGTGAAGATTGGGGTTGAAGAGCCACACATTTGTAGCTTCTAATCCTGCAAGCAGAACCACTCTTCGACAATTCCTAAAAGTAGTGGGCTTCCTAATGGAGAGCAAGATTCTTGTTCTAGTAGGCAGACTCCCTTCCGGGAGAGACGAGAAAGGAGAACAGGGTAGAAACATATGCTGACCGCAGAAGGTTGAATGTGGAACTACCACAATACGTACACCCAGAAACTGGGAACGTGACCCTGTTTGATGAAAAGACCTTCACAGTCACAATTAAGTTATGGACATCTTGAGATGAGGTCATCCTGACTTAGTACAGGCCTCAAGTCAAATGGAAGTGTTCTTAAAAGACAAGGACCAAAGGCATGAGAAAAACACTTAGAGGAAGATGGTAGACTTTGTCTACAAGCCAAGGAACAGAAGGGATGTGGGGTAGCCACCCAAACCGGAGAAGAGAGGCCTGGGACAGTTTGCCTTTGAGTCTCCCAAAGGAACCAACCTTGCCCACATCTTGACTTCAGACTTCAGTCCCCAGTCACAGGAGAAGAACCTCTTTCCATGTTCTAAGCCACCTGCTCTGTGTGGGCATCCCTTCCAGTAGCCACAAGACAGAAAGACAGCCAGTTTCTTCTAGTTCAGTGGTCTAAGCTCAGGAGAACAGAGAAAGAGGTCAGGCCCTCACGGTGATTCCTTCACAGAGATGCAAAGAGTAGGAAAGACAAAGACTTGCCATAAAGGCATGGCAGAGCTGCTAACCCTCCCTTGAGCCCTTGCTATTTTGTTTAGAGTGGTTTCATAAAGATCACGATACAGATTGTGTACACAAAGGGGACTCTAGACCAAGGGGAAAGTGGGGGAGGGGTTCTCCAAAGTCATGCACTTCCTTTTTTTTCTTATTCAACATCTACCCATTCCACACATGTAGCCAGGGCTGCTGTAATTTACAACTAAGTTTTGAAGAGTCCTCTCATGGCTGGGAACCAAAATATGGGAATACTGTTTAACTAAAAATGTTATATCTAAAATGTATTAAGATATGCACACATTAGGGCCAATAGGATGTATATAAGTATACATAAGACCTCCTACCACAAGTAGACAAAAGTGGGGGAGTCACAGTCTGGATCTTTCAGTGGTCATTCATGCTACAGGGCAAGACAGTTTGCTTGTTTTAAAAGTTTTACTTTATTCATTATGTATTTAGTGTTCTGCATCTATGCCTGCAGGCCTGAAGAGGGTACCAGATCTCATTACAGATGGTTGCCAGCCACCATGTGGTTGCTGGGAATTGAGCCTCTCAAATGGCAGTCAATGCTCTTAACCTCTGAGCCATCTCTCCAGCCCAACCATATGCTTTTTAAAGCTGATTGTTAGTAGTCGCCACATTTTGCTTCCCCGTCTGTCAGTCAGGAGACAGTTGGCTTGCTTTTGCCTGCTGTCTCTGGTGAACAACACTGCTCTGAGTGCTAACATGGATACCTACCCACATGGCCGCCTTCACTTATTTTGAGTATATGGTGGTGTGGAATTGACAATACATATAATAATCCTGTTTAATTTGGCGACCCTTTATCAGTACCTGCACTGTTTCACTGCCCTATAGACAGCATTTTAAAGCATTCATCTGAAACTGGGATTGACATTTACCCAACATAATAAATTATATATATCTATTAATACCTTGACCACAGCTGCAAAGCCTGAAGTAAACAAAGCACTGTCTCCTCCAAACCCTGTCCATGAACTTCCAGGTTTAATACTGGGAACAGGCGCAAAATTTGTCCTGTATTTCTGGCTAAAATCTTTTATTTTTATTATTTATTTGTTTATTTGGCTCATAGAAAAAGACTAAAATTTGGTTAGCTGGTGTGATATTTTTCTGTCTGGATAGCCCCGGCTATCCTGGAACTCATTCTGTAGACCAGGCTGGCCTTTAACTCGTAGATCTGCCTGCCTCTGCCTCCTGAGTGCTGGGATCAAAGGTTTACACCGCTACACCCAACCCAAGACTAAAATTTTTTGTTTTTATTTTTTGGTTTTTTGAGACAGGGTTTCTCTGTCCTAGAACTAGCTCTGTAGACATGGCTGGTCTCTTAAAGGCAGGTGCTACTACCACTCAGCACAAATTCTTGTGAAAATTATCTCGAATTTCTTCTGGTTAGCATTATGTCCTATAACACCTCTACAACAGGCAACTTTAGAATATTCATTTTAAGACAATCACAAAATAAATGTATCCTTTTATTACCAACATTTGAACACTGTTAATTTTTTTCTAAAAATATTGTGGGTTTTTAAAAGACATATACAGGGTATTTAAGACATTATAGGCAAAATAATTGACAACCAGTACCACAAACACCCATACTCTTGTCCATGTTAATGAGCAAGCCCTATCCAATCAGCAGCAGCAACGTCAATTTCGCAGACCGCCACAGGGAGGGATTTCACAGTAACAGTGATACTGATAGAGGAAAGGCTTTTGAAGTGCAAGCAGTTAACAAGGAAAGAAAATGGGAAAACAGATACTCAAATTGTAACAGAATGATGCAACTTTCCAAGCAGCCTGCAGGCAGCCATCTTCAGTTTTGCCCAGAGGTCACTGTGTGCTGAGACAGGTCTCTCACTTTTTACAACCTGCCTCTGTGAATTAGGCTGCCATAGCTTCTTGTTGCCTTTTTACCGCCTTGTACTTATTGCACAGAATATGTAAGCTGTGAACTCAGCCCATAGTGTTCTCTCATATTTAAAGAAATGTGTTTCCTATTACACAGCTCATGTAGCAAACGTGGGGTGTCAAATAAGACATCTATTATTTTTGCTATTGCCATTGCTGTTTTTACTTAAAGCACTGTAAACTACGAACACACAGATAAATAAACTCAAATCTATCACACTGGGTAAGACTATTTGCCCCACTCAACTTTCCTAACCTGCTCTGCTCTGGGTGGGGAAATGCATGCAGAGGACCACTCTCTCCCCTACTGCTTCTTACCTATACAGTGAGTGATAAGAGGTCAGCTGTCAGTGCGCCCTACTCATCAATGCTCAGGGGTAAGGCAGGTCACTCTCGATGGGCTTCCCTCATCTCTGGAAGACAGGCATTTCATCTTTCTCTTCCAGACTTGGTCATCTGTAAGTAAGGCTTTAACTATCAGAGACATCTTATTAAGACCAAACCAATATGTAGAGAACAGCAGTGGAAAGCTCTGAATAAAACCAACCCAGGCTTTCAGCTCCTCAGTGTCTTCTCTTAGCTCTGCTGCTCAAAATTAAACTCCTTTTATTTTTTTTTAAATAAAAACTCTTCTTAAAATTTGTTTTTTTATTTTATTTTATGTGCACTGGTGTTTTGCCTGAGTGTATTATCTCTGTGAGAGTGGTAGATCCTCCCCTGGAACTGGAGTTACAGACAGTTGCGAGCTGCCATGTGGGTGCTGGGGATTGAACCCAGGTCCTCTGGAAGAGCAGTCAATGATGCTCTTAACCACTAAGCCGTCTCTCCAGCCCTAAACTCCTTTTACTAAGCCCCAATTCTGCTTTTTACAGTGGGATAGCTTTTCCTTCTCATTTTGATAGATAAGGTCTCATTATTACTCAGATACCTTGTTAGTATTTCTGGTACTGAAGGCAAAGGTACCCTGATTGATACTCACTAATTGCAAAAGCAGTCACCAGACTTCGCCCCTCCCTGAATCTACAATATGTGTAGTCAATTTTGCTTCTTGCCATTCCTTTAATGAGAAGCAGTTTATCCATCTCTTAGATCTACTCAATGTTTGTGACTTGCCTTGTGCAATAGATTGAGACAGAAGCAACACAGAAAAGTTCAGAATAAGGGCTTCCGAGTGGTATTATGTAATTCCTTTCTTGTTCATCTGGTTCTCCCAACATGTTAAGAGATGACCGGGCTAAACCACAGAAGACCCTCTGGAAACTAACCCAGTTTTCCCAATTGGCCTGCCAGTGGATGACAGTGAACCCAGACAAGATCATCCAAGTTTCTGCAGGCCAGAACCCCCATGTTTGCATGTCTTCATAATCCTAACATGGCCTTCTATTCTCGGGCGGTGTTGAAGAGTGATTGGATTCTCTACGGTCAAGTCAGCAAGTGAAGAACCAGGCAACTTAGAAACTTTCTAATAGGGCCTACCATCCTACAGTGAAATCAATCACAAAATTGCAACAGAAAGTTAACGAACATCTAGTTCAGCTCTCCTCTGTGACTTTAATTCTCTTCATTATTTATTTGTGGGTCACTCTCAAGTGCAAGTAAGACCCCGGCATTGAGGAACTCAGGAAAAATAATGGATGCCCCTGCCTTCAAGGGTACGACTATCCAATGAAGGACCCGACTTAAATGTCACACTCTGTAGAGTCACTGGGAAGGATAATAGCTCCAAGAGCAAAAACCAAGGAGAGAGAACATGGGGAATGGTTCTTGGAGGATGAATATGAATTTAACTCTTGATTGCCAAATGGGAAGAAGAAGTCCCACATGGAGAAATACCGTGAACTTACCATGCCTGTGACTTGTCTCATAGTTGTGACCAAACACCTGACAAGAAGCAGTGTGAAGGACGGGAGGTTCGTTCTGGCTCCTGGGTCAGGAGGGAGGGCAGCAGATGACTGCATAGCCTCGGCAGTCAGATGATGTACAGCTGTGAGCCAACGCTTACTCCCAATGAGCAGGCCTTGCTGCTTAGAAGCATGGAGGAAAGTTGCTTATGGGCTTGCTTTCCATGCCTTATTCAGCTTGCTTTCTTAGACAACCAGAGGCCACCTTTTCACAGTGGGCTAAACCTTCCCATGTCAATAATCAATCAAGAAGATGCCTTTACAGAAAAGTCCACAGGACCAGCAATTCCTCAGTTAAGGTGACTCTACTTGGTGTCAAGGTGATATAAGCACACAGGACTCTACGACCTTGCCTGGAAAGCAGATCTGTGGCTTGTCTCTCTGTCTTTTCTAATGTTATCTCCCTGAGGTGTCATCTCACAGACCTTCCACCCCGCCCCCCATCCCTACTGCCCTCCCGTGCTTTATTTTCGTCGTCTTGTACTTGGATCACACCTGAATCACAGTATGCATTCACTGTGCTGGATAATTTTACATCAACTTGACATAGGCTAGAGTCTGAAAGGAGGAAACTACAATTGAGAAAATGCCTCCCTACGACCCGGCTGTCGGCAAGCTTATAGAGCATTTTCTTAATTAGTGATTGATGGGAGGGGACCCAACCCACTATGGGGTGCTATCCTTAGGCTGGTGGTCCTGGCTTCTATAAGAAAGCAGGCTGAGCAAGCCAGTAAGCAGCACCCCTCCATCAGCTCCTCCCTTCAGGTTCCTGCCCTGTTTGAGTTTCTTTCCTGACTTCCTCTGATGATGAACAGTGCCGTGGAAGTGTAAACCGAATAAAACCCCTTGCTCCTCAAGTTCTTTTGGCCATGGTGTTTCAGCACAGCAATAGTAATACTGGCCAAGACACTCACTCATGTCTTCTTCTTCCTTCCTACAGCTGTTGAAGCAAATTACCACAAACATGGGGGTTTGAATAGATTTATGGCCTTACAGTTCTAGAGATTGACTGTCTGAAAGGGCTCTCGCTGAGATACAAATCAAGATTTCAGGCAGTTTGTTTTCCAGAGGTTTAAGGATACAATTCACTCCCTTGACTTTACATTATGTGAAGAATTTTGTGGGCCTTGAATAGGGTCCCCCTTCCATCTTTAGAGTCGGCGATAGCAGATCAAATCTACACACAGCCTCATTCAGAAGCTTGTCCCCTTCTCTTCCACCATTTAAGGATCCGATGACATTAGACCTACCAGGACTTATAATTTAATGTAGTCACCGGTTTCTAGGGTTAGAATATGGACCCTGGAGTTGGGCAATTCTTAGCCACCTCCCTCACATGCTCATGCACGTGTACACATAGAGAGAGAGAGAGGGAAGGAGAGAGAGAAAGAGAGAGCCCACATACACAAATATAAACTTCATCAGAGTCCCATCTAGGAATTTCTCACTGCTTCCTCCTCCAGCACACAGCAATATGCAGCACTGCATATATGTCTATGATGTGAATTCTTTAGTGGAGCATAGTGACCAAAAGACTTCAGTGACTTCTCCCAATTAGTTGTTGTGCTCATGAACGAAGTGTCGTCATCATCCTCCCCTCACATTGGAGGAAATGGAGGCACCGAGAAGTGAGATGACTCACAGCAGGCCACCTGAGTAGGTTGAGGCCACAGTAGGTCACCCTTCGAGTACTGAACCGAGGGCTTAGACTAGGCAGGCAAACGCCTGTATTCCTCACTACTGTGCTCAGTCCCTCTGGAGGGAGTCACGGAAAAGGAAAGGCAGGCCCTAAGAGAATCCACCCCAATGAATTCTGGGTAAACGTTAAGTGTGGCCCTCATACAAAGCCATCCTGGCAGTAGGTGAAGACAAATTCACTGAAAATGCTTACATGTCTGTCTGCTTGCCCGGTCTGGTCTTAGCTGTCCACAGGTTCCTGTCATGACTGCT
This sequence comes from Phyllotis vaccarum, assembly GCA_033318265.1. Lineage (NCBI taxonomy): Eukaryota > Metazoa > Chordata > Mammalia > Rodentia > Cricetidae > Phyllotis > Phyllotis vaccarum. Next base: position 107,620,908 of record JARWLC010000001.1, on the reverse strand, counting down.
AACGGCAACCTCCTTTGTTTTCCCTGAGGTGGTCTTAGAATCTCTCTGCTTTCCTCCTAGGGGGTGGGAGTGAGCTTTGAAGAAACTCAGGCGCCAACATCACCAATAGAGGCAAAATCAGAATGGCCATAGCAGCCGACTTTGGTGGCCGTTCTCCTGGCTCTCACTTATCCTGGTCTTTCTCAAACTCCAAAGCTCTCTCCTCCACAGGCAGCATCCCTTGCCCCAAAAACTCTGCACCCAGAATACCCCTGAGAAAGAGAAATAATAGAGACACTTTCATCCATTCTCTTTATGCCTGCTCCAAATTTCTCCTCCCTAGCCAGGAGAGTGGGTGGGTGAGGCATTGTTCTAGGGGTACCCCATTGTGAGTCTGATGAATACCAGAGCCCCTCCCTCAGGAGGCTGGGGAGGAAAATGAAGAGTGGGTGGCCAGGAAAGTACTTTTCTTTTTCTAGAAAATAATCCAGAAAATGGATAATTCCCACAAACATAATCAAGTTAGCAACCCATGTGTAATTTAGTAAGATGCTCACTAGTCAAATAATGACTTTAATTGCATGTGGGACTGTTAAAGGAAAATGTGTTCAGTCATTTTAATAAGGTTATTCTTTACAGACAATTTTTGCAAAGAACAGAGAGACCAACAAGAGTAAAATCAATCTGCAGACCCTAGTCTGAGTCAAAGCAATTGTCCAGGGATAAGATGGTTATAAAAACAGTGTCCATCTGATGCTCAATACTGAGTACCAGCTGTGTACCTGGTACTGTCCTAGACACTGGGAATACAGCAAGAAAAACTTCCTACTCTTGGAAAGCTCATGATCTACTGAGAAGGAAGTAAATATCAAACAACCAAACCCCGTATTTTCAGATAAGTGGTATTAAAGCAAAATATAGTTCATATGATAGGAATATAGGGGAAAATATGACATGTAGCCTCAAAGATAACACCAATGATACCTGGGTCACAGTCGTGTGTGTGTGTGTGTGTGTGTGTGTGTGTGTGTGTGTGTGTGTGTGTGTGTGTGTGTGGTGTGGTGTGTGTCCTGTGTCTTAATGTGGTTCTCTCTCCATGTGGAATAGGCTGAGTGATGTAAGCATAGAGCATTGTGGAAATGGTGGGACATGCCTTCCAAGGTCATGAAAGACATGGAGCTGTTACTGTGTCTTGGATTACTCACTCTAGGAGAAGCCGGCTGACATGCTTTGAGGATCTTCCAGAGGTCTTATGAACAATCCCACAATGAAAGGGCGATGAATAAACCTTCCTGTCCAAAGCAAAGGTGACCTGCCATATTGAAAGTGTCCTATGAACTCCAGTCAAGGCTTGAGATGACTGCAGTCCCAGTAAACTTACAAAAAACTCCACACTGGAGTCACCCAGTCAAGACATTCCTGACACACAGACACTGTGAGACTTATTTATGTCTGCTGGAGTTCAAACCCTTGCCTTGTATTATGTCAGGTACATACTCTATGCTGAACTACAGGCAACATACACTGTACATTTATTGCTATTTTCAGCTACTGAGGTTTGTTACAGAGAAATGGCTTACTGATACAGAGAACTTCCAACAGTATAAGAGGTGGTGTCAGTGAGCTTGGACTATTTTAATATTTTTAAAGAAAAGTATACAAAGTCAGGCATAGACACGGCCAGATGAGAAGAACTTGTCTCCTTAGCTAAATTGCTGTTTGGGCCTCAAAAGCTGTTTTAATATGTTGACACTAAGTCAGGCATAGACACATCTGTAATTATAGCACTTAGGGAGTGGAGTCTGGAAGATCAGGAATTTGAGGTCATCTTCAGCTATATAGCAAGCTCAAGGCCAATCTGGGGCATAGGAGATCCTGTCTCAAATAAAAATTAAATGATTTAAAAGCAAGAAAAATGTTTAGTACAAGGTCAAGCTTTTGGTTCTCATCCAGAAAACCCAGGCCACAGTTCTTTTTATTATTTGTAGCGAGGTTAATCCCCAACCAAGGGCCGTGTAGTACAGGCAAGAATACTGGAGAAGTCCAGACATTCGTCCATATCATCACAAAGCAAGTGTCAGTCAAATGAAGTCTTGCAGCCATCTAGCTTCTATTCTAAGCTGAACTTCCCTCCTCGCATAGAAGGCTGCTGAAGCATGGATACAATGAGTCTGCTCAGAGGGCAGAGGGGGCATGGGTGGATGTGGTAAAGAAGCCGCAAGTTCCTTGACTGGTCCCCAAGCACTGCTTCAGCTAGACCACGGTCAGATGAGAAGAACTTGTCTCCTTAGCTAAATTGCTGTTTGGGCCTCAAAAGCTGTTTTAATATGTTGACACTAATGATCTGAAAGGCCTCAGGCAGGAGGAAGAAGCAAATGCAGAGTGTCATGGCAACAGTATAGTTCGTGTGCACTGCCATCGTCTATTGACATATATGATCATTTTTGTTGGTTGGGGCTGCCACGTCCACATCTCCCTCAGTGTTCTGTCCTCCCTTCTATCGACAGATCCTCTGCGAAGTGGAAAATGTCCCCTGAACCTTGTACTTGTATTCCTCCATCTCTTTATCTTCCATGAGTCCGTTATCAGCCTTATAGAGAAATAGTCAACAGGCAAAGAAGTAACCAGATAGGAAACTAAAAGCCATAGAGCTTCTTTGGCAGTAATGTATGTTGGCGGGGGTGCTATTTGTTTGGCTCAGACATAGGGTTCTTGCTATGTAGCCCAGGCTGTCCTCAAAGGCATGTCCTGCTTCAGCTTCGGGGTGATGGGATTAGAAATATGAGTCACCATGCCCAGCAAATGAAGAATCTTTGGATCAGACAAGTCACTTGTTTTAAACCACTAGGTTGATTTCCATCACCTATGACAAACCCCAAGTTGTTTAAAGAGTCAAACCGCTCCTCAGGTTCTCCCTGAATTTGGCTCTGCATTTGCCAGCTAGGTACCCTTGAGCAATTCACCATATCTCTGTTTACCGTGTTTCCTTCTGATGCAAACGGATAATGTGAGAATTTAACTTTAGGTCAGCATATATCATATAGTAAGTAGCCAATAATGTCATCTCTCCCTGTTATCACTATAAACACACCCCTTCACATTTACACACAACTCTGTTTCACAGCTCCTAAAGGAACATCACATATGTAGCATGTCTTAGTCACCTTCATATTTTTCTTATTTGATTCCACTGTACCTAAAGAGCCTTCTCACGCCCAAGAGTCTGACTCACACGCAGTCCTATTGGACTCAAGCAAATCTTTGGAAGCATCCCATGGCATGCTGTCATCTTGGGAGGCTGGCTTGGGTACCCTTCTTCTGTGGTCCTGCAGCATCCTGTATTTACCTCTCTTGTTACTGTCTAAGAAGATGCTTGCCTGTTTCACTCTCTGAGGCTGTGTAACAGCACAAGATTTGTGGATTAAAAGAAGCTCCTTTATCTGTTCCCAATTTGATGGGTCTAGAATGTTGACAAGGCTTGTCTTGTCTTGACATTTATGCTCTGGGTGGCATCAAAGGAGGTCACTTGCACTTTGCTGACAGCTGAGGTGAAGACAAGATCTGCAAACAGCCTGTTTGCTTTGTATGTGGCTTTCATGTTTTTCTTACAGACTCACTTCATGTGTCTATCTTAGGCTACCTCACAGCATGGTCGCCTCCTTACAAGTCATGCTTTTTCCAAGGCGACAATGCTTCTACAAGAGACATTTTAAGAAGATGAGGGGGAGAGACATTATATAACATAGCGCACACACACACACACACACACACACACACACACACACACACACACACACTTTTGTCAGAACTAATGACAAGACCCAGATTCAGGGGAAGAAGTAGAAAGCATTGGTGGCCACCTTGAAGTCAACTCACAGGTCTCTGTCCCAACAAAGCTCTGAGTTTCCTGACAGCAAGGGAAGAATTCTGTCATCTAGGTCAGTGGTTCCCAACCTTCTTGATGCTTCGACCCTTTGATACAGCTCCTCATGTTGTGGTGACTCTCACCCATAAAATTATTTTCATCACGACTTCATAACTAATGTTGCTACTGTTATGAATTGTAATGTAAATATCTATGTTTTCCGATGGTCTTAGGCAAACCCTATGAAAGATTCTTCTGATTCCCTCAACCTGCCATGACTCACAGGTTGAGAAGCAGTGCTCTAGATAATCTTAGCACCTAATTGGGAATAGGGCCTGGTATCTGTTGACAGGAGCTCCCACACAAGCAAAGGAACATTCTAGAGGAGAATGAGTGGTCCTAACAAGACCCCAAGGCAGCTCCTTTGGGAGCTGTCAAGTCTTTCACAGCCTTTGCTTCTTGTCAGAATCATTTTCAGTTTGCTCTTGGCAAAGTGTAGGCAATACCAAAGTAATCAACGAGACTCAGTCTCTAACGGGCTCGAACACTGATAAAGGGCAGATGTGACGGCCGCCAGCACAGTCAGAGTGTCCTTCTTGAAGGACAGATAAGCCTAAAATGGATCTGCAAGATGATTGAATGGAAGCCCAGCCTCTCTTTCCCCAGATTCCCACCCCTTGAAGCCCACCAAACAGTGGCCCAAGCTCTCTGGTTCCAGACTCCAGTTCCTGAGGAAGCCCGCCAAAAGTCAGCTTTTTCCAGGGACTGCTCAAGAGCACATCTACAGGTTACTTAAGGACCCCGTAGCCACATCTGTCATGTGATTCTCCCTCTGCCTTTCCAAGAGTCAACCAAGATTGCTTTGCTCTGTACCCATTAAACCTGGGTTTTTTTCTAATTTGGTCCAGTTTGGTCCAAAGAGGCTTATCTTTTCACAAATGTTCCCAAACCTTGTGTTGTGGACACTGGAGGATCCCCTTCAAGAGGACTCCTGGATGTCCTTTGGAAAATATACTCCACCAGCTTCATACCAATGGCAATCAAAGCTAGAGGCTAGCTACACCATGAGGCTTGCTCTAGAATTTCCTAGCAAAGACCCTGTTGGTTTTGTCCGTGGCTCACGGCAGTAGCCCAGATTACTATAAGGATTCCAGCTTCCCAAGTCCAGGTGCCAAGATTGAGTGATCAGAGGCATGAACATGGCTTGACATGGACTCCCAGCAACTGTGTGCCAAGAAGCTATTTCTTTAGGCAGTACTGGTGCACATGCTCTACTCTTAACGGGAAAGACAATACAACTGAGAAGGATCTGAGTCCCTGATTTGCTTCTTGTTCATTTTAGTGTCCTTAGTCATGGTCTCACATGTGTTCTCCTAACCTTTGACCTCCAACAGCAGGGCACACAGGGGACACGCCACAGACAAAGCCCACCCATCACCCAATGGAAATAGAGAAGCTTTTCTCCCCCTCTATAACTGGGAGCAACTTGGCAGAAGCTAGTTAGGGTAAGAGAATCACTTATACAAGGCCAGAATGTTCCAGATGCATGAAAAAATGACCCATGTAGCAACTCTCTGGAGTCCTGAGTGGAAGATCTTGCCCAAGTCACCATGCTGTATTCTTATGAGGCAACCAAGGGTGTAAAGGGGAAATAGAGAGCAGGGGAGAGCACAAACCCTTGCCCTCACACTGCAAGGCAGGCAGAATCCCAGCAGCTGTGACATGCAGGAGGGCGGAAGGTTGGAGGATCTGTATTCTCCAGACTACTATGTTCCTTTCTGCCATTGTGCACTTCCGCATCAAGACTAAGTCTTAAAGTAAGAACTCCAAGCCAGACATCCACATTTCCATGCAGCAGTATCTAGTGAGCATCTTCCACACACCTGGCACCAATACAGACAATGGAGATAGCAAAGACATAAGGTATGTCAGACTGGAATTTTCCAGAGAACAAAAAGGCATTTTAGAGCAAAACATAATAAGAAATATAAAGAGAATAAATTAGACAGGTGGGAAGTGTAATAGAACATAGCTTGATCAGGTAGAAAAGACCTCTCTGAGAAGGTGACATTTGGATAGATTCAAGATGGCAGCAGCCACCAGCAACCTCAAGACCTTAGAGCAGCTCTGAGGCACCAGAGAGATCCATGGAGTGGGTCTTCTTGGGAAGATGCAGTGAGAGAGGCTAAGCCTACAAAGCACACAGTACACAGTATAAAGGCAGGTTTTATCAGAAGGTACTTTTAAAAAGTAGCTTCATTTCATAACATTGGAAAAAACAATGGCAGAATGGAGCAATGTGTACAGAAGAGAGAATTCAAACTAGAAACACAGCAAATGGAGACAGGTATGGGAGTGTGGCTACTGTGGACAAAGGAGCATGCTGCTGCTAAGTAGAACTGGTCCTTGGGCCCAGCTAGGCTGGGCCACTACCGGCCTGCCTTACCCTGCTGTGCTGATCCTGCTGCTCTACCTGCAGGCTCAACCCATGGCTTGGAGACACTGCTGCAGCTCCTGATGTTTGATTGTTTGAGGGAAGAGAACATGGGCTGTGGTGCTACCTGCAGGCTTCAAACACAGTGGTTGTACCGTGGGTACTGGCAGAGTGGCAGACGCTGAGGGTAGGGTGGTACAAAGCATCCTGAGCTTGCACAGTGCCTCCTCAGACATGCTGCCCAACCACAGGATCACCCTAACTCTGAGGAACAAAATATCAGAGATGAAGAATGGTTCATTTTCTGGATTAAGTCTTCTCAAAAGACTTCCATGGTCCATGATGCCACCAGAGGAGGCCATGTTGGTGCCTGTGATCCATTATGCCTCACATCTGTGTTGCCACCAGAGCCCATGTTGATGTCCATAATCCGTGCTGCCTACTGACTTCTGTGGTCCATGCTGTCACACTGGAGGGCATGTTGATGTCTGAAATCAGAGCTGCTGCCGGAAACCATGTTGATGTCCATGATCGGTGCCGCACCTGGCTGCTATGGGCAAGAAAGCTTCTTTTGCAGTGTATTGATAACTGCAGACTCATAACTTTGATTGAGAGACATTAAAGACTTCTGTGACAACCCCCTCCCCTGAATATAAAGAAGCAATCCAGAAAGGAAGCTACTGAAGAAAGCCCTTAAAAACTGTGATAAAGACGCTGATGTGTAGCTCTTCACAGCTGATGACTTCTGGAGGCAGGGTGGGAAAAGACTCCGATTTCTTTAAGGGGCTGGCCACTGAGTTTGACCATGCTCCAATGAGTACACAGGCAACACAAATTGGACTTTGTGTTTGGGGTTTTTTTCCCCTTTGTTGGGAGTAGGAGGTTTGAAGAGTAGACCTCGAGGAATGGGAACCGTGATGGGTTCCATTGTTTGAAATTCCCAAATAATTAATAAAAAATTATGCTAGAAAAAAAGTGACATTTATACTGAGTCTTTGCCATGACCTTGAGAGAACTAGGAGAGGAAAGCTCCAGAAAAGGCAGAGGATGAAAAGGTACACAGGGCAGAAAGCTCTGCAGGGGCCAGCAATATGGCTCAGCTGCTAAGGAAGCTTGCCGCCAAGCCTGATGACTCAAGTCAAACCTTTTATGGCACACACTGTAAATGGAGAGAGCCAACTCCCTCACACTGTGCTATGACCACCACCAGAGGCACCAAGGCACACATGCGCACCCCCTCTCGACATACATAAGTAAATAATGTGGTCTTTAAAGTGAAATACAAAAGGAATAAAACGCTGTGCACTTTGAAGACTCACAAAGATTCTGTTTTTGCTTTGTGTTTATTTTGGTTTTTTGAAATAGAGTTTCTCTGTATAGCCCTGGCTGTACTGGAACTTGCTCTGAAGACCAGGGTGGCCTTAAACTCAGAGATCTGCCTGCCTCTGTGTGGGAGATTATGTTGCTTCATTGTAAATACTTGTCCCACCCACTGGTTTAATAAAAATCGCTGATTGGCCAAAGGCAGGCAGAAAGTATGGGCGGGGCTACCAGACTAAGAAAACTCTTGAGAACAGGAAGCACAGAGCAGAATGGCAGAGAGAAGCCAGAAGAAGCAGAGGACAACCATGCTGCTCTAAAGAAAGGTACTGAGCTGCATGGCTGAACAGGAAGAATCATGGATTAGATGAAGGGTAGAGAGCTAGCAAGTTATATGCCTGGGCCTGAGGCTGATCAGCCTAAAACTTGTATGCATCTGCGAGTCTGCGGGTCTGTGGGTCTGTGGATCCTAAACCTTGAGGTTAGGCCCAAAAGTCCGGGCCAGAAACCTCATATTACACCTCTGCCTCCAGTGTGTTGTACAAAATTTCTGGCCAGGCTTTGCCCCAAAGTTCAGATGAATCTCTCCTGCCTGAGGCCTAGCTTAGCCCAAGGTGCAGACCTGCCCACAGCCCCACTGCTGTTTAGCCTCAATTCCTCAGCTGCTTATATTAATTCAAACTGTTTGGCCTATGGCTCAGTCTTATTGCTAGCCAGCTCTCGAGTCTTAACCCATTTCTATTCACCTGTCTTGCCATGTGACTCATAGCTTACCTGTACTTCATTACATATTGCCTCTTGGGCTTCTGGATCTTGTCTCCTATGACTTCACCCTCCTTCCCCTGTATCTACACTTAGATTTGCTTCTCTGCCATAAGCCAAAACAACTTCTTTATTATCCAATGGTATTCACAGCATACACAAAGACGTCCCACATCACCAGTGCTGGAATCCAACACGTGCTCCACCACTGCTTGGCTCAATGAAGAACAAAAGGGAGTCAAAGTAAATACAGATTCTTTTTGACTTGCAATGGGTTACATCACAATAAACCCACATAAGTTAAAAACATCCTAAGCCAAAGAAATACTAAAAATACTTAACTCACCAAACAGCAATATTGCATCCTGGAGAGTGCTGGGGGCTTCCCCTCAGGGCCATACAGGTGACTATGAACTGTGGTTCATGGACCTAGATCAATATCAGCAGACATTGTGTTAGTTAACAAAATGCCTGAGATAACCCAGGCAAAAATAAGAAAGACGTGTTTTGATTCATGGTTTCCCAAGTTTCGATCACAGCCTTTTGACTCTGAGCCTGAAGTGAAGCAGACTATCATAAATCCACTTTACTTGTCATAACCATTATGAACGTATAAAGACACTAAGAACTTACTATACACTCGGGATTATGCTTCAGCACCACTGTAAATAAATATTAAAACCATTATGAAAGAAGAGAAACAAGTCCCCAGAGATTAAATTGTATGTATACAATGTAAATAACAGTTAATGATGGCATTGAAACCCAAGTGTATTAGTTATCTATCGCTGAGTAACAAATGACTCCAACCTCAACAGCTCAAAGAGCAAGCAGATATTGTTAAAATGCAGCTGTTAGAAGACAGGGATCCAGGGAACTAACACTAAGAAATGAATACCAGGATGTGGGCTTGTTGGAGACCATCTTGGGGGAGGGCTACTCTCCAAGTCCATCTTACTTTGAAACACATGATCTGTCCCTTTAATAAATAATAAATGAATAATGATTGCTACACACTGTCCTAGACTATGTGTGCTACCAGTAAATTAAGCATAAATTTTATGCTCTTGGATTTTATAATCTAGTAAACAAGTGGGCTGGCTGGTCTTATGTTAACTTGACACAATCTGGAGGTCTCTGAAAGCCAGAAAACTCAACTGAGAAAATGTCACTATAAGATCTAGTTGTAGGGTATTTTCTTAATTGGTAATTGATGTTGGAGAGTCCAGTCCATTGTAGTTGGTACCATCACTAGTCCTGGGTTCCATAAAAAAGCAGACTGAGCAAGCCATCATGAGCAAGCCAGTAAGCAGCATGCCTCCATGGCCGCTGCATCAGCTCCTGTCTCCAGGCTCCTGCCCACTTTGAATTCCTGTTCTTACTTCTTCCAATGATGAATAGTGTTGTGGAAGCTTAAGCAGACTAAATCCTTTCCTCCTGAGCATGCATATTTGGTCACAATGTTTCACCACAGCAATAGAAACCCTAAGACAACAAGTAAACAAAGAAGTTAATGTAGGGTTATAACTTGTGATAAATATTATGAGCTCAGTAAATAGAGGACAGGAAGAAATGGAGTAGTGTTGTAGATAAAGACCAACTCACCGAAAGAGAAAAGCCTAGAAGGAAATTTCATGTCTCACCTTGTGCTGTTTTTCTAATGCAGGTCTCTCTCATTAGCCTAGCTGACTTCCAACTCCCAATGTGTCTTCTTAGCCCATCTTCCTGCCTTTGCTCCCTGAGTCCCAGGATTGCAGACATGACCAATCCACATGGTTTCAAGGTCTAACCCTAAGTAGTAGTCTCTGAACTTTTTGGTCTAGTCAATAAAAAGGTTTTGAAAGTCATAGGTAAAACACAAGTGTTTTGAGATCATCAGACAAGTTAGCGCTTTGCATGTTGGGTGTGAATCCAATGTTCTACCTTGTTCTTATCTGTTATGTGAGTGTAGAGGGATTATTTGACTTCCCTCAGCCTCATTGGTGCTAAGACTGGTACAGAGAAAGGGAACTGGGATGATCACCAAAGTCTGGACTTTAGATGAGAAAGATACAAAGGACCTCTGAACGTGAACAGCTATGAAACTTACAAAGGTTCCTGAGCAGAGGGAACCAGAGCTCAGAGACAGTCTGCAAAAGGGTTAGTAGAGTGGCGGTCGACTAATATGTTAACATTGAGGAGGATTCAATGTTAACAGATTAGGACACTTCCAGTTGTCTCTGACCAGAGATTATGGTCACATGGCTCCAGCAATGAGGAATTGAGGTGCACCAGACAAGCCATCAAGTAACTTCTTTGTGTACACACAGAGACACACACATACCACACACACACAGACACACACACGCACACGTACACACATATAAGGAAGAAGGTTTTCAATCTGGACTACCAGGGCATCCTGTATATCCATCATCCATGCAGATGGTATGAATTTCTAGCAAACAAGATTTTATTCATTTTTGAACAAAGCAGCAAGCATATTGGAATAGCATAAAAGCTCAGTAGACAGAAGACTAACCAATGTTGTTCTGCTTGCAGAAGTCAGGGCTTCTGGGATGCACACCTATCAAACCAGTACCCAACTTTTTCCCACAGTTCCCTCTGGCCTGACTGCTAGGATTTTGTGTGTATTTTGGTACGGTTTGGATTTACCCAGTTATCTGGCAGCAGATTTCTATGGACGCAGTTGGGGACACTGCAGAAGGCAGCAGCGGATAGCAGGAGACGCTTAAAGCTGTTTCTATGTAGAAAAGAGCTTTATTGTCGATGGGAGTGGTTATGATGAACAGAAAGGTTATGATAACAGAGGTTATGATAGCAAAGATGATAATAATAAGCAGAGGAGGGCGAGGGAAGGAAAGGGGGGTAGGAGCCTTCCCAAGAAAAGACAAAGGCAGAGCGGGATTCAGAAGCGGGAATCCTGCACTCAGTGAGGCTTGACGGCAGAGCTCAGAGGAGGGCGTGGCTTTAGAGGCTAACACTGACCTGCCCTTTCAGCCTCCAAATTCCGCGGAGCCCTGCAGGAAGAAGCCCCAGCCTTTGGCCCCTCCGTGGCTTCTTCTCACCCAGAATAGCATAGGAGTTCATTATGTTAGCTCGGATGCTGCTGCTCTTGGTTTTTGGTTTTTGGTTTTTTTTCTCCAGATCTGGGTGAAACTGGATTGCTGACAGTGACCATGAGAAAATGACACCACCCTAGACCAATATGTAGGGGTCAGTCTCCACCCCCCTCCCTGCTCAAACTGCTCAGGGGTAAGATGCTGACTCACCTTTGTTTCTTTCCTGCCTAGAATTCCACTCAGCAGGAAATCTTGCCAGCTCCCTTTCCCCAATACTTCAAATCTGGAAAACCTGTAGACCAAGCTGCCATCACCTCTTGCGTAGATCACTGTATCCTGTTTCTCTGGTCACATCTTTGCCCTCTTGGATTTATTTTTAAAGCAGCAGCCAAAATGTTTGTCTCACTTCTAAAAACATTCTAGAGGCTTCCCGTTTCACCCACAAGAAAATTCAGTCTTTGCAGGGATCCACAAGGTCCCCAGGTCTGCAGCAACGGGTCCCCATCAACTGTACTTACCACTGTCCCCACCTCCCACCCCCACCCCTTGTCTAGAGCAAACCTGAGTTGGAAGCAGGGCAGGCTCCCTCACTAGGCTCCAGCCCCATTTCCTGACAGATGCTACCTTCTACTTCCTAGATTTCTCCTACGTTTCTTTTAAGTATGTATCAGCTACCAATAAATTACATCACTTGCTTGTTTTTGTTGCCTGTTTCCCTCCAATACAAATTATACATTCTGAGAGAAGGAAAGCCTATACACTTTGTCCTGTTCTGTATCTTAAGCACTCAGTACGGTGCCTGGAGTGGGACAAATACCCATCAAGCACTAGAGTCACCTCATTTGCCAACCCAGAGGATATAGGACTTTGGAGGGTTAAGAAATACAGATCAAAAATGATGGGGGGGGGGGCAGACTTAGTGAACAAAATGTTTGCTGTGCAAGCAGGAAAGCTGAAGTTCACCTCCTCAGAACCGCATGGGCATGGGTCTGCCTGTAATCTTAGCACTTGAAAAGAGGAGAAAAGATCTCAAGCTAGCTAGACCAGCTGTACAAGTGAGCTCTGGGTTCAAGTGAGAAACCCTTCCTCAGTGAATACGGAGGAGAACACACACACACACACACACACACACACACACACACACACACACACACACACACACGGCAGTGATTAAGAACTAGCTCTAACCTGTAGGAGTGTGGCACAGAGTAGGTGCTTGTGGGAGGCATGTAAATAGTTCTAAATATTTCGGGAATGCAATCAGTGAGACCAAATAACTGACTTTACCACTTTTGCCTGAACTTGCTATGGTACCTTATTTTCCAAATTTAATATGGATTTATTTGCTAGAGCAAATTCATATGTGAACATCCAAACCCACATACATTTCCTGCTCTCTTCTAAGTGGGAGGATTTCCTCTTGTGGCCAGGTCTGGTCTTACATACATGGAGTTCCACCTACCCCTCTCCCACCCACACCCTCTCAGGAGTCCCCCCTCCCAACACTCCCCACCTCCACCCCCCCCACCCCCCCACCCCCCCCACCCCCGTTCAGGAGAACATAAACTTATACAATTTACAATTCATTGACCTCTGAAAAAGCGAGTCACGCCCCCAAAAGGGAGCTGCACACAAAAGCTTTCCCAAGCGGGATCTTTTGTTGACACTGGTCTCTGGTTACACCCCAGGCATGAAAAGGGAGGAAATTCTTCAAAGGCAGGGCTCCCCTACTTTTGTCTGTCTCTAGCAGACCCTCTTCCTCCCACTCTCTCCTCCCTGGAGGGAGACACTGTCAGTTCAAAAGTGTCTACAGAGGGAGGCATTTTCAGGTTACACCCTATATATAGCTAAAATACTTATAGGGCCTGTCTCATGTTACTTGGCAAGGGTTTAAAGCCTTAAACAATTCCTGTCACGTGTGCTGTGTTATGAGTCCCCTTCCTGTCCAAAACCCTTCGCTGGCCCAGACCATGGGAATCACCTTTCTTCTTCCGGCCACTCCTAGCTCAGTCTTCATAACAGTCTTTCCCCCAGGGTCCACGTCTGCCTAGGGTTGCAGAACTACAGTTCTTGATCTCACTAGTGAGGCTGCTCATTCACATTCTGCCTGGCCTGGGAGGCTCCCGTTTTCTTGGGTCAGAGTCAAGGAACAAATATGATTTGGGGGGGGGGGGGGGAGGGTACACCTCTGCCACCGCACAGCAGTTCTGCTTATCTGAGCCTTACCTCCTCTCATACACGGCTTTTGGGTCCTCGGAATTGGAATTACAAGCAGTTCTTAGTTCCTGTGTGGGTGCTGAAAACTGAATCTTGGTCTTCAGGAAAAGAAGCTAGTGCTCTTAACCACTAACCTTGTTTCTTTCTTTTTGTCCTTACAAGACAGATTATTGCTCAAACTTGGAAGGGTTTTCCTTCCTCTGCCCCCGAGAATGCTGGGATTAGAGGTACATCATGTCTGCCCTTAAATAAGTCTGTATCCTATGATCTTGGTCCTTCAGGAAGTCACAGCTGCCCCAGGATGTATGTAGAAGGCAGAACCTCAGAAGCCAAGATTAAGAGAGCTGCCTTGTATTACGAATGTCTTGGCCTTAAACACCAGGAATTTTCTTATTTTTATTTTATATGCATTAGTATTTTGCCTACATGTCTATCTGTGTGACGGTATCAGTTCCCCCCACCACACCCCCCCACCAGGTAGAGTTACAGACAGTTGTGAGCTGCCATGTGGTTGCTGGGAATTGAACCAAGGTCCTCTGGAAGAACAACCAGTGCTCTTAACTGCTGAGCAGTCTCTTCAGTCCCAGGAATTTTCTAAGTTTTTATTGCATTGCAAATTTTGTTCCTGCGAGTGCGCATGCTCCTTTTCATGCTCCTGTGTTGGGGGAGGGTTGTGGTAAGGGAACGACTTGAGTTGGTTCTCTCCTTCTACAATGTGGGTCCTCAGGATTGAAGTTTGGTTGTGAAACTTCTGAGACAAATTCCCTTACACTCCAGCCATCCTCCTGGCCCGACCAGGCAATTTTACTCGCTGTTGTTCAGGTTCCATCCAAGAATTAAATGCCTGAGGAAAGCGGGGGTGGGGAGTGGGGAGGGGAGGGGAGGGGACGAAGATTATTTTCCATGCTACACAAGGACCTACCATCCTCCATCATTTTTTTTTTTTTTTTTTTAAGTGAGGGTCACAGCGCACAAAAATGACTGCTAGTCAAAACCAGGGAAACTTTCCCCCTGGAATCGGTACTTGGGTATTTTGTCCAAATAATAAATCTGCCTCGCCTTATACCTTTTTTTTTTTTTTTTTTTTTTTTTTTTGGTCGTGGCACAAAAAAAAAAAAAAGGAAAGAAAGAAAGAAAGAAAGAAAGAAAGAAAGAAAGAAAGAAAGAAAGAAAGAAAGAAAGAAAGAAAGAAAGAAAGAAAGAAAGAAAGAAAGAAAGAAAGAAAGAAAGAAAGAAAGAAAGAAAGAAAGAAAGAAAGAAAGAAAGAAAGAAAGAAAGAAAGAAAGAAAAGCAAAAGAAAAGGAAAACTGATTTCTGTTCCCTCCCAGCTGGAATGTAAATGACAGGCTTCCCATCTCACAGAGGCTGCGGGCGCTCGGGTCCTGGCTGGTAGAGCTAAAGCAGACATTGATGGCAGCGCAGCACAGCACCCTAAGGCTGCAGTCCCATCTCAGCACACACTCTGCAGGTGAAGCCGCGGTGCGTGCGTGCGGGTACCTGCGAGGCTCATAATGGGAGCCTCTGGGTGAGCATGTGCCATGTGCCGAGGAGCAAAATTCAACCGAAGGAAGCCGGGTTTAAGACTGAAGCCCAAACCTAAGGGCGGGAGGCTCCAGGAAGAAAAATAGAATCGCTATTGTTTGCCTCAGAGGTTGAGTAAACTGCTGAATACGGGGAAAACAGCCTCAGATTTTCTTCCTACCATGAACACCTTCAATGTAGAGCTGGCTTTTCAGAAACGACTTTCTTGGGCGTGCAATTCAGTTCTCCAAATATATCTGAGTTAGTCACAGGGTCATCAGAATAAAATCAGCTTTATTTGGGTTAAAGAATATTTTCAGAAATGTGTACATACAAAGGATACATAACACATGGAGAAAGCAGAAATGTTCTAACCCTAAAACAGTTCCACTTGAAATCACATTAGTTACTTCTATTTAAATCTCCAGATTGACTTGTATAAATGAAGAAGATGAAAATGGATTAACAAACTTTTAAGCCTTTACAAGCCTTATAGGCCCTGCTGGGATCTCTTACAGATATAGTTAATCCACACACCATCACAGTGGATACAGTATTCAGTGCTATTATTCCTATTATACAGTGGAAGACCCAAGCTCAGAGAGGCTATATAATGTTCCCAAGATCACACAGCTAGTAGATGGCAGATACAAGGTTCAAGCCCTTATATGTAAGATCATTCTTTGCCACATTTAGAGAGTCCTATATGTTACAGGAAATATATGTGTATACACACATACACACACACACACACACACACTTATATCAGTTCTTTGAGACAGGGTCTCCCTATGTAGCCTTGGCTATCCTGGAACTCATTTTGTAGATCAGACTGGTCTTGAACTCAGAGATTCACCTGCCTCAAAAGTTCCCAAGTATTGGGTGGGATTAAAGGCATGTGCCACCACTGCCTAACCACAAATTATATTATTATCACAAAGAATATAATGATAATGAGATATGGGTGCTGATTAAAACCTTGTTAAAGAGAAGTGGGGCTAGGCCTGGAGGTATACACCTGTAATCCCAACTGTTCAGAAGACAGGAAGATTGGAGGTTCCAGAGCTTCCTTGGCTACAGTGAGATCAAGGCTAGCCTGGGTAACGATAATGATTTAAATGAGAAATGTCCCCCATAGTCTCAGACATTTGAATACTTGGTTTCCAATTAATGGCATTGCTTGAGAGATTTAGAAGCTGTGGCCCTGCTGGAGAAGGTATGTCAGTAAGGGGAAGGCTTTAGAATTTAGACTCATGCCATGTCATATCTATTCTCCCTGCTTCACGATTGCAGTTCAAGATGTGAGCCCTTAGCTTCCTGCCCCTGGTGGTTTGCTCAGCCATCACTGACTCTAAACTTCTGGAAGTTTACACTAAATAACGTTTTTGTTCTACAGGCTGTTTGGTCACAGTGTTTATCACAGCAATAGAAGTAACTAATATAGAAGTTGGTAACAGAGAGGGGGTATTGTGACAGACCCAACTGTGTAGTTGTACGGAAGAATGTAAGCGGCTTTGTGTCCTGGGTAGTTTTATGTCAGTTTGATTGATAATTGATGTGGGAGGGCTCTGCTCACTTGTAGGCAGTGCCAACCTGGGCTGGTGGTCTTGGTTGCTCTAATAAATCAGGTGGAATAAGCCAGGGGAAGCAAGCCGGGAGGCAAGCCAGTAAGCAGCATCCCTTGCTGGCCTCTGCATCAGCTCCTGCCTTCAGGTTCCTGCCCTGCTTGAATTTCTTCCCTGAGTTTCCTTGGTGATGGAGTATGACTTGGAAGGATAAGTGAATTAACTCTTTCCTCCACAAATTGATGTTCAGTTATTACTTTTTATCACAGCAATAAAAATCCTAAACAAGACGTTCTGAACTTTGACCTAGAACACTCTAAACAGAACTTAATGAGCCATCTTTGTAGGAGCTGGGAAGACAGTAGGGCGGGAACTACACAGACCATGGAGGCCCAGAGCAACAGGTTTCCTAGGACAGTGATATTAGCTACTGAGATAGAGACCATTCTTGTAGATTTTTGACAAAGAATGAGGCTTTCTTCACTCCAAATTCTAAAAATGTCTGAGACTAAATTTAAAAGTAGTCTAACTTGTTTGAGGGAGGAAATTTCAAGACAGCCTACTACTGGCTTCATCATGTGGTTATCAGTAACTACTCTTGTGCAGGTCTACAGTGAAAATAGCAAAAGAAGAAGAAAAAAGTACAAAATGTATTATCTAGAGAGGAAGAAGACACTGATAAGCTTACTGTTAGAACCAGGCTTGTGCTGGAAGAGAGGCTGCAGCTATTAAGATTAGTGTCTTTGGCAAAGGCCTAATTTGCACTGGAATAAACAAAAGGTTGCCCTCTAAAATCCCACTCACCTAAGCTTCCTGCTTGTGGAATAAAAATGCCTAAAACAATTTTTGCTCCCAAAAAGGAATAGCTGGCGGCTGAATTTGGCAGCATCGTCCTCAAGGCAAGGATGCAGGAATAAAGGGGCAGTGAAATCTTCCTCCGTGGCTTCCAACAGTTCTCGAGGCCAGGTACTGTGTGTCAGATTTCCTGTATGGAGAGAGACCCTGAGAGGTCAGTCGTTGTGTGAAATTGTAGAAATGAAGCTTGGGTTGCAATGGATCCCCCAAGATGTTGGAGATGCCAGAGATTTGAGATATCTGCTTAGGAAAGCTGCTTAGGAAAGCTGAACAGAGAGTGATGAGGTAGACCAAGCAAGAGAAGCATGTTATAGCCAGCAACACCTAAAGAGCAGAGCCATCCAAGCCTTTGACACCAAACTTGGAGCTTGGACTGCTAGGTTTCAGTCTTTCTTTGGTCCAATATTTCTGTACTATGCCTCCGTTTCTTCTTT
Source organism: Phyllotis vaccarum (assembly GCA_033318265.1). Classification (NCBI taxonomy): domain Eukaryota; kingdom Metazoa; phylum Chordata; class Mammalia; order Rodentia; family Cricetidae; genus Phyllotis; species Phyllotis vaccarum. The sequence goes on along the minus strand of JARWLC010000001.1, from coordinate 107,602,894 downwards.
TTGGAATATTAATTTATATTCTGTGCCATTGCATGTTGGAAGTATGTAATTTATGGAGGTTTGGGGGGGTTTTAGTTTGGTTTGGTTTTTGGTTTTTCAAAATAAGGTTTCTCTGTGTAGAGGCAGGTGGATCTGTGAGTTCAAGGCCAGCCTAGTCTACAGAGTGAGTTCTAGGATGGCCAGGGTCACACAGAGACACCCTGTCTCAATAGAAACAATGAATAGCATTAGACCAGTACTGGGGCGGGGGGGAGGTGATGCAAAGCACATCAGCCTTGGGCAACTCAAAGTGTGTGGTTATGAGAGGTTGTGGTGGGGCCTCTGTGAAGAAGACAGAAGCTTAACAGGCTCCATAAAGGCCAGGAGCAGTGACAGTCATCAGGTGTGATGGTGAGCAGAACTCACCGCTCTGCTTCCAGAAGTGAAAGTGCCCATGGTTCAGGGAAATCTGCACGGCATACACTCCTGCAAGGTCTCACTTCAAGGAAAAGTCAAGGTGTTCTAGATCAAAGTCAAGGACCACATCTGAATTTAGGTCCAGATCCAGAGGAAGTTCTAGAAGGCATTATACAGGGTCACAATCACCACCCGACTCCCACAGACAATCCTGGAGCAGGTCTTAGAGCCAAGATTATCGCAGACACACAGCCACAGACAGCCATTCTCCCATGTCGAAGGCATCACATTGGGAATTTGTCAAATCCTGATCCCAACTGTTGTCTTTGGAATGTTTGGGTTAAGCTTGTACACCACAGAAAGAGACATAGAGGAAGCATTCTATAAATATGGCCCCATTGCTGATGCATCTATTGCATATGACCAGCAGTCTAGATGTTCAAGAGGATTTGCCTTTGTATATTTTGAAAATGTAGATGATGCCAAGAAAGCTAAAGAATATGCCAATGGAATGGAGCTTGATGGCCATTGAATAAAGGTCAATTTCTCTATAACAAAAAGGCCCCATTCCCCAACCCCAGGTTTACATGGGGAGACCCACTTATGGCAGTTCATGAAGCCGTGATTATCAAGATAGACAATATAATCAGGGTTATGATGATCACAACTATCATACAGAGGAGGCGGGGGGGGGGGGGTAAGATGACAGACATCAAACTTACAAAAGGAAGTCACCTCCTTACTACAGTTGTGGGGATACAGGTTACATTCCAGATCACGATCATACTCACCTTGTTCTTGTTAAAGCATGAACTTAAAGACTTTCTGGAACCTGCCATAGAGCTGGGATATTGTTTATGGACAATATTTTCTATTGTCTCCTGTTTAAAAAGTAAACAATGCCTAGTGAAGTTAGGTGACTTTTACACCTCTTATGGTGACTACTTTTGGTGGAGTTGAAATGCTGTTCTCATCCTGCATTTGTGGAGTTTGGGCTTTGTTCAAAGTTAACTGTTTTCAGAAAAGTATGTCTTGCATGTATTTTTTTAAAGTCCAAATTTTGACTGCTGAGACATTTCTATTGTACAAAACTTCAGTCAAAAGGTTTTTCTACTGAATCCAGGGTATTCGAAGCTCTAAGCCTGTGTGTAAAATGCTACAAAATGGCAAAAAGCAACAATAAACAAGTTTGATTTTTACTTTCCTTTCTAACTATCTTCTTAATCAGAAGCATTTTTAGTTATCAATAAAATATTTTAAAATAAAAACATTCATTTTCTTTCAGGAATCCATGAAACTTGCCATTTTCAATATACTTGCAATTAAGTGTTAAAAATGTGATATAACTCTGTACCTCTAGTGTTGTATTATGTTTCTGGCCTGGACTTTCAGGCCTAGCCTTGAGGTACAGACCCGCAGACCCTCAGTCCCAAAGAGACACACAGACGCTTATAATAATTTTATGCTGATTGACCTGGGGCCCAGGCATTTAACTTGCTAACTCTTTACCTTTAAACTAACCCATGATTCCTGTTCAGCCATGTGTCTCAGTACCTTTACTCAGAGCAGCATAGTTGTCCTCTGTATCTTGTAGCTTCTTGGCATTTCTGTGGCATTTCTGCTCTGTTCTTCCTGTTCCTAAAGTTTTCTTAGTCGTCTGGTAGCCCCGCACACACTTCCTGTCTGCCTTTGGCCAATCAGCATTTTTATTAAACCAGTAGGTGAGACAATTATTTACAATGTAACATAATCCCACTATACTCTAGTATTAGAACAAAAATCTTTCCATACAGCAAACGCTTAATGTTTACATTAATGTGGATTCATCCACCTTTATGTAACCTGTATTACAGACAGCAGGTAATAAGAGCTGTAGCTGTATGTCTTTAAAAAGGCTGTTTCTTAAGGCTGTTACAAAGAGATAATGGTATTTCAACTAGCTGTCAACAGTGATGCAATACATTCCACCACAAATGTACTCCTGCTCTTCTAGCTTTTAGACTATACTGGGTGCTTCAAAGTATGGACCGAGACGGGTCATCATACCTGTGTCATGGATGAACTGAAGATGCCTGTTCATTGCTTACCACAGGGGCCCAAACACTCAAATGTTTGAGAACTGTCTTTAAAAAGGCAAAGAGAAAAATTGCTGGGGGGGAGGAATAAGAGAAAGGTGCTAGAGCAATGTTTATACATTTTTTAGTGTGTCAAAATCTAAACCTAGGATTTAACATCGAATTAGCAATAGTTTTTAATGATTTATTTTTAACTATGATGTGTGTGTATGCATCTGTGTATGAATGCATGCACGTGGGTAAAGGTGCTCTCAGAGATCAGATGGCACTGAGTCCCCTTTACCTAGAGTTATAGGTGCTTGTGAGCCTTCCTTGTGCTTGTTGGGAACAGAATTTGGGTTCTCTGCAAAAGCAAGTACTCTTAACCACTGAGCCATCTCTCGTGCCTCATGAATTAGCGGTAGTTTTAAAGTATTTTCTGTTCTAAACAAAAACCTTCGCAGATTTTTTTTTTCTCTTGTTTATCAGAATTTGGGAATTATAAGTGACAAAGAAATTCTGTCTCAGAAATTTCTCTGAACCACCAGGTCTCCTTTACAGTTGCCAGTAGCTCCCATACTATTTTAAAAGCATGAGAAATGTCTAAGGTGAAAATTCAGTTTTGAAGACCATCTAACAGCATCAGAGGAAAAGTGGGCCTTGGAGAGTACTTTCCAGAAAATAGTATTATTAGTACATCAAAACTTTGGAAAAGTTAAGACTGTGTTACAAGGGAAAATAAAATTGAAATACTCCAAGGAGCAGTGTTGCCATCTCTCAGTCTTATTGTATTGCTGCTTAACCTGCTTTTTTGTTTTTGTTTGTTTGTTTGTTTGTTTGGTTGGTTGGTTTTGGTTTTGGTTTTTGATGACAAGGCTTTTCTGTGTAGTCCTGGCTGTTCTGAAACTCGTAGACCAGGCTGGCCTTGAACTCACAGAGCTCTGCCTGCTTCTGCCTCCCAAGTGCTAGGATCAAAGGTGTGCGCCACCACTGCTCAACTTAACCTGTTTTAAAATAAACATAACTTTTCAACCTCTTCTACCCTTTAAGCAAATGTTCTACCACTCAAGAAATGCCTATCACAGATGGATGGAAAAACCTTTGCAACAGTCCAAAAGAAATACACCCTGCAGAAAATGCTTTGGCGCATGCTCAACAGCTTTCCTGTGAACCTGCTGGGCTCAGTCAGCACTTAACCAGGATCTGGAAAGACCTGGGGGGGGGGGGGGGATAAAAAAAAAAAACAAAAAAACCTGATAGGCACTTCTCTCCTTGCTCATTTGTCTGGGGAAGTTGCCTTCAGCTCTTCTCAGCAAACTTAGAAAATTAGATTTGTAAATGGCTAACCTACCAACCTTGCCCAGGGCTCTGGTGCAAGCTTGGATTTACTACTCTGGAGTTCCTGAAATTGATGTCTAATTCTATTGTTTGCCTTTTGATCCTGTAAAATGTGCATTAGCCTGTGGTTGCATTGGGGTGTATTTGTTAAAATAAATGTGTTCTTTCATGACAGCATCCAGTGGTTCACAATGAGAACGCTTCAGAGTATACAAGACTTAATAGAATATTAAAACAAGGGAGAAGGAGGGGCAAGACTTCAAAAGGTTCCCAGAGTGCTCTCCTAATTGGCTGAAGCTATTAACTTTTGTAGCCATTTATGCAGGAATTTCACCAAGCCCCAAGTAACAATTTTAACACAACATCCATTTCCCTCCGATAAAGTAAAATAGATTCCCATTTTAAATAGTTTATGCCTCTTTGCAACTTTTTCTTAGGGATGAACATTTTCTGCTAAAAAATAAAAAATAAAATTTAAAAAAAGATGGCTGGACATTTTACAGAGCTATTAAACTGTAGCCATATATCCAGCCCCAGTTTTCTCCCTGGGTGTGGCCTGGCTGGCACAGACTGTGCACTCCAAGTCTGTTTGACCTTAAATGCCCTGCTTGGAGGGCAGGGAAGATGGCCGGGAAGGTAAAATTGTCTTCATACTGTGTTGTAGGGCAAATGCATGGTCTGAAGCCTGTCTTATGTTGCAGAAGAGAAGCTACAGATTCCCCGGCTCCTGCGAGGAAGGATAGCAGTCAGGAGAAGGCTGCCAGCCTGCTTTGAGCATGGCCTTCTGCCCATTCCTGGGGCCCAGCTATGGGTCCATGCAGAGTAGTGTAGCTGGTGGGCCATTGGCACAGGGCTTAAAACATAGGCTTTGGATGGGATCAGAGGTAGAAGAATTCATCAGACACAATGAAGAGCAAATTACAAATACTAAAAATATATTGTGCTGGCTGTACCATTCTTTTAGCATTTTTGCAATTTTGGTATGTATATATTTGTTTATTTATAGCTAGACCGAAAGACATACACACATACACACACACACACACACACACACACACACACACACACACACACACACACACACACATGCAAGAGACTTGGCTCTCTGGACCTGAGACTGTAGCTACTAGGAAGTCACATGGCCCATTAGAAAAAGGCAGGATACTCACAAAATCCCATATGCTTTCTATAGAAAACAAAGCCAGGCCTCCAGAGGTTATAACATGGCCAGTCACCAGCACAAACAGCTGAAACTTAAGGTGCCCCTGGCATGGTTATCCTGTCCATGACCATATGTTCAATGTATTTCCCTCCAGATCCTTGAAAAGCAAATACACACTCTTAAAAATAAGAGGATATGCGCCCACTGCCACCACACACAGAGTGAATCTGGTGCTTCTTATTTCCTTTGTCCAACACTAATGCTGAGATTTATCCTTGAAGGTCCAATGGATGCAGCAGGTGCTCCACTTGACTGCTGAACGATATTCATCTCTGGGACCCATTCATCACCTGTAGCTCAAGTAACATTAAATATCCATCTGTGGATGATCTGGTACATTCCTCTGCACTTCAACTTTTCTACTTCAGAAAACAAACGTTGTTGTTAATTGTTTCATACACAGGTTTCTGTAACTACATGCCAGCATCTTATACATATTATCTCCTGATGGAAAGGACTCTGGGCTTTTGACTCCCTCATTTAAATAGCAGCAGGGGCTTAACACTTTATCTGTCTAGATATATATCTATAAATCATCTGTGTCCTTTTGTGTTCATATGTGTACATGCATGTGTAGGCCAAAGCCTGCTGTTGGTTATTGTTTGGAGATACCATCTCTCACTGAATCTGGAGCTCACAGATTCAGTCTTTCTGGCCAGCGAACCCCAGAGATCGGCCTGTTTCTTCCTCCCTAGCACTGGGACAGGTATTGCCACCCTGCAGCGAGTGACTGCTATGTGGATGCCAGAGATCAAATTCAGATCCTGAAGAATATGTGACATGCATTTTGCCACCAGAGCCACCTCCCCAGGCCAATCTTCTTTGTTAAGAAGAGATGGTTTTGTATAGTCCAAGTCGGGTCCAACTGAAATCCACTTCCTTTTCCCAAATAGATTCATGGTGGCCAGTATCTCTTTAAGTTGTCCCTAACCCTGACAGTAGTGATGAATGAATACTGTCTTTTTATAAAGTGTGTGTGTGTGTGTGTGTGTGTGTGTGTGTGTGTGTGTGTGTGTGTGTGTGAGAGAGAGAGAGAGAGAGAGAGAGAGAGAGAGAGAGACTGGGGCAGGGAGAGAGGGAGGGAGAGAAAGAAAGATGTTTTGAAAGGGTGGAATGTATGAGCAGGAGGAAAAGGAGGGAGAGGAGGGTGTGAGTGACAGAGGGAAAACCCGCCTTAGGGCGTGGCCTGTGACCCCTGCTAGCCTAGAGGCAAAACTAGGCATAAAGAACTCATCCTTTACAGACAGAAGCTGGGAAAGAAACCCTTTTTCCTTAAAATAATTAATAATAATAATAATTCTACAAATGTTTAAGTCTCACCCTGCAACATTTACTTCACACTCTTAAGCTGCTGGTGTTACAGTCGGTTTTGCTTTTCTGGAAACTATCCTGTGACATTTAAGTTTCTGGGGGTGGAGGGCAGTCTCCCTTTCTAAAGACAAAGAAAGTGCCAAGTCTTTACACTTACTCACCGGAGAGGCTTGGACCTCGGCTACTCTGGGTTCCGTCCTAGACAGCGGGCTGAAACCATGACAACCATGACATCACAGGGAGGAACAGGCTCTGTGGACCAGAAGTGCTGAGGCTGCAGAGCAAACCTGTATTTGGGGATCACTGTGCTGGCTTAAACCTTTGTTTTTTAAGCTTATGGAAGTCACTTTAATTCCCTCAACACCCTCATCAGGCCCTCCTTGCCACCTTGTCTTGGCTTTTATTCACTTTGTCGCTGTTCATTTTGTGTATTGTGTGTGTGTCATTTTTAGACAAGGTCTTACTTTGTGGCCCAAGTTGCTCTGGAGCACTTGGCAATTCAGGCTGACCTCAAACTCAGAGTAATCCTCCTGCCTCAGCCTCGCCAGTGTGATGATTATACGCGTACGTTACCATTCCCAGCTGCATTTCCTTTATTCTTTTGTTCTGGTTGGCATCGCTCATACGGAAATACACCCATATATGTGCAATTCTGTAAAGACTTCACAAGTACCTCGAGACCTAGAAAGGCAAGATCGAGAAGCCCTACTCTGAGGTGGGATTGCCAACAATCCAGATGGAGAATCACAGAAATGGCCGGTGCTATGAAACTGGGTAGTAACTTCAGACCAAAGCTGGCCTCTATATCTGGATCATGGAAAAAGAATTGCTCATCCTGGGTTCTTATCAGACACACCCATATCTATTATTCAAAACTAGAGTCACAGTATGTCATCTATATAATGTCTTGGAATACAGCATATGACAGTGCCCTTGAGATAAGGCTGGCGAGTCACAAGACTATTCTGACAAAGAGACAGTCTCATTAAAAACACATACACTGGCATCAGGTGTTAGAATCAGATGAACAGAGGGCTTTGCCCATCAGGGTCCTTCATCTCAACATCACATGCCCATCACTTCTTCCAGCTGCACCAAGCATTCTTAGCCCTTCATCAACTTCTTCAAAGATTTCACACCCTTGAGGGCAGCAAATGTCTTCTTCTCAGTATCTAATCTCTTGCAAACCTCCAGACCATAGTCCTAAAATCTGTCATCACGGTGACTTGGATGGTTTACGCAGTGACTGCTCTGTGCCAGTCATACATGCAGCCCTTTAAACATACTGTGGACATGTTTTAAACCTAATCACCCATGTTTCTGAGACAGGATTGAATTGTGCTCATGGCTGGTCTGGAACTCACAGCAATCCTCCTGCCTCTGACTCTCAAGTACTAGGAATTTCAGGTATATGCCAGCATTCCTGCTCAGCTATTTTAGCCTTCTTTAGTTCATTCACTTGTGAGCAAAGGGATCTTTGAGGCAATCTTGTCTGATTCTCACCCTTTGTAAATAAGGAAATGAGACTTGGCTGGTATAGTGTCCTGGTGCGGCTATGGCCTTTTCCATTCTGAGGAGAGAAGCAGTCCTTCAGGAAGTTATTCCAAGCCGGCCTGACTGAAAGTACTCCAAACTCTCCACACAGACTTGGAGATAATACCACGAGGAACAGCAACATGAGCCTGCATCTGAACAGCTGAACCCTGCTGGCACAGACAGGCAAGCAGAGTCGCCCAAATCATGGTCTCCTTACTCACAGGGAAGCCTGGTCCACAGCCCTAATATGACAGTGGAAATGTGGCACATAAAGTCACTGCAAAGCAGGCGCAGGACCAACACCTGTGCCCTGTAGCCACTTCTGAGAACACCAGGAGCATTGGCCCAACTATGAGGAGATGCTAAAAGCCCTCCCCATGACATTCACAGAAGGTAAGATGGGGAGAGGAAGGACAGATCCATTCCTGAGCAGCTGCTTTTTTCTCCTATCAAGCTGTAACGATGAGTGCTGCCCTGTCTCAAGAATACTTAGAGTCCTCAGCCAGAAGATAACTTTCATGGCTTGAATAGCAAAATTAGAAGTGTGTGTTGGGGGGAGGTCATCTAAGAGCAGTAAACAGAAGAAAGAGGCCAGGTGAGGACGTGGGCTAGGACTCATGACTAATGCTTCTTCTGACTCTGCCTATGACAACAGACACAGAAATAAAGTCAACGTGTTTGAGTCCCTGGGTTTGATCCCCACCAAAACCGCAAACAACAAAACCACCGCACAAATGGGCACCCGTAGTCGCAGCCACCCAGAGGCTGTGACAGTTGGGCTGCATAAGCCTTAAGAGTCTGAGGCCACAGCGCTGCTGGTGGTGGCACACCCCTTTAATCTCAGCACTCAGGAGGCAGAGGCAGACAGATCTCTGTGAGTTCGAGGCTAGTCTATTCTATGGAGCAATACCACTAAGTTCCAATACCACTAAGGCTACAAAGAAAAACCCTTTTCTCAAAAAACAAAAACAAAAGGAGAGTCTGAGGCCAGACTGGCAATGTAGTAAAACTCTGTCTGTCTCTTGAAACAACAAAAACAATACAAATATGTAGTATGGTTCTATCCCTTCTCCCAGGAGAAAGGACATTAAACTAACAGAATAGAACACAAAACCATTTGTTTGTTTGTCTCCCTTACTCCCTAAAGAATGCAGTTTGGAGTCTGGAGAGATGGCTGAAGGGTGAGAGCACCCACAGAGGACCTAGTTCCAACCTCCACACCCACATCAGATGGCTCACAACTCCAAGGATCCAACACCTGCCTCTATCAACCTTGGTGACCTGCACATACATGCCATATGCTCACATAGACCACACATAAACAAACAAACAAACAAACAAACAAATAGATAAACAAGCTAAAAAACTGAAGGAGTAAAGTTTATGGCAGACCTAATGATGGCAGCATGAACTTCTGTCAATTTGCCATTTGTGTGGGAAACACCAAAACCATAAAGTACTATATTTAGTATGTCATATATCACACAGATGGTACACAGATGGGTCAATGACCTGGGCTTGTTAAATTAATCTTAATTGACTCATATAACATCTCTAAGATTGCCTACCTCTATTTTATACATTCTTAATTTACCGATAAGTTACATACAGTTAAATACAAGGTGATACATGGCTATTCAATATATGCCTGTATATACACAAGTGTATGTACTTATGTAAGCATATATGTACAGATATGTGGTGATATTCACCAAATATACACATATCATCCTGAAACCATTTGGTGCCTCCCAGTTCTGAGTCTCCCCTCCAGCTGAACAAGTTAGTTCACTGGGCATTCAGGGCACAGATCCTGAGCCCTCTTGGGCCTCACACACAGTTTGCTCAATCTGTAAACATGTAATTATTTAACTTGCCTTCTAAAACAGCACCGCACCCTGGATATGATGCAAACCCCAGCATTACAAGATAAGCCCTGTCTCAAGTTTCTGCTCATTAACAGTGCCTGAACTATTTGCTCAGAGGCTCAGGGACCAAGGCAAAAGTAAGCAGTCAGGCCAGCACTGTAGGGATATTGGTGTTACAAAATCTACTTTCTTATATTGTGAAAGCTGTGAATGAAGCTCAGCAGGCCTCCTGGAGGAATGCCTTCATCCCACACCACACTGGTCAAAAGACACCTTATGGCCACCTCCCTGATCCCAGTACCCAAGTCAGTCTCCCTACCTCTGGTTGCAGGTCCTGAGCCCCAGCAGACAGATCTGCAGCAGTGCCTGCTTGACTGTACCAGGTTCGAGGATATCACCTTGCTCTCTTTCCTTTGCTCTCAGATGGCCTTCACGCAGGTGTGTGTGTGTGTGTGTGTGTGTGTGTGTGTGTGTGTGTGTGTGTGTGTGTGGCGGTGGGGGGGTGTTTTCTTCTCTAATGAAATAAAACATGGTGTCCTGGACAAGAGGCTATGGTACAATCTCTACTTTGGTTACATTTGATTTGGAGCATCTTGCCTCTTACCCCACCATCCCAAATAAACTCACTACCAGGTGATGCAATTGAGTGGTCAGGAATAAAACTCAGAAGGCTTTGAGGGAGAGACCTAAGCCTAATTAATCCAAGCAAGCTTCCTTTTTGTTACGTTTCATGGACAGATGGGTGGACCAATGGGTAAATGGATAAAAGAATGGTTCACCAAGGTGTTTAGACTAGTAGGCAATAGATCCTATTACATGTGACATGAGATGATGGTAATTATCTGCCTTGGGGTTTGGGAGACCATGGGAGATGGGGCTCTCTCAGTGATAATGAGAGAAGGCATGCCTCAGTGGTTGTAGATACAGTGTTCTGGCCAGTTGTCCCCATGAAAGAGCCTAGGCTGGGGTGAACAGTTCTTCCTGTTTTTAAGTGGCAAATCCTAACCTCTAGGATAAAAAACTGTTTTACTTTATTTTTATAGTGTGTGTGTGTGTGTGTGTGTGTGTGAGAGAGAGAGAGAGAGAGAGAGAGAGAGAGAGAGAGAGAGAGAGAGAGAGGGAGAGAGGGAGAGAGAGGGAGAGGGAGAGCGCATCTGCCCACCCTTGGGGGCCATAAGAAATTGGATCTCCTGGAGCTGGAATTGCAGGCAGTTGTGAGCTGCCTTCTGGGTGTGTTAGGATCCAAACCCCACTCCCCTTCAACAATAGCAATCACTTTAACCCCACCTCTCCAGCCCCTAAACCCTAGACTCTAAATACTTGGTTTCTATTTTAAAAAATTTGTTTTCAGAGCTAGTGAAATAATTTGATCTGTAAAGTACTTTCTGTGTAAGCATATCTTGACACGTTTCCCTCCCCCCATATTCATCTCAGAAGCTAGCACAGTAGTATGCATTTGCAAGCCCCTTTAGGGGATGCTGTGGGACCTATACTTTTGTACACCAGAAATATTGTTTAATAAAATGTTTAATAAAATGTTGATTGGTCAAGTAGCTAAATAGGAAGTAGAGGTGGGACAAAAAGACTAGGAGAATTCTGGGAAGTGAAACAGCAGAGCAACAGATGACAGCAAGACACAGAGGAAGTGGGATGAGACTGATGCACTGAGCACAAAGGTACCAAGCCGTGTGGCTAAACACAGATAGAAATTTGGGTTGACTTAAAGGACAAGTAATAAGTTTGAGCCATAGACTAAACAGCATGTAATTAATATAAGCCTCTATGTTTCTTTGGGACTTCCAGTCCAGACCTCAGAGCTAGGCTGGGCTATAAACTTCTGACTAAATAGGGAGACAGAGACAGCTCCATGGTGCTCCCTGGCCAACTAGCCTACCCTAAGTGATAAATCTCTGAGGAATGACATCCTGCACTGACCTCTGACCTACACACACACACACACACACACACACACACACACACACACACGGGAGGGGGGGTGATTAGGTGATTAGTGTTATAGCCCAGGAAGGCACATCTAAAGGCAGACAGAGCCCTTGTTCCTCGGGTAAGCGACACTATGTTAGATAGCTTTATGTCAACCTGATACAAGCTAAAGACACCTGAGAAGTGGGAGCCTCAGTAAAGATGAACAAGTGATATGGGAGTGTAAACCAACTTCCTCTTGGTCATGGTGCTTCATCATCACATAGTAACCCTATTTAAAGCAGAAATTGGCACCACAAGTGGGGTACTGATGTATCAAACCTGACCATGTTGTTTTGGGAGGATTATGGAAAAACTTTGGAAATTTGGGCAAGAAAAAACATAGAGTGTTCATGATTTGGTGAACTGTTCTGTGGGATCATGGGAGGGTGTTGAGAGAAATGAAGACCTGTGGTGGTGTGTGCCTTTAATCTCGGCACTTGAGGGCCAAAGGCAGGTGGATCTCTGTGAGTTGGGGACCAGCCTGGTCTACAAAGCAAGTTCTGTAACACCCAGAGCAGTTATAAAAAAAATCAAAAAACTCATCTTGAAAAACCTTAAAAAGAACCAAACCAAACAAAAAAACTAAATACAGATGATGAAAGCCTGGCTTGTGAAGTTCCAGGGGAAAGCTTGAGAGTTTCTTAAGACTGCCAGGACCTGCATATTTGCTGTGTGGTTCTGATCATCTGTGTCAACTGTGATTAACAAGAGACCAGCACCATTGAAAACTCCCTTTGCTTTATTGGGACAATGACGCTGGCTAGTTGGAGCTGAGAAATTGGTGATGAAAAAAAAAAAGAGAGAGAGCAGCATTTCTGAGGTGAAACCAACTGGTAGTGTTTCTTGTGAGTTCCCACACAGAAGCTGTGTGGTAGTCTAAGAGTCACCCAAGTGGGGCTGGTTTTGAAGGCATGAAGGGGTCATGGAGAACAGCTGAAGCTTGGCACTGTGAGAAGTCAGGAAAGGCTGCTGTCCTCAGGGACAGTTGAAGGCCCAGGACTGAAGGGGTCATGCAAAGAAGATGAGTCTTGGCAGCGTGAAGAGAGCCTATGAGAGGCTATGGGTGAAAGTGCAGCCCAGTTGCAGCAGGGGACCCCAGCATTTTGGAGATACCAGTGCCATGGGGTGACCACTAAGAACAGCAGCAGCGGTAAGTGGAGCAGCCAGAGCCTAGGAGACAAGTTAGCTGTGTGTGCTGCAGAGGGCAGAGCCAGAGAAATGACCCCTGAAGGGGCCCAGAAGATTGTGAGGGAACCCAGATATTACACTGGATGATTTACACTATTGGAATTTGGTTTTGCTTTAATCCGATTGTGACTGTGCCCTGGAACTTCCCCTTGAAGTGAGGAGGTATTTAACATGGTTTTTTTTATTATTATTATTATTATTATTTTATTTTACAGGATCCCACAGTTGAAAGACTTAATTTTTAGAGATTTTTATGTTTTAAAAGAAAATGGATTTTTGAAGAGAGTGAATTTTAAAATTGTTTGAATTTGTAAAGGATGTGGGAATTTTCAAGTTTATAAAATATCTTATATTGGGATATTGATACTAATGTGTAATCTTGGGATGAACAAAAAAAGGAACGGTTATGGCTTGACAGTGATGTGTTTGTGTGTAAAACTAACAAAGGGTCAATTGTGGCAGGAATATCAACTTGATACAGGCTAAAGTTATCCCAGAGGAGGGAACCTAATAAGATAAATGATAAGGAAGAGTAAGCCAAATAAACCTTTTCCTCCCCAACTTTTGGTCACAACAGTAATTCTAACTGAGACAACCTCAGAGTTGGAAAGTACACACAGAGGGTCTCAGTTCAGGCTAGCTGACCAACAAATTGGTTTGTTAATGAACAACCTCCAGCAGAACTCATTTGAGAAAAACTAACAAAACTTCTCTCCGCCATCTTTAATACCCTTGAGCTGGGTGTGGTGGTGCACACCTGTGGTCCAAGGACTTGGGAAGGGCAGGTTCATAGATCTCTGTGAGTTCAAGGCCAGCCTGGTTCACATAGTGAGTTCCAGAACAGACAGTTTAGGTCAATAAACCAGATTCTGGGGGAATAATGATGCAGGCCAGCAAGATGGCTCAGTAGATAGCAAGTGCCTGCTTGCCAAGCCCTGTACCCTCCATGGCAGAAGGAGATAATTACCTTTTATAAGCTGTCTTTTGTCCTCCACATTCATGCTGTGGCACATGCCTGTACATATACGCACTACTCAAATAAATAAGATATAATAAAAAATTTAAATCCATGAAACAGTTATTTCATTACATATCTGTGGGAGACACATGTAGACAACAGCAATGTTTATGGAACATGCTGCCATTTACCCTCTCATGTTACTTCATAAAAGCCCAGAGACTTTTAAGTATGGCTCAGAATTTTATATCTAAAGGAAAAGATGCTAAGGTACAGTGACTAGACCAAAGGTCCCTCTAGTGACACTGAGAAATGTAATAAGAACTAGCCTGGCAGACCCCAAACCCAGTACTCTCTGGGCTTTCTCCAACTCTGGCAAGACATGCCTACTTCCCAGGCCCTCTGAAATGAGACACAAGGCTCCCTGAGAAAGCTCTAACCTGTTAACTCAGAAAATGCAACAGTACAGTGAGGTGCAGGCCTTCAAAGCTCCTGAGGTCAGCATTTGTGTGTGTGTGTGGGGGGGGGGGGTGATATATTGTACATGTAATAAAAATAGTCTGAAATATCAGAGGACAAGCCACCTACAAAGCCAAGGCATGAAGGTCAGGGAGTAGCTGCCCACACCTCTAATCCTATCACTCAGGAGACAGAGATCCTCTGGATTTCTGAGTTCAAGGCCTAACAGCCAGGCAGTGGTAGCTCACACCTTTAATCCTAGCTCTAGGAGAGTTGAAACAGGAAGTAAATAGCTGGGCAGGGAAAGAAATATAAGGAGAAATTCAGGAGTCTATCTGAGCAACCACTCAGTCTGAGGGTCAGTGAAGACAGGACTTACTCTGTTTAGCCTGAGAAGCTGACTGTGTGAGAACTGGCTGTGGTTTGTTTCCTCTCTCTGTTATTCCAGCTTTCCCCCACTATCCGGCTCCGAGTTCTTATTATAATACTAAATAGAATTCACATAATGGCTGTTCTCATTAATGATAATTTTATGCATAGCAACAAAAATCTGAGGCCATTTTTGACAAAACAGGATGCCACTTTAAAGAAGCTGAAAGAGCAGGCGGCAAAGGAAACAGGAAAGTGGAATTAAAGACAAACATGGTGGTGCGTTCCTGTTATCACAGCGGGAGTGGCAGGAACAGGAGGCTAGCTGGGAGTCTGAGGCCAGTGTGGGTATTGTTGGGAGTACCATGCAAGACACCAGCTACACAGAAGCAAGACAAAGAAAAACCAAAAATAAGGATGGAGAGAATAAGGGAGCCCAAATCTCAGTTCTGAGTCTCCTGAGTGACAGGCAAACTCAGAAGTGACATGATTCTTGTTTAAAAGGAGGCACACTAATTTTAAGGTTAGCATATATTATCACCATTTGTTTTCTGAATTATGACGCACATGCCAAAAAAGAACAGCATTCTTATGGAAAAATATTGCTTTCAAAGTATAGCATTTTCTAAAAATAAGCTGTTTGGTTATAGCTGTAAAATCCGGGTGACTTGAAGACTTGGAGACTTTCAGCAACACAAGGACTGGCTCCTGGCCACCAGCGTTAGTGGTTCCATGTTTGCTGAAGGGAAGATGAGCATACTGGAGAATGGACATCTACTTTGAAAGCAGAGTGCAGCAGACTGTTGGGACTATAAATATTAAGAGAGAATGAACAACATCACCCTCCTCATAAACGTCATGCGCTTCAAGTTTTTAACTGGGTAGATGACAGCCAATGGGCACATCAAACACATGATGGCAGTCAGCAGTAATAGAGACATTCAATCTTAAGTCACTCACAAAAGCAATAGTTACCAAGTAATGGGTTTCTGTGCAGTGTCCTGAGGTTTGTATGTACCCTTATTCTGCAGTACAGGAGCTCAAAATCATATGTATGCCGGACAAGTGTTCTACCACTGAGGTATAACTCCAGACACCTCAGGCATGGCAGTTCACTCCTGTAGCCCCAGAGGCAGGAAGATCAAGACAAGCCTTGACTGTGTTTGGACTTAGAGACCAGCCTGTACTACATGAGACTCTGTGTCAAAGGAGAAAAAAAGACGTCAACCTCCCTCATGAGCTTTTAGAAATATGCAGTGCTGAAATTGAACTCAACAGCTCTCCAGTGCACTGCCTGTGACTTACAGCGGCTTACTCTCAGGAACTGAAATTGAGAACTCACAAAAATAGAAGATGTAAACACTAAGAACACAAAAGTTAAAACTTAGAGCTAGGGAAGACTGAACTTTGGCTACCAAGCTATGCTAATCAATAAGATGAAATTGGAAAAATAAAACCACACAAGGAGCAAGGGTTAGTGTATCAGACAAACCATTGAGCTAGGCCCAAACTGCCACTTTTCCAGCTGAATAATTATGGTGATGGTTACTCATCATCAAGACCTTGATTAGGTCTGGAAACACTGAGGACGCACACCTCTGAGCATACTCACGAGGGCATCTCCAGAAAAGGTTCCTGAGGAGGGAATAGCTGGCCTGAACATCAGCAGTGGCATTCCATGGACTCTCTGCTCCATGTCCTTCTAGCCTCCTCATGCAGGTTGCTCCCTGGCATAATGAACTGTACTATCCTAAACTGTGAGCCAAGTTAAAGCCTTCCCTCACAGCAATGAGAAAGGTAACTAACACAATACGCTACGCTAAAAATATATATTACATATAAACATACATACATATATAATTATATATAATATATAAAATATATACAATATATATAAAATAAATGTGTATATATACATATACATACATACATACATACATACATACATATACATATATATATAAATAATGAATGCTGGAGGATTTAGCCCGCCCAGTGGGTAGAGCACATGACCAGCATGCATGAGGTCCTAGGTGCCATTCCCGATAGTAAGGTAGATATATGCATACATGTGCACAGAAGAAGAAAATGCAGAGTCATTTTTAATAATTCTGGTATTTTTCAAAGAATGGCTGTGGGGTTGGGGAAAGACTCAGATCATCCACCGCTCTTACAGATGACTTTGGTTCAATTCCCAGAACCGACATGGTAGGTCACAATCATCTTTAACTCCAATTCCAGAGAAGCCAGTTTCTCTCTCTGACCTCTGTAGACACCAGGCATGCATATGGTACACATCAATTCATGCAAACACACCCACATTCACACAAAAAATAAATTAAAATACAACAAATAAACAAAGGCTAGATCAAATTGTATTTATTCTATTTCCTACTTATGTTACTTCCTTTTTCATGTGTGATTTTTTGAGTCTCTCCATATAGCCTAGGAAGTCTCAAACTCAGAGTAATACCCATCTGCTTCAGCCTCCTGAGTGTGGAGATTCTAGGCATAAGCCACCACAACCAAGATGAATGTCTTGACATGCTTTGCTTATCTCTGTGTATATCTCTTAGAACTTTCTTGAGGGAAACTCTTGGAAATCTGGCCAGCGAGATGGCCCAGAGGACAGAACTTATCTCATAGGTCTGAAAACCTGAGTTCAATCCCCAGGCCCCACTAAGGAAAAAGACAACCAAGTCCCAAGAGTTTTCCTGACCTGCACATGTGCATCATGGCATGCATGTTCCAAAGTCACATGCATCATAAACACACACCAAGCAATGATAAATCAAATTACATTAAGTATTTAAGAAGTAAAAACTCCCAAGTTGCACAGTATTCAGATGTTTAAAAGCTAGAATTGAAGCAAAAGCCAAATTCAATTTTAGAGTGTTTGTAACCTCTCCCTACTTACTAATCAATCAAAAATTGGAAGAGAACTGACTTACACATTAAAGTCAGGAGTAATATTGCATATAAGAACTTTCAAAACTTTGATGTCACTAAGCTCTGGCAAGCAGTAGCCTGTGGCTGCAAACACTTTGCAGTGAGCAAACTTACTTCCGGATAGACTACTACAAGGCAGACAGATGAGTCTCAGAGTCTGAGGCCAGCCTGGTCTATAGAGTCAGTTCCAGGGCAGCCAGAGCTACATGAAGAAAGCCTGTCTCAAAAAAAGTGTCGTAATTAAATGCTTTATTTATGAATGTAAGATGCGGAACACAAGCCAAATCATAGCAAATATGTAAGATGTGTTTCAATGTCCACAATAAAGCATCCATTCCTTTTGTGAACAAAACCATTCTCTCTCTCTCTCTCTCTCTCTCTCTCTCTCTCTCTCTCTCTCTCTCTCTCTCTCAGTTTTGATCTTCTAGAAGCTTTTTGGAGGCTTCCTAGGGCAATTAAACTAATATGGAAGAGACCAACAAACTAGCATGGGTTACTAAGAAAATAAAAACAAAAAAAATACAAAATACCACCCACTCACACATCATTCACAAATAACCTTAACCTGAGGGGAGAGGAGATGGATGAGAACACGGTGTTTGCATGTAATATCTTTAACCTGGCATTTGTAAACCATCTGCTCATTGCTTTCCAGATTTGAGGGTAGTGTGTGAATGCTGTGACAGACCTGCACTCAGTCTTTATTTTTGTTTTCATTTGTTTGTTAAAACAAGGTCTCAGTAGTAAAGACGAGTATGGTTTATAAGTTTCAGAAACATGTACCAAAATACCATCTTTCTGCTCAGCACCCTAGGTCTGGGATGGCAAGCGTGCATTCCTATGCCTAGGAGTGTCCTACTGACTCTTGATTGAAAACAAGTCCTCCAAATTGTAGTAGGTGGTTTCTGGCCTGGACTTTCTGGCCTAGCCTCAAGGCTGATGCCTGCAGACCTGCAGACCCGCAGTCCCGCAGTCCCACAGTTCCACAGAGACACACAGGTGTTTTCAATAGTTTTTGGCTGATCAGCCTCAGGCCCAGGCATATAACTTGCTAACTCTGTACCCTTCATCTAACCTATGATTCTTCCTGTTCAGCTATGCGACTCGGTACCTTTTCTTAGAGCAGCATAGTTATCCTCTGCTTCTTCCAGCTTCTCTCTGGCATTCTGCTCTGTGCTTCCTGTTCTCAAGAGTTTTCTTAGTCTGGTGGCCCCGCCCACACTTCCTGCCTGCCTTTGGCCAATCAGCACTTTTATTAAACCAGTGGGTGGGACAATTATTTACCATGAAACAATACAATCTCCTACACCAAATGACTCCGAAATATTTTCCTTTCTAAATGCTGAAAATTTTTGCTTCTAAATTTTATTTTAGCCTCTCTGTTCAAAAGCAAAATCAACTTGTAAAGACCTTTAAAATTCCGCACCTTTGTTTCCTTCAGTGATGTGGCCACTGATAAACTGCTTGTGCCCTGTGCGTAACCCTAATTAAAATCGTTGGTTTATAGAAAAATGAACGTGAGAGTAGAATGGAGATCCATCTGGTAACAGAAAGAAGATCAACAGAAGAGGGAGGCATGAGAAGATAATGGAGGGGAACGTGGTCAAAAGCCTTACAGATACATTTGAAAATGTCATAATGAAAACCCACTATTATGTATAGTTAATGGATGCTAATTTTTAAAGGAGGAAAAATTGGTCTCCTGTATTTCTAGACTGTCAATGTATAGATCTCATAAAAGGAGTGGGCACTTTGACCATCCGACAGTGAATGAGGCCTTCCGAGGGCAGGTATTGAGGATGCAGAGACCTAATGTCCAGCTCATCCCCTGATGCTAAATATGAAAAAAAAATGTTGTCAATACAAGCAAAGCTTTTTCAGTAGGGATAATCATTATTCCAAGTTTCATAAAATCCATATATATGTTTTCTAAGCATATTCTAGCCCATTTATGGAAAATACAACTTTAGTGAAACTTTTAGTAGAAAATGTGCTGTCCTGTACTAGTGTGCAACTTACATCCTTTATCTAATTTACTGTGAGCAAGGTCTTTTCTTTTTATACTACATGGTATTTTGATACGTTTCTGAAACTTATAAAGCATACCTTCTTTACTAATTATCTTAGAGATTATTTAAGCAGCTCCTGGTTTTCTTGTCATTGTTGCAATGAAAGTCTTTTATGTACACTTTCCCTCACAAAAGGAATGAGATCCTCCCCTGCCTTCAACAGTTGAATATTTGGTCTCCAGTTGATAGCATTGATTGGGAAGGTTTAGGAAGCATATGTAACCAGGTGAGGAGTTGAGGTTTCACAAACCATGTACCATTCCCACTTTTGTTGCAATGGGGTTTCTTGGTCCCAGGCAGCCAGAGGCCCAGACCCTGCCACGCCAGACCCTTTAGCCGCCGCTGCTGGTCAGGCCCCCAGAAATGACTCAGACGCTTATATTAACTTCATGCTGTTTGGCCTATGGCTCAGGCACATTGCTAGCTTGCTCTTACATCTTAAATCAACCCATTTCTACTAATCTGTCTATCACATGGCCCGTGGCTCACATGTGTTCCTTACATGTTGCTCCTTGGGCGGCTTGCTTGATCTGCCTGACTCCGCCCTGCTTCTCCTACCTATGCTCTGATTTCTCCTCCTACTTTTTCTATGGTGCCTGTCATGGCCCAAAACAGCTCCTTTATTTAAAGATTGATATTCACAGCATACAGAAAGGCATTCCCACATCACACTTTACTCTCTTGCTTCCTGCTCATGGTTCCAGATGTGCATCCTCAGCTTCTGCTCCAGCTGCAGGCCTGCTGCTTGATTCCCCACCGTGATGGACTCAAATCCTTTTGGAATCACACCCCAAAGCAACCCTTCCTTTGTAAGTCACTTTGGCCACAGTGTTTTATCAAAGCAACAGAAAAGTAACTAAGTCAGAAGTTGTTACTAGGGGAGGGAGCTATTGTGACAGTCCTGACTTTGTGATTTATTTTATTTTATTTACTTATTTATTGTAGGCATGTGGAAGGATTTGGAGCTTTGGACTAGAAAAGGAAATTGAACACTTAAGTAGAGCTTAATGGGCGATTCTAGTAGGAGCTTGAAAGACAGCGGGGCTGAAAGATCAGCTCAAGAGGTTTCAGAGGGGAACAATATTAGCAGGTAGACTAGAGACCATTCTTGTAAAAATTTGGCAAAAAAAAAAAAATTAGTGCTTTCTGCTCTTGTCCTATGAGCTTAACTGAGGCTACAATTAAAAGTAATGGTCTTCTGTGGTGGAAGGGATCTCAAGACCGTCTAACTGACTCTGTCGAATGGTTGTTAGTAATCACTCTTATGCAGGTCTACAATGAAAAAGATCGGAGTGGGGAGAAAAAAGTTACCAGTGTACAGTCTGAAAAGAGAACCAGGAAGCATTGTTGCCCAAGTTTGTACTGAAAGAGGCATGGAGATTAAGAAATGGCCAGATCTGCTTTGGAATAGAGGGAAGGGTGCCTTGAGGGCAAGAATGCCAGCTAAGAATGCCAAAGAAATTATTGGCTCCTAGAAAGAAAACTAAGGGCTGCTTGAGTTTGGAAACCTGATTGAAGCAGTGAAGAAATGAAAAAAGACAGACACACAGAAAATCTGGGGCCAGGTTGGGGTGTGTGCTCTGATGGAGCTGTACCCACTACCAACCCAGAAAATCAGTGTGTTTATTGGGAACAGCAATGGGACTGGGTTGGCTAGTTTCCGCAGGAGGTCTCTGAGGTGAGAAGTCCCAGGATGTAAAAATTGAGGAGGAAGTGTGTGTGTGTGTGTGTGTGTGTGTGTGTGTGTGTGTGTGTGTGTGTGTGTGTGTGTGTATGTCTGTGTGTGTCTGTGTGTGTGTGTGTGTGTGTCTGTGTGTGTCTGTGCCATAGTCTATTTGTGGGAGTTACAACCATTACTTTGAATTCTGTCCCATTTTCTATTCTGCTTATCCCCTCATCTCTGTTATATCTTCCCTTGTCCACTAAAGCATGTTATTGTGGTTTGAATAAAAATGGTCCCCAAAAATCCATTAGAAGTGGCACTATTAAGATATGTGGCCTTGTTGAAGTAGGTGTGGCCTTCTTGGAAGAAGTGTGTCACTGAGGGTGGACTTTGAAGTTTCAGAAGCTCAAGCCAGGCCCAGTATCAGTTGCTCTTCCTGCTGCCTATGGATCAAGATGTAGAGCTCTCAGCTCCCTCTCTAGCACCATGTCTGCCTGCATGTTGTTATGTTTCTTGCCATGATGACAATGGACTAAACTTCTGACCTGTAAGTCAGCCCAAATTAAATATGTTCCTTGATTAGAGTTCCCATGGTCACAGTATCTTATGCTGACATATTTTATATTTAATAAAATCAGCCCGAGAAAAGAAATAGACCACAGTCAATTCTCACCTCCTCCTCCTCCTGGCTTGTTGCTCCTACAGAATACCTGAGTGTCCACCTCCTCCTGCCTTAAATATCTTCCCTGCCCATTTGTTTCACTTCTGGGTTCAACTCTGCATCATAATCCTAGAGTTAGGATTAAAGGTGTGAGCAACTGCTGTTTGGGTTTTAGGCTTTGAGCTCACAGAAATACAGAAAGATCTCTGTCTCCTAAGTGATGGCTTTAAAGGCATGGGTCATCACTCTCTGACCCTCATGGCTCAACTGTGGGTGATTCTGTTCTCTGATATTCCAGGCCTAGGCAGATTTAATTAGGTATAAAAATATGTCAGCACAGTATCTCTTCACAGCGATAGAAACCATAAGACATCCCTCCTAACCTGCCTCTCTTCACACTCCCTGACCTCCCCAGCCACTGTCTCTTCTTCACCCAGAACTTCTTTGTCACCTTTGCAAGCTAGTCCCTGCAGCTCCTCTTTGCTACTGGGTTGAGGCATGTCCTTGGCATGTCTTCCCACCTTCCCTCCTTCACCAGGCTAGCTTCCATCTTTGTCTGGCTCCCAACACTCACACACAGAACACCAAGGCTTTCACCTCCTCCTGACTGTGGTTGTTTAATCTGCTGGAGTGTTTTTTCCTTCACTCCTCTACACAAGCCGACTTCTACCCAAAGATAAGACCCCTGAGTTCTCCCACCAATGACAAGATGGTTTTTACCTTCCTGGAGTTCTGCTTGCCCTGTGGGACCCGTCCCAGTTTGCAGTAAGACAGCTCATTGATACTGCTTCCACCCTTAGCAGGGCAGCTCCAGGAAGATACAGATATCAGCAGATCCACAGCCAGCAATCAAGAGTTGTTGAACAGAGGGATGAAGCAGATACCATCACAAATGATCACCTATGCTTTCCTTCAGATCTGAAAGGATGATAACTATACTAAGTTCTACGCACAGAAATGTGCTCTTTGGGACTGGAGAGTTGTCCTGCATTTAAGGGTACATACCACTGTTTCAGAGTTCAGTTCCTAACATCTACATCAGGCAGCTTACACCTGCCTGCAACACCAACTTCAGGGGACCTGATGCCCTCTTCTGGACTCTGCAGGCACCTGCACTGACACATGCACATTTCCTCACACAGACACACAATGTAAAACTTAAGCCAATTTTTACAAAAGAAACTCTTGGGCGTCATTCCAAAGCAAGGTTATCAGTACCCTACTATCCCTACTATGTGTGCATTGGCTGCATCTTTAGGAGCTAGGAGATACCCTGGTGGATAAAACAGGCCGTCTCCATTTGAGCTTGCTCTCTTGCAGGAAGAGACAGATACATACTGAACTTCACAGAGGAGTCATCTCTGTAGTACATTTACAGAAGGTGAAAGTGCTGTGGGAAAAGTTACTCAAAGTGAGAAGGGCATGCAAAAGAAAGGAGAAGAGAGAATTAGCACATGTTCACTGTATGTCAAATAAACAAGGTAGGCCCAGGTATACTAGAGGCGGCGTATGCCTATAATACCAGCACTTGGGAGGCAGGGGCAGGAGGGTCACATAGCAAGTTGGAAGATGACCTGGGCTTCAAGAGACCCTTTCTAAGAGAGAGACTACCAAACCCCTGCAAAAATACTGCAGCTATTTTCAGTTTAAAATAAGTTCAGAAGCAGCTGAAACAGACCCAGGACCACTTTCTATTAGCCTGTGAGAAGGTGTCACAGCAAAGTAGATCTTTGGTGTGGGCCCTCTCACTCTGAAGACACAGAGTCTTCCCTCTGCCTTCCTTTCTCACTGTTGCTGTGGCCTGTGGGTCAATGGCTTACAGTATCCCCTCACGCTCATGCACTGTGAAGACACACTTTCATAATCGTGAACTCCACTACAACCAAGCCCCAGCAGCCAGGCCCTGGCCATTGCCATCACTGGGCAGCAAGAAGGTACTCAGACTTAGTAGTTGAATGAACAGAGACAGCTAGATTAACAGCTTTGGGGATTAGGAGTCATCCTGGCCTAGGGCCTGAGTTTTCCATATTTGTATATGCAAATAATTATGTTAATAACACTTAGTGCTTCTGGACCCAGGAATATTGAAACAAACTAATTAGTCTCTAAAGGGAACCAAAGTGCTTTGGCAGAGAATCATTAGTGAGCTACAGAAAACAGTTAAACAGGCTCCCAAAAGCATTTTTAAAAATTACCTAGAATAGTTGATTAGATAACAAAATGTACCAAAATAAATATGGTTACGTGGATTTGAGACGTGTGCTCCAATTTTTTTAGAAGAGGCCATTTACTTCTGTTGCCCCAAAGTAGCTATATCTTCAGTAATTTTTCTACTTTGTACAATAAAAACATCATTTATGTTACACAGATTGTATAGCCCAGGTTGGTCTTGAATTTACTATGAAGCTGAGAATAACTCTGAAAATGTTCTGCCTCCACCTCCATCCAAGTTCTGGGATTATAATTGTATGCCATTCCACTTGTTTTATGGGGTGCTGGGCCCCAGGGCTTTGTGTACACTGTGCAATATCTCAACTAATTCAGCTAGAGTCTCAGGCCAATCAAGTGCGTTTCTTATCGCAGGCAACAGTCAAAAAAATTGGAGAAATACTACTCTTCATAAATTCCAACTTCAGAAGCTCTGGACCCACAGAAGATGAGAAATTGAGGAGGCAGTGGGAGAAAGCTCTAGAGCGAGCTTTCTAATCCCCCAAAACCCCTGTGGAAAGCAAACCTTCCATCTCGCAAACTAGGGCACAGAACACTCAGGGTGTGAAGACTTATGTGAACCCTTGTGCAACTCAAGTCTCAGTGGCACTGAAACCTAATCTACACTGGAAAAGAAGGGGCATTTTATTCCACCCAAAGAAAAGAAAATCACTGTTTTCTACTTGGAAGCCATGATATATGTAGCCACACAAAAACTGAATTAAAAGCTTAGGGTGTCATAGAGCATCCTTTCCATTCTAGAACCGATTCCACGGTTTAATGCACATAATCACATAATTTTTGTTTGCAAGTATTTTCCTCTTGAAACAAAATATTCTGACTGAGATGGCAGTTTTAAATTATAAACAGAAAAAGTGGCGGGCTGTTTGGGGCTGATACACTACACCCTGCGAGGCCATGTCATGAAGATGAACAGCTCCAACAAACACTTGTACAGGCATAAGGGCTGCTTCAGGCGTTAGACAAATGCTCAAATGTTAGATAGACCTATGTTCAAACTGTAGTAGCTACAGACTGTGGGAAGGTTCCTCAATGTATCAATGACTAAGCTTATCCAGTCATTATGTGCCTGCTAGAATATCCCTTACCTCACAGGGTTCTTCTAAAAGAGTCCTCAAGGGGCTGGAGAGATGGCTTAGAGGTTAAGAGTACTGGCTGTTCCCAGCACCCACAAAGCAGCTCACAACTGTCTGTAATTCCAGGCCCAGGAGATCTGGCACCCTCACACCTAGATGTTGATGTAGGCAAGTCATAAATGCACATAAATTAAAAGTAAATAAATCTTTTTAAAGGCTCTAGGTTCCCGGGTTGCAGCAAATGCTCCATAATTTATAAGTGACCCATAATGTATATATAATACAGCTGCAGCAGTTAACAGAAATCCAGGTTGCTTCTCGTTTTGTCTCTGTTTCATGATCTGAACCTCAGCTTCTCCCCGCCACGACAGACTCTTATCCCTGTCAAATTATAAACCCAAATAATCTCTCTTCTATAAATTGCCTTGGCCATGGTGTTTTCTCACAGCCACAGAAAAATGACTAATACACAGATTCATCTAAATTGTTAGATATGTTGACATGGCATATTCCTTCATTATCTTCGTGCCTGTGTGCCTAGAGCACATTTTCTCCACTCGCATCACTAACTCATGCCCTTTCCCTTTGAGCTGGAGGAGTATAATTTAGCGGAACATTTCCAAGAATTGGCATTAGTTTGCATTGCTTCCTTCATTTCTATTTTTTTTTTACTTCATTGATATTTGCTTTTTATATTTGTGACCTTGTGTCTTCGATCTTTCGATTTAATTTGTTCATTTATTGCTTTCTTTCCAAGTGAAATTTTAGAATACTGATTTCAAATTATTCTTCTATTCCAATATAAACATTTCATATTATATTCCCTGGATACTGCTGGAGCCACATCCCATGAGTTTTTGTACATGTGTTTTCATTTCCTCTTAGTTCAAAATACTGTCTGCTTCCTTGTGATTTATTTCTTTTATCTGTGTGTTATTTGGAAGTGTGCTGTTTTGTTCCCAAATATGTAGAGATTTTCCAAATAGCAGCTATTGATTTCTAATTTAACTAATTGTAGTCAAAAGACATGCTCTATGATTGCAGTACTTTCAAACTGTATTAGACTTGTTTCCTGAGTAACATATGGTCTCCTTGGCTAATGTCCCATGTGAACTTAGATCCAGGTGGATGATAATGTTCATGTCTTCCATATTCCTGCTGATTTTTGTCTTTTCTTTGTTGATAAACAAGTGAAAAGTGTTGAACTCTCCAATGGCAACTGTAGATCGTTAAAGCTTCCATTCATGAGGGGTTGTGTTTGTAGCTCAGTGATAGAATGCTTGCTTGCATTTGCAAGGTTCTGGATTTGATCCCCAGCCCTGAAGAAAAAAAAAAAAATCCTTCAGTACTGTTAGCTTTTGCTACATGTGTTTTGAAGCTGCATTATATTTAGAATGCACAAAAAGATATGTGTGCCATGTCTTTAGGGTGGAATTTATACTGTAACCATTATGAAAAGTCTTCTGTGATTCATAGCAATGTTCCTGTTTTCTAGTGTCTGCCCTCTCCCACACTAATATAGCCAGCCGAACTTTCTTGTCATTTCTATCTGTTTAACATATATTTTCAGTTTTTTTCTATTGCATCTGGCTTGTACATTTAAAGTGATTTTCTTGTATACTCTATATCTTACTTTTTTTTTTTTTTGACAGTCTGACAACTTCTGACTCTTATTTGGAATGTTTAGACCATTTATATTTAATATAACTATCACTGTAATTGAGTTTAAATCAATTATTTGCGAATGGATTTTAATTTGGCTTGTTTGTAATTATTACATTTTTTCTTTATCATGCTTATTATAAATTGTTTCCTTTTAATATTCAATATTACTCCATTAGTACACAATATATACACAAGTGTGTAGAGGCCGTCTGTCCACAAATTATAATAGCTCAACTTACATTTTTAGTTTACAATTGTGATTAAGTAATGTACATTCAATAGCAACTACATTTGGGGTTTAGATCTTTTCCTCCACGGTGTGGTATAATATGCTCATGATGCTTGCCAGCTGTGAGACAGCTCCACACAGCCATGTGATCCTAAAGAGAAACAATGCATACTTCACAGGGTAATGTGTTGCTAAGAATTTTCAACTTAATGATATTTTGGGATGTAACCCCTCCAAGTGAGGAGCATCTGCATATATAAACTCCTTTGGCTTCTGGTGACTACTCTGTACTTTATACTACCCACTTTAACTTACAATAGTCAAATGATATTGTAGCATTTTGTGTATAATGCCAAACTCTTACAGCTGTAGGACTTGCTTTGCTTCAGCCTGTCTTTAAAATTATTACCAATTATTTTACCTTTACATATTTGATAAATCTCGAAAACATATTATTTATTTTACTTTACATAATCAATTAACTTTTCAAGAAATGGAAAAACTGACAAAGTAAGATCTTTTCTCTCTGCCCACATGTTTACTTTTTCTGGTATACTGTGTTTCATAGTTCCATCTGGTTATCATTTTGGTCTTGAGTGAATAATTTCCTTTTTTTGTTTTGTTTTTTGTTTTTTTAAATAGTCACTGTTTAGCTAATCTTGACCTCTAATTCTCCTGCCTCTACTTCCAAAGTACTGGAATCATAACTACACTCAGAGTAGGTCTCCCCCCCTCAGCTAATCCACTGCCTCTCAGACACACCTAGTGGTATGATTTATTACTCTAGGTATCTCTCAGTCTAATCAAATTGACAATCAAGATTAAACATCAGAAGAACTCAACCCAAACAAGTACTTCTGTAATGTCTACAGCTGCCTTCACTCTGATGAGCATGGCAGAGACCGTGAGACTCCTGAGTATAAAGTATTTGATCTCTATAAATCTTGGAAAAACATTCCACCCCCGGGTCTACAAGCATACTTTACTCCAAAGATAGTTCTGGCTTACTTACCAGCACATGCAGTTCCTAGGGCTCTCCTGTGGCTAGGCAGATCTAAACATTGTCCCATTTCCTGTGTGCTCCGAGACTGGATTATCTCACGTTTTCAATCTTCTTGTCCTAACTATACTGTCATTTTATGAACCGGGATCTAGTGCTCAGCAAAACTCAAAGACTCCAATGCATAGTTCATATTTAGTGAGCTTTTCCCACGGTTGCCTAGACTTTCCTCAGAACTTTACTCAACCACTTCTAGTCACCTCAGCTTCCTTAGACTCTGGTCTCCATCATATCTATTCAGCAAGGCTACCAGTATCTTCTCTGGTTGCTCCTTCCTGAGTTTATAATTCAGAAACAGCTTTAAGCAGAAAGCCAAATGAAGCTTATGCTGAGTGTTTCTTTTCGCTTAGGGGTCAGGGTTCTATGTAGACTTCTATCTGACACAGTGGTTTCATACTTTCTCCTATTTTTTAACATTTTATAGTATACAGTTTAGATCTGGTCTTTTTTGCTCTATCATGACTTCAAGGGACTGTCTCTCCACTTATCATTTGATGGGTAGAATTTTCTGAGATGCACACAGTCTTCAGACGTTTCAAAGGAGACTTGTCATTTTAGACTAACTTATATGGAGCTATGGAGACAAATGCAGAGCCCTTCCTTAGAGGGTTAGCTAAGTATCTGAGAACATGATATGAATTTCTAGTGTCCAGAAAGGTCTGGAAAGAGACAGAGAGGACTTTACAGGGAAAGAAGGGAAAAGGAAGTTAATCGTAGACTACACATTTCTGAATTCATGTATCCATCTATAACAGCTCTCTCCCTCCCTCCCTCCCTCCCTCCCTCCCTCCCTTCCCCCCCTCTCATGTGTGTGTGTGTGTGTGTGTGTGTGTGTGTGTGTGTGTGTGTGTGTGTGTGTGATATTTTTTTTTTTTATTTTTGAGCTAGGGTCTCATACTATAGGCCAGACTGGCCCAGGACTTATGTAGCCTAGGCTGGGCTGGTCTTGAACTCACAAGAGACCTCCTGCCTGAGCCTTCTATGTGCTGGGGTTACAGGCACAAGCCATCACATTGGCAGGATATCTTTTTTTCTAGAAGCAGATAAAAAGTCTAGAACAGTGGTTCTTAATTTTCCTAATGCTGTGACCCCTTAATACAGTTCTTCATGTCGCGGTGTGCTTTCCACCCCCCCCCCCAATCTTGCTGCCTCATAAAGTATCTGTGTTTTCTGATGCTCTTAGGAGACCACTGTGAATAAGTTTTTCAACCATCCAAAGGGGTCACGACACACAGGTTGAGAACCACTGGTCTGAATTATCATTACCTCCAAAGTTTATATTAAACAAAAAAGAAACTGTAATAATTTATAATTTTAAAAATTTATCTAAAATATAGAGGAGAGAGAGCCTCCTTTTTTTAATTTAGGCAGTATTTCTTTGTTAAGGGAAATAATCTCTAATCAATTCATATAAACAATAAAAATCTTAAGTTTTCTTTTTCCTCATTAGAATAATATTTCGTTAAAAAATCATGTATCCATATGCTTAAAATAGTGAGAGATAATGGTTAGGGCAAAGGTAAGAGGGAGTAAGGAGAAATGTGGTCAAAGGATAACACTGAAAATATGACCAGGGGGCTGGAGAGATGATTCAGAGGTTAAAAGTACTGGCTGTTCTTCTAGAGGACTGGGGTTCAATTCCCAGCACCCACATGGCAGCTCACAATTCCAGAGATCAGGCATTCTCACACAGCTAGATTTGCAGGCAAAGTATCAATGCACATAAAATAAAAATAAATAAATCTTTTTATAAAAGGAAGTATGACCAAAATAGAAGGTGGGGCTCACTCGATCGTTAAGGGCCAATGGCTGCTCTTCTAGAGGACCTGGGTTCAGTTCCCAGCACCCACATGGTGGCTCACAACTGTAACTCCAATTCCAGGGGATCTGACACCTTCTTCAGACCTCCACAGGCACCAGGCAAATACATGGTGCCCAGACACACACTCAATCAAAACACACCTGTACGCATGAAATAAGTTAATCTTAAAATTTAAAAAAAATGGAGCCTGGAGAAGAGGGAGGAGACGGAAGTCTCACAGGGGCCAAAGTGTCAGAAGCAAACTGGAGAAAAGAGATGAGGAAAGAGTTGGGGCACAATAGTGCCAGGCTCAGATTAGACACGCTATGAAGGTTTAGACGAAAAATGGACATATGATAGATTGTAGACAGACTACAACAGAAAAAGATAGCTGCAGCTGGGCTTGACAGCACAGGTGACATGAGATGCTAAGGCAGGAGGATCTGAGGCCAGCATGGGAGAGACTCTCCATTCAACCTCCAGTACTTGGGTAGGGGAATATTCTAATAGAGAAAGAAGGCACAGCCTTGTCTTCTGTGGGGTTTGAAATCATAAGCAATTTAAATGCAAATAAAATGTCCCTCCAATCAACTCAAGCTTAGAAGTGGTAGTGGTTTGAAAGAAAATTGTCCCGAAAAGGAGTGGCACTATTACAAGGTGTGGCTGTGTTGGAGGAAGTGTGTCACCGTGGAGGCGGGCTTTGAGATCTCTTTTGCTGAAGCTTCCCTCAGAGTGACTGGCAGTCAACTTTCTATTGCCTGCAAGATGTAAGGACTCTGGGCTCCAACAATATCTGCCTGCTCCCTGCTATGATGATAATGGACTGAACCTTTGAACTGTAAGCCCCTCAATTAAATGTTTTCCTTATAAGAGTTGCTGTGGTCATGGTATCTCTCCACAGCAATGAAAACCTAAGACAGAAGCGTATATGAAAGGTCACTTCTAAAGCACATGCCTTTAAGCCTAGCACTGCGGAGGCCGAGGCAGGTGGATCTCTGAGTTTGATGCCAGCCTGGTCTACAAAGCAGTTCCATGACAGCTGGAGCTATACAGAAACAATGTGTGTGTGTGTGTGGGAGGGGGATCATATCTGGTTAAAAATACAAAACAAAAAACAATAATAGAAACATTCTAAGCTAAATTTTTACCATTTTTCTTCTCTATGGCAACCTCTCTTTTTTTCTTTATAATGCCTACCATGACTTAAAAACACATTTTTTTTTTAAAGGTAATGATCTCTTATCTATGTATTTTCCTCAATGTAGTCTATGCTTCCTGTGATAAGAAGTTATGTCTTTTATCATTAGCACTGTGCCCTCAGGACCTAAAATAAAACAGAGAATAAAGCCTGAAACATGAAAACTGACTAATAAATCACCCCTCAAATATTTCCTAAATATCTAGTCTTGAACTTCACATTGCTATTTAGCAAATACTTAAAGACTAAATAGAGGGAATTATTTCCCAAATACCAAATGAAGACATAGTTTGAAAAAAGACTATCTGGTCTGAAAATTATATCAACTTACAAATTTTAAGGGTTGATGAGTTGGCTTAGAGAGTAAAAGCATTTGCCTCAAAACCCTTAAAACTTGAGTTTGGCCAGACAGTGGTGGCAGCAGCACATACTTTTAATGCCAGCACTCAAAGGGAGACAGGTGGATCTCAGAGGTTGAAGCCAGCCTGATCTACAGAGCAAGTTCTAGACTGGCCAGGGCTCATAAGGAAAAACCCTATTAAAACAAACAAACAAACAAAAAACCGAGTTTGATCCCTGGATCCCACAGTGAAGAAAATAACTGACCCCTAAACATTGTTCTCCCCCATAAACTTCCACTCATGCATCCTAGCACACACAGACACAGCCCTACATTCACCCAGGACATGATGCACTCATATACAATACAACAATAACAAAGCTTTAAAAGAATAATTAGTAAATACAAATTTATTGGTAAAACCACATTTAAATGGTCTTAATTAAGCCAAGCATGTGACACATACCTCTAATCCCAGCAGTTGGAGGATCGGGTTCAGGAGATCACTACCAGTCTCCGATACACAGCAGATTCATAACCAGCGCTGTAGAAAGACCCTAAGAAGCATCGACAAATCCAAGTCTCTTTAAGGTCAAAGTACAAAACAGGAAGTACAGAAGTGAAGTAGCACAGTCAGCAGACATGCTGTGGCCTCCAAGAAGTGTGACCTTGCCCTTAACATCAGAGAGGAGACCGCACCTTAGGCCCTACTTTTGAAAGATGCTTTTGATTCATACTGAGTGTGTTCACTACTTTTCTATTGCTATAGAACACCATCGCTCTGGCACCTCAGAGAAGGAAGGGTTGTAGCATATTAATTTAACTGGGCAAAGATGTGTTTATGTCATGGAATATGACTTTAGCTGTGTAAAGATGTGTTACACTTGCTTTGCTGCATTTTTTTAATGGTGTAAGGATGTGTGTTTAATGATGTAGTGATGTGCTGCATCTGTTTCCGCTTTGCCTGCCTAAGGCACGTGATTGGTGTAATAAAGAGCTGAATGGCCAGTAGCCAGGCAGGAGGAAGGATGGGCGGGGCTGGCGGGCAGAGAGAATAAGTAGGAGGAACAAGAGAAAATAAGGGAACTGGGAGAAGAGGGACACGCCTGGGGCCAGAAGTCAGGCAGCTGCCAGCCAGACCAGAAAGACAGGGAAAGTAAGATGCACAGAAAGAATGAAGGTAAGAAACCCCAGGGTAAAATGTAGATAAACATTTAAGCTAAAAGAGCTAGCCAGAAACAAGCCTAAACTAGGCTGAGCATTCATAACTAACAAATATCTGTGTCATGACTTGGGAGCCTAAAAGAAATAGCCTGGTACAAAAAAGGGCTTAATTGGGCTTTCAGAGGGATAGGAGTCCATCACTGTCACAGCTGGGAAACTTTACAGCAGGCAAGCAGGCATGACAACTGGTTGCTCAGGGCAGAAGCTGAGGGCTCATGTCTTTACACACAGCAGGTTGCTGAGACAGCAAACTGGAATTGGAGGTGGGCTTCATAACTTCAAGGCCCTCCCAAACTTCTTCCAGAAAAGCCACACCTCCTAACCTCCTGACCTCCCAAAGAGCACATTAGTTAGGGGCAAAGTATTCAAATGCCTGAGACTCTGGGGGGTGGGGCATCTCACTCAAACCACCCTATTTTACTCCCTGACCCCCATCCACTCACAATCATATCATGATGCAAAATGCATGTGTCCAATTCCCTAAGCCTTCATAGCCCTTCGCAATCTCTCAATTGTAACCCCCTGTAAAATCAAAAAGTAACTGCATACTTACAATACATAATGGCACAGACTATATATTTCCATTCTAAAAGGGAGAAATAGAGGCATAGTGAAGAAATATTGGAATAAAGCATGACCAAAATCCAGTAGGGCAAATAGCAAAAACACTAGCTCCATGTACTGTGTCAAAAGGCTAAGATGTTTCTGCCCTGCTAATCTTGATGCCGGAAACATACTTTTTTCTCTTGGGCTGGTTCCACTCCTAGTTTGCAGTTCTCTTGGGCATATCTCCCAGGGTTCTGGCATCTTCAAAGTCCTGTGGTCTCCAACATAACCCACTCTTCCCTCCTATAGCTTCACACAGTGGTCTTTCAGAGCCTTCTAGCAGGTCTACCCTGCCACATGCCTGGCCTCAGCAGCAGGTCTCTGGAACCATAGAAGAAGATTTTACTTTACTCGTGCATCCTTTATGACTCTAAAGCTAGTAGCCCGTAAATGAGCCTACCATTTTCAGCTGCCAGCTTGGGATGGACCCTGCTTGCCTTTAATCACATTTTCAGAGGCTTTGTTTATTGTTACTTTACAGGAAATGCCTTGAGCATTTTCCTTTCACAAATTGGAAGCTTGGGTTGGTGTGATGGTGTGATCGTGCCCTAAGGGCACGCTCCCTTTCTCCGATACAGATCTGGCCCCTAACTAAACCTTTGCCCTTTCATCACAAGCCTCGGCTGCAGCATGAGATTTTCTGGGACACCACCTCTCCCCGTGCATTTGCTTTTCTTCCTGCCTGCTTTTCTCTTTCTCACTAAAGAGCTGTTGAGGAGTGATTACTAATAACCATGCAATCGAACTGTTGTTAGCCTGTCTTGGACTCTCCCCCACCAAAGAGATTAGGCCTCAAAGAAGCTTGATTTGGCCTTAGAGAAGTTCTCAGGACAAGGGCAAAAAGCAGCCACATTCTTTGCCAAGAAACCATCTCCAGCCAAGCCCTGAGCATTATGGTCTTCCAGACTCCTAAGATGGCCCATTAAGCTTCACTTACAACATTCAAATCCTTTTCTAGTTAACATTTCCAAGTTTTGGGCTTTCCCCCAAACAACAGCAAAAACATTAGTCAGGCCTGTCATAGCAATAGCCTACTCCCTTGGTACCAACTGTGTACCACTTACACTTCTGTTGCTGTGACAAAACTCCCTGGCCAAGGAAATTTGTACTAAGACTTATTTGAGTTTGTTTCTGGAGGGATAAGAGTCTGTCGCTATTATCATGTGGAAGTATGGCAGCAGACAGGCCCAGTGAGCAGATGCTGAGTGAGGAATCTGAGGGCCCAGGTCTCTCACTCTAAATCCATAATCAGAGAGCGCAAACTGGGGATGGTGTGTGGCCTTATAACCTCAAAGCCTTCCTCCTGTGTCTAACAAGGCTACAGCTCCTTACCTCCCCAAGAGCACCGCCTTCTAGGGACAAACTTGACACCCTGAGACCACCACATTGGAAGTTTCTCTCCCCAGAGCTTCCTGTCATTCCTTCTTAGATAACCAGGTCAGCAGGACGAGGTAGAAATGTGTATGACCTCTTCTTCTCTGGCCTTTGACAATCATCTGCAGTATGTTGTCCAATTGTTTTTTGTTCGTTTGTTTGTTTTTGTTTAATATATGTATGAGTATGTCTGTGTACCACACACATGAAGTGCCCACAGAGGCCAGAAGAAGGCATTGGGTCTCTTGGAACTAGATAATTATGAACTGCCATGTGGGTACTGGGAATAGTCATGTCCTCTAGAAGAGCAGTCAGAGCCCTTAACCACTGAGCCATCTCTCCAGCTCCGGTTTGTGCAGTTGTAAGTAGACAACATATTAGAAGAAATGAATTCACGAGGACTTTTTTGGTTTCATTTGGCTTCTGGTAGTTAGCCTTTGACTGCTTCACTTTATGTGAATCAAACGGCCCAGCATAAGAGAATTCTCTTCTTCTCTGGATTCATACAGCATTTAGAGAAAATTAGTGTGATGTTTTTCCAGTTGCTTCTAAAACTTGATTTCACCTTGACATGACCTTGAAAAGCCTTGGTACATTTCTTTGCACTAAATGGCATCCATGCAATAGTTAAAACTTCAGATAATTAGAGGCCAGTGAGAGGTTCCTAGCTTTGAAAGCTTGGATGGCACAGTCTGACTTCCTCCTTTTCACTTAATCCAGGGAGTAACTTCTCTTCCTTTTCATGTGATATAATAGGACATTTTGCGTGGGATTTTGATTATAGTTGAAATGGAATGTTTTGTTACAGTATCTCTTTGGGAAATAAGGATGGATCTAAAGGGTACTATTGCCAATAAATTTTATATTTTCAAGAATGTAATTCAAAAATACCAAAGCAAATGTTACGGAACAATGTATCAATATATAATACAGCACTCTCTAGGTGGTAGCACAAACATCCTTTCTGTAGGTGAGGACCATGAAATTTAAAAAGCAATTTTCATATTCCAGTTTCTCTTCAGATCATATTAATCCACTACATTTTACTAAAGATTTCTAAGGAAAAGAACAACCCTGAATCTTAAGCCCCCATCCTACCTCTTCAAGGCCTTGTGACAGCAAAGCTAATTAAAAAAAAAAAAAAAAAAACAGCCTTAAAGGAAATAATATAGAACTGTCTGCTAAATATAAAAGCTGTAACAAAAACCAACAGATGAAGCCCTTGCCCTCATAAGAATATAATCCTGGCTAGAGGTCCAGTCAGGAAAGAAAATTTGATACATTTTTGAGAAACAATGACACAGAAAAGGGTTTCTTTAAAATAAGCCTTCCTTCTTTTCCTTGTTTCCACAGGCAGTGGAATAGAAAGATTGTTATCTGGAATTGAAATAATGTAATCAGCCACGTTTTCAGGAAGGACATCTCATACTGCCTTCTGGGGCTGAGTTATACAATACAGCTTTGTCGGGTCATCTGGACCAAATGGACTAGATTAAACCTACTAGGACTTTTCTGAAAGCATCTGAGCATCCTTGTCTTCCATCTATAGAGAAAAAGAGTTGCCTCAAGACGTGTGGCTAATTACATCTTTATCCAGTTCACACCCACTCACTAGACAGGGCTCCTACTCAGTCATGGAAAAGTCCTAAAGAAGACTGGACCTCTGAAAGATGATTTCCAAGGCCACAGCAGAGGGAGAAGGAAAGGGAGGGGGATGCTGCTAAGAGTTTCTGTCGTGGGAAAAGGTGACAATCCTCAGCAAGCTTTGTCCTGTCCCTTTCTAACAAGGAGGCTTTCTCATGACGCCTGGTCTTCTCAGCACTGAGTGAAGAAACATGATTCATGTTGAAAAGTGTGTCAATACGCCAAGAAATGACACAGAGGACTGTCTAGATGGCTCAGGGGGTGAAGGTACTTGATGCCACGCCTGATGATCTGAGTTCAATTCCTTGGACTCATTTAGTAGAAAGAGAGAACCAACTTCCATAAATTGTTCTCTTACACACACACACACACACACACACACACACACACACACACACACACACACACACACACGCACGCACGCACGCACGCACGCACGCACGCACGCACATAAATGTAAATGTTTTTAAAGACAAATTTTTCCTTTTTTACAAGTATATTTTTCTGTGGTGACATTGTGGCAACTGCAGAATTGTATATTCACTTGTACTGGAGAGCTAATGTTCCTTCTATTCTTGTATTCCTAACCAAATAATGTCCTAAAAATATTCATAATATTTGTCCTAGTCAGTGCCTTATTACAGTGAAGAGACGCCATGACCATGGCAATTCTTATAAATGGAGACACTTAATTGGGCTGGCTTATAGGTATAGACCATTATTGTCACAGTGGGCAGCACAGTGGCAGACACTGGGCCTGAAGGAGCATTTGAAACCTCAAAGCCCAACCCCAGGAACATACTTCCTTCAACAAGGCCACACCTACTCCAACTAGGCCACACCCCTAAAACTGTCACTCCCTAAAAGCCTATCAGGGACCATTTTTATTCAAGTCACCACACTAAATTTTTTATAAACCTGAAAATTTGAAGAGCTAGGTTTAATATAACTAATGGACCCATTTTGCCACAACAATGTAAAAAGTAACTGAACCCAAGTCCAGACAGTTTATGCTACATCTTGGATTTTGAATTTCCCCTAGAGACCCATGGTGTTCTAGGTGACAGTATTAGGAGGTGGTGGCACCTTTAAAAGGGGGGGCCTAGTGGAAGATTTTTCAAGTTACTAAGGTGCACCTTTAAGAATGACTATAAGTCACTCAGCCCCTCCAAGCCCTTTGGCTTCCTAATCCTGGGTAGATGATCCTGGTGTGCCACCTTAAGGAAGGGGTCCAACGGATAGCAGGCTGGAACCTTCAAAACTGAGACCAAATAATCATCTTTGTATTAGAAGGTGATTATTTCAGATATTTCATGATTAAAAAGAAAGGTAACTAACATAGTGTGTGGAAGATTCCCATGTGGTGATATATTGTACATTTAGTAAGAAATAGTCTGAAGTATAAGAGACAGAGCCACCCAGAGAGCCCAGCCATGAAGGTCAGGAGGTGGCGACCCACACTTTTAATCCCATCACTTGGGAGGCAGAGATGTGTCTGGATCTCTATGAGTTCAAGGCCTCACAGGGTCAGGCAATGATGGCATACACCTTTAATCTCAGCACTTATGACCCCATGCTTCTGCTCCCAGAACTTGGGAAACGTGTGCCTTTAATCCTAGCACTGGGAAAGTTGAATCAGGAATTATGATAGTCAGGCAGAGAAAGAAAGATAAGGCTGGACAAGGCAGAATTTGTCAGTGGAGGATTTTTGGAACAGGCATGAGGAACTGGCTGGGTGAGAAGTGGCTGTGATGTGTTTCTCTATCTTCCTGATAGTTCAGCTTTTTCCCAGTATCTGCCTCTGAGTTTTTATCCTAATACCAAATAGATTTTGTGCAATATTACTGTCTGGCTAAAATACCTAAGGTTGTTTGTTTGTTTGGTTGGTTAGGTTTGGTTTTTTGGTGTTTTTTAAAACAATGTCTCACAATGCAGCATGGAATTGCCATCTCACTGGCTGGGCTAGAACAGAACTCATGGCCATCTTCTTGCATTAGCCTCTTAGTGCTGGGGTTACAGTTATGAACCACCGTATTGTACCTACTATAATATTTTAATATGGAATAAACTGGGCCTGTGAAAAAGCTCAGTAGATACAGGCATGTGCTGCCAACCCTCATGAACTCAATTTGATTACTTGAACCCACACACAAAAGGAAAAAAAAAACATAAACCTCAGAAAGTTGTGAAGATACCCTCTGACCTCCACTAGTAAACTAAATATCATGCTGGTGTGAACCTGGCTGCACAGTGTATTACATAGTTCTAACCCTGCCATGACCAGATAACTTTAAATAGGCAAACCACTAAAAATGTCCTATTTCTGGTTCAAATTTATCCAAGTTAGTCAGTTTCTTGTAGCTACAACAAATTCCTGGGGAAAACAATTTACAATTTACAGATAAATTTATTCTGGTCCACAGCTTTATATTCTAGCCCCAGCTTTATAAGTTTCAATCCAGACACTTGTCCCCTTGTTCACTTTGGATGTGGGTCAAGGCTGAGTCAAGGGTGAAGGTATGACAGAGCAGAGCTTCAGACCTCTAGACAGCAGAGGATGGAGAACAAGAGAAAGCCCCCAGTGACACATGTCCATTGACCTACTTCCTCTACCTAGGCCCCACCTCTGAAAGTTTCCTTAGGCTCCAAACAACACCATCAGATTATGCATCAGCCTGTGGTTAAATCACCCACTGAGTAGGTCAGTGCATTGATGATCCACTCCCCTCTCAATGACTGGACCGACCAGCTGGATTCTAAGCTTTCACTTAAGCTCTTTTAGGGAGACTGCATATCTAGACCTTAACTGCCCACATCTCCTATTTCCACATTTTCCTCTTATTCCCCTTCATTTTCATGTACTATAAATACCTTATCACAGGGGAAGGAAAGGAAGAGACAAAGATCAGATCTAACTGCTTTAAGTGTTTTCATGAGAGGAAAAAAAAAAAAAACCAAAATCAACCAAATGGCTCAGAGAATTAAAAATTGAATTTTAAAACACTGAATAGATGCATGCATGGTATGTTTGGTCTAAGAACACATAATAAAATAAAAAAGTAAAAAGGAATTAACCAAGGAAAGAAGAGCATGGCTCTGGGGACAGCAGCTGGGTGGGGGTTAGGGGTGGGGCAGGGGAACCAAGTCAGGGAGACAAACAGGATGCTGGGAGGTGAGAAATAAGGGTGGGGAGTAGTGGGCAATCTTAAGAGGAACTAACAAGATCTGTTGCTTATAGTTACCCAGAAACCCTTCAGAACAATAACAGACAGACAAGCTTGAAAGGAAGACGCTGGAGGCTGGAGGTCTTCAGGATGAGGAGATCCAAGGCAGGTATTCTGGTATTGAGGGAGCTCTCTCGCTCACATCCCCAACCACTGGCTGCTCTTTCGTTAGCCTTGGACTCAACCAATCCTGGCAATGGACTTAGAGAGGGAGAGTGGACCCTGGGCTCCAGGAAGTCCATGTCTTTAAAAATAGGAACTTGGACTCTGTTCAGTCTAATTTGCTGGCTCCTCTGGTTTTCAGCTTTTTCTGCTTAAAGAGGTTTTCAAGTAGAAAGATATTTTGAGGAAGAATTCTAGTTTCAAGAAACTGAGCAGGCCCAACCACTCAAGCAGCCACTGAAAACTTAAAATATGTCCACTTCCTCCCAAATTTCTTCCTCCCTTCTCTCTTGCCCCCTTTCCAGGTACCTCTGAGTCTGAGGTGCTTCCAAGGGGCCAATTTTACATTCCATTAGACAAAACTTACCCAATTCTTTCTAGCTATTTTTTTTTAGAAACATACTTTTTCTCATTTCTGAAAAGCATGCTTATTAAAGAAAAACTACATCTGAGTATTTAAATGCAAAGGAAAAAAGTCACCTCCTGCCAACCATTAGGACAACCACTCCTATCACTTGCAGACTTTTTTTTAGTAAATCTTTCTTCCCAAAGCTGATAAAGACCTCTGCCCCATTCCCAAGAATAACCGTATCCTGGGTCTTTCTATAGACAAACCAATAAATCTTTCAAAGCATTTGTGAATGTGACAAGTTGGGAGACCCAGGTCTAAAAAAGTCTGAAGTCCTTTCAAGACCTGGAAGCCTGTGCAATGTAACTTGCTTTAGTTGCAAAGATTTGGGGAGGCCATACAGGTAACCCTTTGGGAGCAAAGGAAAGATGACAAGAACATGTCAATATATCAAGTGTATTCTACACTTTGCCGGCTAAACCACTGAGGGAGAAAAATGTGTGTGTGAAGCCTCAAAAGCAAAAAGGTGCAATGTGTATACATGCATGAGCATATAGACAGTCCCTGATTTAACAGTTTGACCTAATGATTTTATTTATTTATTTTAACTACTAGATTTCTGCACACAGCCAGTCATTGTTGGGTTAGCTGGACCACAGCCTTTAAGTCATTCTAATAAACTCCTTTTCTGTATATAGAGAGATTATTTTCAAAGTTCTGTTGCTCTAGAGTGGTTCTAGAGCAACAGAAGTATAAAGATGGATCTTTTAAGTGTTTGGAGTAGGCTTTCAATTTGCCAACACCTACAGTTATTGAAGCCTTTCCAGTCACTGAGGCTTCTCCTGGGAGACTGGGGAATACTGAAAGCCTTAGTGTGAACTACACTACAAACTTGAAGAGACAGGTTTGCATTTGATTATTCTGATTCAACAACTGTGAGTGATAATGGATTTAATGACCTTGTATAGAAAAGCTTTTGACAATTTGGGGAAAATAAGGAAAGTGATGATACTGGTCAGTTGCTCCTAACATCATCCCCAGATAAATTGACAAAAGATAGGGGTGGACACCATGATAAAATTAACTTCTAGCATCTCAGAAGAAGGTAAAGGACAGCGATGAACTTAGTGACAAAATTGACCTCCTCTAGATGAGGACAAACACTGCGAGTCACAAGGACCCTTTCTTTCATGGGGCTGCATATAAGATATTTATGTTACAATTCATAATAGTAGCAAAATAACAGTTATAAAGTAGCAATGAGATAATGGTATGGTTGGGGGGGTCACCGTAACATGTGGAACTGTATTAAACAGTCACAGCATTAGGAAGGTTGAAAACCACTTGTCTAAAAGCTCTTAAGAAAAAGAACCTTCTTTCCAGCAGCCTCAGAGCTCAAGCTGTGGAAAGTCAAGCTGAAGCCCTCATTATAAGGTTGGCTGAACTACCACAAAAATTCAAGTCCCAGCCTTGAAGGGTGTTAGCAGTTAAAGTAAAGGCCTTAATTGGTAAAAAAAAAAAAAAAAAAAAAAGGGGGGATCCTGTAACTTGGGGTGGGGCTGTGTGGGAGGACCCTAATGAAGTTGAGGACTTTGAACCCTCAGATTCCCAAGGGTTTATCTCATGGAAAGAAGTCATCACTCTGCCCTCAGCCCCACCCCTTGAGATACTGCCTTTTTCACCTTTGACTGAGGAAATAATTCTTCTTTGGCTGCTAAACTAGCAGTGACTTTCTCTGAAGGACATGCCAGCCAAGACAATACTGATGTCTGGCAGTGTCTGCCAGTAGTTGCTATAAGACCTATACCCAGATTTAGGACAAAGCAGGGTCTTACAGGGGAGGTAGAAAGTGTAGGCTGTAAGGAGGGGTGCTACGCTCCTGAAGAACTTAATGAACTTGCTAATTCATTCAAGCAGAAGTCTAGAGAATTTCTATGGAGATGGATTTTAAGGGTGTGGTAAAAGGTGAAAGCAATGTAAAACCGAATCAGGCTGGGTTATTGATATGGACCTCCTCTCTCAGGAAGTGACTTTGATTGCAGATGCTGTGCCAGGTGCTGTTCCCTCACTTGAGCAAATTAATACACCTGGCACATGGTGTGCAGTCATTGATCCAGCAAATGCTTTAATCTCAATACCTGTCAATAAGGACCGAAAGAAAGAAATTTACTTTCAGTTATCAAGGCCAACAGTAGGCATTTACAGTTTTACATCAAGGATATAATAATTCTCTAGCCCTGTGTCGTAACTTAGAAGAGATCTTAATTGTCTCTTCCAGAAACATATTGGTTCACTATATTTATGACATTACCTTGATTAGACAAAGTGAACAGGAAGTAGCAACCACTTTGAACTCATTGGTAACCCATATGCACATCAGAGAATGGGAAATGAATCCAACCAAAATTCAAAGGTCTTCTACCTCAGTGAAATTCTTAGGTGTCCCGTGGTGTGGGATATGCAGACATGCCTTCTAAGGTGAAGGATAAGTTGCTGCACCTGTCCTCTCCCACCTAGCATAACATTCAGTGGACCTATTTAG
The DNA here is from genome assembly GCA_033318265.1 of Phyllotis vaccarum. Taxonomy (NCBI): domain Eukaryota; kingdom Metazoa; phylum Chordata; class Mammalia; order Rodentia; family Cricetidae; genus Phyllotis; species Phyllotis vaccarum. The sequence continues at coordinate 107,560,144 of JARWLC010000001.1, read as the reverse complement.
ATTCAGGAGAACAGCACATTCCTCACCTGGGTGTGCTACTCTGGTCCATATACCAAGTGACTTGGAAAGCTGCTAGCTTTGTGTGGGTCCTGGAACAGGAGAAGGCTCTTCCACAGGTCCAGACTGGTGTGCAGGCTGCTCTCCCACTTGGTCTATATGCTCCAGGAGAGATCTACTGGTACCTACTGGTACCTGACATGTCAGAGGTAGATAGGGATGCTATTCAGAATCTCTGACAGGCCCCTATAGCTGACTCATAGAAGAGACCCTAGGGATTTTGGAGCAATTCTCTACCACTATTTACAGACAACTATTCTCCCTTTGACAGACAGTTCTTGGACCTTAGTGGAAACTGAATGTTTGACAATGGGCTACCAAGTTATCATGTGACCATCCTCTGGGATGGGTGTTATCTGACCCTACAAGTCATGAAGTAGGATATGCACAGTAGTAGTCAATTATCAAATGGAAGTGGTATATATGTGATTGGACCCTTATATATAGGTTCTGAAAGCACAAGAAAGTTACGTGAAGAGGTTCCCCAAATATCTATGGTTTCTATTCCCATTCCAATGCCATCTGCTGCTAAGCATGCACCTATCTATTGTCTGTCTCCTGGGGTATCTCTGAGAAAGAGAAGATTAGGGCCTTGTTTACTGATGGCTCTGCATGGTACCCAGGCACCACCCAGAAGTGGACAGCTGCAGCATTACATCTTTCTGGAACAACCCTGAAAGACACTGGTGAAGGGAGATCTTCAAGGTGGGCAAAACTTCAGGCAGTGCACATGGTATTCCAGTTTGTTTAGAAGAAATGGCCAGATGTGTGATTGTTCATGATTCATGGGATGTAGCCAATGAATTGGTCGAATGGTCAGGGATCTGGAAACAGCATGATTGGAAAACTGGAGAGAAAGGCATCTTGGGGAAGAGGTATGTAGATGGGTCTCTCCAAATGGGTGAAGGATGTGAGGATACATGTGTCCTGTGTAAATGTTCATCAAAGGGTGACTTCAGCTGAGTGTGGGAGCCTGCAGAGATTCCAGCTTGTAGTTTGTTGATACCTTGACAACAAATATGAGTCAGAGCTTGTGTTGTCTCACAAAGCAGCATAGTAGGATGTTTTCCAGAGGTGTGATCACCAGGTGCTCTGCTCCCCAGAGCTGTATAATGGGATGATGATATGTCTACCACAAGCTGGGTTTATGCCCAAGTAAGGCATGGTTACCAGATGGGGTGTGTGTGTGTGTGTGTGTGTGTGTGTGTGTGTGTGTGTGTGTGTGTGTGAATTAAGGTGTTTGCACTCGTCTATACTTTGTACTTTGAACCATGGTGTCCATCCTTCAGATGGGGAGGTCTTGCCCTCCCCTGCTTTGGGTATAAAAAGAACCTGTAGAATGTACTCAGGCTTTGGTATTGCTTACGAGCCTCCAACACTAAGTTTCTGTCTCTGGTCTTACTCTATCTCTGATATTTCTCAGTCCACACTTCCCTCATACCCAGGATGGTCTGGCTAAGGAGGATTCCAGTAATCGAGTAGATAGAATGACCCATTCTACAAACAGTCAGCCATTCCTGTCATTGCCTGGTGAGCCCATGATTAGAGTGACCACAGTGGCAGAGATGGAGTTGTGCTTGACAAGGTAGACAAGAGTAGAAACTCACCAAGGCTGACCTTGCCACAGTTGCTGCTGAGTGCCAGATCTGCCAACATCCCGGTATGGCACTGCCCTGGGGTGACCATCCAGTGACCTGGTATCAGGTTGACTACAATGGACAACTTCCTCCATGGAAAAGAAAACACTTTGTGCTTACTGAAGTAGATACTTATTCTCATCATGGATTTGCCTTTCTGCACATGACGAGTCCATCTGCAGACTCACAGAATGCCAAATCCACCACCATGGTATTCCACACAGTATTGCTTCTGACCTAGGAACTCACTTCACAGGCAGAGAAGTGCAATCGTGGGCCCATAATCCACTGTTCTTACCATGTTTCCCACCGTCCTGAAGCATAATGAGATATGATTGTGTGTTAAGTTGACAAGGTTGACTTGTAATGGTTGTCAATTTGACTACATCTGGAACTAAACCATTGGAGAGATTTTTACTTAAAGTAGGAAGGTCCACTTCTAATCTGGATCTTTGAAGCAGGAAGACACACCTTTAATTCATATCCATAATTCACACTTAATCTGGGCCAGACCTGGAATCCTAAACAAGGACATGAAAGAAGTTTCTGCTCTTTGCCTGCTTGCCCTCACCTTGCTAGCAAGTTCATTCACTGGCAGTACAGCCTACTTCTTTGGGGGTTCAGTATATACAGAAGATAAGCTGAGACATCAACTCATGGACTCTCATATATATGAGGAAATAGGGAGAGTTTGCAGTTTCTAAGTGAGCATTATGATGTGTCTACCACAAGCTGGGTTTATGCCCAAGTATGGTCAAAAGCTGAGTGCCGTAGGTGAGGACTTGGGTGGCTGGCAACTTCAGGAGAGGAAGCTGCAATAGCTACCAAGAATGTGGAACTGGGCTTTTTGGTGCCTTCTTTTCATTCGGAGACTCATAGGACTTCCATGATGATGTAGGGGTGAACTGGGGGTTCTAACCAAACATGTGGCAAATGCATTTACCTGCTGAACTGTCTCACCAGACAATTGTTTGTTCTGAGTCTAATGTAGCCCAGGCTACTCCTTAACTCCTTACCCTGTTGCCTCTGTTTCCTGAAGGCTGGATTACAGGCATGAGCCACTATAACAAGCATAATATCTTTTCTTTTTTCTGCTTCTTTTTTTTGTATGTGTGTATGCTTTGGGACTATGTTTTTGTGCACTGTAAATATTGGTTTAATAAAATGCTGACTGGCCAGAAACTAGGTAGACAGGAAGTATAGGTGGGGCGACCAGACAAGGAGAATTCTGGGAAGAGAAAGAGCAGAGGAGAGGCTAGCCAGATGCAGAGGAAAAACTGCTCTAAGAGAAGGTACCAAATCACGTGGCTAAATATGGATAAGAATAACAAGTTAGTCAAGAGTAAGAGATAGCAAGTTAATAAGCCTGAGCCATAGGCCAAACGGCTTATAATTAATATAAGCCATTGTGTGATTATTTGGGACTAAATGGTTGTGAGAACTGCCAGGCAGGACAGAGAAACTTCTGACTACATGGTATGTGTGTTGGGTGCACATATGTGTGTATGTATTGGAATGGGTATGTAGTCTCATGTGGGTGGGTGCCAGAGGTTGATATCAGTTTCTTCCTTGGTCGCTTTCCACCTTATGCATTCAGACAGGGGTCTCTCATTTAAACCCAGAACATGCCAATTTGGTTAGGCTTACTAGCCAGTTTGCTTCAGGGATCATATCTCTCCTGTCTCCGTCTGAGCACTGAGATGATATGCAGCCATCACGCCTGCCCAGCATTTGTGTCAGTGTTGAAGATTGGAACTTCTGTCCTTCTGTCTTCATTCCAAGTACCATCTCTCCAAGCCCTTTAACACTGTTTTACATGCTACCATGGTATTTATCTTTTTAAAGTCATCCATGTTTCCTAGTGTTGGCTTGCAGTATCTCTATGACAAAACAACAACAACAACAACAACAACACACACACACACACACACACACACACACACACACACACAAAACTCCTTTTTTGCCCCATGCTACCCCTGAGTAACCCAGGTTCCCACTGGAAACTTTATCCTATATTATCCCATATCCTTTACACCCCAAAATGTAATTGAAGGCTCCTCTCCCTAACAATGAAATTTGGAGGATTATCACTTCCATTATTATCTCCATCATAGTTTTAGGATTGGACTGATGTGATTACATCTGGAAGATGGTAAGTTCCTTTAAAACAAATACCAAATTGCATATTATGGGTCAGATGTGGTTCAGACTGGTCCTTCAAGGGTTCATTGTGAATTCCAGGCTGGTCTAGAGCTTACTATACAGCCAAGACTGACCTTAGACTCTTGATCCTTCTGTCCCTATCTCTGGACTGTACCATCTCACCCAGTTCCCTAGGGGATTCCTTTTGAAATTCAATCTCCATTGAAAGATATTTTGATGTTTTTTCTTTGTTTTGTTTGGTTTTTCAAGAGTTTCTCTATGTAGGCCAGGCTGGCCTGGAACTCAGACATCTTCCTGCCTCTGCCTCTGGAGTATTGGCATTAAAGGCGCAGCAACACTGCCTGGCAAGAGGTTAAATAATTAAATCAGGAAATGGTGACAGATGCTTTTAATCCCAGCACTCAGGAGGATCTCTGAGTTCAAGGCCAACCTGTTCCACAGAGTGAGTTCCAGAAGAGTTAGAGCTACATAGAGAAGCTCTGTCTCAAAAAAAAGATGAAGATAAATAAAATAACAACACTGAAAACTTTGGTTCCCAATCAGCAATAAAATTGCAGCATAAATCTTTGCATGTGTAAGTCACTGACCAGGATTATGAAGCAGAGTACTCTGAAATAATATGATAATGCTTTAATATATTTGACTGGTTCCTTAGGGCTAACTTAAAATCTCGGTGCTATAGAAATACTTAAGCTACTGACACACTTTTACAAGACAAAAAATAAAATAAAATAAAATAACCAGTAGGAAACAAACACCAATGACAAGTGCTAGCTTGTCCTATCACGATTCAGGGACACTGCTCTAAGGACAGCAAATCAATTCTTTCTAGCTGTCACCAGCAGTTTCTTGGTAGGTTTTTTCCTACAGAATGAAGGAGGCTGAGTCTTCACAAGGTCCCATTATGGTGTTATTTTGTCTGTGCTTCACAAATAAAACTTGCCTGAAGATCAGAGGGTAGAGCTAGCCACTAGTTAACCACAGAGGCCAGGCTGCGGAGGCACACACCTTTAATCCCAGTACTTGGGAGGCACACGTGCCTTCAATCCCAGCTCTAGGGAGGTGGAGAACAGACTATAAAGCAGGAGGAGACAGGAGCTTAGTAGCCCTTTCAGGTCTAAGAAGTCACAGAGGTGAGAGGTGGCTGGGGCTGGCTCCTTTGTCTCTCTGATCTTTCAGCATTTACCCTATATCTGGTTCCAGGTTTTTATCATTCAAACCAACTAGGATTCTCCATACATCCCATGACCACAGTCCTGGGTAACTTCCGGGATCCCATGGAACAATGCTCAATGTCCCTGCTGATCTCTGTGAAATCTTCAGTAGTATCTCTGCTGCTTTCTAGTTTTCTCTTCCACGGCATTCCCTGGAACGTGCTGCCCCGAGGAACTGTAGATATTAAACTCACAGGTCTCCCTTTGGACCCCTCACCTCTGAGAGTTGCAGGTTGCTCCTGACATTATTCACAGCATTTTGAAACTTGAAATATTTGGATGTTAATCCCTTAGCTTTCTCTTCACATCCTTTTGTTGTTGTTGGTTTGAATTCTCCTACTTAGGCTTGTGCTGTTCTTGATTGAATACTCTCCTTCCCTAATTTTGTTGTTGGTTGGTTGATTGACTGTTTTGAGATAGGGTCTGAAGTAGCCCAGACAAGTCTTGAACTCAATATGTAGCCATTGTTAATCTTTTTGTTTGTTTGGGTTTTCAAGACAGGGTCTCTCTGAGTAGCCCTGGCCATCCTGGAACTCACTCTGTAGACCAGGCTGGTCTCAAACCTAGAGATCTGCCTGGTTCTGCCTCCAATTTCTGGGATCTAAGGCATATGCCACCACCTCCAGTGTGCGTTGGTTAATCTTAAACTTCTAATTTTGCTGCCTCAACCCACTCTCCTTCTGGGCATACAGCTGTGTCCCAGCACACCTGGCTAATTCTGTGCTGCTATCTTTGAATTGCATGTCCAGCCAAAACAGAATCCAGGGCAGTTGTGCATCTGCCCAAGAAATGCCTGTACTCTTGAGTCCGTCAGGCAGGCAGCGAATCATACAGTGTGAAATGAACCTCATCAAAACCCTTGGTCAGCAAACGATGTAGAGTACTACACACCCATATTCCAGGACTCAGGGAGTACAAGGCAGGAGAATTGAGAATTTGACACCAGACTGGGCTATGTAGCTGGACTCTACCTAAAACCAAACCAAACCAAACTCACCTGTAGTAATTCACTTCAGCCACAACACTTCCAGTACTCAATACTTTCTTGACAACTTTAAACTGGACAGATGGATGAATGGACAGATGTATAAGTAGGGACTTTTACAGATGTAGCCTTGTCCTCTAAGGTATGTGGACCTGTGCCGTTGGCAGTGTCACAATCATGTGACACTCTTCCGCTCATGTCATTTTCCCGTCATCAAATGAGAAGAAATTTTCCTGAGCAAGAAACTGAAAGCTTCTAAACTGTCACAGAAAAGAGGAAATCTCGGGGTGTTTTATTTTTTGCACAAGAACAACTGCCTGGGATGAAGTTACATGTGATAAAAACACAAAAGAGAACAGAGCTTTGTAGATGTGGATCTACCAGCTCCAGAGTCACTTCCAACCTGGGTACCTTGTGGGCATCTCGTCATTCATTAATCCATAAATCCCCATGGAATACCTTTCATTTACTGCCTACAACAGAGGAATGAATGAAAGTGCCCTCACCCTCATTCCAAGGAGCAAAATAAATGAATGAATGAATGAATGAATAAATAAATAAATAAATAAATAAATTTTTTAAAGAGTAAGATAAGGCTGGGGAGATATCTCAGTGGTTAGAGCACTCACCACTCAAACAAGAGGTCCAGAGTTCAGGTTTTTAGGACCCACATAAAAATACTAGGTAGGTATGACTACTTGCCTATAATTCTAGCCATGAAAGGTAAAGAAAGACAGGTGTCTCCATAGCAAGCTGGCTAGTAAGACTAGTAATATAGGTGAGCTCTGGGTTTGACAAAGATCCTGCCTCAAAAGCATAAGGTGAAAGAGAATTGAAGACTCCCCATATGAACCCCAATTCCACACACACTCATGTGCACATACACACCTACAAACACATGTAAAAAATAAGGTGATGTTAGTGAATGGCATGTTTAAATGGAGCCGTGAAGGGAGAAGGGAGAAGGGCATGAGACAGACGGTGCGGTGAAGAGAGCTGTGATGTCTTCTTCACTGTGACTGGATCTGGAGTCACCTAGAAGATTCACCGCTGGGGGTGTCTATGAGGGTGTTTCCAGACAGGTTTACCTGAGGAAGGAAGACCCCGCAGAATATGGGCAGAATTGACAGAAATGAAGAGTGAGAAAGTGATCTGAAGACCAGCCTTTGTCTCTGTGATTCCTACCACAGGCTGTCAGCAACTGCCACACATTTCGGCCACCATAGCTGTGGCCAGCCGCTCTCAATACCAGGCCAATCATGCCATGAAGGAGCCAAGCAAACCTTTCCTCCTGGAGTTGCCTCTGCCACAGAAATGAGGAATTTAGCTAGTAGAGAAGTCATCTCTGAAGAGGTGACCACTGAACTAAACACTAAACTCAAGGATAAAAGAACCATCAATATGGAAATCTGAAATCCCATCTTTTTCATGTAGACAAGATGGCTGCAGAAGTCTTAAGTATCATATTCTCACATCACAACTTCCAAAGTGTGGTCTAGGGGTTTCCTGTTACAAGGAAGAAAAATATTTCCTCTGTGGAAGGCCAATTAGAGTGGCCTGTGCTGACCCCGCCCTGAGCCTGAGCTACCTGAGCTGAACCAGAGAGCTTGCAGTTAGCAGGTTAACCATAGAGGCCAGGCAGTGGTGGCACAGATCTTTAACCCCAGAGGAAGAAGCAGGAAGATCAGGAGTTCAAGGCTATCCTGGGCTACATGAGATTGAATCTATCTAAAAGAAAACCAGAGCCAGGCAATGGTGGTGGTGGCTCACCTTAAAAGCCAGCTGGAGAGATTGCATTTATCTTGGAGTTATTGAACACCTATGCCTGTGTCAGGAAGAAAAAGAAAACCACGTACTAGACATGATTACATGCCTGTAATCGCACAGCTAGAAAGACTGACACTGGAGGATTGTAGAAAGTTTGTCAAATCTTAATGGACTGGATATTGGTATTATAATTCTTGACTATATATATATATATATATATATATATTGTATATAGTTATTGTATATAGTTTTTCTATTTTGGTTACAATCTTTTTTTATTTTAGACAATAAAGGAGAAATGTGGTGATATTTTGTTTGGGCTCTAACAAATAAAGCTTGCCTGAAGATCAGAGGGCAGAGCTAGCCACTAGTTAACCATAGTAGCCATGTAGTGGTGGCACACACCTTTCATCCCAGCACTTGGGAGGAGGAAGCAGGAAGATCACAAGTTCAAGGCCACCCTGGACTACAGGAGATTGAATATGTCTAAGAGAGAGAGAAACAGAGCCAGGCAGTGGTGGCGCAGCGGCTCCTCACACCTTGAATTCCAGCACTAGGGAGGAGGAGACAGAAAGAGATACAGCTGTTCAGGGTGGCAGAGAGAGAAACATGAGGGAGAGAAGTCAGGGGCTCCGCCCCTTTCAGGCCGAGGATTCAGTAGAGGTAAGAAGTCTGTCTAGTGCCTTGTTCCTCTGTCTCTCTGATCTTTCAGCATTTACCCTCATATCCGGCTCTAGGTTTTTATTAAGACCAACTAGGATTCAAGCTACAGTTAGCTTGGACTCCTGTATAAGGCCCTGCCTCTCAGGTGTGGGAGCACATGCTTGTAATCCGAGCGTTCAGGAGGTAGAGGCAGGAGGACCCAAGTTCAGGGTCATCTTTGGCTATATAGTGAATTCAAGGTCAACTTGGCTAGGATACATGAGGCTCTGTCTCAAACAAACGAAAAAGATAAAACACCCCATTTCGAGAAATAAAATCATAATAAAACAAAAGGTTTAGGAAATAAAACCTCAGTGAGGTGTTCATACCTATGATCTCAGCCCTGGAAAGGTGAATTCAAGAGAATTAGGGCATTGCAGTTCATCCTCCATGGAGACATCACAAGTGTGAGGCCAGCTTGAATACAAGAGACTCTGTCACAAAAATAAATAATAATAAATAAATAATAAAAAGGAGAAAAGAAAGCAAACCTTAGGTCCCAGGCTAGTGACCTCTCAGTCTAGAGCTCTAGAATGCTCACCCAGCAAACACAGGCTCTTTTGGGCTCCTCAACATTGCAAAACCCAAACAAAACAAAGCCAGAAGAGAAACTCCACTTCGGTATGACTTTTCCACTCTAGAGCCTGTGCATGTTCAGCAGGAGGCACTCCTTCCTGCTCCACACCCGCACCCCCACCTGCCTCACTCTTCCCAAGTACTTGGGTTTAGTTCACCTTTTCTTCCTCTCTTTGCAGGGTGGTGGTGGAACCCAGGTCCTATGCATGCTAGGCCACCACTGTGCCACAGAACTCAGTCTGCATTTCTTTAACTCAGAAGATCTTCCCCTTCCTTCAAATCTACTCCCTCGGCATGCTGTCACTCAACAGCCAGGCTCTGGACATGTAATATCTATCACTCAAGAAACAGTCCCTGTCCTCAGAGGTTTCACTGAGAAGCCACCACAGAGCCTTGACAAAGAATCAAAGTATTGCAAGAGGAGAGAGCAGTGTGCAAAACTCAATAGCAGAGTTCTGGCTCAGCATGCAGAAGGCCCTGTGTTAAAGCCTCACAGCCACGAGACAATAAGCAAAGAATTAAAAAAAATCTTATAAAATCCATCATGGCTAAAAGTCACCATCGAACCCATAGATCAAATAATTATTATCGGCTTAGAGCATAGCTTAATGATAAAGGGTTTCCATGGCCTGGAACACCGGAGAGTGGGGGGGTGGGGTAAGGGCCGAGCAGAGAAATGTCTAGGGTAAAGGAGATGGCTCAGCTGGTAAAGTACCTGTAGCACAAGAGTGGGGATCTGGGTTTGGATCCCCAGCACCCATACAAATATGGCAGTACGTCTACAATCCCAGCACTGAAGCGGGAAGAATGGGGGTGGGGCTTGTTGACCAGGCAGTCTAGGCAATCAATGAGCTGAAGGTTCACTGAGAGACTTTGTCTCAAAAATTAAGGTGGAGATGGATAAAGAACTCAGTGCTAACCTCTGGCCTCTAAATACACATATACACACACACACATACACACACTCCATACAAGTATTATTAAACTGGACATGGTACTGCATACCTATAATACTAGAAGTTTGGACGTAGCGACAGGAAGATCAGAGTTCAAGATCATCTCCAATCTCCTCTCAAAAAGAGAAAGGGGGGAGGCATAGAGCACCTAGCAGGAGCACCTTAATGTGTCCAAAGGAGGGTGGAGGATGGTAGTAGAAGATATAACTCTGAGGTGACATCATTTAAGTCTCAACTTAAAGACTAAACAGTTTAGGGAAATAAAAGCAGAGGCAAAAAGTTGGGAGAAAAGGCAAGGAAGCATCTCCACCCAGAGCAGTGGTTCTCAGCCTCCCCTGTTCTGGGACCCTTTAATACAGTCCTTCAAGTGGTGGTGACCCCCCCATCCATGTAACTATTTCATTGCTACTTCAAACCAGTTTTGCCGATGTTATGAACTGGAAATAGCTGATATACAGGATATCTGATATTAGAGTCACAGCATGGGGCAAAAGGGATCAGGACACCCAGCTTGAGAAGCACTGACCTAGCGACCCAAGCATGTGAAATGGCTAGGGGAGAAGGAGTCTAAATGGGAGGTAGAGAACTGAGCTGCTTTGAATGAGATGGCTCCCAGATCCCTGGTCTGTCCCATGTTGCTGGATGTCTGGAGAGGCTCAGGATGTGTGACCTTACTGGAGAAAGCCTTACTAGAGTAGGCTACCTCAGTTAGCTCCTCTGAGTTCTGCCTGCCATTTAAGATGTGAGCTCTCAACTGTTCCTTGTTGCCCGCCTGCTGCCACGCTTCTCTGCTATGATGGGGATGGTCTCTCATCACTCTCAAACTGGGACTTAAAGTCTTTCTTTTCTAAGTTGCTTTGTTCAGGATCTTAAATCACAGCAACAGAAAATGAACTAAGATCAAAGTTTGTACCAGGGAGTGGGGTATTCCTGTGACAGAATGATTGTGTGTGGGTTTCTCTTCTTCCTTATTTATTTATTGAAAAAAAAAAAAAAGTAGAAGGACTTCGAGACTCTGGACTAGAGAGCGGCTGATGTCTGCAACCAGGGCTTACTAGGATGTCCTAGTGGGAGCCTGGAAGGCAGATGCTGGAGCTTTGGGGACTGTGGATTTGGTACCAGCTCACGAGGCTTCGGAGGGAGGCAAGGTCTTTACCAGCAACCCGGCTAGAAATTGTTCTTGTGAAACATTGGCAAAAGCTGTAGCTGCTTCTGTCCTTGCCTCAAGAATTTGCCTGAGATGAAGTTTAAAACCACTGGTCAAGACAGCCTAATATCAACTATTTTAAAACTTAAATTAACCCATTTCTATTCGTCTGTGTGCTTGTGGCTTTTTCCTCTCCTCCTGCATGTCTTACTCCCTGTGTCCAGCTAGAGACTCCACCTTTCTCGTCCCCAGGGTCCTCTCTTTTCCCATAAGTCCTGCCCAGCCTCTTCCAGCCTAACTATTGGCCACTCAGCTGTTTATTAAGCTAATCATAGCAACACATCTTCACACGGTGTAAGGGAATATTCTGCAATAAATGCTGCCTTTAGTCTTGAAGGATATACAAGTAAAAAAGATCATAGACTCTTACTCCATTTCAAAGAGCCACGAGGTCAGGCATCTACGGCAGAAGTCTTTTTTTTTGGGGGGGGGGGGGAGTGAAAGGCTATTGTGTGAAGCTGTGGGTGTGAAGCCTCAGTTGCAATTTAGACCCCAAGATGTTGGAGATAGCAGAGCTGTGGGTAGTCTGCCGAGGAGAGCTGCCCTAGAGAGTAGAACCTAAGAAGAGTGTGTTACAGGCAGCAAAGCTGGAAAGGCAGTTGATATCTAAGCCCTTCGGCATCAGACAAGGGGATAGAGAATTGTGGAGTTTGCCCTGCTGGGCTTCACACTTTCTTTGCTCCAGTTTCCTCTCCATACTTCCATTCCTTCCTTTTGAAATAGGGTATATATATATTCTGTGCCACTGTCATTAGAAATATGTCATTTGCTTTTAGATTGTATAGGAGATTACAACTAAGAGATTGTCTTGAGTCTCAGAAGGGACTTCAGAGTTAAAACAGCTAAGATAGAAAGACTCTGGGGACTTTTGCATTATTACATGGCCACAGACTAGAGACGCTGGGGAGTGGAATGTGGTAGTTAAGCATTTGAATACTTAGCTCCCGGTTAGTGGTGCTGTTCTGGGAGGTTTGGGAGCTGCCTTGTTGGAGGAGGTGGGTCACTTGGGTGTGGGCTTGAAGTATCAAAGTCTCCTGCCATCCCCAGTCAGTTCTCTGCTTGTTGTGTGCTGTTCAAAATGTGAGTTTGCAGCTGTTCTTGCTGACCACTTACCAGCTGCCACGCTTCCCACCATGATGGTGGTAAATCCATAAGCCCCTAATGATCCTTTCTTCTCTAAGTTAGCTTGGTGATCCTATTTTGTCACAGCAATAGAACATAACTAATACAGGAACCCACCATGAGCAGAGATAGAAAGGTTGAACTTCAGTCTAAACTGAGTCACCCAAGAAACTGACACATTAGATTTGCATTTTATGTAGGAAGACATTCTTATTCCATTGCCCTCTTTCCCACACGGTTAGCCATTCAACAAACCACCGGAGAGACGCTGTCACATCAGGGTGGCCAGGGCAGTGGCCATGGAGCAGGTAATGACAGGAGACAGTTTCCTGGCTTGCTAGGGAGGGATAAGACTCCAGGATGTCTTCAGGCAGTTCTGACTCGCCCACTTAGCAGGGCTTCTGTGCCTCTCGTTGAGCATTTGAACACAGGTTTGGAGTTGACCTTCCTCCTACAGGGAGTCACCCAATACGGAGTGTTCACTAACCTGTTAAGCACCCCCCCCCCCACACACACACACTCTAAATATCAAAACTACTACCTTCTTATCCTGGGTCACTTTTCCCCCCCCCCAAAAAATCTACTTTAGCCTTCTTTGGCTCATGCCTGTCTGAACAACAGAAGAGTGCTACGGTTATGGGTTTTCAAGTTTTCATCACCCCATAACTCTTTGAATTGAAACCTGTAATTTTTTTTTTTGGAGCACCTACTATGAGCTAGGAAAAAAATTCCAGTCATTGCACTGTGTTTCAGCTCATTCAGATCTAGGCCGTTCAAACAGACTACTAATGGTTGGTGATACAAAAATCAACTGTCTTTTTTTTTTTTTTTTTTTTTGCTTGTTTTACTCAAACCACCCAAGATCCCCATCATCTGCATTTTAAAGATTACTAGAGGACATTGTAACAGTATATGAACCAGTGTTTGATTCTGGGTCTCTTCAGGACAGGCAGTTTCAATGTTGGAGGTTACCGGGTTCTAGTTTTATTGTGCTGTGTATATTAAGGAATGGGGAATCGATGTATCACTACGTTTTAAGTAGTACCATGCCTGGATGAGGCATCTAAGTGAGAATGGTGAACGTAAAGGGCCTTTAAAACATCTTGAAGCAATAACAAGCCATAGACTGAAGCCGAGTTGTTATAAAACATTACACAAAACTAAAACAATTGAACCAATTTGTCCTTTGTTCTTTTTATTGCCTTCCCTATTACATTAATACTGTTTAAAAAGAAATGCAAAGGCATCAGACTCTAGCACCAAGCTATGCGAAATCTTCCTTGCTCGAGTCTGCTTCGGACAGAAAAGTGCCTTGAGGCTGCTTGCCTTCTAACGTTGTGAATGGAAAGGTCGTTAGGCTAAGCCCCGGGCCAGCCTGAGATCTAGCCCTAGGTGGGAGGATCTGCCCGAAGTTTGCTAAGTTTTCTGGCAGCAGTGCAGAACCACAGCCTCCTTTTCGCTCCAGGGCAGGCGGGGCCTCCGGGAGTTGTTCGCCTCCGGGGGAGGGTCTCCACCTTTCCAAGAAAAGTCCCTCCGGGCTGGAGGCGTCCCGAGGCGCCCCTGCAGGGTAGGCAAAAGGACAAGGGCAACCGGAGTTCCAGAACACAGAGCAGCAGCCGCGCGACCCTGTGCACTGGTCAGCGATCGAGGTCGGAGACACCACGCTCTCCAGAGCCGGGACTCGCGTCCTCGGCCGCGACACCCGCTCTACCGCCCTTTTGCGCTCTGCCCGGGAGGGGCTGCCCTTCCCGCGGGAACCGATGATTGACAGCCCCGCTGCCCCCCTCCCCCCGGGCTTGCCCGCGAACCGGGGCTGTGTGTTTTGGATGCACTGCTGCGGGCCGCTGTGACGCCGCGAGCGGCCAGCGCCGCCCTTCCTTCCCCCCGGGGCTCGGGCGGCAGCTAGGCGGCCCGGACGGCCAGGGCGGGGCGCGGGCTCTGGGAGCAGGGCGCGGGGCGGAGCGCTTGGCCGGGTGGAGGCCCAGGGTGGAGAGCCGGGCGGGGGCTGCTCACGCCCAGCCCCGAGGCCGCGCCGCGCCTCGCGGGACAGGTCGAGCCGGCGGGGCGGCGCCCGGCTCCGGGGAATAATGAGTGTCTGTCAAGCCGGCCCCGGGTGACTGGGCGGGGCGCGGGCGGGGGCGGCGCGGGAGGCGGGGGCGGGGAAGGGCAGGGCGGGGTGCGTGTTTGCCAGTGACTCGTCGACCCCTCCGGCGAGTGCCTCCACCCAAGTGGGTGGGGACCCCTCCCAGCCCGGGCGGCTACGGCGGCTCCCGCTGCCCCTCCCTGACCCTCCCACCCCGGCTCCCAGCCTCTACTTACCCCGCCAGCCCCGGGGAGGCTCGCAGAGCGAGCGGCGCCGGCGTCATGTGACTGCCCGGAGTTGGTGCCAAGGAGCCAGAGGGGAGCCGGGAGCCGAGCCGCGCGGAGCCGCGGCCCGAGCGCAGTGCGAGCGCCTACCGAGCCGACCCTACCCGCGCGCCCGTGCGGTCGCCGTCTCTGTTCTCCGACGCCGTTCGGCCCGGAGCACTTGACCTGCCCGCCCGTGGGGTTCCGAGCGCCGGGGAGCCGGGCCTGGGTTTCCCGGCCGCTGCGCTTGGCACCGCGCTTGGCAGAGTAAGTCCTCGCGTCCTCACCTTGCCCTCCTGCGCCCCCGCTTTGCGCCGCATCTGCTTGCCTCTTTCTCTTTCCCTCTTGGATAAGCCGACGCAGAGAAAGAGTTCAGGGTGCAGCGAGGGCGCCTCCGGGCTTGGGAAAGTGCCTTGGAGAAGCGGTGCAGGAGCGAGGGGGAGGGGATGGCGGGCGGGATCGTGGGATAAGGGGACCCGGTGGAGCGAGAGCCCGCGGGCGGGGCTCACCTGTGTGGTCCCCAGCCTCCCGCGCTGGGTTCCCTTCTGTGCCCCCGAGCACCCCGCGTGCGACCGTGGTGGAGAGAACCAGGTAGCTGCGAGGCCGCGCGCCTGCTCCTCCCCCTCCCGCCCCGACTCGGGGCTCCCGCCCCCCGCCCGCTCCCCCAGCTGCCGCCCGCCCCAGCAAACTTGGAGTCCAGCCTCCGGCGCCCCTGGGGAGAAACTTGGGGGCGACTGGGACTTAAGGAGCATCCCCTTCTTGGTACCCAGGGCTGGCTCGCTGCCTGGTCCTTTGGCTTGGGTGGGGGGGGAGAATCATCGAGGTTTGGAGCGTCTGCCTTTGGGGACAAGGAGAGAACCTGCCGCAGTGCCTGAAGCAAAGGATTACGATTTGGCTGACTGGAGAGCGCCTTCGGTGTTAGGAACCGGAGCCGCTTAGGGACCACAGGATTGTTGTGTGGACCCTTGGGACCTGACTAACATTTCAAAGTGGATAGCTTGGAGGTGACAGATAAGAGTTGGAATTGTCATATCCATGTGTCTGGCCGATAACAGAAACACTTGTGTAAATTTTTCTACAAAACAAACAGTAGTTGAGTACGAATGAGACTTTGAATACTTCAAGATAAATGGACACTGGAAATTGTTCACCTTGTATTTCTTCAGAATAAACACTTTACATGGAATTGTTGAAATTTTTTTTCTAAGAATTTGGTTTTGCCTCTTATTCCAAGATACTTTGTTCTCAAGAGAGACTGAATGGGGAAAAGTATGAATTGGTATTCTGAACTCATTTAGTATCTTGTTACTGAGCAAAATTAGGTGGGCATGAGCCGGTTGTTGATAAATGATTATTCATAAATTTAAAGTGCATTTTTATAAGAGAAATCTGCTCGCATGATAATGTCCCTTACTCCGGGGAAGTCGGGGGAGGGGCGACTATGTACCATAAACATTCTAATTTTGCAAGTTAGCGGCGTTTTTTGAAGAAGGATTCCTCCGAGTTATTCCGTGGCTTAAATGTGTGTGGTAACCTCAGACTGTTAATAGAAACTTGAAAGACGTTTGATTAATTTAAGCTCGCTAGAGAGAAGCTGCTTTCTCATCAGTGGGCTTTACTGCAGACCAGCACCATTGGTTAATCCCGTGAAGGTGCAGTGTAGAGGTCGTTTGGCTAAAGTGAAGCAGGGTACAAGTGTAAGAATTGAGATATGACCACAGCAAAGAAAAGTAGCTGCTTGGCTTGCCAAGCCTTGTGCCATAGAAAGCTGCACAGCTGTGGAGAAAGCTATTGTCTCTTTGCTGTAAAGTTTATATTAAAATCCAATCTTGTTGCTATGGGTACAGCGATGCCCTCCCCCTCCCATTTTTTCCTTTTAACCTGTAGTTAGGTCTACATTCCAATCCTTAAATATCTGATAATGGAACCTGGACTTGGTGTAAACCATATTGGCTAATAAAGTATAAATATTGTGGATGGGACTTTAAAAATGGACTTTGCTACCTTAAGAATAAGAGAAACTAGACATTGATAGAATATGTGGCTAAAAATTGGTGCTGCAGCTTATGGATTGCACATCAATTTGGGAGTAAATGAACAGCCAGGAGTTTAAAAAAAAAAAAAAAACCTATTCCCCAAAAGATGTTTTTCAGTAAATTTATGTGGAGAACCAGTGAGTAGCTGTGCCCACCTCAGTATTTGAAAAAGAATGAGATTTCCAAGTGGCTACATAGCCAAAGTCTGTGTCTTCGAGTTTAGCTGAGACTCGGACACTTTCACATGGTTCAGCTTTGGTTCTGTGGGGTAACCCAATTGTAACCTGGATTCTAAAAGCAGTGCTCTCGATTTTCCCCAACATGCATGGTATTTGGCTCAAATTATTATCCCAACGTAGAATTTGGTGAGGGCTGGGGGCTGTTGGCCTTTAGGACCTGGCTAAAAGGGACTAAAGAATCAGGGAGGCTGGCACTAGGTAATTTGGAAGTTCTCTGCAGCTTGAAGATGATAAAATCACATGTGCGCTGGGGATGTTTACTGTGTGCCAGCTCCTATTTGTAAATAGGGCAGGTCCCTTGTATAAAGCTGGTGTTATTATTCACACCCATAGAACAAACACCTCCACCCCCTGTTGTTGTCTTAAAAAACTCCAGCTGCTCATGAATATAGGGTCAGGGAGGGCCGGCTAAATGTTTCTCTGTGCTCTCTCTCCAGCACTGCCGGCCTGGCTGTTTCCTGTTCTTTGTTTCAAGGCTGGGGTTTGCGTCATACATTCCAAGTGGCATATGTGTGCTCTTTCCTGTTTCAGGCTGTTTTCTGGTCGATCAGTAGCCTAAACCAGGCCATGGTCCCTGCCCCTAAACTCTGTATCCCCACCCAGAAGTTATCATGTCTCTGCACTGCTATTGCTTAAGATGCCTGTGTGGTCATGAGAAGTCAGTTAACCTTTTTACACTCAACCCCTTGCCCCACTGTTTATAGGGGCAAATCAATACTTTTACCTTTTAAAACACACTCCACCATTGGATTATAATGTGAGGGAATTTGTGGGCATACTCACACATCTCAAGGAAGTTTTTTTTTTGTTTTGTTTTGTTTTTTTATAATTTTCCTGTGAAGATGGGTTAGAGCCACAGTTTTAAGATCAGTCGCATTGCCCTGAAGCTGTCAAATTTAGATCTGGATTGTCACCTCTGGAGTTGAAGATGTAATATTATGCTAAAGCTTTGGCCTACCCTTGCTCATTTTCACTGGGCTGCCCAAGGTAGTAGTGGATAGACCCCAGAAATGGAGGATTTAAATAACTTGGCCACCTGGGCTGAGTTGGAAAGTCTTGCTTGTTTCAAAGGAGAAATCTCTAGAAAAATTATTCAAGCAAAGCATGGCATGTATTGAGGGGGGGAAATCCCAGGGTTATTTCTTTTAAGGATAAAGATTAAACCAGCAGAGGTGGGGGTTTTTGTTTTGTTTTGGTTTGGTTTTGGTGGGGGGAAACAGTAAGAATCTCAAGGAAAAGAAGGAGTGTTAGGTACTGGTTGGTTTTCTTTAATAATAGTTTGGAAAATTGCAATCTTCTATTTTGAAAACAGAAGGATGCTTATCTTTCATAATATCAGCTTTTTAGTTTTTCTGGATAAACTAACAAGTTTTTGGGGTCCCCCCCCAGCTCTTGAGAAACTTTCTTTAAAAAGGGTTGGGGGCAGGGACTTGTGCATTTTTTTCAAACTTACTTGGGGACTTTCATTAAAATCTAAGGAGTGATTACAGCGATGCCTCATGGAATTAGTTCAAGAGATGCTAACATACAAATCAGGCCTGAATGCCAGTACTGAAGAGTAGGTAGTTGCATTAAATATCCCATCCTACTATAGTTACACAAGAAAAAATACAAAGTGGTCCAAAGTGAAATGTTCCATCTGCTTCATGTTCAAAAGTTACTAGGGCCGAACATTTGGCTAGTGATACCTTCCTTGAAAAATCTTGGGAGTCGTAGAAATTCCTAGTGTCTTTGGTTTCTTTTTTTTTTTCTTTCTCCCTTGGAACAAGGCAACTTGAAATATTAAGCTGAGGCGCTGAAGAGATGGCTTAGAGGTTAAGAGCACTGATTGCGCTTCCAGAAAACCCAGGTTCGATTCCCAGCACCCACTTGGCAGTTCACAACTGTCTGTAACTCCAGTTCCAGGGGACCTGACGCCCTCACACTAATGCACATGAAGTTAAATAAGTTATTAAAAAAGAACTAAGCTGATTTGTCCAGCGGTGCACCTTTACATTGAAGTCATCCAAATGGAAGCTCTTTTTGATTTTTGTTTTTCTTAGATTCCAAAGTTGCCAACAGTCTGGATGAGGTTTTTACCACATCATTCTTTGTGCTTGGGTGGGGACAGGGAGGTGGTTAATAGGATTGATTGGGGTCTAATCTCCTCTGTCAGAAGTGCTTCGGGCTTTTATGCTATATTAAATTGTTGGGGAAATTTGTGGAGGTTTTTTTTTTTTTTTTGGTAGTTGCTATTATAAGACAATAGTTTCATCCTCCACCATATAACTCATCATGCCTAATTTAACTTCATTGTCTTCAAGTTCTTGTTTTTCTTGTATTTCCAAATCTATGCATTTATTATAAAATGGTGGCCTTCCTCCTCAGTATTACTTGCTCAGTATTTAATGCATCCATTTGCATTAAAAAAAAGATGTAAGCAATTTTGTTCTTCAAATAGTAGGAATTACATTATTCTGGAAATTGGGTTTCTTTCTTGCAGTGACTGGTTATCATCTATCCTAGCTTTTATGGGGAAAGAAATCCCTAGAATCTTAGAGCAATTAACACCTGGTTTGCCAAGTGATTTTCTCAGCCAAGCCTGTGAGACTTTTGAGAGAGGAGAAGATGATCTGCAGACCCAGACTGTCCAGCCCCCCCCCCCCCCCATCTTAGGCAGTCATGCCAGAGCTCTGAGACAGGAAACCAGACCCGAGTCTGCCCTGATAAGGGAGAGTATTGTCTAAAGGAGGTAGCTGCTCCCCCACCCCACCCCCAAAGACTCCTTCCTTGAAAGTTAGCATGAAGAGAGGCGCTGCCATTTAGATACTTTGCAAATCAGGACTAGTGGTGTTTTCTCTCAGAGCAAAAGAGAAAAAGGTATATAGGCTTCTCTCTCACCACAGCCACTGTGACCCTCTTCAGTGCGCCCACCATTAAAGAAACTAACTGTCCTGGTGCCTTGGTCTGTGTTTGTAGTAAAGTTCTTTGGCCAAACTGGTTGCTGGAGGTTTTTGAAACTCATTTCCATTGTACAGGCAGATGAATACATTATCATAACTATGGGAGGGGGTTGGGGTGAAGCTGGGACAAATGAAAAGCAGCAAGATCCTGGCCCCTCCATGCACTCTGTTCAACCCCTGCTCTAGCTTCACCCCTGGTTTCCGGAAAGGGGGTGCCCCAGAGGGAAACCCTCCCAGGAGTACCATCTTCAGTCGAGTCTGGAGCATACTCCAGTGGCCAGTCTTTGGAAGGTTTATGGTATCAGGCAAGGGATGCTTCGGAGCTGGAATCAATCCCCTATCCATGGAGCAGAGCCTAATCTGGACAGCAAAGAGGGAATGGAGATTGTTGAAGTCAGGCACACTCACTACCCTGGAGAACAGCCTGAGCCTGTCTCCTGTGGCCTCTGCCATTCTTTCCAAGAACTGCTTGCTGTTGGCGACCAATCACTGCTGTCCACTCCTTTTATCTATGCTTGTACTTTATACCCTGGTACCTTCAAAGCTTTGCACTCCCAAATACTTTGATTAGGGAGATCAATTTCCTGGTCTGGTTTACCTCTTCAAACATGGCTCTCTTGTCTGCCCTCCACTCCCACCCCACCTTCAGCTTCTTAAATGGACCACATTTTACATTTTAGGAAATGCTAGCTTCCCTAGCCTTGGACCCATGCTCCTCCAGACGCTTGTCCTTCATGTCTGGCCGACGTGAGAAGTGTAGTTTGACATCCATACATTTCTTCTACCAAGTATTTATTGAACACCTAGTCATTAGAGATATTAGTGCTAATCTCACATTGTGTGCAATCATCATTCTGAGTTATGACACAGGATGAAGGAGAGCTGCTGTGAGTGATCTAACCTGAAAAGGCATTTTGAAATCTTAATTGCTGTCTGAACCTCCTCACAGCATTGCTTGCCATGGACCAGTGTGCACACCACACCCTCTGTATTGGGGAGTGACCCCAGGGTGAGGTGATTCCACCCAAACATGGCTCCCTCCACCCAGGCTCTGCAGAACAGAAAGCCCTGGTCTGAAAACAGGCACGCTTTGGCTCTTGGCTACAGCTCCAAATGTGGACGAGTCACTTCACCTCTTCTTCCTCCATTTCCTCATTTCTAAAATGGGGCCGAAGACCTGACCCCTCCACCTTTGTACAGTTACTGTGAGGATTTCCGTATTTACTTGGGCAAAGCTGCCAGTTTCTCTCAGCAGTTTTATGGACCAGTTGCAGGTGCATTGGCTAGCAAGAATAATCTAATTCGGGACCTTCAGAATCTGTCTTTTGATCTTGTGTCCAGATCTGCTTGGAAAGAAGGGGCAGGCGGCCAGCACCAGTTAGAAGGAGTTAAAATCATTCCTGTTGGCTACTGTGAGATTGTCACTGTCCCGCTCAACCCTCAGCCCCTCTGTCAGTGGTGGCAGTTGAGTGGTGTGCCAGATTGCCAGCCTAGAAGTCAGATGGTGAGCTTGAGTTCGAATCCTGGCTCTGTGAAATTGGCAGGTTTTTTAAACCTCACCCATAAGTATTTTCATCCGTGAAATGAGAAGGCAGTTCCCACTCAAGGTGTAAAATAACCCAGATGAGTGAAAGACAGGACATTCGTCATGAAGGTGGTGGCCAGCAGGACAGACACATCCGTAGCTCTTGTTACTGGTCAACAAAAGGAATCCATCCTCTCTGGTTTTGAGTGAGGGTCTCTGTAGCCCAGGCTGGGTCAGGTGTATAGCAATCCTGTGCTTCCTCCCAAGAACTGGGAAAACCAGCCTGTGCCACCAGGCAGAAGTACATTTAAAAAAGGAAAGGCTGGCCCACACAACCCTTCACCTATAGCTGGTCTCTTCCCTTTGCTCTCCCTCTGTTCTGTTTTGGATTTTTCAGAGCCCTTTATTTAAAAGGCCTCTATGGGTAGATAAGAAAAAAAAGAAAAAAAAACGCTTGAAGATGGTAGTGGTGAGGCCCCTGGAAACTGGCTAGGCTAGACTAAGGTGAAGGGCAGTAACATCTTAAGGAAGTTTTGATCATTAATTTCCTGTAGGGCTGGGCCCTCCCTCACCCTTGGAACATGCTTAGGAACATTTCAAGTGTGCTCCGAAGGAGGTGACTGCCAGGAAGTCCTACTGAGGGCTTGGTCACTTGTAATTAATTATTATTATTATTATTGGGGGGAGGGGTTGCTTGTTAACTCCTTGGGCCTAGCACTCTCAGGAGAAGGGTAGGTGGGGGCCTCCTAAGGTGTGGGGAGGCACCTGCCTGGACCCTTCTGGCTGTGTTAGAAGACACACCCAGCTTGTCTAGGTAAGAGGCGGCCAACCTGGATGTACTAGGGAACAGTCAGCTGGCCACATAGGAAGGGCCTTGAGCAGGTCTTTGAAGAATTAGGAGGATTTAGATAAGCCGGAAGAGGAGGGGGCATTCCACACTGTTGCCCAGCATCGGGGCCAAAAATGAACAAAAGCCTGGGGTTGGGGAGGGGGAAGCAGGGACACTTGGAGAGCCTGGGCTGGGGAGGTGACCAGCAGAAACTGTGTTGCCCCACCCTGGCAGCCCCAGGCTCCCCTGGAGGAGGGACCAGATGATGGCGAGGGGGGCTGGGCTGCGTTACTGGGTCATAGACTCCAGCAGGAGGGCTGAGGACCTGGTCCCTGTGGCTGGGATGGAAATGGAGAGAAAAGGGGTGGGGCAGGCTTCCCAGATGACCTTAGGTTTCCATGGTGAAAGACCAGAAAATAGGGCCAATGGAAGGTAGGGAGGGGCAACCTCTCTGAGAAGGGACTGGAAGGAGGGTTTGGGCTGGAGCCATGTTGCCCAGCAGTGGTTGCAAACGATTTCTGGTTTGTGTTTACTCTCGAAGGGGAGAGCAGCTCCCCCCCCCCCACAGTTTTCCCCCCCACAGTTTTGTGTCTGAAGGTGCAGTCTTCTGAGGTCAACGTCAATGCGACAGTCCATGCACCAGGAACTACCACTCTTTCTGGTTATTTTTAAGGGCCCAGCCATCCTCACTCAGAGTGGAATTTCCAGGAACTGGCTGCATGCAGCCCGGAGCCAGTCAGCTCCTTCCCAGCCTACCCACTCTCCGCAGGGTGGGGCCCCATGGGTGGAGGCCCAGCTGGGTGGAGTGAGGTGGGTCTACAGTGATAGGCCAAGCGGCCTCACGAAGCCCCTTCTGGATTTGATTATGTAACGCCTCACGAAGGAGAGCTGTGTACGCAGCAGGATTAGGCATTGTGGGTAGTTTTCAATTTATCCTGGGTTGCTTGCCTGCCCTTAAAACTAAACACACAAAATTGCCAGGGAGCGGAAAGGCGGAAACAAGTGAAACCAACCAGACAGGTGCCCGTGAACTTGAGAGTTGACCTGAAGGTAGAATAAGTTTGGGTCCCCCCACCCTTACCCCTGTTGGAAGGGGTTTGGTGAGGCGGGACTCTGCCTGTCACCTTTGCACCTGTCCTCACTTACATATAAAGTCAATTGCTTCACTTGGTCTTTCCGAAGTACAGGGTGTGGGCAGAATCTTATCTGAAGCCGTGTCCTGTTTGGACAAGTTGGACTCGCCCTGGCAACTCTCCATGGGGTGGAGCAGATGGGTGGAGGCAGAAAAGTAAAATTGGGTGGCCTGTTCAGGGAGGAGGGCGGATTGTTTGCTCTCTGGATCATTATATTCCATCCGCAGCGAAATAATTCACTTCTCCCTTCCACAAAACACAATAATGCAAACATAACTTATGAGAGGCAAAGATTTGGAACTATCCCGTGCGATTCATTTCAAATCAACAATAGAAGACTGTTGTGGGTGAAGACTTGGGTGATGTGACAGTTGGACACCCTTCCAGGTAGGTGCCGGCACTTAGCTCCCCTTATAGCCTCTGGCTTGGGTGCCTGCTCCTGGGTTTCTGGCCAGGCCACTGCATAGGCCCCCTGTGGTTCTGCTCACTGGGCGCTCTCAACGAGTTTGCTAAAGAAAGGTTTGCAGAGGAAGATCAGCTCCAGGCACCCCGATTCCACAGAGAGCTCAGATTTGCCTCTAAGGTCTTTTGGAGATTGAGGGTGGGGACTGTTAACAAGCTTCCTCATTTGAAAACTCACGGACGGAGAACGAAAAGATACTTACTGGTGATAGCCTGTCTGTTCTGCACACCTGGCTGAGGTTCCCTTTAAGGGAAGCAGGTAATGGGGACAAGCCTTAGGGTCAGGCTGGGTTGGGGACCCTTTGAGGAACGGAGGAAAGAAACGTGGGCAAAGGACAGGGATAAAAGGAAAGAGAATGTCAGGCAAGTTTTAACTTCGTCCTCAACAAACCGTGGACGGTATCCCCCCCCCCCCCCGCCCCCATCCTTCCCTCTCCTGGGAAGCAGTTGTACAGTGAGCCTCTCAGACTGCTTGCTGACTTGGTTTCTAGAAGTCACCCTTCATGGTTCGCCAGGCTTCTCGTGTGTAATTATACAGTTTTGTAAGTTGACAGAAATCTAAGCCTTGATCCGATCTGACTGTTCCGGTCAAGAGTAGAAGTGTGGTGAAGGTTCCGAAGGACATCAATTTTCTAAAAAATGAAAATTCCATTTTACAGGCCCTTTCCTGAAAAATGGTCCAGTTGTTCCATTTATGGGAAGTTATTTGGGCAGAAGTGATTTTCCTATATTGCTGGTTTTTAAGCACCTCAATTAACTTAGTTTTAAAAACAAAAAGGTTTAGCTGTTTTATCTGGCCATTGCATAATTCAGAGTTACGAGGAAACAGAACTAAGATGTAAATGTGTGTTTGATTGGAAAATAGAAAACAACCACATTTGAGGCTCCCTATCTCTCCGATACCCACATAAAGTGTTTAATAGGATTCCTCAGCTTGGTTAAAACCCACAAAGGTTTAAAGACCCTGGGGCGGGCACATGTCTTAAGGCGCCAATGCCTGTTTTAGCGCGCCACCTACTGGTTTTGTTTAGGATTGCTGCCAGTGTGTGAAAAGACTTTACAAGCATTGAGATAGGTATGTCATTCCAGCACTTAGGATGCAGAGGCAGGTGTGGAGCTCTGAATTCTAAGCCATCTTGTATACTAGTAAGCTCTAGGTCAGCCAAGGCTATAAACTGAGACCCCGTCTCCAGAGTAGAAAAAGCTTTTTAAGAAAGATACAGTTATAACTACAGAGCATAGCAGTGTTTAAAGACCCTGGTTCTTACAAGTCTCAGCTTACTTCTTAGTTATATGGAAGGCACTTTGACACTGTGGTCATTCTTTCATGATTTAAATATTAACTTTAGTTCAAGGAGAAGGATTGAACCCAGGACCTTTTGGTACTAGGCATGTATTCTGCCGAGAGTTGCACCCTGTTTCCCAGTTCTCCAGAACCCATAAAAAGCAATGGCTAAGGCACTTGGCACGGAGAAGTTGCTGCTATTGTTTTGAACATTCTCCTTTGTTTCTGATGTCTTTCTCCTTTGTATCTTTACATTTTTAACTGTAGAATTAATAAACATCATCATACAGGTCTGTGAAGACAGCCTTTATTCCCACTCTTATGAGCCCAGACTAGCCTTGAACTTGTGGAATCCTCCTCTCTCACCTCTATCCTGAATGCTAAGATCTAGCATACATCACCACACGTGGTCCCCTCCAGAAGCTCTTGTTAGCAGTTGGGTTCCAGGCATTTATCTTTATACATTGCTCCAGAGTTTGAAACCAACGAATCTAGTCTTGTATGTGTTTAGTGTGTACTACATATCCAAAAATGCTCTGCACATCTGTTGAGATGAGAAATTTAGAGAAAAGGGCTCCTAAAACTTGAGAAGGAATGAGTGTAGTCTGTATCCTGTTTGTGAGAAGTATTGCCTGGGGGTTGAAGTCTGAGGCCTTTAAGCCTGCTCTCTTTCCTTCCAGACCTGGGAATGTGAGGTCAAGATAACCATATCATGGGATAGGTTCTGCTAGTGAACTCCATTTAAAGGGCTGAGGTGTTGGTGTCTGACCTTATCAAAGTAAACGGAGGTGTCAGCTACCTGTATGGTCTCCAACAGTACCAAGAGATGCTGCACCTGTCTTCTCTAAGGTTTGCCCCCCCCCCAAACCATGTGTATGTATATGTTTTGTGTAGGGGAGGGTGTG
Organism: Phyllotis vaccarum; assembly: GCA_033318265.1. Classification (NCBI taxonomy): domain Eukaryota; kingdom Metazoa; phylum Chordata; class Mammalia; order Rodentia; family Cricetidae; genus Phyllotis; species Phyllotis vaccarum. The sequence goes on along the minus strand of JARWLC010000001.1, from coordinate 107,534,053 downwards.
TCTTCAAGATCCAAGTAGACTTTCTCAATGAAATGTACATGGTAAACACATGAGAAGTTTCCACCTCAGGCATGGTTAGCTCACACTAAAGTGAGGTTTCATTGGGGACCCTCAGAGAATTCTTTAGAAAAGTTGTCATAAGAAATAAACTGTGCAGGATGCAAGTCCAGAGAGTGTCGAGGCTATGCGTAGTAGTGAACATTTGGAAACCAAGGGACCAACAATCTCATCGGTCCTTGTGTCTCATGAAAGGTGACAATTTAAACTGGCCTGCTCATACAGTACGGTTTGAGTCCGTACTCACTACAACAAAGAGGCATTGCAGTAAAGTATTAAGTGGATGTAAAGGTACTTGACAGTGTGTGTACTGCATTTCCTCTTAAAAGAGGTTTCAAGGGTTAACACGATATCGGTGGTTGCATCTCGGTTTCTTTCTGTGATGTCATGGGGGGTGGGGTGGATCTTCTGAGCTTTCCAGCAATGCCAAGCAAGGTTCCTGCCAGAAGAAGCTGTACATATTGTTCCAGAAATGTCAGGATTTGTATAGTTGAGTAAGAAATGCCACTTAATTTAGTCCTGCCGGCGAGGTCTGGTTTTAATTATGAAAGGGCATCTTTGGTAGTAGGTAAGGAGAATAACTCTAGCCATTCCGGAGGTAGGAGAGAGGATAGAGTGCAGAAAGGGGGAAGGAATGTTTTTCTTTTTTTCGTTTATTTGACCTCTGTGTTAAGACCGGGCATGTTGTTTTGTTTTCCAGGCCAAACATCAGAACACCCTAGAAAGCTTAAGTAAAAGAATGCTCATGTTTGACCCAGTCCCTGTCAAACAGGAGGCCATGGACCCTGTCTCTGTGGTGAGTTTCCCAAGACTAAACAGCTCTCTTAACTGATAACATTCTGTGTTGTGTTGTTTCCTAAAATGCCCCTTGTTTGACACACATGTGACAGGTGGCATTTCTCAAAGCCCCCAATGATAAGTGAGGTGCCACTGTCCATCCTCAGCAAACATTCCCCACACTTCTAGGAAGGGCCAGCCATAGGCCGATCTGTTCACAATGAGAATAAGTTCACAAATGCATGTGTAAAATACATTGAGAATTAAGTAATTTAAAAAAGAAGAAGAAAAAAGACATTGACAGAAGCCATATGGGGCTGTGGCGTTATGAGGGAAGAACTGAGGAGAAGCCGGCCAGAGAAGGGCCTTGGCAGTGAGGCCAGAATCCTACTACATTTGAAATAGTTGGTGGCTGAGGGGGGTGGGGGGAGGGAGTTATATCCATGGTAGTTTCATAGGTCTCAGTGCTAAGCTGTCCCCTCCTGTGAGCCAGGCCATAGTGCTGCTAGGCCACCAAGGGACTAAGATTCAGTCCAGGTATTTGTAGGTCCAGTCGTGTGCCGTGGAGATGAGACACGGGTGACAAAGCAGGGTCAGTTTAGACATGAGAGGGTGTGGTCTAGTGGATCCTGACTAACAAGGCAGTGCTCCCAGTCTGTCTGGCTTTTTTCTTCCATGAGATTGGAAAATATTCACAAGGGGGAAAAATCTTGGCCTGGGTGTGCATCCGAAGGTTGGGAAGGACACGCTTGCAAAATTAGATCATCCTTATGCACTGGCTGTGGAAGTTCCTGCTAGAAATGCTTATACAAGGCATAACAAGGTCACCCTACGGCACTTGGAACTCAGTTGCCAACGGCTATTACTAAGCCAGTGACTTAGTTACTGTTGTCCATATTGAAAAGCAAAGGGAGAGCATCTGTGTACATTCCCGCACAATGGCTAGATGATGCAGTTCGCACAGGCCTGAATGGAATAATTGAACAGTTAGAATTCCATTCGTCAAAGAAACAGGCTTTTGGTCATCTGCCCCTTTCCCTCAGCTGTTGCAATAATTATCTTCCAGGAAAATGAAAAATAGACACATTTCTTCGGTTTTTAACTGGAGAATATGTTTATCGATGGTGCATAGCCATCATTGATAAATTTGACTGGTGTACATCCAGTGGTCTTACTCAAGCAAAAGAATATGGCTTAGAAGCCTGATTGCACTAGCAGGAAGACCCACATCACCAAATTAGTATAAGATAACTAAGTGCAAGGAAAATACAAGCTTTCTTTGGTGGGAGGGAGTAAAATGAAATTTTATATTTTTTTTATATGTCAGAATGCTGTCATTTGTATGTTTGCTTTCTGTTGCTGATCAAAAGCAACTTGGGAAGTAAAGGGTTTTCAGCCCACAACTGCAGGCCACACTCCATCACTGAGGAAAAATTAGGGCAGGGTTCTGAAGCTTGGAGGGATACTGCCCTGAGTCCTTGAAAAGCTACCTTTTGATATAACTGAGGACCGCTTGCCTGGGGATGACACCTCCCATAGTGGGCTGGGCCCTCTCACACCAATCATTAGTTATGAAAATGTCCCACAAATTTGCCACAGGAGACATTTTTCTTGGGTGAAGTCTCTCTTCCCAGGTGCCTTGATACTGTGTCATGTTAACAGGACAGAAAAAAGAAAGCACACATAGAAAGTTGAAATGTAAAGGTACTTTTGTGGTTAATGAACTTTTTCTCCTTGTCCTAGCGATCAGCTTCACCTGACACAGAATTAATTTCATACTGGCCTTAATTTATGGCAATCCCCCTGCCTCAGCCTTCTGAGTGCTAGAACTATGTCCCACTATGCCTAGCCTGTAAGATTTTTTTACACAGAAATTTTTTAGCCTGTATATGGGTATTTTTGCATACATGTATGTGTAAGTGCATGCAGTGTCTGAGGAGGCCAGAAGGCGTCAGATCCCCTGGAACCGGGAGTCACAGACAGTTGTGACCCACCATGTGAGTGCTGGGGACTAAACCCAGGTCCTCTGCAAGTGTTGTTAACCAGAGCCACCTCTCCAGCCCCCAGGGTTGTTTTAACTCCTAACTAATAAAAAGCAACAATGTTGTGTCTGTCAATATGCTCTTGCCCCCCCCCCCACTCTGGGCCAGAGAAATCGTGTTATTTGTTATCTTTGTCATAGTCTGCAGAAAGTGAGGAAATAGCATCTTTCTTTTACTGAAATATATACCGTTACAGTCTGAACAAAGGTCTTCTGAAAAAGGTTAAAAGCTAGAGGTTCTGATTCAGGCCATCAGAAAGAGAGCAAATTAAAGAAAGAAACAAATTTAAAAATATTTAAAAATCTTTCTCTAAATTCCCTTTGGAGTGTTTTCCTCTTCTGTTCTGGTGACTCTTGTCCCCCGTCCCCAGCTGACAATTTGTTCTGTGAGAGGTACTTAAAACCAGTCGTTTCCCGAACTCTGTCTCGATAGCAACCCTTGGTGGTTTTCCTGGGCCAGGTGGACAGAAAGCCTTCTGTTTGCCTCGGAACATTTGCTGAGCCCAGAGCAAGTGTTTATTAACATACCACGCCTTCCACCTTCCTGTGCCCGGAGCCCCACCTGTGGTCTGAGGACTCCTGTGTAGCCCTGTCACAGATGCTCCTTGTTTTCATGTTCATCATTAGAGACTTCCTGTTCCTGTCACTTGTCCCACCCACTTACTGTCTTGTAAAGAGAACTCTCCAAAGCTGTTCCTAATAAAATATGAAACTGGAAATTCACTGTATAAAGTAATAGTAAGATCACTGGCTGGGAGAGTGTCCAAGCCCTCCCCCCACTTCAAGAATCAGAAGGATCAGCATTATTCAGAGCCTGACCAGGAGTGAAGACCTACAGAGAGCTGGTTAATTCAGCCCAGATATCCAGACATGGAGTACTTATGAAGAAGGTCTTGCCTCCCATTCTAGTGGCAAGGAGCAGTCAGCAAATAGATACATGCAGCAGAGGTGTGGGCATTCCGATGTACATTTCAGCAGAAGAACCTAGGGCTGAGGTGGAGCTGGGAGACTTGTCCCTGTCTCATCTTTGGATAGTGGTGTTAGGTGTCAGGGGTGGGGGCAGTTGGGGTTCCATTCATGCCTGTCAATGGCCAGAGAAGAATTTTCTACTGTGTATTTGGGACCTATTGAGCTGTATCTGTATACTGCCTTAGAAGATGGGAATCATCTAGACCAGAGTATAAGTAGCCGAGTGGGATTTACATCCCAAGAGACACCTGATGTACACAGTTTTGACACTGTGCATGCCACATGGGTGTCAGCCACTGCAGTAGGCTGTATGCTCCACCAAATAAAGAGACCATTCTGGAACTTGCCAGTGACGCAGTTGAACTGTATTATGCTAATTATATACTCAGAGTTGAGTGTCCTAAAGTTCCTTCCTATGCTTATTCTGGGACTTTAAAGTAGATGTGCAGGTAGTACAGATAACAGGACATTCACTTGCGTTAAGTGTGTATAAAAATGCAAAGTGTATATGAAACTCAACCTCATGTGTGGCTTTTTCTTCCTTGACAACTTTGCAAAGCTTAGGAATAATATTAAATTTGCACATCCCCCAGGTTCTGCCTGAATTCCCACTTGTCTTAAATTCATGCCACGGATAGAAAATCTAGCAGTGACAGTGATGAAAGTATTGTCCTCATTCTGCTCCCTATTCAGCTGCCAGTGACTGTGGGCCTTAGAATCTAGGTCACTGGGAGGTCTCCAAAGAGCAGGGCTGGAAATCAGGAAGCTGCTCCACCACAGTGAAGAAGCACCGGGCTGCTCTCCCGTCATAAAGATAGGCCTCCCACCAAAACTGAGTCCTTTGGAAAATTAAATAAAGCATATGAAACTTCTTAATTACTGAGATCCTCTTTGTGCAAAATGTCTAATTTTTAAGTGAGCCTCGTGTTTCTTTTAATAACACCTATATTAATTAATTTTAAATACGCTTAATGTGTATGCTGCTGAATAATTTGGGACCTCTTTTCTTGTGTTATACTTGGGTGTGGCTGGGTCTAAAGAGAGAACTGTATGCTGGTGCAGACCAGTAGTTGAGAGGCACAGGAAGATTGCTACAAGTACAAAGCCAGCATGGGCTGTGGAGTTAGATCCATATATATAGGGTCCAGAGTGGTACTCTGACCCCATATTTATTAAGGGCAGTTCATAGCCAGGCAGAGATTCAGCGCAGTGAAGAAAGAGTGTGGTACCAAGGCTAATCCCAGTTAAAGCCCCAGCCAGAGCAGGAGAAGCTCAGAATAAATCTGCTCGGCATGGGAGTGTACACCTTTAATTGAGCACCATGAAGTCAGAGGCAGTCCGGTCTACGTAGTGAGTTCCAGGCTAGCCAGTGATACACAGACTCTGTCTCAAAAATAAATAAACAAATAAAATTTTTTAAAAAAGAACGTAAGAAAAGCAGAAGGTTGTATTATTTGGCCTGTCCTTGGTGGCCTCTGTTGACTCCTAATGAAGATCTTTGGTGATGCAGAGCAGACCAATTTAGAACACATAGCCAGATAGAGATCATCATTCACTTGAATGAGAAATCCGTGCACTTTTCCCCGGGACCCAATAACCTTCATTTCTAGCATTTGCTAAACTGTACCCCATAGCTTTTTCGTGTCATGAGTCCCTTGATCTAAAGTATATCTCTTTACACTTTTCCAATAGTCCTACCCATCGAATTACATAGAATCGATGAAGCCCAGCAAATATGGGGTCATTTACTCCACACCGTTACCTGACAAGTTCTTCCAGACCCCAGAAGGCGTTACTCACGGGATACAGACAGAACCAGTGGACCTCACTGTGAACAAGCGGGGCTCACCACCCTCCGGTGGCTCTCCCTCCCCCCTCAAGTTCCCATCACACCGGAGAGCATCACCTGTGCTGAGCATGCCGCCCTCCAGCCCACCTATTAAGAAATACTCACCCCCTTCTCCTGGAGTGCAGCCCTTCGGCGTGCCTCTGCCCATGCCACCAGTGATGGCAGCTGCACTGTCCAGACATGGAATCCGGAGCCCTGGCATCCTCCCTGTCATCCAGCCAGTCGTGGTACAGCCTGTCCCTTTTATGTATGCCAGCCACCTCCAGCAGCCACTCATGGTCTCCTTGTCAGAAGAGATGGACAGTTCAAACAGTAGCATGCAAGGTAAATTCTGCCGTGCCCCCTATACCCGGGTACCTGCTTACTACACTGCATCTCCCCCAGGAGTCTAGTGAGGACTCTAGGCAGACTATTACATCCTCGAAAGGATGGCCTGGTCTGCCCCTCAGCAGTTCTTTGGTGTTGATATTAGTAGAACATCCACTTTCACAGTAATTTCATACTTTGATTTACTGAGTGCCAACATGGTCCTGGGCACCAAAGGGACTTTAGTGTTTTCTGATCATGCTCCTAATGACTCTTAAAAGGCACCTATTTACCAGCCCTAGACTGGGGACTATGGGGCTAGTTAGACTTTGTAATGAAGAGTTATCTTGAAGTGAGTTCTGCTATATAACCCTTGCCAGAGAAGAAATATGCATACGTAAGTGTAGTAGCTCGAAGCAGGGCAGTGAGCTTTACAAGCTGAAACTGACACATTGTAAAATGATTTTCTCTCTCTTTATTTTTTAGTACCTGTAATTGAGTCATATGAGAAGCCCATATTACAGAAAAAAATTAAAATAGAACCTGGAATTGAACCACAGAGGACAGACTATTACCCTGAAGAAATGTCACCCCCTTTAATGAACTCAGTGTCCCCCCCGCAAGCATTGTTGCAAGAGTAAGTATTCTTAGGTGTACCTGATGTTTTAGTTAGTACCATGCATCTCAGAACCTGGACTGGAGCATGCATTTGCAAATATGTGATGTGCTGTGGATGACCAGGGACATCCTGTGTTGTGTGGTGTCACATGGTCATCAAAACATTCTCCAAGAACAACAATGAGCCACATGTACAGCAGTGTGTCACCTTCGAGGAATGGGTCCCCTAAGGTGACCATGTGAATCTTTTTTTTTCCACTTACCATCCATCTGAGATACACAGTGTTCTCATGAAGACTGGATTGATGTTCACATCAGCCCAAATCCCAAAACGTTTCCACATGTCAAGCAGAGTGTAGTTTAGTATATCTCCAATTAAAAATGTCTTTTATTAAAATCTTCAGGCCAACAACAGTGTTGGCCACCGAAGGCTTCCATGCAGCTCGGAGAAACTTAGTGCTAAAAGAAAGCTTTGCATTGTGTTTTTAGTCATAGCTACCCATGGAGCCTTTTCCCACTTACAGAGTTACAATCGCATAGAAAGGATGTCTGCCTTGACCAGCATCTGAGCATGTGCTTGGACAGGATGGTTCCATACCTGGTTAAGTGACACCATTCATGGTTTGGCCACTGGAGTGAGCATTCTCGGAGAAGGTGTCTCTTGACCCTGGTGCTATCCCAGCATGTGTGGACTGTAGGTTACGCTATTTGTCAGTACCCACACTTGGTTTGTGTTTTTTATTGTAATTACTCCGGACTGTCTTTTGCTATAGTGCTTCTGCATTGGGTCCAGTGGTCAGCCTCAGCGGCCACAGGCCCTGTCCCCTCAGGGTCCCCTCCCATCACCCTCCTTTCACATCACATTTTCTCTGGCTTCAGTAAATGTTCTGCCCACCTTCCCTGTCTTCTCCCCGTCACACAACGCAACAGTCAAGTATGAGTTCTCTGGCTTCACAGCACTGTTTCTAGTGATGTCAGCTCTCCTGCAGTCACACCCACCTGTGGCTTGTGTGGCTTTCATGGTGGCTCCTGTGTGAACTGAGAACCCCTTTTGGTATAGGGACAATGGCATCAGTAGTCCCTAACGGATGAAGAAGGTTGACTCCCCCAGTTGCAGCATCAGACAAAGAAAGTATCCTGGAAACCCGTGCTTTCCTTTTTCACAGGTGCATAGTACTTCCCCTTAAAGGTTCAGTCATGGGGTTCTTGTTTGTTTTTTTAAAGATGCGGTCTTGGTGTGTAGCCCAGGCTGACCTCATTCATGCCTCATCTGCCTCAACCTCCTGAGTGCCAGTGTTACAGGCACAGGCCATCATGCCTATTTCTAAGTGTTTCAAGTAGGCTCTTATTAGAAGCAAATAGAGCCAGGACGCTACTTAAGTCATCCTACCATACCCATAGTCCCACTCATGACCCAGGGGACCTGCTTTGGACTGCTGAGTCTCTTTGGGTATTCTCCCTGCCATCCAAAGCTGACCAGTGGCAGAGGACTATAAAGTCTTAATAAAATGTGAGGCATTGCAGACTTTGCAAATAGGCTCCCATTCTTTAAATACTGTATAAGAGAAAATTCCAGCCAGGCATGGTAGTGCCTGTGATCCCAGCATTTGTCAGAAAAGTGGCAGGAGGATCGGGCATTTAAGTCCAGCCTGGGTTACATGAGACCTTGTCTCAAAAAATACATAGTATTTTTTTTTTTATTTACCATTTCAAGTAATATTCCTTAGTGTTCTCACTGCTAGATGCTTTTAAATCCTTAATGAGTAACATGCTTATTTAATGCTGACCTAACTCTCAAAAAAAAAAAAAAATCTGTAGATTAGCCACAACAGAACATGCACTCTGGTTAATTCTTTTGCAGATGGAATTAAGTAATGTCTTGGAGTGTTCCCAGTAGCAACCCACTTAGGACACATTAGCCAGGAAAGAATCATTTGAAGCCAGGTGTCTAGAACACTCAATGAGTCTGGCACCCAACAAGACAGGCCTAGAAACCCTACTGTTTACGCGTGGGCTTCATGGCTTGGAAACCCATTAAAACTGTAGGGCCATTTTTAAATATCCTCAAAGGTTTGTCAAAAAAATACCATTCCATGTGTGAAGCTGCATTTAGAAGAGAAAACAGAGGGGTGGGCATTAGAACGTGAACTTAAGGGCCAATTTAACTCAAAGCAGGTCCCTGGCACATGGTAGCTATTATGTGATTGTATGAGTACCACCATGCCACTGCCCTTTCCGTTAGTTTGACGTTCCTTAGAGTGGCTTTGAGTCATCCAGACAGCTCCACGTGAAATCCGAACACTGTGAGGTGCCAGGGGAAGGGGACTTCTGAACACAGACCAGTCCCAGTGACTCTCTGTTAGTGTCATTTGGCTTCTGACACAAACACCGACCTGTGGTTCTCCAAAAAGACACTGACAGTAGCTTTTCGACGGCAGTCTTTCTGGTTGGTAGTATTAACACCCTCCCTTCACAGAGGATATTGGGGTACAGAGATAATCAGTGACTTTGGGAAATGCAGTCATAATTACCATGCTGAAATGACTTAGATTCTCAACGCACGGAACCCAGTTGTTGGGAGAGATTTCTAAAGGCACTTGGTGTAGGCTTCTCCCTGTATCCCAGACACAAGTCTTCCCATAGTAAAAAAGATAACTTTTTACTAAGGGATTTTAAGTGAATAATTCAATCTTAATTTAACCGAGAAATAAATTAAATAAAAAAAATCTTTTTATTTATCTTTCTTTACTCTGTTCCTAAGCATCAGGGTAAGGTTTAGGTATGGGCTGAAGTAAAGAAAACCTCAATAAAACGAACCCATTTTGTTTTTATTACTAATCTTCTTAACACACCTCAAGTTAAAAAGAAAAAAAGGTGTGTTCAAAGTTTCTGAGCCTCAAAAATATTGCAAGCATTCCTTAATGCTCTTAATAGCCAACATTTTATTTATTTATGTTAATTTCACTTGGGAAATTGTTCTTATCAAGTTCTTTTACTTTTATTTATCTAGAGAGAGAGAGAGAGAGAGAGAGAGAGAGTGTTTATGCAGCATTTAGAACATTGTAGGACCCAGAGATTCAAACTGAAGAGCAGTGCCTTTCCTCAGAGGCCAACTGCATATATGCTTGCTTCAGTGATTCCCATCTGCCCCTGCTCTCTCCACTGGCTTCCTTTCTGGCATGGTGAGCAGGTGTGGCTTAAGAACTCTTGAGTGGTACAGGAGTGCTCGTGCTGTCCCCACCCTCACCACACTGATGGCTGCTGGAGCCTCCCACGTGCAGGAACCACCCTGGCACTGAGATTGTCTTTGGGATGCCAATGACAGATTTCCTTTGAAAGAGCCAGCTTTTGAAAATTAAAAACGTGAGTCGGCAATCACTAAGCCGTAAAGAGAAAGGTTAGGGCTGAGATCTGTCGAGCAGAGTGTTCGACCAAGAAGCGGGGCTTTGACTGTTTACATTTTTCCTTCGAGAAAAATGAAAATCAGGCAGCCTGTGGGAAACCCCGTGCTGCACTGAGAAGGAACAGCTGCAGAGATGCTCTTCCCGCAGCGCACGGGGCACCTCCCTCCTCCAGTCGCACCTAACCTTCTTGCTGTCGTTACTTATCTCCATGTCTGTCTCCCCCTAGAGTGTGAGCTCCTCGAGGGCAGGAACCCTGTTTTTATTCATCTTTGTGTCCCGGTGCCAAGCACAGTGCCTGGCTCATGGTAGGTGCTCGCTACATGTTTGTTGAATGACTATAGCCGTGCTTCTTGGGTTGAGCAGCTAATTCTTTTTTTATTATTATTGTTGTTTTCTTTATTTTGTTGGGGGTTTTCGTTTGTTCTTGCCCGATGTTGTATACGCTTTTTATTTTTTTAGTAGACTGAAGAAAAGAACCTTCACTCAATGCTTTTTATTGAACCTTGACCTTGACAGGAACCATCCGTCGGTCATAGTACAACCTGGGAAGAGACCTCTACCTGTGGAATCCCCGGATACCCAGAGGAAGCGGAGGATACACAGATGTGACTATGACGGTTGCAACAAAGTCTACACTAAGAGTTCCCACTTGAAAGCACACAGAAGAACCCATACAGGTAAGCGGCGCAGCAGCATCTCCCTGTGCGCATGGCTAAAGTCGGCGTGCTGGCCTTCAGAGAATGACTGTCACAATTTGAAAATCTGACACTCCAGTTGCTCGGAGACTACAAGATTCTGAATTATTATTATTATTCATTTGTGTGATAAGGCCGCTCCTGATTCGGGCCTTTCAGTGAGTAGTGCATTTGTGTGACCTTTGTGTGGGGCTCAGATTGTGTGTTTCTGAGTGTGGTGGGACATTCCTCTCTGGGAATATTCACGGAGAGGGATCTGGGATTTAGTACAGAAAAAAAGCCGTGGGTTTTGGTGACTCCTGAGGAGGAGGCACAGGAAGCTGTCTGAGGGGGCTCCCCAGGAGCAATGATAGGTCAGCGCATAAATCATCAGCTAGACATGGATGGGACCCGAAGCGGAGTCTCACAGCTTCCCACATAACTTTAAAACTGTATCGAGTCTTTGGATTCAGGCAATGGTGTGTGTGTAGGCTGAACAACAAAATATAGGACAAAAATCCAAAAACAAGGGTTCTAGAGACAAGGGTCACTAAGTGGGGACTAATTTGTTACCTACTATACACTGGGTGTCCCTTACTCTACACATAGCCTGCAGGTGACTTGTACAGCATTGAGCATTCATAATGTCACAAGCAGAACATCTGCTGTGACAGCCTCATGCAGCGTCTTTAGAGCAGTGTTTCCCACCCTTCCTAAGGCTTCATGAGATGCTGACCCCCAATCCTAAAATGATTTTCATTGCTACTTTGTAACTAGTTTTGCTACTGCTGCAAACCATAATGTAAATAAGTATCTGTTTTCTAAGGGTCTTAGGTGACCCTGGAAAGGGGCATGACCCACAGGTTGAGAACTGCTGTTTTGGAGTGTTTAGAATTTCATAGGGGTGATACCTTGTATTACCGACTTTAATATAAGATCACCAGTAAGTAAGCACCGTTTATCTGTGCTTCATATCTGATCTTTTTACTGGCTCTCACTAGCATTTTCCCACAAGGGCCTTCCTATGAGTAATGGGTGGCCTACAGGAAAGGCTATAGAAGGCAGAGAAAACTTACGGTTTTAGTACATAGAGGGTTGGCATCACTGTCATTGCCTACTTAAGAAAAACTATGGAAAACCTAACAAGCTTTCAGTGGGATTACAAAGTGCATAGAACCTCAAACCATTTAATCTCCCAAAAGCTCAAGGCTTAGAAACCTAAAGGGTCCTGCTCCATGCTGGTCTCTCAGATTGACTCTTCCTGACTTAAGAATTTTTTTTTTCTTTGCTTTTCCATGGAGAATATGTTTGTCTCATGCTTTTCCTATAGCAACTGTATTATTGAGAGTCATGTGTGTGGCTTTATCTGGAAACTTGCTTTTCCAGTGGCGTTAGTTCAGAGATCTCAACATCTCCACAGAAAACAATTAGGTTAATCCTCTTTTCGCTCCTTGCAGGAGAAAAGCCCTACAAATGCACCTGGGAAGGCTGCACATGGAAGTTTGCTCGGTCTGATGAACTAACAAGACATTTCCGTAAACACACTGGAATCAAACCCTTCCAGTGTCCAGACTGTGACCGAAGCTTCTCTCGCTCCGACCATCTTGCCCTACACAGGAAACGCCACATGCTAGTCTGAAAGCCTGTCTCCACCTCAGTGTGACTCCCCACTCTTCCTGGCGCTCTGTCTCACTCACGTTTGTCTGTCTCTCTGTTTCCTCTCCTTCTGCCCATTATCTAACTCATTTTTTTTATATGTACATTTTAATTTCGATTCAGCTGGTCTGAATCTCTGAATTTATATCATTCAAGACTTCCATATGGTCAGTAGTCGATTCTCTAACTCTCCCTCTCCTTACCACGGGTCAGACCTAAAGAATGTGAACATTTTTTTTTCCGGGGATGCTAAGCAAACCCTCCTTACAGATACATTAATGTAACGAGAACAAGGGAACATGTAAACTAACGACCAATTTGTCAGTTTCTCCATGTATTATTCCTCAAAAGAATGTCGAAGTAAATGTATCAGAAATACAGTATCCAGCCTGCTAGTCCTTGCCAGAGACCTTCATACCTCTGCCACATTGTGTGTTTGACAACAAAACCAATTAGCAAGATCCACAGAGATGTCAAGCTGATCCTGTCCTTTCTCACATCATCCTTCCTGCTCACTTGTTGGCCTGGACTACCAACTCCGATAAATCAAGTCCTTTGTCCTCACGTGGTGCCTGAAGCTCATGTGGAGGCCTTTGACACCCCAGGAGCTGAGCCGGAGTTCTGTCTTAGTGTGGAAAAGCAGAAGATGCCGAGGGAGGAGGAAATCGGCGATTCCCGGATAGGACTGTCTGCCATCTGGGCCATTAGCTGTGCGGTGCGTTTGTTAGTGTCCATCCCCGGGCATAACTCAACCAAGCCAGACCCTTGCTGTGGTTATTGCTTCTATTCCTGCAGGATCCCCCCTTGTGGATCACAAAGCATTGAGAGTAAGGAATCATCAGAAATGTTCGCCCGGTAATGTACAAACAAAAGCTTTAGGGACTGAGTAGGAAGTGGTCTCCTGCCACCTTCCCGCTCTTCTAAGTCTTTTGCAAACAGGAAGACATTGAGTGGTACTTAAAAGTCCCATATCCAATTAGTCACATAGCTTTCATATGGAGCTCTTTTGTGTGAGCTGTATGGTGCCAAAACAGCTATCATTTGTGTCCATGACACATAGCATCCACGAGCATCCACTAAGCTTGAGAAGTCATTGAATTAAGACCTGAGTGACACTATTTGTAAATATACCTAGTGTGAAGCACATAGATCTTTATTTTGGTGACAGATTTTTGAAAAATCAAGAAAACCACAATTCAGGGATTTATATTTGTAGCTTGAAGATTCCCACAGGTTTCTGCCAGAGCTAGCAATTTCCTACCACTGCTCTGTATCCTGTTAGGACAAACTATAAACAAAGACCCGTGTTGATGTTGAAAATAAATAGCACCATTATTTGGGGGGACGTTTTTTCAAAAGCAGGCTTTTGAACACTGTAGTCCAAATGCCAACGAAAACAATTCACATGTAGAAATCTCATTGGTTATAAATTGAAGAAAATGGGCACAATGGTCAGATATGGTTGCATATTGACCAACAGCCCCTTCATCCCTGCAAAGGATGGAGGAGAGAGGAAAGAATCCTGAAAATTCATCCCAGCCACAACTCAGGATACAGCACAACTGGGAGAAACACGCTACTTGATTGTTCTTGAATGTCTGAATAAGTGATGCTGGTGGCCTGCACGGGAGCAGGGGGCTCGCTTTGATGGCACTAGGATTAGAGTCACAGGGACTGTGAGAAAGAGGTTCTGCTCAGCCCTGTGACCAGCTGAGGGGAAATGTGGGTGAAAACAGTAAAGAAATGTTATCTGAGCACTTGGGTTCCTTTCTGTTCCTTTTTTATAGCACTGCAAAAAAAAAAAAAAAATATTCAGGCTATTAAAGCATGCTAATTATGCGTTTTTCTTCATTTGTAACTATGGCATGAATTAAGGAGTGGCATGTCTCTTGGGAAAGCAGGGTCTCTGTTGTCAGTGTTGAGGCACGCTCGTGTGGCTCATGGCACATTGTGCCCTGGAGAATCAGGCCTGCTTTTGTTTCGGTTTGTGTGATCCAATTCAGTGAGAAGCAGAAAGAAGAGTTTGCTTGGTTTCAGCTTTGTGCTGAAGTATAGTTCATTAGCTTCGTGACATATTTAAATTTTGTTCAAAAGTCTATATTACCTTACTCTTTAGCTTGATTAGATCATGTTAACAGTTCAATCAGAGATCCATTTTTAACTCTGAAAGAAGTAACCCAGAGAATCCATCCTGTATTCCCACGCTGGTCTGATATACTTTTAGTTCATTGGCCCTTTACCAAATTTTCTGTGTATGTATGTGTATTTGTATTTTACTCTGATAGTTGAGAAATTTAGTCTCTTAGGGTTTTTCTTTTAATAGCTATTTTTTTGTGGAAGATACAAAATGCGATGATGCCCTGGAAACGTGCTTTTTGATGACATGTTACTGTCAGCGGTGGTTCAATTGCTGTATTTTAGGTTGATGTGAACAGGCTGTAAACATGAAGTCAGCACCATGTAAATTGTTATAGTGTTCATTCAACTACTGCTAGAGTATAATCTTGGGGAAGTTAAAATTAAATCAGAATCTTGTGTTTTCCAGTTTTTCAGTGGGAGTGCATATCATTAAATGGGCATTTAGCAGTCTAAAGTCACTTGGTCTGGAGACTGTGCGACATAGCTTTGTTCAACTAAGAAAATGCTAAATATGCAGATGTTTCTAGAGCCGAGGAACAGAATTACAGGGCAATGATATATGTATATGTATGTTGTATTAAACACCCACCTGCACTATCAGTATTGCACTAATGTGGAAATTTGAGAGACTTGCTGATAACTGTAATCTGCACACCATTCTTTAGATTGTTATAAAGACAATCTTGGAGATCAGAAGTTTTAGGATAATTTGGTTTGAAAATAGAATTGTCTTGAAGGAATTGCTAACGTACATGAAGTCACTTGAGTTTTCTTTATTCTCTTGGTCAAGGTTAACAATTTCTCAATGATTGCAAATTCACTTAATACATTTACAAAGCCATTTTACATGCAGTAAATGAGGGCTACAATGTGTTTTACAAATACTAGCACTTTTTTTCCCCTGTTGTGTACTTAGTGTTAGAGGGTCAGAATAGCCTCTCTGCTTAGCATCTCTTAAACCCTCCCTGCAAGCATAGCGGGGTTATTGCATTTACAGTACTTTAATACTTGTATAAACTATGCAGAAATTTTTAATAAAGTGTAATATATTTTATAAGCTAATAAGACTGAATGGGTAAAGGTTTTTAGCATGCATTAGTATACTTGCAAATACTGAAACATTTTGGTAATCTTTCTTACTAAAGATGTGAATGTTTAAATGTACCTTCTCTGTTTCTACCCTGTAGTCCAATGGGAATTCAGTAATGACATTTTGTCATGTCAAGCTGTGAACATAAATTTGTACTGTACAGTCCTCATATACTATATGCAGTATGCAATATATGTATTATATACTTGTTAATAAAACCATCCAAATATTACAGGTGATCATGTGATTACTGTAGGCAATGATCACTAAAAGCAATGAAGAGAGAGTTGTAAAGTTTCAGAGTCACTGACAAGCAGTAATTTTTAATGGTGAAAAGGATGTAGCTCTAGCCAGTAGGTACAGTGCAGGAATGAAGGGCCTTAAAGCCATGACTTAGTAACTTCCTGGAGGATGGCTGAGCATCAGCCATAAAACTGTAGATAAGCCAGCATTCATGCATCCAGTAGACTATAGAAGTGCTTTGTGTCTATCCTATCCACACTGTCTCCTTGCTGTGCCTGATGGCCCTGGGAAAATGCTTCCTAGAAGAGACTGCCTCTGACTTTGGCCCCTCTTCTTACATCTGATTCTCCAGCATCCATTGTACTAACAAAGCAATTTTCACCCAGTGTTATCAGTCTCTCATTTATTAAGGTTCAACTAAGAAAATGCTAAATATGCGGATGTTTCTAGAGCCAGGGAACAGAATTTGGTTAAGAACACCAGTTCTTAAGCTCCATTAACCAATGTCCACAGGTTCTTATAACGTCACACAAAGGGCCCTGGTAGAATCTTTAAGAGATTAGCTTCCCTCTGAAAGTTTACACACCAGACCCCTGTGGTGATATTTTGTTTGTGCTGTAGCAAATAAAGTTTGCCTGAAGATCAGAGGGCAGAGCTAGCCAGTAGTTAACCACAGAGGCCGGGCAATGGTAGCTCACACCCTTAATCCCAGCACTTGGGAGGAAGAAGAGGGAAGATCAGAAGCTCGAGCCACCCTGGACTACAAAGATTGATCTAGTCTAAAAGGGAGAGCCCAGAAATGGGAGCTCATGCTTTTAATTCCAGTACTTGGGAAGCACACGCCTTTGATCCCAACAGAGACGGGAAATGGTATGACTGGGCAGAGAGGAACTTAGGGGAGGAGTCAAGAGCTAGGGTCCTTTCAGCCTAAGGACTCAGTGGAAGTTAAAAAGTCTCTCCAGTGGTTTGCTCCTTTGTCTCTTTCACCATTTACCACATCTGACTCTAGGTATTTTGTTAATTGTTATTAAGACCGGTTAGGATTCTTACTTCAGACCTCCATCTTGCTCTTAACATCCTCTTTAAGCTCCCACACAATGGTCTATTGATACCTGATTATTCAATGGTGTTTCCCAGCCCAAAGTACCAATGCAGTGTCAATAGCAACAGCTCACTCCTGGTACCAATTTCTGTCTTTGGGTTTCTAATACTATGATAAGACACTATGGCCATACACAATTTGAGGGAAGGGTTTGTTTTGTTTATATAGTCTAACATTGAAATAGGTCAGGGCAAGAACTCACTTAGAGGACAGAAGAGTGCTGTGCAGGCTTGCTCCCCATGATTTTCCAGGGTTGGCACCACATACAGTGAGCTACATACATCAACCACCCAGGCCACTCTAATGGGGGCACATTCTCTCAGTTGAGGTTCCCTCTCTCCAAATGTCTCTAGCCTGTGTCAAGTTGACATAAAAGTGCCCAGCACACTCTAGATTCAGTGTTTTCTCCCCAGAAGTTGTGCTAGTGAGCAGTTTTCAATGCAGCAAACCGGGTGGTAGATGGGCCCTGGTGGGAAGTACTTGGGTCAGGGGTCAGGTCCCCTATGGATGCTTTTCTCATGTGTCTGGGTAATTCCTGAAGGGCTGGGTTGGTTATCTTTAGAAGGGTTACCACCTGAAGTAATCTCTTACTTTTTTTTTTTTTTTTCTGTTCCATACCTGTTAAGACACGAAGCCCTCACTTGACCTTTGACTTTCTAGCCTCCAGAACTGTGAGACAAAACTTTTTTTTATAAACTATAAACCTAGTCTCAGGGATTGTATTACAAGACCAGGACTTCCAAGAAATAGCATGCTTAAATTTTTTTCTGTAAAAAATAAAATGTGGGGACTGGAGAGATGGGCCAGGGCTTGAGAATACTCGCTGCTCTTCTAGAGGTCCTGAGTTTAATTCCCAGCACCCACATGACAGATCACAACTGTCTGTAACTACAGTTCCAGGGATTCTGACACCCTCACACAGACATATACATTCAGGCAAAACCCCAAAACACATACAAATAAATCTTTAGAAAAATTGTCAAGGGTCAAAAGGGAAGAGAGAAATGATGTGATTACATTATAATCTCCAATTTAAAAAGTTACCGACACAAAAAATGTTAGCATATATTTTTGTGGCATGTGTGTGTGTGTGTGTGTGTGTGTGTGTGTGTGTGTGTGTGTGTGTATACACCAATGCTCACTTGTGTAGCTGCAAGGGCAACTTGCAGGAATTGGTTTTCTTCTTCTACCGTGTGGGTCCCTGAAATCAAAGTCAGGCTGACTGGCTTAGTGGTAAATTCCTTTATCCCCAAGTCATTTACCTGTCCTGAATGTTAGGTTTTGGTTTGGTTTGGTTTGATTTGGTTTGATTTGGTTTGGTTTGGTTTGGTTTGGTTTGGTTTGGTTTGGTTTGGTTTGGTTTGTTCAAGACAAGCCTTTGCTGTGTAGCCTTCGCTGTCCTTGAATTCTCTCTGTAGGTCAGACTGGCCTCAAACTCACAGAGATCTGCCTGCCTCTACCTCCCAGGTGTTACCAAAGGGTGAATATAGTTGCTAAGTTCCTGAAAGCTGAACTGATCCCATGCTACAGGTTCCATCCTTGTCATCAAAGGACAAGAGAGTGAGATGTGTAGGTGCCTCAGATCTTAAGCTGGGTCCAAAGGCACGCCCTAGATGCTGTACCCTAAGATCAAGGTGGGAGGGTAGTGGTCCTTGTTACAGGAAGTTTCTTGGTCCCAGATGGCCAGAGGTCTGGGACCCATAGATTTGCTGTGCCAGACCCCTTAGCCACCCACCGCTTCTCAGGCCCCCAAAATGATTCAGACACTTATATTAACTTCATGCTGTTTGGCCTATGGCTCAGGCACATTGCTAGCTAGCTCTTACATCTTAAATCAACCCATTCTCATTAATCTGCCCTGCCATGTAGCCTGTGGCTCACCTGTGTTCCTTATATGTTGCTCCTTTGGGCTTCGGGCTTGGTCTATCTGACTCTGCCCTACTTCTCCTACCTATGTTGTGATTTCCCCTCCTACTTTTTCTATGGTGCCTGTCATGGGCCAAAACAGCTCCTTTATTTAAAGACTGATATTCACAGCACACAGAAAGGCATTCCCACATAAGTTCCTCACTACAGTGCTGGGATTAAAGACATGCACATTAGAACTGACTATGCCTTAAGTTTTTATTTAGGATTAAACAGGATTCATACCTTAGCCAGTCAGGAACAGACAGCAAGGGCTTCAGAAAAGCAAGTCTAGATACACAAGACTTGAAACCTTTAACGGCGATGCTATTAAAAACAAGTGGTTTCTGATTACAATTTAGAGCTCTTTAAGAAAAAATTGCATTTCTTATTGTGTGCGTGTGTACACTCTCTTTGCCACAGAGTACACATGGAGGTCAGAGGACAACTTATGGGTGTCAGGTGTCCTTCAACCATGTGGGTCCAGGATAGGACTCAAGTCTTCAGGCTTATCAGCATGGAGCCATCCTGAGCCATGTTGCCAGCCCCAGAGGTTTTGGTGGGTTTGGTTTTTTTGTTTGTTTGTTTGTTTTTTGTTTTTTGTTTTGGGGTTTTTTTGTTTTTTGGGTTTTTTTTTAAGACAAAATGTAATAACCTCTCATCCTCTCTCATCCACTTTATAACAAATTTATTGGTTACTTCCATGTCATTGTAGGGACCAAAGTACTTGACAGAAGAGACAAAAGGTTTCTTTTAGATCATAGTTTCCAGGGTTTCAGTTTTTCGTGTAGGTGAGAACATTTGGCAGAAGTTCAGCACATGGTGAATGGGGGAAGGAAGCAGAGTATCCTGGGGTAGGGACCCAACTATAACCTCTGGAGACCCACCCCCTGGCAACTGAATCAAGGCAGCTAGGCTTTACTTCTTGAAGATTACTGTCTCCAAAAATAATGCTACCAAATAGGGAACACTTCAGATTCAAAACATTACATTCATCCTCAAAGGCTCATGGTCATCCCATAATACATAAGGCATTTACTCCATCTTCTAAGAATTAGAAAAGTTCAAATTCTCTTCTGAAATTCAAGGGAAATTTTTAATTGTGAACTTCTACAAAATGAAGTTATATACTTCCATTATACAATGCCAGAGTAAACATTCCCATTCCAAATGGGGGGGGGAGAGAATTGAAAGCAAATGTTGGACCAAAGCCTAGCAGAATAAACCTTGAAGCCAACAGGTCTGTGTCTAGCACTCGGGGTAGCTAGAGGCATCATACTCCAACAGACTCTACAGGTAGGCTTGGCCCTTTGGCCCTATCCATGGTGCAGCACACACTGACTCTGTTGGACCAGCTCCACTCCATGTCTTGCAGTTTTCTTCAATCATTCCATTTTTCTGGTACTTCTAGCAACCTAGAGTCTCCATGCTCCTTCAGCTTCTCCCTCAGTGTTTCACACATATAGTCTTAGTTAAGGTTTCCATTGCTGTGATGAGACACCATGACCAACCACAGCAACTTTTATAAAGGAAAGCATTTATTTGGGTGGCTTACAGTTCAAAGATTCAGTCCATTATCATCATGGACAACATGGCAAGGTGCAGGCAGACCTGGTACTGGAGAAGAAGCTGATAACTCTACATCTTGATCCATAGGCAACAGAATATGAACTGAGACACTGCTTAAGCATAGGAGACCTCAAAGCCCACTCTCACAGTAACACACTTTCTCCAACCAGGTCACACTCACTCCAACAAAGCCATACTTCCTAATAGTGTCACTCCCAATGAGCTTATGGGAGGGTGATTATATTCAAACAATCACACATATCTTGTTCTAGAGCTCTGTACATGGAACCCAATCTCACTACATATTGCAAAGTCTCCCAGACTTTTTTCAAAAAATCTTGGGGCAAGCCTTAATAAATAACCCTCTAACTCTGGTATTCTACATTTTTAAAAGCCCAAACTACATGGAACATAAAATTTTGCCAGTCCAGAGAGTAAATAGAGCCTATTGGATGATGGTTGCAGCACCTTGCATGCCTTGCTGAGTGCCTGCATTGCTGAATTCAGGAAAACATTCCCTAGGTGTCCTTTTCCAGCAGGCCAATCTAAAGAATCTCTCTCTTCAGACACTAAAGAAAATTCTTTCAAATTAGTTCTATTTTTATACCCAAGAATCTTCAATGAACAGGATTTCTCACTCAAAGAACCTGCATATATTTCTTTTTTGTGGTGCTAACCTCTTTAAACTATGCCCATATTGTCTTGCCTACATCTGCAGCCATATTCACACTTCATGTCCTAGCCAAAGTGTATGTTTCTCAAATCCTGTTCCCAATTCTCTCTGTAAACTTTTTGTTCTCAATTCTCGCTGTAAACTTTGCTAGAAGCAGCCAGCAGTAACCATGCCACAGCCTTGATGTTATGTTGTCTTGACATTTGTTCCACCAAGATACTTAGCCCATTAACTTTTTTGTTGTTATTGTTTTTGGTTTTTCAAGGTGGAGTTTCACTGTGTAGCTCTGGCTGTCCTGAAATTTACTCTGTAGGTCAGGCTGACCTTGAATTTACAGATATCTGCCTTCCTCTGCCTCCTGAGTGCTGAGATAAATTGGTGCACCACTACCAGCTGGCTTTTCCCTTACTTTTGAATTCAGCCTCACTCAGATGTTCAGCACTTGGACAAAACATTGAAAAATTCTTGACCACACTTGTCTTGGCAACACCATGGTATCTAATCCAGTTCTCAGTTGAATTCTTGTTTCCATCTGGAAATTTGTGAGTAGTCTGTATTTCTGTTGGTGTTCCAGTCTTCCAAACTCCTACCAGAGTTACTCATTAAGGTAACTTACAGCGTTCTCTAGTCCATACCTCCAAACTCTTATGTAAGCATCTTGAAAAGCAGTTTCTAAGAATCACATACCCAGTCTTATCACAAGAATAGACTATCTTCTCTGGCCCTGTTTTCTTTATTAATTATTGTTGTATTGCTCTCAAAATTAACTGGCAGAAAATAAAGAAACCAACTCAAGAGGTGAACTGATTTTTTTGGCTCATAGTTCTAAAAGGTTTTGGTCACTAGGATGAGAAGGGGACACTGGAATTGATGACAGTACAAGTGTATGGCAGAGGAAGCAGAGAATGTGCTTCAAAGGCTTGCTTCTGGTGACTTCCTTTGGTCAGTTAGATCCCACGTCCTAAAAGCTTAAGAGTTTCCCAAAACCAAACAATTGTTTAAAACATAAACTTATGAGGACCAGCACCTCAGATTCAAACCACAACAGTAAATAAAATGAAGGCACCATCTTGTTAGATGCCAGCAACTTCTTATCAAGACACACAATGACATCTAGCTGCCACTTCTCAGAGGACTCCTTTAGGGACTGGAGAGTTGTGGGCACTGGAAGAACATTGAGTCCAGGGGTCAGAATTGTTTCTGTCATTTTTTTTTTCCAGATAATTGCTCTGTGCTCCAAACTAAGTAGTTGATTTCAAGTTCAAGGTGATCAAATGGGACTGTTAAACCCTAATCAAGTGTTTGCTTAGATGAGTCTGGAAGAGTGGGTGAAGTATTCTCACTGTGTTTCTTATGGATGACCCGTCCTTATGGGAAGAATTGTATTGCAAGCTGTATTCTGTGCATGAGAAAGATCAGGATGAGGGGGAAAAAAAGGCAGGACTGGAGGTTCTTGCCAGGGAGAAGTTACTAAGCCCAGTGTGAATTATAAGAAGAGAGAGTATTTCTATCCAGGGAAGATAAATTTATTAAAAGATATTATTATTCAAAAATAAACTTGGGTGCCTTAAAATCTTTGAGTTTGTTAGAACAGTCTATGATTTGAGGATCAGGTGGCAACAGCAGGCTGCAGGTGGTCAATTGGGTTATACTAAAGAGACATGGAAAGGAAACGTAGCATGTTCTCAGAAGCGAGACAAAGAAAATGGTTGACTAGTTAAAATGGAAAATACATAGAGTTAGTGGGTGAATTCTGATCGATGAGTGTTTGGTCACAGGGTAATTGGTTAGCACGGGTTTCATTCTCCTGGACTATAACTGACAATCGAGTTGAGTTTCATTTTGTTCCACCCGAGGTGCTAAAACTTTCTCAGCTTAATGGCCTCTGTCAGTTATTTTTAAGAATGGATGAAAAAGGGACCACAGAGACTTGTTATTTATGTATATGTTGAACAATGAGAGAGCAGAATGACCAATGTGTCCACACAAATTTAATCAATACATTGCTCTTCAAGTTGCACTTATTAAAAGTGTGTGTGTGTGTGTGTGTGTGTGTGTGTGTGTGTGTGTGTGTGTGCGCGTGCGCGTGCACATGCTATGCATGTGTGTATGTATGTGTGTCTGGGATTGGATTTACAGACATTTATGAGCCACCTTGTGGGTGCTGGGAATTGAACTCCAGTTCTCTGCAAGAGCAGTCAGTGCTCTTAACCCCTGAGTCATCCCTCCAGCTCCCCGGGTACATTTTAAGATGGATAAAACCACCCAGGTACAGAGCACAGTCATAGCTGTTAGTTACATGCTGGGACTGAGCGCTAGTTTTAAATGCATAACCTTTGGTGGATGGAGTCTTATTAAGTCTGGGGTAGGAAGGAAGGAAGGAAGGAAGGAAGGAAGGAAGGAAGGAAGGAAGGAAGGAAGGAAGGAAGGAAGGAAGGAAGAGGAGGAAGCAACAGTTTCCTGAAGCTCACAGGCCAGCTAGCCCCGCATGTGCAGCAGCAAACAGCAGAAGAGAAACCCTGGGCTCTAAGCAGATGGTGAGAACCTGTTCAGTGTTGTGCATGTGAGCATGCATCTATCCCCAGATCATGTCCTTTGCACTGTACATATTCACTGTATTTATTGTTCTTCTCTGAAAACTCAGAACCTCCATCAACCCAGGAGCTCTTGAGTGCATCCAAGCCTTGCTAGTCTGCTCTCTCAAGAGGACACACTTTCTGCAAGACCCACGTCCTGCTTCAAAAGCCAACATGACCTTAAGTAGCAAGCTTAGGGAGAGGGCACTGGGTGCATGTGGGCCATCAGCTTGACTCACTCTCCCAACTGTCACTCAAACCAGCTTCTCCTACATCACCATTGGTGCCCGCTTTAAATTTTTTATTTATTATTTTTATGTTATGTGTATGAGTGTTTTGCCTGCATGTTTGTGCATACTTCATACCCAAGGCAACCAGAAAAGTGGCTTTCTCTTCCTAGCCTGTTCAGCCTGCTTCCTTATAGAACTGAGGGTCAACAGTCTAGGAGTGGTAACACCCACAATGCACCAAGGAAGTTGCTTTCATTCCAAAAGAAAGGGAAGCGAAGTCTTTCCTGGAAATGGAAGCAACCATGGCACAGGTTCTCATGTGGAAGGGGGCCTTCTGTTAGGTCCCTTTAGCCGATGTCCCCACCCCTGGCCTGGATAAAAATGGCAGAGGGTCATCCAAAGTTCACCAAGGCATCCAACTCCACTAGTGCAGGCTGTCGGGAGTATATCTTCAGCTGTGGCTTTAGCAGTCCACTGCAGCTGCTAGAGTGTCCTCAGAGTGACTGTAAAGTGTCCAAAAGAGCTGGCTAGCAACAGCAATGAGGGCAGTGTGGCTGGCTGCTTGCCTAACAGTCATTTAGTCAAAGCAGCTGAGGCAGCAGGGAAGGGTCGGGCAGCTGTTAGGGAATCACATCACCCCGACCCCCAAAGCTTTAACCTATTTAAAGGGAAAAAAACCCAAAAACATTAAAAGGAGTGCTTGTACTAAAAGTGTATCACTGCAGTGACACAATAGTTTTTAGTGTCTCTTCCAGCTCCTTTTATTCTGCTAGCATATCTCTGTCACCAAACTGAAGTAAGGACAGTACAACAAAATATAGACCCATGTGCTTGACGCAGGAGCAAAACTTCAGGAAAACATCACCGAGTTCAGTGCAATCGCTTATTAAAAAGATAATTTACCACGATCAAGTTGGCAGAATCTCAAGGATGCAGGGATGGCTCAACAGACCCGGCTCAGTTTTGTTTTGTTGCTGTGACAAAGACCATAAGCAAAGCCAACCTGGAAAGCCTATTGGTTACAATTCTATTACTGTGATAAACACTATGGCCAAGGCAACAGATAGAAGAAAGGATTTATTTAGGCTTCTGGTTCCAGAGGAAGAAGATTCCATCCCCTCTGGAGCTGGGAAGTATGGCAGCAGGTAGCCATGGAGACCGGAGCAGCTGGCTGAGAGCTGACATCTTAAACCACAACCAGGAAACAAAGAGAGCAACTGGGGGGTGATGAGAGGCTTTTAAGCCTCAGAGCTCCCATCCCTAGTGACAACTTCCTCCATCAAGGCCACACCTCCTCAGCCTCCCTCAGGGCGATAGCCCTCCACTGCGTAGGAACAAAGGCTATCTGAATAAAGGCTATCCTTTTGAACCTGTTCATAACAATAAAAACTCTCATGCATTTGCATGGAGTCCACCTCCCTGTGGTCTTTGGGGGTCCACCTCCCTGGTGGTCTTTGGGGGTCCCTCGACACAGGTACAACAGGCCAAGAAAATGAAGGACATCACATTCAATCACTAAAGTCTACTTCCAGGGCCCTATAATCTTTAGACAATAGCATGATGTGACTGTATTTGCTCCAACTTTTAAAAAGACTTCCATACTCTTTTACAGTCACAGCACTGTTTAAGAGTCTAGTCCAGTCTTTTCTGAGATTCAAGAGAGTCTCCAAATTCATAACTCCCTATAAAAATCAAAAAGAAAATTACATACTTTTCAACATATATTGGCACAGAATATACATTCCAAAGAGGACAAGTGCAGACATAGTGAAGGAACACTGGACCAAAACACGACAGGAACCCAGCAGAACAAACATTAAAGGTAGCTTTATGTCTGATGCCAAAGGGCTTATTTAGATGGACCTGCAGCAAACCTCTCCTTTGGGGACATTTCCACTCCATTTCGTTCTCCTTAGTAGATGCCCTACAGCCTGGCATCTCTAATCTCTTAGAGCCTACAACACAAGCTAGGCTTCACTTCCACAGTTTCGTGCAATGGCCTCTTAGAGTCTTTTATCCTCTCAGGGCCCTGCCTGGCCTCAGGGGGGAAGATTCTACACCTCTTTACCCTTGCATCCATCATGACCCTAAAGCCTACACCACTGTAATTGGTAATTTCTGTCCCACCAGAAACTCTGAAGAACCTGTTAACCACTTCCCAAATAATTGACTCAGAGGCTTAATATTATAGTGAATGCTGGGCCAGTAGCTCAGGCACAGTACCATCCAGCTCTTGCACTTAAATTAACCCATAGTTCATATCTATGCTTAGCCTCATGGTTTGGCACTTTTGCTCAGTCCAGCATCTTGGTCCTTCTGTATCTGACTGGCATCTCCTTCTCTGTCCTTTCTCTTCCCAGAATTCTCCGTCTGGTCACCCTGCCTACTTCCTAACTGGCTACTGACCAATCTCAGCTTTTATTAAACCAATATGAGTAATAAATCTTTTCAGTGTGCAAGAGCATTATTCCACACATCATGATCAAGTTCTGCTGCTTGGGATAGACCCTAGCCCACTTGGACCACATTTCCAGAAGCTTTTGTTTGTTCTTTCCTAGGAGCAGAGAAGTCTTTATGCCTTTTCCTTTCACAGGTTGGAAGTTTTTCCGGGTGGGGGTCTTGCCCTGAGGGCAGACTTCACTTTATTCCTTTGCAGATCAGGCTACTCTAAGGTACTCATCTCTCTCAGCATAAGCCTTTTACTCTTCCAGTTGTACATTTTGTGTTTCTCTTTGCCTCTGATTTCTTTATTTCATCGTAGATCTGCATAAGGGTGATTACTAGTAACCACATAACAATCAATTTTAGACTGTCTTAAATTCTCCTTCTCCAAAGAAATTAGTCACTTTAAAAAATAGCCTCAAGCAAACAAATTTATAGGATGGGGGCAGAAAGCAATCACATTCTTATCAAAGTGTCATAGAATGGTCTCTAGCACAGTCGCTATTATTATTCCCTCTGAAACCTCTTGAGCTGGACCTCCACCCTCCACAGCACTCAGCACCACTGCCTTCTAAGACATGTACCTTTAAGTTCTTCTTACAGCCTCCAATCTAAAGTCTCAAAGGCTTCCACATTCCTCTCCAAAAGGACATAATCAGGTTCTTCAGAGAGGTATTCCCGCTCCCAGGACCAACTTCTTAGTTTTTTATTGCTAAGAGAAGACACCATGACCAAGGCAAGGCATGTTGGAAGGGTTTATTAGGTTTAATGTTCCAGAAGGGGAAGAGTCCATCGATATCACAGCTGGGAAGCGACAGGCATGGAAACCAGAGCATGAAGCTGGGAGTTCACATCTTAAATCACAACTGGAAAGCAAAGAGTACACTGCAGATGATGGCCTGCTTTTAAACTTCAAAACTCACCCTCCCACCCCCCGTGACATTTCTTCTACCAAGGACACATCTCCTAAGCTACTCCAAATTGTGTCACTAACTGAGGAACAAGTATGAAATGTCTGAGAAAATGTGGTGCAAGAACTGTATTATTTAAACCTCGAAGGAAAAGGGGGTTGTGGGTTTTATACATCCTGATCACAGTCCAGAAAAGTCAGGGCAGGAACTCCAGTAGGAACCTAAAGTCAGGAGTTAAAGTAGAGACCATGAAGGATGCTCCTTATTGTCTTGCTCCCCATGGCTTGCTCAGTCTGCTTTCTTATACAACCCAAGAGCGCCTGCCCAGAGGTAACAACCATCAATATCAAGAAAATGAAGGCAAAGCTAATGGAGGCATTTTCTCCTTTGAAGTTTCCTTTTTCTAGATAACCCTGGGCCTGTATCAGACAGGCAAAAACAAGCAACAACCAACAATCAGCTTAATGTGTCAATCAATAGTGTGATGTCAATAGAATGATGGACAGAAACCATCTCAATAGAGCAGAAAAACCACTTAATAAGGATTAACCTACCTTCATGCTAAAAAGCCCTGAAAAATATTATATATAGGAGGATTGTATCACAACAGAGAGAAGACTATTTAAAACATAGCTAACATCAACAGAATGGGGGAAGTCTGAACGCATTGTCTCTAAGTCTGAAAACAAATCCAGGGTGTATATGCTTAGTACTCTTATTTATGTATAACAGAACCCCCTGGAAGCACATCTAGGTCACTAGAAAGAAATAAAAGACATTCTTCTTTGGTTTTCCTTCCCCTCCCCCACTGTTCTGGAACTTGATCCGTAGACCAAGCTGGCCTGGAACTCATAGAGAGATCTGCTTGCCTCTGCCTCCCAAGTACCAGGATTAAAGGAACATGCCACCACCAAACAACTAAATAAAAGACATTCAATTCAGGAAGTGTGGTGATTTGAAAGAAAATGATACACATTCCTAGATATCTCTCTCCCTGCCTTGTGGTTTTGCCTCAGTATACCTACAGTGCCGAGTCTGCCTGCTGCCTGCCATCCTGTTTCCAACCTTTAGGACTCACCCTCGAAACTCTTAGCTCAATAACTCTTTCTTCTATGAGTTGCCTTGACCATCTTAGCACAGCAAGAGGAAAGTAACTAAAACACCCTTATGAACAAATCTTTTCTCACTCTTTGTGTGTGTGTGTGGCTTTTCAAGACAGGGCTTCTCTGTGTAGCCCTAGCTGTCCTGGAACTTACTCTGTAGACCAGGCAAACCTTAAACCTGGTTATTCACCTCTGTTTCCCAAGTGCTTGGATTAAAGGTGTCTGTGGCTACCACCCAGCAAAAAATATTTTAATAAATTGAAAACAAATTTAAAGAACACCCAGAAGGGTACAGTGTGCATTCGTTCAATACCAGCATTTGGGATGTAGAGGCAGGAGGATCTCTATGGGGTCCAGGAATCCCAAGCCAGCCAAGGTACATAGTGAATCCAGAAGGAAGAGAAGAAGGTAGAGAGAGAGAGAGAGAGAGAGAGAGAGAGAGAGAGAGAGAGAGAGAGAGAGAGAGAGAAACACTCAAAGCTATACATTCCATTTTGTTTTTTAACAGAGGCATAATCAAAAGTCACAGCTTAAGCTTCCAGTTTCACAGCAGGCATCGGTACAAATCGGGGAGACGAAGGAAGGAAAGGCACAAAAGCCTATAACTCAGCTTGGGGCTTCACTAGTCCATCTCCGCACAATTCAGTTCTACACAGAAAAAAAATTAGTCCAGAGAACATTCCCAGAGGATCTAGCTGGACCAGCCTCATGGTAGCTGTCAGACACCGTCAACACTTCCCTCCACCGCCCTGAAATTCTGTGACATCTTCAAGCCAGCCTGCCATTGCTGATTTCTCTTTCAATAAGCAGAAGCTTCCAACCTTACTCACCGGAACTCACTTTTCTCTAAACATCAGCTGCTTGAGCAAAGAGCTGAGCTGGATACTTGGAATGAGAAAGGAGTCCTCTGCGGATGCCGCTTTTCCCTTGTAAGGAATGGAGGGAAGGGATGACTCTGTGAACTTTAACGAGACCACGACAAATATGCCTCCCAGTCTTCCGCTTGCCAGGCCTTGAAAAGAATCATCACTGATTTTATAAGAACCCAGTACATGGGGCTGGGGGTGGGAGGAGGTGACTGGAATTAATTTAGAGATTTTCTTGCTCAATTAAAAGGACACAAACTCTAGAAGAAAGACAACTTTATGAGGAGGGGGAGGCAGGGAGCTGGCTGGTGTCTCAGAAATATAACTTAATGAGCCAGGAACGGTCCAGTCTCTGGGCTGTCTAGTGCTAGCCACCCTGATGTAACAGACTATGGAGTCCTGAAGGGCTAAAATCAACTACAAGTTAAACTGAACTTCAAGGAAATTGGTATGTGAAACATTAAAAAGTCTAGAGATCTCCTGGTGTCTCCTAAGAATTTACCTGCTTGTTGATCACGTCGTGTGTGTGTGTGTGTGTGTGTGTGTGTGTGTGTGTGTGTGTGTGTGTGTATCTACATGCATGTGTCTGCTTGAGTTTTGTGTAACACCTGCAGGCAGATGTCCTTGTGGGCTAGAGGGCATTGTATTCCCTGGAACTGGGGTCATAGGTGGTTGTGAGTTGCCTGGTGTGGGGTGCTGGGAACTGAACCCCATCCTCTTCAAAAGCAGTACTGTTCTTACCCCAAGCCATCTCCTCCTGACTCTTTTTTGATGAAAAGAGTTTATTGGAGAGTCTATCCCAAAAAAAACTGGTTAAAAAGAGAGGGAAAAAGTAATAAAAGGGCGGGAAAGTAAATCAAACAAGAAAGCATAACTGATCAGTTACTTCTCTGGATGATGCATCGGGAACAAATCTAAACAAACAACTCAAGAAATTTCAAAAGCAAGCCAGTTCCCACAGGAGTAGTTTCTGGCAGACAGTCCCTAATTACCTGGCTATTAGGACCTCTGTGGAGCTTTTATGTGAAATTTCATTCTTTCAGAATAGACTCTTATTGTGACACAACCCCAGGCTCATCAGCTTCCTCCCAAGTCAGGTGCAGGCAGCAAAGGGGGATAAAAGTATTCTTGGCAGTGTTCCCACGCTGGGGGAAACTGACAAAAACACACCCTGGAAAGGACACAAAACATATGACTAGAGCCCAAACAGATTAACTAGGACAGATCCTAGTTAATGTTCCTCTAGGTGAACCCCTAAACGTGCCCACAGCTGCTCTAGGCCCATCAAGGGAAACCGAAGAGGAAGAAGTGGGTACTTAAAATATCATTAAATGTCCATGTGCAATACGAAGCCCCTCCCAGGTTAGGAAAGACCCATGAAGCCACTGCCTCTTCCCAGGAAATTCACCTCTAACCCCGTGTGGCTGCACACCTGGGTGACAACCAAAACATCTGCAGCCTGTAAGAGAAATCCAGCTGCCAAGGCCTCCCCAGCCTGGTCTGCTCCTGCCCTGCAAAGTGAAGAAGTGTTAAGCAGCTGGGGAGAAAGGTTCATAGGAAAGGAAGGGAGGAAACAGTGCGGATATCCCAGGTCCCTGAATTCATTGTCTCCAGAGCTGCCCTGGTGACCTGGAGCTGTCATGTGTTAAGGTCTTTTGGCATTCTCAGAAATAACAGCAGCCAAGGCCACCTTTCTCCAAACTGCTGGCAGTGCCTTCCCTGGCCAAAACACACAGAATGCTTCTCCTGCACTCTCAGTTCTGATCAATTTTTAATACAATGCACAATGCTTGGCACGTGTGCGTGCACACACACTCACTCACTCTCTCTCACACACACTCACTCACTCTCTCTCACACACACACTCACTCACTCTCTCACACACACACCCCTTATGAATCACCAGGGTAAACACTACTTGAACCTAAGACTAGCTATGAGATTAGAATTTCATCCGTTTCTCCCTGTGTTCCAGAATTTGCGCTTGTGGAGGTCAGAGGACCTTTCCCGAGGTTGCAGGAGTCAGCTCTCTCCTTCCACAATGCATTATACCTTACGGCCCCTCACATAATTGTTTCATTTCCTCTGTTTTTGATAGGGTCTCACCATATAGCCCTGGCTGGCCTGGAACTCACTACATAGACTAGGCTAGTCTCAAATTCACAGAGAGATCTGCCTTCCAATTGCTAGGATTAAAACTATTTGTCACCGTGCCCTGCCCCAGAAGGCCTTCTTAAAACAATATGGGGCTGGAGAGATGGCTACACAGTTAAAAGCTACTGCTGCTCTAGCGAAGGGCCCAAGCTCAGTTTCTAGCACCCGCATAGGGAAGTTTACGATCTCCCGTACTCTAGCTGCAGGGGATCGACCTCCTCTTTTGAACTTCAAGGAGAATTGCACATTTGCACATATGTGCACAACCTTCCCCCCCCCACACACACACTCATGAAAACAAATCCTTTAACCCCCCCCCCCACACACACACCACCACCACACACACACAAAACACAATAACAGACCTTTTCATGAACCCTGTCCCTGCTGTTCCTCAGTTCCTCAGGACAGAAGAAGCTGCCTTTATCCACACATCTGTCTTGTCTTGACAATTTTGTACCTGGACCTAATGATCTAATCTCTGGATTGGTTCTTGGCCGATTGAATTACCAGGATTACCTGAAGTGGTGTTTGCAAAATACTACATGGTACATTGCTCAATATATTAGTTATTCTCACTTTTTACCATTTATGGATAAAGATATGCAAATGATAAAAAGTGGAAGACACAGGGTGGAGTGGCTGACAGATGATCCAGTTGTTAGAGTGTTTCCTGCTCTTCCTAGGACCTGAGTTTGATTCCCAGCACTCATGTTAGGCAGCCCACAGCTATCTGCAGCTGCAGCAGCCAAGGATCTGATGCTTCTGGCCTGTGCAGGCTCCTGCCCTCACATGCACAAACCCCTCCCCAGATAAGCATATGTATAACTAGAGAGAAAGTCTTTATCATTTTTTTTTTTTTTTTAAAGAAAGTGACCCACGAGAGTGGCAATGAGGAAAGACGGTCTCAAACACTTGTAATAGAAAGGCCCATCAACCTTTCAGAGTGTTGACAGTGCTTATAAAAATTTAATGTGTACATATCTCCTTTCTAGGGACCTGCTGCAAACTGAGCTAAACTAATTGACTAGGCAGCAACCATCAGGTTCTCCTGATGAAACCCAATCCACTCCAATGAAGAAAGTACATGACTCAGCCTTAGTGGTTAAGGCCAATCTTCTTCCTATGGTATAGACACAAGACAAGCTCTTGTATGCATTGCTAAGGATGTGATAAAGTGATGTGTTGATTGGGTCCTCCCTCCCTCCCTCCCTCCCTCCCTCCCTCCCTCCCTCCCTCCCTCCCTTCCTCCTTTTTTTCTTTCTCTGTGTAGCTTTGGCTATTCTGGAACTCTGTTGGCGTCAAACTCACAGAGATCTACCTTCCGCTGTCTCCCTAATGCTGGATGGGATTAAAGGCGGGCACCACCTCTTGGCCTATTTGCTCTTTAGATTAAGCTTTTGCTCCAGAAGTCCTCATACCAAGGCTGCACATTTGAGGGGGCTCATTCTCTTGCCCTTTACCTCTCCATGCCCTTACTATCTTCAAAACATTTTTATTGGGGAAAGATAAGTAATGAACATGTTTAGTAGAAAGGCCAACACCCTTCTAATTCACAGCTTCTTAAACTGTAGTGTGATCCCACGTGGGGTCCTGTGATTGAATGTGAATAATTCAACAGGAATAAAAGGCTTCTGAATGTTCAGGGACTGAAAAATGAACTGAAGATCAAGCCCACAGTGAGCCCGACCTGTTTCTGGCAACTTCATATATTCCGCACACGTATAGACGCGTAGACGTTGCTGCCTTTCATGACTTCACTGCAGCCTAGGCTCAGAACCTGCAGCGTGGCCACACATGGCTCATGAGCACACTGACACAGCTTGGCTCAGCCTGGAGACTAACGCATATTATGTATATATCAGGAACTGCATGCTTTTCACTGTATATATGAAGCTTTCTGTTCTTATGAAAAGTTTGTTTGGAGAAAGAAAAGACCTTTAAACATATCTTACTATTATTCCTTAGTAAATATCAAGTTAGCGTTTTTATTATATTAGAATGTTTTAGATATACACACATATATACACACATATATACACACACAATGCACACACACACACACACACACACACACACACACACACACACACACACACACACATTATAGATCTGGTATGGTGGCACAAGCCTTTAAACCCAAGACTTAGAAGACAAAAGAGGGTCTCTGTGAGTTTAAGGCCAGCCAAGGGCTATATAGTGAGACCCTGTCAAAATAAACAAAATAAAACCTCACATTTCCCATTGATATGAGGGTGGTGTGCTGTTTGTGGGTGTGTATGTATGGGTGGGCAGTAGATGGGCATGCCTGTGTCACTAGAACTTTCTGGGTGAGAGAAGAAGGCATCAGTTCACTTCTTCTACCTTGGGGATTTAAATGAGCCATCTCACTAGGCTAAATATTTGAGTTTTAAAATTGTTGTTTGATTTGCTGACTTGGGTTATTTAAAAATTATTAAATGAATTTCGGTTTGAGGTTAGGAATGATTTCCCAACAGTTTCTAAAATGGTGCTAAACATGTTTCACCCATGTTTATATGCATGTAAGGGCAATTCTTAGCATTATGGTTATAAATCAAATATCAATCAACTAAAAAAATGTTGAAGATTCTTTGTCATACAGTATCAGATACTCAGCCAAGATTTAATTACTTATGTTAAAAATAAGTAAGAACATGTATCTTGCTAATATAAAAAATATGGACATCCTTAATAAGTGGTAAGATTACACCTAGACAAAATAATTGTTGTAAAATACATTTGTTTATGATTCATTCTCAATCAATACTTTACTTGTATACCTATTTTATATATCTGTATATCTACAGTTGCATAAAAATGTCTACAACTAAAAAGGGGTGTTGGGGCCAAGGATGAAGAAATCCTGTACTAAATCAAGGCCAGGAATCACTCAGCTTGTTCCCCTGGGGGTATCAAAGGTCCAATATGGTGTTTGCTTGGCAGAGTGAGGCAGAGTACAGAAAGGCATATATGCTCAGATGAAAAATAATGGGGTTTTTTTTCAGAGTATTTCCTGGGAAGAAGGGAAAAGCTTAAGCTGAGCCTCTGTTGTTGTCACATTCACCAACCAAGTTAAGCCACCTCCTTTCTCCTCTAGTCACCAAAGAAAGTGAGAGAAAGAGAGGCTAGGGATGCAGCCTGAAGGAGACCACCAAGATGAGGAAGAAGGGGACCCTTGTGTAAAAGGGCAAAGTGGACTCCCATACTCGCAAATATTCCTTATACATTTTGTGTGAAGGTATTGCATGCATGGGCAATTTGTGTCTTAAAACAACAACAACAACACACACATCAACCAAACAAGAAAGAAATACACAAAAGTAAAAGAAATGCTTTCTACTTCTGTGTAGTATGCAGCAGCCTTCAGCCAATCAGAGTATCTGCCAAGAGAAACTGGAAAGACCAGGTTCAACTGGAAAAAAAAAAAAAAATCAAAATCACCATGGAGCTGGATGAAGCAATAAACATTGGAGGGAGGGGCTGAGTCTAGGGAAGGGAAAACTGGTGAGTGGCTAAACTGGCTGCAGCTTTGCTTCTGGGGCCACCAGCCCACTGGGCAGAGGAGAAGTCGTGAATGATGCTATGTGAAGCACCCCTGCTCCCAGCTGTCCCAGCTGTCTCACAGCAGCACACAGGACTCTTGAAAACTGAATGGCAACACACTTGTGTCTGTCCCTCTATATTATAAACCTAATGTGTGGCAGAGGAGTCTCTCTGTCTCTTCCTTGCTCATTTTCAGCTGTGCACTTGTCACAGTGGGTAGGCACTTAAGAATATTTGTCGGATTGAGTCTAATTGAAATGGTGGGTGTTTTCTGGTTGTAGATTCCTAAGGCACCTCTTTCCCCTAGAGGCTCAGTTTTATTAGGACTTTGCTGCAGCTCTTTCCTAAGGGGTCTGTGTTGGCCAGGACTCAACCCTCCAGGGGTTGGAAGTGGGTGGAATTGAGAAAGTTCTAGTTCATATTCCCAGGCCACACCCGAGCTATCACACTAAGGGCCTTAGGAGTGATAGGTCTCTCTCTCTCTCTCTCTCTCTCTCTCTCTCTCTCTCTCTCTCTCTCTCTCTCTCTCTCTCTCTCTCTCTCTCTCTCTCTCTCTCCTCTCTCTCTCTCACCACAAAAGAGCCCGAGGCCCTCACAGAAAGAGTCTCAGACTGTTCTGGGAACCTGTGGGTATCCAGTTTGTTACCCTTGTCCCATTGCACAATCTCATCAAAGTCTGGAAGGTCAGTCAAATCCACCTGCCCTCCCACACCTACCTCAAGATTCTAAAGCCAGGCTTGCTCACCTTCAATGCCATCACCAGGAGGCGGCTGGCCCACTCTTCCCATTTTCACCATTCGGGGGACATCTACCCCAAGCTGGAGTTTCCTGTAAGGTCTCACTTGCAGAATTAGATGAAGACTGTGCTTTACATCTTTTCCAGACACAGAAAAACCCAAAACTAAGCCCCTCAAGCTGGAATTCACTTCCAGACTTGTTGCGGCACAGTTTGGGACCATCTGTTTTCTCATGCAACTGAATCATTCACTTTTGGCTTGAGTCCAAAGTTGCAACTTCCAGCATCCCCAGACAACATACTCAGACAGTCCTGTGTGATCAACATTTACACAGGGCTTACAAGCCTCTGGACACCAATAGCAGTGAGTGTGGATATGGGGGAGCATGGAGCCCTGAAAAGTGGCACAGGAGTCTCACAACCTCTTGGTGTTTATCCAGGTTATCTGAGGTCCCAAAGGGAAAAGGTATTGAGTTGCCTCCAGAACCATTCAATAGAGCTTTGTTTTTTTTTTTGTTTTTTTTTTAATTGTAAAAGATCTTATGTCTGAAGTAACTTTATGGCTTTGTGTTGGGCCTATATAACCGTACCTATTGTGGGTACATGTGATTCATGGGCCTGAAGGTTGGAATCACCTAAGCCCTACCTAGAATGGGTGAGTGGCTTGGGTCACTACAGAGGCTTCCCCGTGCATTGGCTGTTTTAAGCCCTCTCTACCTGCTAGCCCTTTGGATACTCACAATAAGCCTATGGAATGGTCTCTCCTTGGGTCTTATTCTAGGTGTCTGCTTTAGCAAGTTATAAGGTAGAGAATGGTGTCCTGGCTCCCAATTCAAACTCTTCTCCTTCCAGAGCACTACCCAGGTCTTCTACAGTCTCCAGAATAACCTCCTGGATGGCTGAAGGTCCCTGGTCCCTGGTCCCTTGGTCCTGGATGGATCCAGGCACAGCCCCAAGCCTGGAGGAAGGAATGTTGTAAATGCATAAAAATTAAGTTAGAATTTCTTGCCAATTCACCAACACTACAAAGATGGTGAATGTGGGTGCCAAGACCTCCACAAAGCTCCCTGCCCCACCACACCACACCACACCCCCATCCTGGCTTACTTTACATGACAGAAAAGCTTATGGAGGACTATGTATGTTGAGAGGATTAAGTATTGGGTGCTATTGTGTTATTGTGTTTGGGAAGTGAGGGCTATAGTTATTCCATCATAGAGTCAGGCCTCACCAGCCCCCACTCCCCACAGTCAGACCTGGGTCATTGGGTCCTGGCTTGTTGCTTGGCAGCTTTCTGCAAGGTCTGGCCTGGGCAGCCACACCCAGCGTTCTCACCACACCCTGCAATTCTTGCCACCCAGAAGCTCTTGCCACACCCTGCCTGCTCCCGGAAGGTAAACAGGGCCTCCAGAGAAGGGTTGTATTGTGTACTTGCTCTCTTGTTCTGGAGACCACAAGATGGATCTTTGATTTACAAAGCCCCAGATCAATAAACAGTAGAGTCAGATCAGAGGCCCTCCTGAACTTCAACTGACCTCCAAGCTTGTTGGTTCTAAGGGATAAGTGACCAGGCACCTGGCTCCAGGAGACAACTTCCTGCTCTGCCCAGATGGGAAAGATGGAGGGAGGGATATCATGTTCCCTGGGGAAGACCAAAGTTTGGTCATGTCACCAAAAGTAGAAGAAACAGCTGTGACATTAGTAAAGACCTCAGTGATGAGAGATGACAAAGTTCTTTCCTGTGGAGTCCTGGCCTGCACAAATACAACCGGGAAGGATACTGAGTGCCTGCTGTGGACCTGGCAATCAGCCTCAGATCCTTACCTTATTTGTGGAATGGGCTCAGCCACACTGAGGGTGGAGTTCGCTGTTTTTATTTCGCTAGTGAGGAAGCTGTGGTCCAGAGTTGGTAAGCAGTCTGCCCAAGGGCTGCTGATGAGCTCACAGATGCAGAACGATTCTGAGCCGAGTCCCTGGCTGGAGACTAAGCAGGACATTTGCCTCAAAGTTAACATTGCATCTACTTTCTCGTGTTACAGAACACACAGAAAATGGATCACTTTGGGGGTGTCCTTATTCACTTTTTGTCTGTGGCAGCAAACAAAATGTCACAGACTTAGACACTTTATAAACTGAAATCTGTTGCTGAGGGTTCTGGAGTCTGGAAGTTCAAAAGCAAGGCACAAACAGATTCTGTTTCTTGTGAGATGCCCATTTCTGCTCGTCGGGAGCATCTAGCTAGGGTTCTCACAGCAGAGGGTAGGGATTTCACCAGGTACCAGCCACATTCATTCAGGACCTCCAAAAGTCCACCACCCACAACCATCACCTTATGGTTCTCACCTATGGGCTTCATGGGACATAAATAAACCATAACAGAGAGACTGCTGAGGGTTCCTTAAAATTGGCAGGGCTCCTCAGAGTAGTAGGGCCACATGTAGAAGATTGGAGAAACTTTTGTATACCCAGGAAGAAATTTGGTTCATTTGCCCTACAAGTTCCTGAGTGGCACAAGCCTTTAATCACTCCCAGGATTTGGAAGGCAGAGGCAAGCAGATCTCTGAGCTCAGCCTGGTCTACAGAGTGATTTCCAGTACAGCCAGGACTACACAGGGAAAACCTCTCTTGAAACAAACAAACAAAAATGATGGGCACTCATTGTTAGCTGTGTGTTCTGAAAGGGTAGAGAAGTACCAGGGATGATGCAGAGACCCCCTCAGAGAGACTCTATACCAGGAGTACTTCTGACCTGACCTCCTGAGAGCTGTGCAGCTGGAGGTGTGACCTTCTGGCCACTCTTCTGAGGTAACTTCCTACAAAGGATGTGACAAACACCACTAGACAGACAACTTCCCAGCACAAAGGGACAATGCAGTGTGTGTGTGGACAGGCTGAACCCCAAGGGTTTACAAAGCAGGGACTGCACTCCATACAGTCAAGGATATGCAAGTTGAGGGTGAGCAGGGTTTCCCACACAATGAATCTAGCTGCAAGCCTGCTTTATTGGGCTCCTGGTTATCATTGCCCTTTTGCAAGTCCTCCAAGAAATGTACTAGAACATTCACTTGATTCCCCCCCCACCCCCCTGCGCAATGTTCTGGATCTTTCCTGTAATTAGTACATTTGAAATATTTCAAGAGTAATGGACAATAGTTTAGGATAAAGGTTTTTTTGTTTTGTTTTGTTTTGTTTTTTTTCAAGTGAGAATCCAGATACTTTAAGCCACGGGCGCTCCCTGCTGGAGGTCCAGGAAGTAACAAGCCTCTTGCAAAGGTACTACCCCTCTCCGAGGTTTTTCCTGTTCCTCCAGGGCTGGGAGGCTGGGTGATTGGCATAAAGCTTAGGGAGAAGAATCTGGGAATCAAGAGCCAGGGTACTCACACATCAAATTCTGGTCCTGTGAATTTAGGTTATTAAATTTCTCTGTGCTTTACCACCGCCATTTGAAAAATTAACATGAAAATATTAGAGCCTATGAGATATGACTGAAAGACTGTCTCAAATTCCACATGAAGGACTGTATCGATACTAAGGCTAAGGAGACTTCCGACAGAAGGAAAGGAGTGTGTTCATTATACATACATTGATAGTTGCTGTTATGAATGATACCGACACAGTGCCATTTTTGACTAACAACATCTAAAAAAACAATCTTTCTTTCCCTGTCTGAACACTAGGAATTATTGTCATGGCCATGAGGAATTCTGACAAGCTAGGAGTCCTTCATAGGGAGATGCCCCTGAGAGGGCAGAGATAGCAGTATACACACATGATCATCTACCGACAAATACCCCATGACTCAGCTGTGAAGTACTCCGGCTTTGGGGTGTATCTTGGAGCCGTACTCTAGTCTGAGAGGAATGGAAGGAATCACACTCTTGCTATCAAAAGAGAAAAAAAAAGTTTCTCAGAGGTAAAAGGTAGAGTAAGTCTCATATTACTCAAGCAGTTCCAACATTTGCTGAGCTTCTCAGCTTTCTGTCTGATGATAAAATAAGTTGTGAACAGTCTTTTATTTCTGCAATCCAGGAAGCTGGCTGTAGTTTCACTTCTGAGGAAGCAACAGTTAATTTCAAGCAAGTAATTAGGATTCTCAGGAAACAGACTACACAGGTTCACATTCACACATATAAGAATACTCACACATATTCGATGCATGTATCTGCAGGTCAATATATATGTAGATTCCATTTTAAGGTATATTGCGCAGCTATGTATATACATATATATAAAGTATGCTAAAAAAATTATCTAGGCCTGGGGGGGGGGGGTAGGAGAGATGGCTCAGTGGTTAAGAGCACTGGCTACTTTTCCAGGAGACCTGGGTTCCCAGCACCCACATGGTAGCTCACAACTGTCTGTAATTCTAGCTGCAGGGGATCCAGCACCCTCACACAGACATATATGCAAACAAAAACACCAACACACAGAAAATAAACATAAATTATTTTTTAAAATCCAGGATGTCTTATATTTGTGCTCCTTTGGATCAAATTTTAGTTTGTATGGAGGGGGGTAGACACAGAAGATATTTCAATAGTAGAGGGATACCAGACACTGTGCTGTTACAGCTGGAAGCAGGGCCAGGCAGATCTTGGAAAAGCAGGGGACATGAATTGTATCTAAAGAATGCAGCAGGCAAGTAAACCTAGTAGGTAGATTTTGGCATGGTAATGGCCATGGCAGAAATAGATTTTTACTGTTTTGCATGAAAAAACTGTACCAAGGTAGACAATTTGAACTACACCTTTCCTAACCTGGTAATGTGCCGTCTCTGACATTCTGCAAGGAGAAAGACATGCAAATGGATGAGGGAATAAATGAATAGATGGGTAGGTGAAGGGAAGG
The DNA here is from genome assembly GCA_033318265.1 of Phyllotis vaccarum. Classification (NCBI taxonomy): domain Eukaryota; kingdom Metazoa; phylum Chordata; class Mammalia; order Rodentia; family Cricetidae; genus Phyllotis; species Phyllotis vaccarum. Next base: position 107,493,551 of record JARWLC010000001.1, on the reverse strand, counting down.
CACAGAGAACCGAGAGCCTGAGTTTCAGTGTCTTTGCTACCCCTGTGCTTAGATGACAAAGGCAGCTTAAGGGAAGAAGGGCTTATTTCTGCTCCAAGTTCCAGAGGTCCATGGTGCAGGGAAAGTCAAGACAGCAGGAGTCTGAAGCATCTGCTCACATCACATCCATAATCAAGAAAACAGAGAAGGACCAATGCAGGCTGCTGCTCAGCTACTTGTCTCCATGGATGCAGTTCAGAAAGCTCTGCCCAGGAATTGTCCTGTCTACAGTTAAGATGGGTCTTCTCATGCCTATTAATGTACTCAAGCTAACCCCTCCTTGGCTTGCCCAACAACTGTCTCCCAGGTGATTCCAGATGCAGGACAATTAACACTAACCATCACAGCCTGGAACTGAAACCCCTTCCTGGATGAAGACTTCCAGAAAGGCAGAGCAAGGGTGTGTGGCACAGTAAATGCTACTATTTCCTTCTGGCAGCAAGAAGGACATATGGCAGCAGCATTCTGAGGTGGTTCAAGAACATGGGTTAATGTTCTGAGTCAGGAAGGCTTCACTGGCACTGCTCAAGGGTCTCCAGGCTGACAGAATAGTCACAGAGACAGTCAGGTAGAGTCATCATGGAAGTCACCCAGGAGTGGTTTTAAAACATCTAATCCTTTTGCTGTGAGTTGGATATGAGCCCCCCCCCCCAGGGGACCTTGGATTAAAGGCTTGATCTTCAGCCTGTGGCACTATTGGGAAGTGATGAGGACTTTCATCAGTAGGACCTGATGGAGTTTTCAGGTCATTGGGGCTAGGCCCAATCTTTTCCCTTTTCTACCTTGTCATCAGGTAATAGTTTTGCTCTGCCATGAGCTACCACCATAATTTACTGCCTCACCACAGGCCCCAAAGCAGTGTCAATTCATCATGGACCATAACCTTAGAAACAAGGAACCAAAACACACCTTTTCTTTAGGTAGGTAACTGTCTCAGATGGTTGCTATAGTGACACAAAGCTGACTGGCCTTGCAAGTAGGCATTTCTCTCTACACTTCCAACAGTATGTCTGTCCCCTTGTGAAGTCAGCATGATTAGTCTACACATCAGAAAGCTGCATCCCAGAGATCCCAAGGGACCTGTGGTGATTGGTAGAGCCAGGACTTGAACCGGAGTGTCTGGTCTCAGTGTTTCACTGTGGTTACTTGAAAAAGCACCAAAGACAAAGCCAAAGGGAAGAAAAGTTGGTGTGTGAGGTCACCATGATCATTGTTACTGTGGCAAACTGAAACTTGGAATTGCTCCAACCATCAGAATCTGTTTCTCTGTCCCATGACATCTACAATGATGCTCCAGTAGCTCTCATTGGACCACCCCTTCTTCTACAACCTGTGCTCTATTGGTCCACAGCTTCACCTCAGTTTCCAGGCCCCTGCAACCATCTGCTTCAAGCTGCTGGTAGGAAGGGAACATTGGAGAAAGAAAATGAACACAAAACCAAAAACAATTCAGAAAGGGAGGAAAAAGGCCCAAGGACAATAATCTGCCAGTAATATCCATTTATGTTACGGGCATATCTGCATCACAGGTACATTCATGTGTCAACTAATAATTTCCAGTTACGACAGGTCACGTATATGATGGTGAATTCCATGTGGTTGAATCACTTAGTGGCTCAAATTTTGTGTATGTCCACACAATGGCAGACTTCCCTAACAACACATTCTCAGGATGGATTCAGTTGTTAATCAGCACGAGGCTAGATTTGAAGTTGTGCCACACAGAATGCTTACAGGCTCTCCTGAGAAACTGCAATTGTCCAAGTTATAAAATACCCAGAATTGCTTAGCTTCGAAGCCGTTCATCGGAGCGAGTTATAAACTGTATCACTTGAGCTGTAAGACAGAAACACATCTCATGAGCCATGCAGCTGTTCACACAGCTCAGAACCTCCAGACAACTGAGCTGTTATTAGAATCTAAAATACCTTTTTATATTATAGAATGCCATCATGTGAGCATTTATAACTGGTAGTGCAGAAGACCACCAGAAAAGAAGCATTTGTCTTGGATATTAGATGTCATAAAAAGGCTCAGAAGGCAAAACAGCCATCATAATGGGATATGGTCACAGTGGAGCAGATTGATTTATGCACAACACAAGCAATCATAACCAAGGGAACAAAAAGTTCCATTAAAAGACAGTTCCATGCCAGTAAGTGTAGATTTATGAGCTCTGAAACATTTATTCATCCTTTAAATTTATTAATATAGGGAAAGTGGCTTTGAATCCTGAAGGCAGTCTCCAGGAAAATGTGTACTGCATAAGAGCCACCAACCTAATGATACTACTTGCTTTTCAGAATGCCAATATCCCAAGCTCCTTAGCATCATTTCGCACTATAACACAAAAATTGAAAGCTTATTGGATATATCAGTATCTCGTGGGCTTAATTTTCATAAGTTGCCTCTTGAAATACTCAAGAGAATCAATCTTTCCCATCTTATGTCTGCCTTTGAATCAAGGTGTCCTCCCCCTCTCCAGCCAGTGTGTGATGGTGCACAGCATACCTGAGTGGATTACAGTTTCATCTCTTCATTTTCACTGAATTTTGACAGACAGCAAGAGCTTTTTGAGAGGCAAGTAGGGAACACTATACAGCTAAGAGGAGAGGCTGCCAGTCACTGGGTGTTTGGTACGTCAGGCACAATACTAGCCTTTGACCGACTTCCTTTTATTTTATGAATGCAGTGGTCCATGTGTTTAAATGAATGAGGAAATTAAGGTGCAGAAACATCGAGTAAGTGCTTGTCCAGTTCATCCATTCTAACATGGCAGAGGACATGTCTCTATCCTCTCTGGAAAGGCCCCGCAGACGCACAGAGGTGCATTCCATCAATCCTAGACACCTCTCAACTAGCTCATTAACAGCTGTGGCAGTTTGAATGTAACTGCCTCCCCCCCCCCCCCAATCTCATAGGAAGTGGCATTATTAGGAGGTGTGGCTTTGTTGGAGTGTCAGGAACCATCAACAGCAGACAGCTGATGCAAATGTACTTGAACCAGGGGCAAAGTTCCAGCCCCATCAAGCAGTATTTTTTGCATCTTTGGCCAGGTAGTTTTGGGTGTAGAGTCCAGGATACAAGAAAAAGGTTGTGGAATGTCCCTCAATGACTAGGGAAAGCCATTAAAGCCAGGTATGTGCCCCACCTGGTCAGTATGCTCACTGACTGACTTCAATCCTAGAATCTCAGACCCACTTTCTAGGAGAGTAAGCCAGAGAGACAGACTCCTGGACTTCAGGACTGGGTGCATACAGTTGGATGAGGGTCTCTGCAGCCACCACCACAGGAGAGTAACAATCCACAGGAGGCAAAAAGGTAGGTCAGTTCAACACAATAGGGAGTGTTGGTTCAAACTTTAGCACTCTGATCTTGAATAGTTTATTTTAGGCATATTTAAATATAATATAGTGTGGTGAAAACTTTCCTAATGATAATTAACTCAATACATGTATACAATAAAGCCTAAGACATGAGTAGATTGAAACTCTTTGTAAAGTACATACAACATCTTCCATAAAGATGAGTTCTATAGATTGACTACATATGACATTCTCCATAAAGACAGGTTATACAGACTGGCAAGCCATGACGAGGGTCTTGGGGAGGATCCAATATGTTTGCCACAAAGGTAGCACAAAGAAGTCACCAGGTTATTAATGATGCTGCCCCCTTCTTCTGAGAGGATAACCAATTATGTATCCCTTCCTTTGAAAGAACAATCCTGTGTGTTTAACATTTCCAAGTGCTTACCTGTGAGCTCAAAGATCTCAGTGCCTCCCACAGTTGGGGACCAACTTGAACTCTGCACTGTAAGCCCTAGGTTCTCAGCTCTTCCCTCCATATTCCTGTCTCAGTTCTGGGTGATGCATATCTTTCCAACGAGGGAGGATGCGAGAATAAAAGCACTTGAGAAACTGTCTAGACCTTGCTAATACTATGACCCTTAAATACAGTTCCTCACGTTGTGGTGACCTCAACCATGAAATTATTTCCTTGCTACTTCATAACTGTAATTTTGCTACTGTTATGAATTATAATGTAAATATCTGATATGCAGGAGATCTGATATTCAACCACTGTGGGGGGTCAAGATCCACATGTTGAGAACCACTGGTCTAGAGTAAAAGCCGCAAAGAAACTAGCAAATAAGAGTGTCCTAAAGAAACAGCCGAGCAAAACTTCCCTGAAGGACAGTGCATCCATTAGTGCCATATAACACCAACACATAAACACATATATAATATACATACAAACACACAAACTATACACATGACACATGACACACAAATACACTATATACAAACACAAAGGTGTACTCATGCTCTCAGAGAAACACATACTCACACACACTATCACACCTATATACACAAATATTCTCACACAAACACACACACACACACACACACACACACACCATACTTTCACTGACACAAATACATTCATACATCAATACTCACCTGACATATTCTTACACAAAACAACCCAGATGCAGACTCATACATTTATACATATATACACACATACAAATGCATTCTCACACGTCCAGAAATTCAGAAATGAACACATTTACATACACACAAACATAAACATCCAAACACATTCACACATGCACACACAAACACATTCTTACATGCACACTCACATGCAACACTTAAAACACAAATGCACACACACAAACACACCACCCACTCACACACACTGGTGCACTAAAGTGTGACAGGCCAGCTTATGCTTTCTTACAGCTTGGTGACAGACTTCAAGGGAGCAGCAGGCAAAAACCAAGACTTCATTATTATTATTATTATTAAACTAGCAGCAGGTGTGAGGCGTTTGGCAATGATCTCACTGCTGAGGCCCTCTTGGATTCTGCGTTCCCCACTTTGGTCCTCAGCACAGAAAAAAGCAGTAAGACCTCATGGTGGGGCAAGAACAGTGAGGAGAGACTGTGTGGGAAGATCACTGATTCCCATCCTTGGAAAACCCCATCATCACTGAAGAGCAGGGACTTTGCCAGCTCCTGGGGTTCATCAGAAAAAGCCATGGCTTCTAGCCACAAGACGAAAGAAAGGATTTTTTTTTTCTTTCTTTCTTTTTTTTTTTTTTGCATGAGCATAAAAAGCTAACAGTCCCATTTTGGAGAGCCGCTAAGAGCTACTGGAAACATGGGAAAGGAGAAAGTCCAAATCTAGAGGCTAGGAAGGTCTTTGGGGAATTGATGCAGAGGCTGGGGGAAAATGTCTGTGTTTGTGTTTGTGAAAATGCCCATGGAGATCTGTGGGCTGTGACTTCCACACTGGGCACTGGGCTACTGTCTGCAGCCCCTGGGGTACTGACCAGCCACACATGTTCTTACAGTTTTCCATGGTGTTCTGAGAAAGAGGTGGCTCTGCTGGGAACTTTCCACAGCCACTATCCACTGGCCATGAGGCTGAACCAGTGCTGAGACAGGGGTTTTGCAAGGGAAAGTTCCAGGATAAAAGGGAGGGGGTGCACATCAGTATTAAATATTTCGCAAGACCAAATGCTGATGAGAATTATGGCTGTGAAGTTAGAATGGGTACAGATCCTGAGCCAAATTAACTTGGTAGTTACTCATTGCTCACCTATGTCTTTGATCTACCTTCAGAGTCCTTTTGACTTAAATAAAATCTTTGGACTCTATTATTAACAGACCACTAGCTTCATCAAGCCAAAAGCTAAAAAAGTCACCCCACAGCATCGGAAACCTATAGCAGAGTTGTCTCTGTCCTTTATTGCAACCAGCCTATACGACGTTTCGCCAATGCACTTGGTAGGTGCCTTGATTCAGGATGTTCTTTGTTCTGTAACTAATAATATCTCCTGTGACTTCATCCATGGCAGAATGTGCTATTTGGAACAACCTGAATCCATGTTTCTGGGTCATGGCAACTCATATTTGGCTCGAGAAGAAACTATTAATTTATGTTTGCATTAGTTTTGCGTGGACAATCGTACAATGAGTAGTCACTGGGAGTTGTCATGTCCCAGGACCAACTTGTTAGAATTCATTGCTCAGCGAAGCTTGCATTGAAATGGTCTGAGGCTAAAGAAGAAAGCCTGGGCAAAGTGCGTGCCCTCCTGTTCCTGCTTCACAGTAGCTCTATTGGCTCAGAAAACACGGTGGACACTGCTGATCTAGGGTCACCAAAGCTTCACAGAAAGGAGACATAGCCTGGGAAATCCGAGTGAACCATCCAGGACCACTCCAACCTGGGCTTTGTTTCATGCCATGCAAAGCGCCAGAAGGCTTTCCTTTGAAACACACGAGCAAATTGGGATGCAGAGAGAAGGCGTGCTTATGTCCCCTCCTTTCTTAGCTCACCCAGTTAAGAAGGCTCTGTTCTCCCAGACTCTATGCCCTGAAATCCATTCATTTCTTCCAGACTGAGAAATGCAAGGGAGCTGAATGAATGATATAAGCTTTTAATTTGTTTTTAATTACCCTGGCCCAGTAACCTTCCCGAAGGCCCTTCACAGAGGAGTAGTTGTATTTTCCCACTTGTTAACTTCATTCTCTAGTCTGAAAAAAGAATTCCCCCATTTCTCAAAGCCTCCCCCTTTCATTCTTGCAATTCCTCTTTTTGCAGAAAGTAATGTGTGTAAAATGAGAGCCAAGTATATTGTGGTTTCAAACTCAGGCCTGTTTGAAGCAGGAGCTCGTGGGATTGCTAGGGCTCAGCCCCTGGGGGATTGCCCCCCCCTCCCCGTGGCCTCTGTTAGTGAAAGGGAGGGGCTTGAATGGTCCTTTGATTCTGCCCAAGTCTGGGGGTGGAGGGTGGGGAAGGAACAGGCCTGTTATTTGACATTCTGTTGGGCTTGGCCGGCTCAGCCTCTCTCAGGCCTCCCTGGAGCTTGCAGGCCCTAACTGAGGATGCCCGGACTTGGCAAGGGTTGAAATGCATGAAATTCTTGGCTCCCTGGGAAGTATACCAGCAATCCCAAGGGCTTGGTGGATTCCATTCCCTTGCAGAGAGCTCCTCTCCCAAAACACACACACACACACACACACACACACACACACTCATGTCCCAGTGAAGCCTGCTGGGGATTAACCATGTGATTGCTAGCTGAGTACTAGTTGATTTGTAAAGTATTTGCTATTGTTGTTTGAAAAGAAAAAAAAAAAAGAAAGAAGAAAAGCAGAAGACAGGTACCTCATTAGAAACATGGAAGATCTGGGCACGCGTGAAAGGAAAATATGACATCTTTATTTAGGGTCCTTACTGATAGTGAATTCTAACCGCGGCTCTACCACGTTTGGCCTTAAATAATTTACTTAACCTTGGTGCATTTTTTGGAATCTTCAGATGTCTTGGCCATAGATATTTACAACAATAATATCTTCACCAAGCAACTATGAGAGAGAGTGCTTTCCATCTGTACAAAATTGCTGGTTGCAGTGCCTATGGCTGAAGACTGTGTCAGTGTCAGTTGCTGTGTTGTGGCATGAGAGCACCCTGAAAAAGGCCAAGGTTGACATGTAAGCACTGATTCTATTCCTTACACAGATTTAACAAATACTTCAAATACAAAAAATATAAAAGACCACATTATGTCTGGTGTCATAGCATAGGGAGAGATGTTTAGGAACAAGCCTAAAAAGAGATGTACATAAAACTTAAGAAGAAAAGGATAATTTTTGAAAAGTTGTGTCTGAGTGTGTGATGCCTGGGCTGTGTGTAGGGGAGTAGGTGCCCATGTGTATGTCTGTAGCGGCTAGAGGTCTTAGTCAGGGTTACCATTACTGTGGTGGAATATCATCACCAATACAGCGTGGGAGGAAAGAGAGTTTCTGTGTTAGTTAGGGTTTCTATTGCTGAGAAGAGATACCATGGTCACAGCAACTCTTACAAAGCAAAACATTTGATTGGGTGGCTTACAGTTCAGAGGTTTAGTCCATTATCATCATGGCAGGACATGGTGCTAGAGAACGAGCTGCATCTTGATCCTGAGGTAGCAGGAAGTGAACTGGAACTCTGGGCATGGCTTGAGCATATATGAGACTTCCAAACCTGCTTCCACAGTGACACACTGGGCCAGACCTACAACAAAGCCATACCTCCTAACAGTGCTACTCCCGTTACTTTCAAATTACCACACTTGTTCAGCCTGATTTCTTATAGAACCCAAGACAACCAACCTGTAATGGGCTAGGCCCTCTCTCAACATCACTGATTAAGAAAATGCCTTACAGGCTTGTCTACAGCTGGACCTGATGGAGGCATTTTCTCAGCTGAGAGTCGTTCCTCTCTCACGAGGGTGGTTTGAGTCAAGCTAACACAAGACTATCCAATATATCTGACTCCTTGTCACCTTGGCAAGCAAACATATCACCGCCTTTCCTTTCTCATTTACTCCCAAGATGGCCCGTTAATATTAATATTATAATATAAGACATAACTAACTTTAAAACTCCCACAGTCCTTACAAATTCAAATACATTAAACTCTGGGGCTGGAGAGATGGCACAGCAGTTAAGGGCACTGGTTGCTTTGCCAGAGGACCCTGAGTTCAATTCTCTGGCAGCCACACTGTGGCTCACAGTCTTCTAGAACTAAAATTCTGATGCTCACCTCCAAGGGTACCACATGCACATTGTACAAAGACATACATGCAAGAAAACACTCATGTAGGTAAAAAGATAGGTAAATTTAATTTTAAAATTTTAATAAGATATCCAATCTTTCTAAAAAATACAAAATCTCTTTTAAAAGTTCAGCTACGGGTTCCTGTAAAACTCTAAATTAAATACCTACTCACTTCAAGATGGAAGAACCAGAGCACAGTCACAAACCAAAGCTAAACCAAACTCCAACAGTGTATGTAACTCAGTGTCCAACGTCTGTGTGGCAGTTTGAATGGAACTGTCCCCCATAATCTCATAGGGAGTGGCACTATTAGGAGGAGTGGCTTTGTTAGAGTGGATATGGCCTTTTAAAAAAGATGTATTTATTTATCATGTTTATAGTGTTCTGCCTGCATGCCAGAAAAAGGCACCAGATCTCACTATAGATGGTTATGAGCCACCATGTGGGTGCTGGGAATTGAACTCAGGACCTCTGGAAGAGCAGGCAGTGCTCTTAATCTCTAAGCATCTCTTCAGCCCTGCACCATGTCACCTACATGCTGCCATGCTCCCTGCCATGAGGTTAGTGTACTGAACCCCTGGAACTGTAAGTGAGCCTTCTTTCTTATGATTCAAGTGATTTTTTCCATCCACTGTTCTCCCCTGCCCCATGCTCTCTCACTATGCCCTATCTCTTGCTATCTCCACTACCCTCTCCCACCCTCCAAGTTTCCCTAGCTTTGACCACATCCAGTCTGTCTCTCCTTCTCTCAGCTCTGGACTCTTTCAGATGTCTCTGGATATTTCCTCTCTCTTAACACAATAAGAACTTTTCTCCAGCAGAGACATCATGTCAGCACATCTTTGTGGTGTTCTTCACAGTCTTTTTACATAGGCACTGAGCTCCAGACTCAGGTCCTCATGCTTGGGCAGCAATCACTTTACCCACTATGCCACCTCTTCAGCAATTATAAAATGTTATTGAATGTAACTAAAGATGATGACTAGAAAATTTAAGTTATTTTATACTCATTATCTGAAACCATTTACTCCATTGTTGCACGAATAAAGGAAACTCAGGGCTAAATCTCTGGGAAAGGCTGAGATATCAGAGAGGAAACACCACAGTCAGATCTCACCCAGCTGTCTTCCAGCTTCCTCAGCCTCGCTCCTCCTGGCTTCTTCCTGCTCTGTCTTTCTATGCCTGTCTTAAACACTTTCTTTGCTCATTTAAGGCATGGCCCCACCACTGCCTGCAACTTCTTCTGTAAACTAAAATGACCTCAAACTCAGATTGGATTAAGGGCATAGGTCACCATTCCCGGGAATACTCCCTGTGCTGGGATTAAAGATGAGTTACCACTGTGTGATCCTCCTAGTCTGATGTGGGAAGATCCCTCTGACATCTCCAACTGTTTTTATTATATTTTAAAATACCCCACACTCCATAGCAGTGTTTCATTCAAAGTAATTCAAAACAAAAGTGACTGGTGTATGTTCATGGAACTTGATGCATTGATTCTAAATGAAAACTGAAGGGCAAATGGTGAGCCCTGTGGAGTCAGCTCAAGAGTTGATGGTGGAGCAAAGATGTACAACTGAGTCCAGAGAGTCGCTCCTGCAGGTATATCAATAGAAGGTGACAAGGTCACTACAGAGCCAAGGGAACAGGGACAAATTATATTTAAAAAAATAGCACTATATGCCCTAGTGTTTAGTTCAGGCTCTTTAGAGAAATAAAACTGATTTCTATATCTACCTATCTGTATATCTATCTATCTGCCTATCTATCTGTCTATCTATCTATCTATCTATCTATCTATCTATCTATCTATCTATATATCTATCTATCTATATCATCTAATTTACCTATCTGTCTATCATCTATCTAAATATCTATAAAAATGGGATTTGTTAGCATATTATACAGGCTGTGGTTCAGCTAGTCCAACAATGGCTGTCTGCCAGTGGAAAGTCCAAGACTCCAATAGCAATTCTGTCCACAAGGTTGGATGTCAGCTGTCCTTTAGCATATGCCGGAATCCTGAAGAAGTAGGCTCTGAGAGCAGCAAAGATCCCAGTGAGAGCGAGGGCAGGCAACTTCCTTCTTGTTCTTTATGTGTGCTGCCATTAGGAGGTACGGCCCAGATTTGGGGTGGCTCTTCTCACTTCAACTGATCAAATCAAGAAAAATCTCTCACAGATGTACCCAGCTGCTTGGTTTTTTGTTGGTTCAAGATGTAGTAAGTTGACAACCAAGAGACAACAGACAACAGTGTGGTGGTTTGGATGTGATTGGCCCCCATAAGCTCTTAGAGAATGGCACTATTGGGACCTGTGGCTTTGTTGGAATAGGTGTGGCCTTGATGGAGGAAGTATGTCACTGTAGGGTGGACACCCAGTGTCTCATTACTTCCTGCCGCCTGAGAAATTAAGGTGTAGCTGGTCTCCAGCATCATGTCTGCCAGCATGCCACTCTATCATATTGTGATAATAATGGACTGAACCTCCGAACTATAAACCACCCAATTAAATGTTTTCCTTTATAAGAGTGCTGTGGTCATGGTGTCTCTTCACAGCCATAGAATTTCTGCCCCAGTCAGATTGCAAGTAAATTTCCATCCTAAGGGCTCCATGTGAAAAAAACATGGACTTTAATTCTCTTGTATAAATTTCCAGTGACCAGTGGACTCTTAGTAAAATATTGGAAGATTATAGACTCATAGAAGTTGCTAGAAAACCAGACTTTTTGGCCTTAGGTCCCTCCATACCTGCCTCAACTTAGGAGAGATCTGAAGAACTCACTCACGGTGCAGGACGATCAGCAGCAGTTAACACACTCGCCCTTGGCACAGGACACAATCCTTATCACAACTGGCTCAGCCTGGCAGCCTGGCACAGCCGCTTCTCCAGGAAAGACATAGAGAAGCACTTCCCAACGCAACTGAGGGTCCAGGGCAGGCAGGATGGCATGGAACTTAAGTCCGGGAATTCTACAGTAATCTAAAACCAGAGTCTCCAGGCTGCCTGTCCCCTGCTTTAGGCTCAAACTGAACTTCTCCGCGCAGATGCTGATCAGAAATAGGTGCTTGATCTGGCTGATTCCTACTTGGCCACTCAAAAAGATGCTTCAAGTCCGACTCCATGAGTGAACTGGACTACAGAAAGGGGGCATCCAAAGGGGTTCCACCCCTGAGGAGAGAGCAGAGAGATGTGTGGTGAATGTCAGTGGTTATGGTATAGACTAGAAATGACTTCCAGGTAGGTGGCCTTGTAGTCCAAAAGAAGCTCCCCACTTAGGCTGTTGCATAATGCAGCCTCTTCACCCCAGCAACCCTATTCTAGGCTGACATCTGACACATTACTCCAGGGCTGGCTCAGTTCATAGCTTTATAACTCCTTCCCTTGCTGTACAAACCACAGTGCTGGCCAGAGGTCAACAAGAGAACTTTGGAAGGACCAAGCAGGTATCATCAATGAGAGATCCATGAAAGGTCCCGTGTGCCAACCTTCCTCAGCGTAGACTGTCTTGTTGGCAGTATTCACTATAGCCACTGCCCTCAATCCATTCTTATATACTTCCCATCTACTCAGGCCCCACCTATGTCCATAAGAGCTTTTTGGATCATTACTGAGCATTGGTACACCTGGCAAGCCTTGCAAATGTGAGTCCTCCTGTCCATCTGGGAGACACATGGCTTTCTCATAACCTGGACCAGAACAGAAACTGTTACCCAAGAGGTGGGAAGCACAAGCCATTGAAGTCTGATCAGCATCACTGTGTTAAAATTAGCCTGTTACTGTTATATCCTGGTTCACAGTGGTAGGTGACCTGTTCCGGCTTCACACTTCTTTCCCCACATGTAGTGAGATATTTGTTTCTCTTATTTGGTATGGTGGCTGCCTTAGCGTTTGCCACACAATTATGGTCAAGTGTGACCTTGTGACTTAATCTAACCAATGGATTATAGTGCCTTTGCTGCCTATAATGTATGATGACAAGAACATGTTTTAAGGACTTGCTACTTTCAGACTCAAGACACCTGGGACAAGCTTAAACCAGACATGAAGGCTGAAGAACGGCTGCCTTCCCCGACCTACAGAATATGGAAATAATTTTCATGACTGTAATCATTGAGGTTTTGAGGGTTGCTTTTTAGACAATACTAGTCTATCAGTAGCTGAGAAGTACATTGTGTTTTTCAAAAGACATCTTTGTGGGGAGCTAGTTCCACTGGTGCTTACTGCATAGGCATAAAGACTTGAGTTTCATTCTAGGAACACATAAAACACCTGGGCTTAATGGGTTGGCTCAGTTCATAGTGTCAACCCTGGAGGTGGGAAGGGATTCGCTGACCAGTTAATCAGCCTAGATGGTGGGTTGTAGGCCAGTAAGAGACCTTGTCTAAGAAAACAAGGTCAACCAGCCCTGAGGAGCAGCACAGAGTGGTCCCCTAGTTTCTATACACACACGTGTGCACGCACACACATACACACATGCACACACACAACACATGCACACTTACACAGACACACATATACACATTAACACACACCACACACACATATATACACACACAACACACATACATACACAACACACACATACACACTTACACAGACACACAAATACATACAAACACACATATAGACACACATGTACGTGCAAATAAGTATACACATATGTACACACACGTACACAAAGATGCACACACACCTACACACCCATACACCACTTGAAAAAATGAATTTCTTCCAAAGGGAAAGGAAGAACAACATTGATTATTTTCAGAACATTCATTTCTTTCTTTCTTTCTTTCTTTCTTTCTTTCTTTCTTTCTTTCTTTCTTTCTTTATTTATTTATTTATTTATAATAAATAAGTATATTTATTTAGGCAGAGGCTGAGAAACAGGCAGGAAGCAGATAGGATTGGAAGGATCACAGAATCTAAAGCCAGGTGTTAAGGCCAGGGCTCACTTCTGCAAGGAATAGAATTGTTTCAGGGCTGGAGATGGAGCTCAGCTCAGCAGTCAGTTGACTAGCTGGGTTTGATCCTCAACAAAGAAGGAGAAAGGAAAGAAAGAATAGAAAGTGGGGTCGCCTCTGTCCAGTAGCACAGGCTCATGGCTGCTGTCCCCTTGACTCCATCCACCAGGAAGGAACAACGCCTCATAGAGAATGGCTGGGCTTTGTTTGGTTGCTTGGTTGGTTGATTTGGGTTTTGGTGTTTTTAGGGCTGGACAGCGAACACAGCACTTCACACCCACGAGGCAAGTACCACTGAGCTGCAGCCTCACGTCTCTCTCGAGATGACTGGATTCTAAGCTTCCAGAAACAACCACCTCGAAAGTGCATGTATAACCCTTTCTGATTCTGTTCCTTCTCTCATGCACTTGGGGTTGAGTGGGTAGGGGAAGTGTCACAGAGGAGAGTATCACCGGTCCCGCAGCTTAGTGTTTCTCACTGTGAACTCACACATGGCGGAGAAAGAGGCTGCCCAGCTCAGTTATTTGCCAGAGCTGTCTCTCTGTGGCTAAGCCCTAACTCTGCTCTCCAGGTTCCCAGGGAGGGCCACCTTGGCCACTAGGTGGCCTTCTTATTGATCATCATTTTTTATGGTCAGCTAAGAGGCCAAAAGAAAGAGGCTAGCCTCAGTTTACAGAGCACAAGGTGCATAGCAACAAGCAAGCTTGACGATACTTTACAGCGGACACAGCCTACATCAGTTATGAACAGATGTGTATAGTCAAACTGAGAAAAAGCCAAACAGAGCAGTGTTTTAGGAAAATTAGCTTTCTTGGGGTGCATAGGTTAGTGAAGGGATAAACTGGTTGTGGCTTTTACCTATAACAGCCCTTTCAAAGTAGAAGTGTAAATTAAGTGTAAATTTTAAAGAGTTGATAGATCTCTAATACACACCGAGTATCCCTTATCCATGGTGCTTGGGACCAGAAGTGTTCTTTAGGCTTCATTTTTTTTTTTCAAATTTCAGAGTGTTTTCATGTAGCTAATGAAATACCTTAGGACTGTGTCTCAAGACTAAACACAGACTGTCTATGTTTATGGTTCATATGATCATAGGACCTAGAATCACCTGGGAAAGGGGCCTCTGGACCTGTCTCCAGAGGATTATCTCAGTTATGGTAAGTGATATAGGAAGACCAATTTTAGTGGTAGGTGGGTACTGACACTCACTGTTCTTGGCTTCTTTTTAGACAAATGTAAATAATGTATATGTGCATGCATGCAGTGTATGATGCATATGTGTGTGTGCATTGTGTGTGTGCCATGGTATGCATGTGTAGGCCAGAGGACAGCTTTTTAGAGTTGATTCTGTCTTCCTGCACTTTAATGTGGCCTTGGGGCATTGAATTCAGGTCTACAGGCTTGCCTAAGCTATGGCCCTGTCCCGTTCTTTGATTTTGACTGTTGATGTGATGTGACCAGCTGCTTCCAGCTCATGCTGCCTTGACCAACCCCCCCCCACCATGATGGACCAAATTAACCCTTCCTCTCTTCCATTGTTATCACAGCAATAGGAAATGGAATGGAGCAATACTCGTGCCCTTACGGTAACTTTATACAATATTTTATTTATTATTATTATTGCCTTTGTTATTATTTGTAGTGTTAGGGGTCAAACAGGCCCATGCACATGATGGGCAAGTACTCTGCCCCTATTGTTAATATTTTTGGCATGCCATCAGAAGCAGAATTCTCCATTTTGGACATCACATCGATGCTCAGTATCTCAGGTTTTGCCAGGTGTGGCGGCTCACATCTGTAAACCTCGTAAACAGGAGGCTGAGACATGACCATAAGTATGTGTTTCAGGCTAACCTGGGCTACAGAGTAAGAGTCTGTCTTAGAAAAAGAATTTCAAATTCTGGAGCATTTCCAGTTCCAGGTTTTCAGATGACAGATGCCTGTCATAGTTTCTTGTTAACATTGGTTTTTCCCAGACAGCAACTGATACACAAAGATTTACTGTAGTCTCCAGTGTGGATTTACTGTAGTCCCCAGATTTACTGTCAAATGAGGAGATTCAGATCAGAGATAAGAGAGCACCTGCCTCATTTATTTGTTTGTCTGAGACAGGATCTTACTAGCTAGCCCTAGATGGTCTGGAACTCACTATGTAGACCAGGCTAGCCTCAAACTCACAGAGATCCTTTCCTTCTGCCTCCATTTCTTGCTAATTTCTGTTTTGTTTTGAAGATAGGCTCTTGCTATGCAGTCCATGACAATCCTCCTGTCTCAGCCTCTCATGTGATAGGATTATAGACTACAGATGAGAACCACCATGCTGGGCTATGAAAGGCAGATGAGTAAGTACACCAGGGGCTTAGACAACTCTTGGTATATAGCTCAGCTGAGTAAAAGTCAGCCATTGTAATAAAGCAACCGCCACCGTGAAAGTGCAATAACTTATCTAGATGATCCATAATTGATCTTTTGTGCTTCTAGGATATAATGGTTTTAGAAACACAAAAGTGTTGTGAGTAGGAAGAAATTTCTGGATGTGTTGGCATTAGTTTCCATCTCGGAGGCAGAAAACACCTATGTCCATTGGCAGCTGTTCTGGACCAGTGGAAAAGGCATCTTTGGAAGAGGACGGTATCTTTTCTACGGACACTGTGGTGGAGAGACCTTTGAGAACTGTTCATGTGTTTCCTCTGCTCATCTCTTCCCTCTAAGGATGAATGTACTGAGCCCGCTTGCTGGTCCGGTACCAATCCTCCTCGGAGAGAACGCGTTAACTACTGAAATCACCACAAGGTGGCGCTGTGACCCCAAACTTCACACAAGCACCCCAGTGAAAAATTTAGGTTCTTTTTAAAGCTTCATTCCCCTGGGGCTACTGGAACTGTCAAACCAGAGTGATCTTGTTGGAAGGGAAGTTCTGGTTGGGCAGGTCTGGGCTGGAACCTGAAATGCACGTTTCTAACAGGCTCTTGGGTGGTACTAACATTGTCTCCGGTTCAAGGTTCTAGGCGAGTTGAGTTCTCTAGAGTTGCACCTGATTGGAAAGGAGTAAACCCTAAATAGATGGGGGAAGAGAAAGGGTTCCACTCTCTGTGTTAAGAGGCAGTGGTGGGGGAGGGGGGAGGACGACGACAAATGGAAACACATGAGGACACCCCCCCACCCCCGCGCAGCTCTCTTGAGTGGTCCAATCCCAAATTCATTTGCGTGCCTGCGCGGTATTGGGGGGGGGCGCAGGTGCTCTGATCAGATGAGCTGTGTAGCCTGCGGGATCTTTCCTGGACCTTCTTTCTGGCACACAGGGCTGTTTGAAAATGCCTGTGCCAGGTGTTTCAGCATGTACTCCTAAATACTCCTCCCCTCAAAAGCCAACCTAGAGGTGGCAGCTGAGTCCATGCTGGAGAGAGCTGGCTATGGACCGCAGAGTGAGGGCTGTAACAGGAAGAGCCGTTTTGCTGATGGCATTACTCTTGCATGCGCAATCCATCTATTTTAATATACGAACTTCTGCTTTCCCAAGTGAGGACTTGCAGGAAACAGCGCATGAAGTGAAACCACTTCTTGCCCAGTGGGGCCTTTTGACTCGTAGCAAGTCCTTGCTTCGACCCAGAAGCTAGGAGGGAAGGAGGTCTATCATCCATGACTCTTGTCTTTTTCCCTAGCTGACTTTTATTTTCTAGATTTTGTTCGCACACACCGCTGCAGCCTCCTTCAGCTTTCTGTGCAACCGAGGATGGTCTTGAACTTCTGATATTCCTGACTCTACCTCCCAAGTGCAAGGACTTACCCGCGACAGAACTCAGGCTCCTCAAATCCTCATCAGTCTATCAGTTTAGATTAATATTTACTCGGCTCTTACAAAGACCAAGGCTCTAAACTTCTTCGAGGCATGCATTAAACTAGTACCAGAGTTAACAACATTCTCCTGAGTCTTCTGCCCCGAGTTTGCATAAAGCCCACAGCAGAAAGGCCGAGCTGTGAACACATGGGGAAGTAAAAACGGGGTTTTATTCGGGTGGCATTGACCTCTCTGTATGCATGAGTTGACATTTGCAGGCAGGAAGAGGGTTGGCCAGAATGGGAAGGAGAAAGAAGAGAGGAGGGATCTGGAGTTAAGAATGTGGTATACCTTCTTCCCCGGAGGCTTGTTTGAAACCCCCAAGGAATATGTATGGGGTGAATGTTGAACAAAAGCGTCTCACAGCAGACTCTGGCCCCAGCACGTGGACGGACACACTGGTGTTTAAATTTTCTATTTTGTTTTTTCAAAATATCATTATAGAATTTTCAGCAAAATAGGATGACTGGATTTTATCACATGAAAAATTGCAGACAATATAATCATTAATTAAAAATCCCACATTACATTATAGAATAAAGGCATGCAAGACCTTTTTAAAGTTTGGAAGGTTCTCAACCATAAATAAATGCCTCCACAGAGAGACCAGAACCTATGGTGCTTTAACCCATGTATGTGACACCAAATAAAGAATGACGTTTTCATCACTTTAAGAGTTTCATTGAAAACCATAGGAGGAATTTCTCATAGCTTTATTAAAAAAGCTTGCTGACCCCAATCTGGGAGAGTAATTATTTTATGTTTAAAACTACATTGATTGATTGATGATGGGTTGATTTGGGGAATGCACAGTATGGTGCATGTGTAGAGGACAGAAGAAAGTCTGTGGGGGTCTAGTCTCTCTTCTGCCATGTGGGTCCTGGAGAAGAAACTCCGGTTGTTGGGCTTAGTGGCAGTTATCTCCACTCACTGAGACATCTCACCGGCCCCCAAATCATTTCACCACTGAATGTTACCATCTCACTACCAGTGACTCAATCCAAGTTGAAACAAGTCATATAGCTATTTTTAAAAAGCACTAATAAATATCAGGCTGCATAAATCAAATATACTCCTCTTGGGGCTGTCCAAGAGCGTGCATATTCCCTGAGAAAATACAGGGCCCCCCTATATAAGGACAGCTTGATTTTAAAATATGATTTAATCCATATCATAATTCACACGAGGGGCTCCCCCTGCAAATCCCACCACATACAAATGATGGCAAGTTAAGGATAGTCTCTGTGTGGGCTTCAGTCCATAAGATGCTCGATATGCCGGTACGAGGAAGATGCTCGATATGCCGGTACGAGGAAGATGCTCGATATGCCGGTACGAGGAAGATGCTCCATATGCCGGTACGAGGAAGATGCTCGATATGCCGGTACGAGGAAGATGCTCGATATGCCGGTACGAGGAAGATGCTCGATATGCCGGTACGAGGAAGATGCTCGATATGCCGGTACGAGGAAGATGCTGGATATGCGGTGGAAGATGCTGGATATGCCGGTACGAGGGTCTGAGCTTGATTCCCAACACCTGTGGAATGGCCAGGCACACAGGTGCATGTCTGTAATCTCATCACTGGTGAGGCTGAAGCAGGAGGATTCTTGGAGCTTGCTGACCAGGCCACTTAGCTGAAACAGTGAGTTACAGGTGCAGTGAGATACTGTGTCTCAACTAAGATGGAGTGGGTAGGGGCTCACAGAGACTTCATGGGGTGGCCTGATTCCATCTTGACTCAAGGCCAAAAAGCAGGAGCTTGTTTTGCCCAGCAAAGTTGCATAACAGGATGCTTTGGCCAAAAGTGTGGTTACCAGGTGTCTTATGCTTTAGAACTGAAAATATGTTTACACCTGTGTGAACTTACCATCCCCTTTGCTTAGCATAAGAAGCCCAGGGGAAATAAAATCAGGGCAGCTGAGCATTCATTCAGTGCTCTCCTGGCTCTAAAGTGTTCTGTCTCTGATTCTTTCTGTCTCTGCAATTTCTCATCCCATATACCAAGGACTGTTCTGCAGGCTGAGCTGTATTTGGCAGGACAGTGGTTGAGAAGGATACCTAATATCAACCTCTGGCATCCATTTGCATGTTCACGCATATATAAATGTGCATATATACTCAAATAAAATAGCAGAAAAGAGAAAAGTCACTCACGGATTGTTTATCACCTTGTAGCACATATGAAGATTATCTGCGGGTTTCAGGCCCCATCTCCTCTGTTTCCGCCCAGGAAACACCATCTGTGCACTTTACTGTCAGGTGCTTTTTGGCTAGTGTGTATTTCCCTTATGAGAAGACAGGAGCAGGCTCATCCCTGACCAGAAGGATATGGTCTTCAGAACCTGCCTGCGTTAAACAGGATGAAGCTTCTTGCTTCCTCATTAATCTGTCTGCACCATCACTGACAGCCCTGTGCCATTCGTCCACACTGGCACTCAGTGACTCCCCAATGGCTCTCTTGTGCTTCTTTGAGAAAGTCTTGCCCAGAGAAGCTGGCAGGCATGAAACAATATTTTTTTTATGGGACTATTCAGCTTATCATTGAGGACTTGATAGTGTAAGTACAGAAGACCCCATCCTCCCACCATCTGCTCTCTGAGCCTCTTGATAAGGCTGTCACTGCTTTTCCAAGGTAAAGTCTCTGATGTCCCCATTCCAGCACCAGCGGGAGGATCGGCAAAGAAGCACGGTCCTCTTCTAAGGGAACTGTTCTGTCCTCATTGGGCACAGCCTAAGGCCAGCAGTAAGAGCATATATAACCCCATCAGGGGACAGCAAGAGCCTTCAGCGACAGGCAGCCTGGATGTTGCTCCATTACAAAAGTTGCTCCATCACAAAAGCCACCCTTGGAAGATTACCTGACAGAGCATGACTCAGACCATGCATCAATGACGGCCAGAGTGTGGGTGTCTGAGATGAGGAACACAGTGGGAAACACATGCCACCATAGTGCTGTCCTTAAATGTGGGAGGCCAGAGATAAACAATACAATCAAATTGCAGATGGACTGGGGCACACATGGTAGCTTGAGCCCAAGGCTTGCTGGTGAAGTGTTGGAAGCTCAGAGTCCTGAAACCATTTTGTGTTCACTATGAGAGCCACCACAAAGTAATATGTCGACATCCTAATTCTCACCCTCAGGTGATCTCACACCACATCAGCCAGCAAGAATGGTCTGTGTGAGGCTGTCCACCTTGAACGGGGATAGGGGTGGGTGGCCATCAGCCTGAGAAGACCCTTGGGGGACTGTCAGAGCTGGGGGTGGGTAGCTGGTTGTCTCTGAAAGCACCTTGAAGTAGAGAGGAAAGATGGAGGTTCCCATGGGTCTGTGTCTGAGGTAAGAATCTCCTGACTGGAAAATACAGCGAGTCCTAACAGTGCCATGTTCTAGAAAACTCAAGTGAGGCCCTCTAAAGTGCAGAGGATTGGCTCTGCTGGCTGACAGCTTCGAGAATGGACAGGGTAGTTAGAGGGAGCCATGTGATGATTTGTATAATCAGCAGACCCTAAAATAATTCAAGGGCAAACTCTTGAGATCAGGCATACACCAGGGAGGAAGTAGGGCACTGCAGAATGTGTGCAGGCTTGAAATTTGGGGCAAAACAGGGGAATAACAGGCCAGTCAAGGCATTTCTCACAAAGTGTCAGCAAAAATACGCTTAGTGAAAGGGAAGAATGCCAGATGGGTAAAGTCTGTATCCTTTGTGTGTTACAGAGGTTTTCCCCGAAGCGGGGCAGCCCCAGCAGCAGATGGTCTACTAGAGTCCCCAAAAGCAGAGAACCAGCAAGGCCCACTGATAAACTGTTTCCCTCAGAGACTACTTGGTGAGGAGCTGTTCTCCAGGCCCTCTTCCAGACTCAGGTGGATGACATCCATGAGCAGAACCAAAGCTCTTCCTCTGAAGCTGCCTAAAGTCTAGAGGGATAAGCAGAAGATCCATAGCATAATTTGTGAGGTGGCAAGTGGAAGTCAAGCAGCTGAGAAAGCCATCTCCAACCAGCTCATCCAGGATGTCTCCATGGGGAATGCAGCTGGAGATCAAAGGCCTTCCTGAGCCATCTGGGGAATGTGTGAATGGGTTTAGTACCCTGGTGTATTTTTATTTATATATGTTAACTTAGCTTTTAGGCTCTCTGGCTCATTGTTAGAGCAACAGCAGCTTGAACACCCAAGCACCTTCTGAGATAAGTGCCTCTTGTTGGGGGAGATGAGGCCACAGTCAAGTTCTGCAGGTCAGAAGTTGCCACTCCACATCACTTACTCGGACCTACGGACCTACGTTGCCTATCTTGGGCTATTTCTTTGTCACTGGACAACTGGGACTCAGTGTCTCCCAGTGGTATCACAGATCCTCGTGACAGGTGGGGGTGGGGGAGCACCTCAATAGTTAGCTGTTAAGTTTGATGTCCAGCCAGATGTGGTGGTAAACAGCCTTGATCCCAGCACATGGGCAGCAGAGACAGGCAGATCTTGTGAATCCAAGATTGGTCTGGTGTACATTGTGAGTTCCGGGTGAGTCAGAGCTGCATAGCTAGACCCTGTCTCAAAAACAAAGAAATAAAAAAAATGAAATTGGTGTTAAGCGACATCCAAATCCTTTGTGGGGACTTCAAGAAGCACCCTCAGAGCTGGAGTCCCCAAGGAGTCCAGGGGGGTCAATTCCAGGAGGACATTCAGAGGCCACAGCACAGCAAGTAGAAACAGCTCCAAGAGTATAGAAATATCCCTGGCAAGGTACCAGTGATGATGAAGTTTCCCACCAAGAGGATCCAAGATGTCCTTCATCCTCCTTCCTTTACAGGAGAACATTTTTTGGTTTATGGACCGAAAGTCTGAATGCCAGACTATAAAGTTTTGAAGTTTTGGCAATGGGAATCAGACATTAAATACAGATGTTTTGGCAGTGGGAGGCTCTCTACAGAGGGATCAAATTGCAAATGACTTTGGGTATAAGCAGAATATTCCAAAGGGCCAAGGCAGAGCTCCCACCTTAAGAATGGCCATGCACGACATAGGAATCAAATGTAAAAGGTAAAGGCCACTTTGCTGTGGCCTGAAAGGAAAAAATTAGCAAAGACATTTAAGGCAAATATTTAAAGCCTCCAATTCTTTATTTGAAATGGAAAGTTACACTTGATAATATGAATTCTCCTCTTCCATACACTGTCTGCACTTTTGGGTATTCCACTGCAATAGAGAAGGGACGGAGCTCAGAGGACATTTGCCACAGGTTAGATGTAGAGACCCTCCTCCTCCTCATCTACTTGGAGTCTGAGGATGAGAATCCTATTACAGTGGAGTCTTTGCCACATTTTCTGAGAGAATATAAACGGACCATTCTGCAATGCAGACATCCAAGAAAGACCACATTTGTCCACAGAAACTGTGAAGGTCCCTTAGGAGTCCACAGTCCAGCTTCAGCTGTAGGGATGGATAGGTAAGTCTCCTTGTGTGTGGTGGGGTGACTGTGGGGACTCCAGCTTGACAAATGACAACCAAGTGGAAAAGAACCTGCAAGGTCACAAGATTTGTGGAGTTCTGACATGATGGGAGTTGTTCAGCTGGTGTCTAGGACAGCACAAAGTTTGCTTGTCCATATCCCCCTTACTTCAGGTTTCAGCAGAGTGGATGGCTGTTGAAATGTGAAGTTCTTTGAGCAAACTTCAGCATGGAGCTTTCCTGAGGCTGGATATTATGTGCTTGTAGAGCCACAGAAATAAGTAGTGGTCTTGTCTGACTTCTTCTTAAGGCATGGTCATCACAGTCAGGCTTTTTGGGGAACCCGGGTGGCATCTCAGGTTCTGAGAAAGGATTTTCTGACCATTTGAACTGCCCAGCTTCAGAGACAGGAAGGGGCTGAAAGCTAAACCCCATGTGTTGTTGTTATTATTGTTTTAATTGTTATAAAATCTATCAGACCTGGCTCAGCGGGGAAGCACTTTCTGAGCTAGCCTTACAACTTGAATTCCATCCTTGGGAACCGCACAAAGGTAGGAGAGAATCAACTCCACATGGTTATCTTCAGACCTCCATATACATCTACACCACACAGCTATCTTCTGAGATTCACAGGGCACATGCCAAGCTTCCTTCATTGTGCACACATAATGCAGTCATAATAAAAATTAAAAAGCCACATGTGTTTTAAAATGTTACTAAACCCAGGAGCTTGCATCTTCAAAGGGAGATGTCTTCTGTGGAATAGTTCACTCAAGGTTTGTACCCTCTCTGTCTCACTTCTCCAAAAGCCAAGAACCACAGTGCGTTAGTTTCCAGTTCCACCTCTGCCCACACCCACACTCCTGGCAAAAACACTCTATGGAAGGACAGAGGGATATCCAGCTCCAAGGCTACTTCCCAGTTCTAGCTCTGGCAAGATGTTAGCAAGACCTGGCTTCTAGATCTGACCTAGCCCACTCTACAAATTCCCAGGCTGGAAGTTTCAAACTCAATTAGAAAAACACCAAAACACCAAAACCGCCCTACTAAACCAGATGTGGAGGCACACAGCCGCGGTCCTGGAACTTGGAACGTGCAGGCTGGAGGATCAAGAGTGCAAAGTTATTTTTGGCTATGTAGTGAGTTTAAGGCCATCTTGGGCTACATGAGATGCTCCTAGAAATAAATAAATAACAAAAGAAAGGATCAGACCAAAACAGAATTACGATCACGAGAAGTTCATAAAATACAAACCATAAGAAACAGAAGTAGATGCAAACTCTAGGGCTTTTTGGTTTTGGTTTTTGGTTTTTTTGAGACAGGGTTTCTCTGTGTAGCCCTGGCCTGAAACTCACTCTGTAGACCAGGCTGGCTTCGAACTCAGAGATCTCCGAACTCTTGAGTGATGGGATTAAAGGCATGCGTCATCATGCCCAGCCACAAACTCTAGTTCTAATTTGTTATGTTTTTTAAATTATTAATAAATTAAATGGGACGGAACATAGATGTCTATGTAGGTCAAAAACAATCAAATATTAGCAGTTTTATATGATTTAGGCTGCTGTTATAGGAGTTTGAACAAAGAGACAGGACATCATGCACCATAGCTTCTTCAGTAAAACAGCCTTTTAAAAAATAAATATTTTCTTTGTTTTTTAATCTATTAATTTATGTATATTAGCATTTTGTCTGAATGTATATCTGCATACCTCAAGTGGGCATCAGATTCTATTACAGATGGTTGTGAGCCACATCAT
Organism: Phyllotis vaccarum; assembly: GCA_033318265.1. Taxonomy (NCBI): domain Eukaryota; kingdom Metazoa; phylum Chordata; class Mammalia; order Rodentia; family Cricetidae; genus Phyllotis; species Phyllotis vaccarum. The sequence goes on along the minus strand of JARWLC010000001.1, from coordinate 107,468,893 downwards.
ATGGGTGCTAGGAATAGAACTCAGGACTTCTAGAAGAGCAGCCAGTGCTCTTAACCACTGAACCATCTCTCCAGCCCTCGGGAAACAAATTTAAATTATGCTAGCACAGACTTGGCTGAACTTCTGTTCAGAAGAACAAAACGCTGAAGACAGAGACTTTCGTCGAGTCTTTGCTTTCTTGTCTTCCATATGGAATTGGTAACAATGGTAATGGAATTCCATTGGTTATTTTAAAACCTTTTTTAAAAAGTATAATTTTCCAAGATTGAGAAATGCCAGTTCTCTTCCCATGGCCCCCGAGACAGAGGAAGGAACAAGCAAAATTAATAGAATACACAAACTTTCACAAACTGCCTTTTGCTTGGCAATTTCTTTTTGGTGTGTGTGTGTGTTGTTGTTTGTTTGCAGAAAAAGAAAAATACAAATACAGATTTATCCTAAGCAATTCAAACATGACAGGAACATACAATGTAGGAATCAACTGTTTCTTAGGATGCAAACAGACCCTGACCACAATTTCTACACAGTATACTGATGTAGACCCTTTTTAGTCTTTGATTTCAACGTATGAACTATCACATTAATATAATATGTGTCTCCATGTTATTATTTTTAACAGCTACAGATTATTCTGTTACATGGGCATATTATAAGGTATTACATTTGTCTTTGTTCTGTCCATATTTGGGATGTTTTAAAATTCATGATTATGAACAGGGCTGGGAATCTATTCACATAAGCCTTTGCAAACTTGTGCAGCTATTTCTGAGGACACAGTCTAAGAAATCTTTCTAGCAACCAATACAAAGGAAATAATCATTTTACTTTAATAGATATTACAAAATTATCTTCTTAAAGGTTGTATACATTTGTTCCCCAATCTCCCTGAATGTGGTGGGTTTTAGAAGTAGTCTGGTCTCACCAGAGAGATGTTAGAACCTTGGTACTCATCATTTGGCTGTGTGAATGTATGTAGTTGACAGCATTCTCTGGAGTCTGATAAATTAATAGCATCTTGGAAGCTTGCCCCAAAAGCCTGAATTTGTGACGATCCTTGAGCCATTCTAAGTCAGGTCAAGTGTTTGAACACTTCTGGGCAAACACCCGAAAACAGAGTCATCAAATTTATTGAATGACAAGTTCAAAAAGGTTAAGGTGTCTGGCCACAAGCCATTCTCCTCATTTTCATGATATAGTATATTCTGGCTCAGGTCCAGGTGTGCTATCAGCAAAGAAACTCACTAAAGAAAGTCTCTGGTTTGTGGACCCTCAAAATGGGAGTTTTCAAATAAGGCAGCTGAATAGGGTTGTTAAACAGGTCACCTGTTTTATTGGTAAGATTTAAATACTGGAAACTTGGGGGGGGTGACTAAGGAAAAGCATTTGTGCTTTGGATATGGTCAGGCTTTCTATATCCATCTGAGTAAAAAAGCAAGTAGATTCTATCCCAGGGAACACAGAAGACTGAAATGCTTGTTTTCCAGTAATATAGCCTTCATTACAGAATCTGAGTAGTCAAATGAATTGTGGTCTAGATTGGCCACCCTCCGTAAGTCAGGCCCTGAATCTGACAGTGCTCCACTGATGTCCTCCATACAAACTGGAAGATGCTCAGAAGATCATCCCAGAGCAAGTCAGTGTTAGGAAATGTCAGAGTCGATGCTTTGGTGTTCTCCACAGTAAGATCTGTGGAGTCTCATAGCTTACAGACTGGCTCTTGCCATCTATATTTGTCACTTCTACTGTTGAAGCCTCCATTCCATCACACAAAAGCATCCAGAAGTTTGTGTTCACTGGTTAAACTTTGTGAAGGGTTGTTGTGTTTAGGATGGGCAGGCTGCCTCCTTCATAATGAGAAGGAGCCCTCAGTTCTAACAAGACAGCACTGAGATGCAAATGAAGAATTTTCTGAAGATCTGATTGTTGTATTTTTGCCCCACTCAAGCCTAGAGTTTCCAGATGTGACATGTTGCCATTCCCTTCACAGGTAGGCAGTGTGTCAAAGTCATTGAAAGAAAGATCTAAATGCCTGAGACCTGACAGGGAAGACCGGATTATGACCTTCAGCCTATTGTGAGACAAGTCTAATTAGCTTAGCTCCCTGTTCAGGTCAAAGACCTTGGTATCCAGCTGTTGGCTCCTGTTATGGCATAAGGATCTAAGGATCGTTTTGGACAAAGAGAGGAAACCAAGGCTCTAGAGTCGAAAGAAGAGGTTATAGGATAAATCCAGTATGGATGTGGCTGTGGTCAAGTCTGTGGGAATCCATGTTGAAGCAGCTGGAAATCCGTTTCCTTTCTGCTGGCAGCCTTGGGGCTCAGGCTCCTGCATGAATGTCATTGTAATCTATCACTTATTTTCCATATGAAATATGAATGTGAGCTCAGATCCCTAGCAAACAGCACAGAAGGGTGAGATTTTATTGGTTTACATACTAGAGGACTTCAATTTTTAAAAGCTCAGTATATGACTACAGGCATCGAAAGACATAGTAAATGTTTTCCTCCATCTCAGAGCCGTGGCTGATAGATCGCAAAGCCAGTTCCCGGGTGTGCCATAGCCCTGACATTGCAGTGGGACCAGAGAGAGTAGAAGCTGCATCTCCTCTCTGCTCACTTCAGGAACTGCCTTGGCAGGCCAGACTCCACCTCCCTATGTCCCCCTCTCATTTGATAGCCTGATTGTTTTGAGAAGCTTGGGAAGGCTGAAGAAATGGCTCAGTGGCCAAGAGCACTTGCTGCTCTTGCCGCGGACCTAGGTTTAAGTCCAGCGCCCATATCAGGTGACTCACATGTCCCTGTGGACACTGGCTCCAGGGGATCTAATGCCATCACCTGATCTCCAAGGGCACCTCTACATACATAGTGCACATTCTTACACTCAGATACACACATACACACATAAAAAAAAAATCTTTAAAAATATTGATAGTTTATTTTATCATTCAATATTGTATACCCTGACTGGTCCCTTTTGTGAGTAGAGAGTTCCCGTGTAGGAAGCTGAGGAATAAATATGTAAGAGGGGGATGGAGTCCAGACTAAAAGTAAAAGTGACATAACCAAGTTAAAAACACTAAGGCTGCAGACCCAAAGCCTGTGAGAACTTCCTCCAGTAAAGTTTCAGAGGCTACGGCAAAGCCTTCCTGTGGTCCACATATGAATGTTTAAGAGTGACTGACAACTGCCTGCAAAAAGTAGCAGCTGTAGCTTCCTCCTCCCAGATGACTGCAACCTGAGACCTCCTGCTGAGACTAGCTACCCCCTCCCTATAATTCTGTACATAATAAACCACCCAATGAACACACGGATGTTCTCACACTGCTGCACCAAAGCAAGCATGGAATGATGCCAGCATTTCTCTGTGTGTCTGTGCATCCATTCTGTCTTCATTCCCCGTCAGGTTTCCAGGACCAATCTACAGCAGGCAGGGTTCCTGAAAGTAGTATACAACTTTCAGCAACACTTACCTACACATATGGAAGCAAGACGTGCGTCTATGCTTCCGTGTGTTTTCACACTGGTGGCAAACACAATGCAAATCATTGCCAAATAGTAACAATCACGGTAGAACCAGTGTCCTTTCTTAGCGTCTGTGCTAACCACATTCATTCCCAGGAGTTCATCTAGAGACCCGAGCTTGTTTACCTAACCTGTTTTGCAGACGCTGGCACTCACAGACTGAGAACCATGATGATTTTGAATTAGACGAAGCTTAAATTGCTGCACTGATACAGAACCGAGGCATCAAGAGAACTAACATTCCACAGCATCTAACATATCACCATGCGTTCAAGAGACAGATCAGACATTTGCACTGTCAGGGGTTTGTCTAGGCACTGGGGAAAAAGCAGTGCACGGGACTGGAGATTTCCACAGCGTACAGTCCAGGAAGTAAGGAGAGATACTGTGTACAACAACATGTGTTTACACTGGGTACTCACGGAAAGGGTGATTACGGTGAAGGTAACCATGTGTCTGTAACGCATGTGCGTAGATGTGGGGGGGGGGAGTAAAACAAAGATGGACTGAAATACCAGACTCCATTCCTTCACATTTCCCTTTCTCTGGAGCCTTTTCAAATTCCACCCTTTTAGTGGAGAAATTCTAAATACTATGTGGCTACCCCCCAAAGTACTTTAAAAATAAAATCTCTGCTGTTTTAGTTCACATTGCTGTAACAAGTCACCCCAGGCTGAGTTGGCACTACAGCCAACAAGCAGTCACCCATGATGGTTGGGTATTGAGGAGTCAAGATTCAAGCTGGGTGGTGGTGGCACACGCCTTTAATCCCAGACTTGGGAGGCAGAGGCAGGTGGATCTCTGTGAGGGTGAGGCTAGGCCAGCCTGATCAATAGAGTTTCAGTAGCCAAAACTACACAAAGAAACCCTGTCTCACAAAAAGGGGGGGGGAGAAGAAAAGGAAGACCAGGAGGAGGAGGGGGAGGGAAGGGGAGGGAAAGGGAGGAGGGAGGGGGAAGAGGAGGAGGAGGAGGAGGAAGAAGAAGAAATCATTAAGACCCTGGGCTAGCAGACCGAGCTACAGGAGTCTTTTGTTTGGATTATTACTACATTTTATAAAGAAATACATCAGTTATCCCTACTGAGGACACCATTTTTATATTCTATGAGCATTTTCTTCCAGTAAGACTTCTCAAAGGTCCTGGAGGGGCGCTAATTCTGGTGAATTAGTCTCATTTTTGTAACCATATGACTGCTGATGACCTAAGAGGCCTTCAAGGCTCTTTTTCTTTGCTCACATGTTAGTGACTCCCCAGCGTACTACATGCACTAAAATATTATGGGCTGTTAATAGGTAAATATACTTTACTTGTCTTAATAAGTCAAGCTTTTTCTTAACAGACTTTCAAACCATTATATATTTAAGGTACATTTTCTGTATATATTTCAAAAATATTCCCAGAATGCAAGTTTTTAATTTGCCTAAAGGAGTAATTACTGCTCAATGGCTGTGCCTATGGCATCTATTTAGCATGTAGCTCTGAAGTCACATTTTTTCCCATTTCCTTAAGACTATATGTTAAATACCAGAAGATGTTTCAGGCTAGAGAGCTCATTAAGTAAAAGAAAACCTACAGAACCAACTACCTTGGGCTCATCGAAGCTCACAGAAACTGAACCGACAACCAGGAAGCCAGAATGGGGCTGACCCAGGCCCTCTGCATATATGCTGTAGTTGTGTAACTTGATTTTCCTGTAGGACCCCTAACAGTGAGAGCTGGGGATGTCTCTAATTCTGTTGCCTGCCCTTGGGACCCATTACTCCTGCCATATTGTCTCATTCAACCTTGGTGAAGGAGGGGGTGCTGGGTCTCACTGCAGCTTGATACACCATGGCTGGCTGATATTCATACGACGCCCACCTGTATCTGAGGAGAAAAGTGTAGGAGAAGTGGATGGGACAAGAGAGGGGGAAGATGAGAGGTGGGGGACTGGGAAGAGGGGAAGGAGAGGACATTTCAGTTAGGATGTAAAAACAACAAGAAGAAAAAAAGAGCCAGGATTAAAAAAAAATAAATAAATAAAGGGCACTTGCTGCTGAGCCTGAAGACCCCAAGGTTGATCCCCAGAACACACTTAGCAGGAGAGAACAGCACTCTCCTCTGACCTCCACACGTGCCCTGCATTCAGCGTCTCTTCTAATGTTCTCCTCATTTGTGGATCTGTGCTCAAGTCTAAACTTAACTAGTCACAGTCTGTGCAGCTATTATACAATCATTTAGCTTCTGGAAGGTTTTCCACCCATGCAGTGAGGCTTGTGCAAATGTCCATAACAGACCAAAGTCTTTAGCAGCAGGCTGACCACATCCTACCCAATAAACATCAGATATCACAGATGAGAGCAGGTACAAGGCAGATGATGGACCACTTTCAAGACTTTGAGAAAGAACTCAGTCATCAAGAGAAATAATTGCTTACAAAATTAATGTGACACCTGCACTAAATAGCTATCAGGACTTTTCACAAAGACAGAATTGGTACTCTGACTTCCTCCCAGCCCTCAGGCTCTGCCCTGGCTTTGCAGGATCCCTGGGTTGGTGAGAAGATGTCAGTGTTTTCACTCACAGAACTCTTTAAGATTTTAGATCTAAGAGTCAGGGACCTTAAAAAGCCATAGCAACTCCCACTCTGCTACTTCATGTGGAATCACTTGGGTCGGAATCTCAGTTTCCATCTCTTGGGTGATGCTTTCTCATGCCCAATGCCACAAGCTGACATGGAGTTATAATGAGGCAGCAACTCCTACTGAATTTCTCTTAATTTAAGAAAATAAAAAGTTCCTGTCTCTCAGGCAATTCATATGTGGTATGGCATCTCATTAAAACATGTTAAGAGTAAGGCATAAACATCATATTGATATTGCATATGGAGGATTAAATCATAATAGGACCACAAGCATACTAAGCACACACTGAGCTATGACACTCTCCCCAACCTAAGGCTTCAGGGAAAACACATCCCATAAGCAAATAGCATATATTGCTACTGCACTGACGATACTGTGTTGAAAGCAGAGAAAGTCCTCAATTCACAGATGATGACGTAAAAGCCCAACCTGAAGACACTACACAATAGCAGTTGGCGGTTTGCCAAAGAATATATCCCAAGTGATTTTCCCTTTAATAATTCTAATGGAGAAAGGCTTAAAAACCCACCAAAGGGTGAATGATTTTGCAATGAGAGAAATAAAGACCATCTTTTAGTGTCCTCATGTGTCTCACATGGAGCTGTGTATTTTCCATATTTAATCCTTTCAATAACCAGACAAAATGGTGTCTTTTATCATTTCTGTTTTTCAGACCTAAAATTGAAAACTCAAAGATTAAGTAACTTGCCCAGGGCAGCCTAGAATGGAATAGAATAGAATTCTGTAGAATCTCTACAGAATAGAGATTTGAATTTGCATTTTCCCAGTCCCTTCTGGGTGGGAGTTAAATCCCAACCAAAAGCATCTTCAGACTCTCAAAGCTGCTGCTCAGGCTGTGATGGTTGAGGTGAATTCCATTTACCCGGCCAGCTGCTATAGGGGTTTCCTTCTCAGCTTCAGTATGCTGCTGTGATGGGATGCTCGGCTATACCTTACATGTCAGGGAGACTTTGCCTGCACATAAATATATTGAGAATTATTAATTTATAAGTGTAGCCTAGGTGCTCCATGAGAAGGCTCTTGTAGCTTGAAATTCCTTGACATGACCGAGACACCACAGAAATTTTTGATGGCTTCAGATTTCCGGAGCATCCTTTGGAGCAAGAACTGCACTGTTGAAGGCCCATCCAACCTGTTCCACTCTTTAGACATACAACGAGATGCAGACCTTCCAAATAGTAACAGAGCTTTAGGCTGTTGACATAGAGAAACTCACCACAATCCCTAGGACCATCCACAGTGGGTAGAAGAGCTGGCCAGGTGCAGTTTGCAGTGAAAATAAATGCAAACCCTCAAGCCCCTGCAGGAAAATCCCTCAGCTCAATAGCCTCATGCTCACTAACTGTTCCTAAATCTGTTTATTTTCATCTGTGGTAGCGCTTTGGAAAGAATCATGCAACCTCTGTTTCCTTTTCTGTGTCTCTGCAGTTCTTATCCCAGCTTTGAAGTTCCTCATCTCAGTAAAGATGCAGGTGTGTGAATGATTTCCAGGACAAGGTCAGAAGTGGCTGTGGGAACAGTCTGAATCAATTTCCTGAAAGGTTCAAACACTCCACCCTCACCCCCTGCATGCTGATTGGCATTACATATTATGTCGGCTAACAGTACATGACCTGACTGTGCAATTGTCTCCACTATCATTTCTAGAACCTCTTCATCATCCATTGTCATTGATACTGTGCCCATCAACACTATCTTCCCCTTCCCCACTCCCATTTGTCCTCTGATATCTACTGTTCTATTTTTTGTCTTGGAATGTGATGATGGCTTTAGGTGCCATCTGTAAATGAACTCAGACAATATTTTTTTTCTTATAGGCTTATTTCATTTAGCACCTTTCCAATCCCCCTCCCCACCATGATGTTCCAGCATGCCTCAGAATACCTTCCCTTTTAAGGCTGAATAATACTCACTAAAGGCACAGGCCACATCTTTTGGGTTGCCTTAGAACTCTTGTGAAAAAATGAAGCTATAAAAAAGGAGTACAAACTTGTATGTTCCTGCAAGTAGAGTCGCTGGATCATCAGGAGTTTCATGTTTACTTATTTATTTAACAGAACTTTCCCACTGACTTACGAGCATCTCGGATCACTTTGGTGGTGCCTGGAACTCAACTGATCCAGGTTCAGGTCAGTTACTTTGCCTTTCAAATTAGGTGAGGTAGCAGAATGATAAGAAGAAGAAGAAGAAGAAGAAGAAGAAGAAGAAGAAGAAGAAGAAGAAGAAGAAGAAGAGGAAGGGGAAGGGGAAGGGGAAGGGGAAGGAGGGGAAGGGGAAGGGGAAGGGGAAGGGGAAGGAGGGGAAGGGGAAGGGGAAGAAGAAGAAGAAGAAGAAGAAGAAGAAGAAGAAGAAGAAGAAGAAGAAGAAGAAGAAGAAGAAGAAGAAGAAAGTAATTTCAGAAGTCAGTCAAAAGAACATGAGTGTAGTATGTGGTTTCTGGCCCCGACTTATGAGCCTAACCTGAAGGTTTAGGCCCACAGACCCACAGACCCGCAGAGACACACAGATGTTTACAATAGTTTTAAGCTGATTGACCTAAGGCCCAGGCATATAACTTGCTAACTCTTTACCCTTAAACTAACCCATGATTCTTATCCTGTTCAGCCATGCGGCTCAGTACCTTTTCTTAGAGCAGCATAGTTGTCCTCTGCTTCTTCCGGCTTCTCTCTGGCATTTTGCCCTGCTCTGCCTGTTCCCAGAGTCTTCTTAGTCTGACAGCCCCACCCACATGTCCTGCCTGCCTTTGGCCAATCAGCGCTTTTTATTAAACCAATGGGTGAGACAGTTATTTACAATGGAACAACATAATCCCCCCACATATGAGATGTGGTAGAGACTGTCTATTGAAGTGAATCCTTAAAACAAGTGTTAGTCAGCATCCAGACACTATGATTAAACTCCCGAGAAAGTCAACTTACAGTAGAAGAACTTGATCCTGGCTTATAGAGGTTTCAGTACATGGTCCCATCACCCTGTCATTTTGGGTCTGTGTGAAGCAGAACATCATGGCATGGAAATCATTATGAAGCAAAGTTACTTACCTTGTGGTTCCCATAAAGCAGGGGAAGGAGGTGACTGAAGGGGAAGGGAGGAGAGGGAAGGGTTCCGTGGAAAGGGACTAGAGGCAGTATACATTTTTAAAGGGCAGGTGAACACGCAAATATGTAAAATAAATCTTTACACCCACACAGAGTTGTGGGAATATATTTGTGCGTACTGTATCTTTAAATAAAGGAGCTGGTTTAGGCCATGGCAGGTACCATAGAGGAAGTGGGAGGAGAGTCAGTTCAGGTAATAGAAGCAGGGCGGAGTTAGAAGCAGAGCGCGCGGAAGCCGCCGACATGTAAAGAACACTGGTGAGCTACGGGCTGGGCCCACGTGGCCCGCAGATTAATAGAAATGAGTTGATTTAAAATGTAAGAGCTAGCTAGCAATGTGCCTGAGCCATAGGCCAAACAGCATGAACTTAATATAAGCCTCTGAGTTATTTTTGGGGACCCGGGCGGCGGTAGGTTCCTAGGCGGTCTCGGGCGGCGGGTCTGTGGGTCTAAGTCTCCGGACGCCCGGGACCGAGAAACCGCACTACAACACAGAGTGAATAAGGGTTGAGAAAAGAGGGAACATCTCTAAGTCTCTATTTCCTACTAGCTATGCATTTTGCCAGTTTATTTTGGTTTTAGAGAGTTTGTGTGGGTGTGGTATGGATGTGGGTGTGTATACCGTGTGAATGCAATGCCAAAACCCTTCAATTTAGCCTCACTAGGGCTTTTAGATAAGAGCAAAAGCAGCCATATTCTTTGCCAAAATATCACAAGAATGATCTCTAGGCCATTTACTAATATTTTTCTCCTCTGAAACCATCATAATCTGCATGTCATCAGCTGTCTTCCATGCTCCTGCTAGTATGGCCCACTAAACCCAGTTTAAATAATTCAGTTGCTTCCTAATCCAAAGTCCCAAAGTTCACTTTCCACCAACAAGAACCATGATTAGGCCTGTCATAGCAATGTCCCACTCCCTGTACCAACTTCTGTCTTAGTCAAAGTGCTGTGAAGAGACACCATGACCATGGCAACTCTTATAAAGGAAAGCATTTAATTGGGGCTGGCTTACAGTCTCAGAGGTTCAGTCCATTACCAGTATGGTGGCAGACATGGTAGCTGAAAGAATGACACATTCCCTCCAGCAAGGCCACACCTCCTAGTCCCTCAAATATAATTCTCCTTAATAACCAAGCGTTCAAATATAGAAGCCTATGGGGGACATTCTTACCCACACCACCACAGTGCTATCTATTTTTAAAGTTTTACAAAAGAAGGGAAGCATCCTCAGGAACAACCTGTGAATAAGTCACCAGCAGCTAGTGCCTGCCTCCTCAATCTCAAGGCTGGATGTGTTTGTTAGGGTCTTCCTGGTTTGCTTCAATAGCTCAGTTCCATTACCCACTTATTTAGGTTGTTTTGCTCAAGAGTTGCATTCTTTTCTCTTCTCTTATTCCCCTTTTACATGACCCTCTTCTAATTTGAAGATGCCATTCATTACTAAGGAAGGCAGGAGAAGTGCTCTGAACACCAGAAGGAATGTTGACAGAGGGTGAGTGTGAGCCAGGGAATCCATCTCCTTTCTGAGTTCTTGCAGACTCTACTTTCCTATCACCATGAAAGCTGGGAACTTGGTGATTTTATTTATTAATAAAAATAAAACATGGAGCTTAGGACTGTTTGGTGGGTAGAGTGCTTGCCTCATGTGCCCCAAGCTCCGGGTTCTGCCTTCAGCACTTCCTAAAGCCCTGTGTATTGGTCACACCTATAATCTGCACTTAGAAAGTAGAGAAGACAGGATGATTAAAAGACCGTCCTCTGCTACATAGTGACTTTGAAGCCAGCATGGGTTGCATGAAGCTTGTTTCAAGAAAAAGAAAAAAACCAGAAAGTGGTAAGTCCCAAAGAACAAACTTTGGGGATACTTCAGGGGGCAATTGGGAGGTGCCAAACTCAGCTGAAACCTTTTGCCTTTATTTCTGGGTCCATTTTAACAAGGAAACATTACTGTGTCTATTTTACAGACAAGAAATAAGTAACTTGGGGAGATGAAGGAATTTATTCAGTGGCACAGAGTTACTGGAATTGAATGAGGATTTAATGACAGAAAGCCTGGCTCTAAACCTCATACCTCACTGTTCTTCCTCTTGGAGATGACATTTTGATCTCTGGACCCCATTTTCTTATTTGCTGATTGGAAATATTATAGAATCAAAACAAACACTAACCTGCAGGCGAGCGTGATGGTGCTTTTGCATCTAGGCATTTTATATGTGTCTTAATATAATTGAAATCATTGTGCACTTACAGTTTTGTATGTTGAGCTTAAGATTATTGTTGTGCAAGCATTTATCCTCTGCTAAAATGCTTCTTCTATGCAAAAAATTATACTAAAAATATACAATGTAAAACTAACCATCTTAATTCTTAGTACTTTATTGTATTTATTCATTTTGTACATGTACACACACACACACACACACACACACACACACATGTGCCATGGCATGCATGTGGAGGCCAGAGGGCAACTTCTAGGAACCAGTTTTTACCTTCTAATATGTGGGTCCTAGGGACTGAACTGAAGTTGTCCTAATCCAGCCCATTAACTCTAATGTTTTAAATTGCTATACAGATGCCTATAAGTGAGTACAAGACATTTTTTTTCTCATTGGAAAATTGGAGTGTTTCAATTTTTCACTATTACCAATGATTCTGCAATCAACAAACCTGTGAAGAAATGTTTGTCCACATCTTGACTTAATTCTGTGGGACAGATGCTCAGACATGCAATTACTAGATGAGGGACATGAGCATTTAACAGGTTTCAATATGTCACCAAGTCACTGTCCCATCCTAAAAACACTGTCACCACATGGAAACAGTCACTCTGCTGTCCCTCATGAGTGTGACAATTCAATAAAATGGAATTATGTCAGTCTGAGTTGGTGAAGGTCCCCAAAGCAAGTGGACACTGCCCAGTGTATTGCTGCTCTGCCTCAGGAAATAGCTCAGCAGTGATAAAGATGAACAGCCATGGGTGGTGGCTTTACAAACACCAGGTGTGGCTGCTCATGTCCATAATCCCAGTTCTCAGGAGGCTGGGGCAGGCAGATTGCTTGGTGTTCAAGACTAGCCTGGGCTACAGAGTGAGACATGCACGGTCTTGAGCCTAAACTCCTAAAAAAGGAGAAAGCAAGCCTATCAAAGTAGGTGAGGATCAGCTCAGTGGATGGAGGACCCTATATTGAAAACCAGTTAAACCTCGTTCCATGAGGGATACATTCACATTTAACAGGAAGACCTTCTCTTCTCCAGAAAAGAAGGTAAATGAAGTTGAAGGGAGTTGGTGGTCCTCAGAACTCACAGCAGCAGGTAGGGAACAGCAGGCCTCCTTCTAACAGCGAAGAGAAAAGAAGTATATAAAATCAGGTCTGGTTTTCTTTGAAAGCATGAGGTATTGTTTTTAAAATAACCATTTTTTTTGTAAATAAATCTTCCCCTTATACTATAAGTTCATTACAGAACATTCAAAACATATAGGGAATATTTTTAATAAAAATACTGTATTGATTAATACACCACTAAATGTCAGCACTGTAGAAGTTAGCTACTACTGTTTTATTATTTCTCATGTGTACAGGTATATATAATGTCTTAGTTACTTTCCTACTTCTGTGATGAGACACTATAACCAGAGCAATTGAGTGAGGAATCTATTTGGTTTAAATAACCTGAAACACAGTCCATTGGAAGAAGCCAAGGCAGAAACTGAAGCAGAGCAGGAACATAGAGGCAAGAGCTGATGCAGACCATGGAGGGCTGGTGCTTACTGGCTTGCTCCTCATGGTTTATTCAGTCTGATTTCTTAGAGAACCCAGGACCACCAGCCCCAGGATGGTACCACCCACAATGGATGGCCCAACCCCTGTCAATCACTAATTGAGAAAATATCCTACAGACTTACCAGCTGTCCAATCTTCTGAATGCATTTTCTCAATTGAGGCTCCCTCCTCTCAGATACCTATATCTTGTGTCAAGTTGACCTAAAACTAGCCAGCATATGTATACATGTGTTTGTGTGTGTGTGTGTATACAGCCTTTATGTGTATACATAAATATATATACATATATATATATATAGTTTTGAAAACAAAATTCAGATTACATTATATATGCTCTCTGTCTTGTTTCTCACTTTTTTGTTACATTTAAGCATTTTTTCTATACCAGGAAATGTGTTATATGTGCACACACGAGTACACATATGGGTACATTTATGTGCACACACATACATATGGAGGCTAGAGAACAGCTTCAGGTTCTTTGTGTGCTTCCCACCTTTAATTAATTAATTTGCTCTTTTGAGACAAGTTTCCTTGTTAGCCTTGGAACTCACTTGAGCTAACCTAGAACTCACCTGGGCTAGCCTAGGATTCACCTGGGTTAGCCTGAGACTCACTTGGGCTAGCCTGGGACTCATCTGAGCTAGTCTGGCTGACCAGCAAGTTTCACAATCCACCTCTTTGCCTCTACAGCACTGGGATTATAAACACATGTCACCACATCTGGGTTTTCTTACATGAGTTCTGGTGATGAAACCTGAGTCCCTATCTTTGTAAGGCAAGTGCTTCACTAATAGAGCTACCCCTAATCCCCAGGCCAGTGAATTATTAAAAACCTGACATTAAACATAGAAAATATCACGATGAAGCAGAACATCCCGCTTACCTTCTGTTTGAAGAACCCCACTTGGAGTGAAGACATGGTAATGTGTCTATTTAAAACCCTCTCCAGCACTTGCTAAGGGTGGCCCTGACATTCCACTCTGAACAATTAAGAGATGAATCTGAAAGCCTGAATAATAAATCTGCCTGGTTTGGATGTAAGGGGACAGACTTGGCAAGCATGAACCTTTGACCTTAGCTCTTCATACTCTGAGTGAAACCCAGGGCCATTGGAAGACATAGAGAACGATGTCTATTTGCTTTTGAAATTCATGTGGAGAGACTGACGAGGCTTGGATGCTGAATGTCTGTACCAGCTTCAGACTGCTGACCTGTAAAATCAGTGCATGAGAAGAATAACCCTTTGTGTACTTTAGTGAGGAGGGAGGAGGAGAGAAAAAGAGAGACTTTATTTGCATAAGGCCATTTGCTTCCTGTTTCTTCACTTTGTCTTACCTGTTCGCATGTCTGATTCTGTGTGCGGATTTCCCCATTTTTATACAGACATCTGTGGTCTGGCCTTGGTCCAATACTAATGCTCCTATCTTAATTATGCCTGCAAGCTCCCATTTCTAAGAAAGACCCCATGGAAGGTTCTAGAGTGCAACCTATGAATTTGGAAGATACAGTTTAGCCCCTGTTAGCATTCAGAGCCACTGCCTGGAGTTCTGGCCAATAAGTAATATCCTGACCCACCCAGGGTCTTGACATCATTCTACAAAAAGATCCCTTTCAGAAAGACCCCCCCCTTCCTGCCCATCTTCTCTCTTTCCTTTTCCTCTTAGGCTGCATCTCTGCTCCTTCTCTCTCTATAGACTTGTATATAGCTTTATATACAAGCAACTTATGTGGAAAAGTAATGTCAGGGCCCAAGAGCAAAGGGATTCAGAGGGTGAGCCCAGGAAGAAAGACAATCTGAAGTGGATTGAGTTGGACTTTTTTTCCACATCTGTCAAAAGAAGGGCTTTTTCCAACTCTATAGCAAATTTAACAAATGCAGTTGTAGCAAAGAAACAAATGAATCTTTTAAATGCTTGAAATTAATTGTTTGGGGGCTGGAGAGATACCTCAGCTCTGCTCTTTCAGAGGACCCAGATTCAATTCCAAGCACCCACATGGCAGCTCACAACTGTTCATAACTCCAATTCCAGGGGATCTAATTTCCTCTGCTGCTCCCTGAGGGCACCAGGCATACATGTGGTGTACATGAAAGCAAGACATCTGTCCATAAAAATCAATAAATGTCTAAAAAGAAATAAATGATTTTAACCAAAACTATAGCACTCTGCTGATTTTAATTATTACACACTAGTGGTGAACTGGGGTTTAAAACCAGAAATTCCCACATTATAACGCCAAAATCATTTTTAGGTTTATGCTAAAGCCAATGGTGTCATTATCAGAACTGCCCAAAGTAGTCACATGGATAGGTGAATATTCTCATCGCTGTATCTGACATGTGGTCTCTGCTTGGATAACCAGCTTTACATCAATACCTGCTCTTAGGTTTGCCCAAAAAAGTCCATGTTTGCTCTTCTCCGTGGGCCATTCCAAATAAGTCCTCCGTGCTACAAGAGTTTTAAGCTTATGGTAGTTGCTAGGGATGGAGTACTGTGGAATGGGTTCCAGCAAGATCAAAATTAAGTTATCGGACCCTTCATGGAAGAGATTGTGATGGGCAAAGTACAGTTCATAATGGCACCACTCGCTCTGGATGAAGTGGGGAGACAGCACAAAGATGGACTTGTAACTCTTCTCAATGAAATGTATGATATTCTCCACAATGCTCTTGCCAGGGACAAAATTTCTCTCATGGAGGCAAATCCGCATGCCATCCTTCTCTAGGTTTGGTAGTAATTCATTCTTCACCCAGGCAGAATCATGCTCACTGTATGAGACAAAAGCATGGAACTGGAGATTCCTCTGAAGCTCCTCTATGGGGATGTTCCTGGCCCTGTGTCGGGTCTGTGTCCACTGACACACCATCCTTAGATACCAGGGCAGATCGAAGTAGAGGCAGAGGAAAGCCGTGATGGCAGTCAATGCCAGCAAAACGGCCCCAATGGTGACAACCAGCAGAACGGTATCACAGGACAATGCAGACAGGTGGAAGTCCCGCAGTGGAGTCCCCTTGGTGTTTTCTGGGGAGTCACACCTGTAAGAATCAGGCCAGCCCTCTACCACTTCTCCTGATACTTGGCCTATGTTTGTGGCAAATTCTCTCAGCTCACATGTACATTGGAACGGGTTATTCCCTGCTGTTATGGATCTAATCTTCGGGCAGCTCTGGAAAAAATCTGCTGAGGGATGGGAAACTGAATTATGTTCAATGACCAGGACAGAAAGGCTACTGAAGGCCCCACATCCAGGAAGGTCAGTTAAAGAATTGGATGCAACATTGAGCTCCTGCAAAGCTTGCAGGTGGGTGACATCTTTAGGAATGTTTGTTATTCTGTTATTGTGAAGGTCAAGGACCTTGACATTGGAAGGCAAGCATCTGAAAACAGAGCCCGTAAGCATGTTTAAAGACAAATTTAAAACTAGCAAACTCTTAGTCCAGAAGCATAGGTTTCCCTCATCACGGTATGTCAGGGAATTCTGGCTAATGTCTAGTTTTTGTAGAGATGTCATCTCTGCAGACATAAGAATTATGTTTTCAAGTTTTTTTAACTGGTTCTTTTGTAAACTAAGTGATTTCAATTCAGTTAAATGTTTACAATCTTTAAAAACCATGTCTGTTAAGAGGTTATCTGTAAAGTCCAAATGCAGAAATGAGCTAGCACGGGATGGGCAAAGCATGTGGAGCATGCGTGTTCCAGACACTGTGAAGTTTTGGATGTTCATATTGGAAAAGATACTGTATAGGTAACCTTGTGATAAGATGAACACATCACTGATAACTTGAGATATTGACAAAGCCTTCAGAGAAGTGTCAGAATAATTGAAATTTCTTGGCCTAAGATTACCTTGTAGTTTCATGTTTGAAATTGAGAAATACTTTACGGGTGTGTTCCAAACCAACTGTAGGATGTCAATGAAAGAATTCCATGTTGTTTCAACATTGTTTAAGGTAAGATTTGATAGCCTCTCATTATTTTTAAGTTTTGACAAAGTCCTTAAGAAATAAGAGCACCCCTTGTCTTCAAGTACACACTTGATGTTAGATAATTCCAAACTGATGGTACTGATGACTGACAAATCCAGAATAAAACAAAACTCTCTTTTCACAGGGAAGACAATATGCAGACTCCTAGTGTTAATGTACTGAAGACTCTCAGGGTCTTCTTCTTCTTCCCCATAAGTGTCTCCTAAAACAAGCAAAACATAACTGATATTCAAATGAGCAATTGGTTGCACACTTGAATTTTGTACCTTAGTACCACTCAGTCCCAAAAATTTTAGTTGGGACATGTTGCCAAACTCCTTGCATATGGGCAGGGTATCAAATGCATTGAAGGAGAGGTCTAAGTGTTTGAAGTTGATGGTCGAGTGGCAAGACATCACTCTTAACTCATTGTGGGACAAATCCAAGTGCTCCAGTTGTGTGCTGAATTTGAAAACACCCATATCAAGACACCGGAGTCTGTTGTAGGACATCATCAAGACCCTCAGCGTGGACAACGAGGAGATGTCCGAAGCCCGGAGCTCAGAGATGCTGTTTTGTGATATATCTAAAGTAGTTGTTGTCAAGGGTAGGTCCTTGGGCACGTGGGTGAGGTTTGCTCTTGGCCTCCTAATGATAAACTCACTTCCATTGGATAATTGGGCTTTGATAAGTATCAGTCCTAAGACACTGATAAAGTAGAAGATGATGGAGCTTGTTTTAATCATTGTATGGCAATAGACATTCCTGAGGAGGCTGCTGTTCTTCAGAGCATCTTGACATGGGCATGGAGCCTAGGAAAAATTCACATTGAATAATTGCATTAAATTATACATTAAACGGTTTTTGTTATTATAGATTCATGAAATAAAGGCTACAATCTTTAGGGTTATACATCTCCAAGCCAGGAAGATTGATAAATTCAGTAGATGTTGATAGATAGACAACAGGTACTATAAACTCTAGTCAAATACATGTGTGTGTATGTGTGTGCATACATACACACACACACTCTTGTCACAGTGCATGTGTGAAGGAATCAGATCTCTCCTACCATGTGAGACCACCCTGACATTGAACTCGGCTTGCCAGGTTGGGCAGCAAGTGGGTTTACCTCCTTAGCCATCTTGCTAGCCCCAAACAACCTTATATACAGCAGGAGTTGGAGGAGGCTCCAGAGAGACCACAGCCCTGTCCACCTCTGTGCTTTCAGCCTCCAGAATAAAATGCTCTCATTTTAAGCCACTAAATTTATGATAATTTATAGCAGGAGCTGTAGGATTGGAACACAGATGGTCCACAGAAACTCCTTATATGGGTAGTTTAATGAGTCACTTGAAAGGAGGGAACTTCAAATGAGAAAATGCCTCCATAAGATCCCACTGTAAGGCATTTTCCTAACTAGCAATTGATGCTATTCCTGGGCTGATGATCCTGGGTTCTATAAGAGAGCAGACTGAGCAAGCCAGTAAGCAGCACCCTCCATGGCCTTTGCACAGCTCCTGCCCTGTTTGAGTTCCTGTCCTGACTTCCTTCAGCAACGAACTATGGATATAGGGTGTACGCCAGATAATCCCTTTCCCACAGCTTGCTTTTGGTCATGGGGTTTCATCACAGCAACAGTAATTCTAACTAAGACACTGTCCTCTGACCTCCACATGTGCACATGCAAACACATGCACACTAAAAATAAAGAAATAGATTTTTAAAAAGAAATCAAAGCATTATTAGGTGAAGAAATGAATTTAGATATTGTTGTAGATAGTTTTAGATATTTAGATAATTTTAGATATATGCCAATATAAAATATAGATAATAAACTTACAAAACTGCAAACTGCAAAACAATGTCTAAATTTTCTTGTCCAAACAAAACCAAATTCTTTTGTTCGTGTTTTTGTTTTTGAGACACCTCTCAATATGTAACCCTGGCTATCCTGGAATTCACTCTGTAGCTTTGTAGACCAGGGTAGCCTCAAACTTGCAGTGACCCTCCTGCTTCTGCCTCCATAATGCTGGCATGACGGGTGTGTAGCATGATGCCCTGCCAAAACATTGTTGAGCAAAGTCTTAATAGTCACAAGTCACCAACTCCCATCTATTTTACAACCTCAGAACCATTTTAGCATTAGCTAAAAGGATGATTAGTTAAACATTAAAAGGAGACTTTTAAAGTATAAAAGTCTTCAGATATATTTGTGTCCATTTTTATGATTCAGGACAAGCTTAGCTGCCACCAAATGACATCAAGGAGTAATATAATTGAGTTACCATTGCTCCCAAAACTCTGGGGACATCAAATCAGATTTGTCTGGTCTTAAGGGAGCAGCACTCACACAATGAACCTGGCTTGTTAAGTTCAGTTCTGACAACATGTGTGAAGGATTTTCTATAAGCCAGAGTAAACTATTAACTTCCGATGGACAGACCAGACACAGGGCAAGGGTTTTTCAGCTTGGCTTCCTATGTGACTTAGCAAATTCCTGCACTGATCAACTTGAACGTGGTTTGGAGGGGTTTTCCAAAAACTCCAATTCCACCTTGACTTCTGGATCCTCAGAACAGTCTTCAATAGTCTGAAGAAACAGACAAGATTATTTAGTAAGAAAAACCCAGAATAAAAACAAAAATAACCTTCTCCCTTAACAAGGAGCTGTGCACCCATTCCAACACTTCTCCCGGATAAACTGAATTATAGTGCACGGACTGTTTTCATTGGTATAGAGATATGCCCGACACAGACTAGTTGATAAAGAAAAGTTAGTTTTACTTACAGTTTGGGTCCACAATCAAGGAGTCACATCTGGCAGTGACCTTGATAGCAGAATCCCAGCACAGCAGGGGTATCCCATGGCAAGTGATGGGGACATATGTGCATTTTGGTCACTCCCCTGCTTTTATTAAGCTACAGGTATTCCATCATAGGCCCCTACTCTGATGCTCTGACCGAATTCAATCCTACTTTGCTTCTGAAGGGCCATCTCTAGATGCCGTAGTCAGACTGAGCTTCTGCTTTCTTCTTGCCTCCCAGAGGGTAGTGAGTTCCAGTACATGGATTCTTGACCAAATAGGTGCCTGTGCGCACGCGCACACACACACACACACACACACACACACACACACACCACACAAACTACACATACACACACATACCCTCCACACACACACCACATACACACATACCACACACACACCACACATACACACACACACCACACACACACACACACTCACACACACACAAGCTCTTGAAAACAAGTCATTCAAGATGAAGTTTTTTTTTTTCCTGATTTAGGTTGGACACATACTAGTTCCAAATCACAGTCGCAGTAATTACCAGAGGCAAGCCTACTTAGAGAAACATAGATGTCTTGATTGTAGAGACATTTTCTATTTCTACAAGGCAACTAGTTCTGTTCTATTTCTAAAAGAAATAAAGAAATTTGTTTTACTTACCAAGGCAACCTGCCTCTCCGACATAGCAGTGAGAAATTAAGCACTTACTTCCTTAAGCATTTCTGTAACTCCCTTCAGCGTAAAGGGCTCTTGACTGCCATCTACTGCTAACTACTGAAATTACACCACATAGGAAACAAACCCACGTTCTCCTATTCCTAAGTATGGCCTATGAGATGAATTCATAAACTTGCAGTCAAATAGAGCAATCTCTTCATGGTTCTATCTTTATCTTTCACTACAGCAGGCTCGTTTTTGTCTCCACTGGTGAAGCAAAGCGGTGGTGTTAATAATTCGTAGACCATTAATGGCTAAATTCAATTTATTTGCCGTGGTAGGTGAAGTGACAGTGATGGATAGGTGCTTTGGGTACATCTCAACTGCTCTGCTTTTCCTCTGGCCTTTTGGTTTATTTGTTTTTCAAAACAGGGTCACTGTGTGTACCCCCAGCTGTCCTAGAGAAACTCACTTTGCAGATCAGGCTGGCTTCACAGAGATCGGCCTGCCTCTGCTGGGATTAAAGGCTCCTGTATTAGTCAGTGTTCGAAAGAGGAACATAATGACAGAATGGATCTGTATTTATATACAGGAGATTTATTAGAGTGGTTTACGGGCTGTGGTCAGGCTGGTTCAACAACGACTGTCTACAAGGGAAAGTCCAAGTATCCAGTAGGGAAAAAAGCAAGTACCAAGTAGTTTCCAGTCCAGGAGGCCAACATGTCAGCTGGTCTTCAGTATCCATTGGGACTAAGACGAAATAGCTCTAATAACAGTGGAGGAATGGACTGGCCTGTATGGGACTTTTCTGTCCCACCAGGCTCTCAAATAATCACATGGAGACTTCTTGTTAATTATGAAAGTTTAGGCTTGTATCTAACTAGTTCTCATAACGTAAATTAAGTCATATCTTTTAATCTGCATTCTTTTACGTGGCTTGGTTACCTTTACTTTGTAAATCCCATGCTGCTTGCTCTGTGTCTTTTTGCATTTTCCCAGGACTACTCTTCTCCTTCTCGGCATTCTCTCTGCTCCCCAAATCATGCCTACCTATAGGCCATTTATCTTTTTACTAAACCAATCTGAGTGACATTTGTTCACAGTGTACAAAAAGATTGTCCCACAACACTTGCCAGGGGAAGCTAAGGCAAGCAGGCAAAGGGCAAAAATTCCCTTCTTCCTGTTCTTTAAATAGATGCCATGAAAAGGTGGGGCTCATATTTAGGGTGGGTCTTCTGATCTCAAGTGATTGGATTTAAAGTGGATCTTCCTACCTCAGAATATCCAGTTAACTAAAATTCCCTCACAGCAGCTTGAGTTTTTAGTTAACTTCATTGTAGTCAACTTAACAAGCAAGAGAAGCTATCACAGCTCCTGAAAGGCACAGGCTTTATGATCCCGGATCTAAAGAAATGCCTAAGGATCTGCCCCCTGGTGCAATTGTGGCCCAGAGGTCACGAGGTAATCAACCACTCTTGACACAGATCTAACCAACAGGAAGGATGGCCATAAACCTGCTCACACTGCAGTGATAGAACTTAGCATTGTTGTCTTGCTAAATGAACATGTCAAACTGCCTTCTACACACTGATGTTTATAAACGTAGATTAGTGTTGCCTTCAGACTTAGCCAGAGAAGCCCGCTCTACAATGGTCAGCACTTAATGAAGAAACTCCTAACTTGTCCAAGTGCTGAGAATAAGTGACTACTTAGTGATCTGTCCTAAAAAGGGCTTCTAAATTAACCTCCATCTAAGGCTCAGGGGGCAGCAGGGAAGACAAAGCATAAAGTATGTAAGAGCCGGATGATGGGGAAGAGTTGCTGTGAAATGCTGACATTAGGACATCATGTAGCCAGAAGTTTTCCCGTGCCCTGCAGCACTTGGTCTGAAATAAGCATGTAGAGGTTAATCTTAACTAAAAACTGGTCTATGGCTCAGGATTCTTGCTAGCTATCTCTCTCATCTTAACCCATTTCCATTAATCTATGTTTCCCTGGTGACTCGCGGTTTACCTGTGTTCCATTACTGTGGTGGAATTCAGATGTTAGCTGATAAAGTTGGTAGGAATGTCTTTAGTATCCTGGGAGCCTGAAGGGGGTGTGGCCAGCCCCATTCAGAAGGGACTGCTGGGATCTTGAGCTCCCATTTTGTTCCTGCTTTCTTGGGGATTGGATCAGCATCCATTGCCTGGATCATCCTATTGCCAAGGAATCGTCCTGAGGTTTAACTTGTAATCGTGAGTGTTAAAATACTCTCCAATAAACACTAATCTTGTATTTAGCATATTGCAAGTGAGATTTGTTGTAATAGTTGGCATCCCTGGGTGGGCCTCTAGCCCGTTGGCATATCGGGCTGGTGAGCCCATTCCATGCCTTAAGCACTGCCAGAAAGCAGAGGACAGGCAGAGTGTTCAGCCCTGGGAGTCTATGCTAGCGTGTGTGGGCTGGACACTGATCTGTGCTCCCGCCCCTGTGCTGGGACCTCCAACTACCACTCTGCACTCCTAACTATCATTCCCATAACCACGATTATCTTTTGGGTCACAAAAAGATGGTGAGAGAGCGCCAACCTCCACCTCCCTGGAGGCGTAGGCCTTCACTCCATAGTGCTCTTTTGTGGGCGGCTTGTACTCCACCTCCCCCGGGCCACAGCGGTGAGAATGTTGAATGCTAACCACTATACCTCTGCTTCCCCCCCCTCCCCCTAGCCCGCGGCTCCCTCCCCGCCGCACACCCAACTCCAGCGGCTGCCTCTGAGTCAGGTCTGCACTCAGCTTCTGTGCACTAAGCATTATCTACATGGCAGGTGTGGATTTTGTCATATCGTCCTGTCTTAATCATGCGAGACTTTGCCTTTCCTAAGGTTCTTATTCAGTCTGTGTGCCTGGTGGGGCTTCTTAAGACCAAATAGAGCCTGTAGGTGGGCTCATGCCACTGAGATTCCCTGCATCTGCCACATCCTGGTGAATGGAGCATTGAACGCTACTGCGACTTCTGCTGACCAAACATAGTCATTGCAACTGAATTGAGGTAATGGCTTCAGGTCATACTTTCCCATGGGGATTGAGAAATTCTTGAATGAATATATTGAGGGCTTCAATGCCTCAGTCCTACTATTTTTTGGTTTATTTCTATATTTTATGTTTCAAATTAAATGATCTGATAAGTTCCTGGTGAGCATATGGAAGAGGTAAAATCTTGAAATCGAACAATTGCTGTCTAGGATACGTGATATGGAAATTTCAAACACTAAAATGGCAGATAAGGTTAATTTTCTGGAAATTGGTTACAATAAGCTTTTGGATAGAGCTTCCTCTTTGTACATGAATAAAACTGTGCAATAAAAATGAAGGCTTTATGTAAATGATGAGAACAAGAAACTCGTTAATTATATTAATGATGAGGACAAAAAATCATTAATTATGTTAATGAGAACAAGAAACTTGTTAATTACGAGACACTTATTACTCATGTTAATGATGTTGATTGAAAAACTGCTGATTCTATGAGGTCATTGGAAGGGCTGTTTTACCAGGAAAATCAAGCTCTGGAAAAATCAGTAGTATCCAAGCTTCAGGAATGGGAGGACCGTATTGCAGTACTGGAAAAGGATTGTGGGAGGTTGTGTTGTTTCATTTTAAATAATTGTCCCAACCACTGGTTTAATAAAAAGAGCTGATTGGCCAAAGGCAGGCAGGAAGTGTAGGCGGGGCTACCAGACTAAAAACTCTGAGAACAGAATGCCAGATCAGAACACCAGAGGGAATTCCAGAGAGAGGCCCGGAAGAAGCCAAGGACAACTATGATGCCTTAAGAAAAGGTACCCAGCCCCATGGCTGAACAAGAGACATGGGTTAGAATAAGGGTAGAGAGCTAGCATGTGATATGCCTGGGCCTGAGGCTGATCAGCCAAAAACTATTGGAAGCTTCTGTGTGTCTCTGTGGGACTGCGGGACTGTGGGACTGGGGGGTCTGTGGGCCTAGACCTTGAGGTTAGACCCGAAAGTCCGGGCCAGAAACCTCATACTACAAAGGATGGCAATGCATTTTCTGTTCAGAACAATTCAGATCAACCCCCATGAGATATTATGGTAATGAAGACACTCTATCTAAGGTGGTAAACATGACAGTTACCCCCTTCCCCACCAGTATTATTTCTGGTTACTGTTCAGTCAAAGAAAGCATATAGGGAGTCCCCGGAATTTGTAGAGTATTATGAGCCGATACATATGAAAGATATCAAGGATTTCAAGGAAGCCATATTGCTCCATGGGGTACACTCCACTATGTAAAACAAATGCTAAATGCATGGTCAACAAAAATCGAATAATTTCTACTCATTAGATGTAGCTCACTGTTGTCACATTGGACTATAGCCAACATTTGCAATGGAGAAATTGGTTTAGGGAGGAGGCTAGGGCTTTAGAGCAACAAGGAAAGATTAGGGGCTTTTGTATTTCTCAGGACCAAGTCTTTGGTGAAGGCATGTTTGCTGAACATTATAATGAACATATGTTGTTGCTGTGCCATACTGCTGCATTGAATGCTTGGGAAAAGATTTTGGACCCTGGTCAGAAAATTGAGTTCTTATACCAAGGTCAAACAAGGCTTAAACAAGAAGAAATCTGGAAAGTGGAAGATGGTGATGGATCTGAGAGAGATTAATAAAGTGAATCAACCTATGGGCTCTTTACAATCTGGTATTCCTCTGCCTTCTGTTATCTAAGGGATGGAAGATTATAGTTTTTGATTTGAAGGACTGTTTGTTTTTTTAAACCATACCTCTACAAGAACAGGACAAAGAAAAATTTGCTTTCTCAGTGCCTACTCTTAGTATTTCCAGTTAAGAGGTACCAATGGAGGGTCCTTCCACAGGAATGTTGAGTAGTCCCACCTTATGCCAATATTTTGTACAACAGTCACTAGAAGTGATATTCAAACACTCCCCACAATATATTATTTACCATTACATGGATGATGTCTTGTTGGCAGACCCAAACATAGATACATTAGAAACATTGTTTGAAGAACTGAAGAAAATATTGCCTGATCGGGGACTACAAATTGCCCCAGAGAAAATACAGAGAGGAGATTCTATCAATTATTTAGGATATAAGATAGGTTTACAGAAAATTAGGCCCCAAAAGGTGAAATTGAATAGAAATAAATTGAGGACTCTTAACGATTTTCAAAAACTACTAGGAGATATTGCTCATCTATGGTCCATTATTGGTATAAAAATCTATGAACTAGTTAATTTATTCAAGACTTTAGATAGTGAAAAAGACTTACATAGTCCCAGAGAATTCTCTGAGGAAGCCGAGAAAGAATTAGCGTTGGTAGAACTACAAGAAGCACAGACAGATCGTGTGGATCCAGGCCTAGATTGCATACTGACTATTTTACCCTCTAGACAATCTCCTACAGGAGTCTTAATGCAAAAAGAAAATATTATATTAGAATGGATATTTTTGCTGCATAGGCCAAGCAAGAAGCTGAAAACATACACTGAAAAAATTTCTGATCTAATTTTTAAAGGTAAATTCAGACTTCACCAATTGATTGGAAAGGACCCTGCACAAATTCTTGTACCTTTGACTAATGAAGAAATTAATCGATTATAGGCAGATAGTGAACCTTGGCAAAAGGCCTGTAGTAATTTTTTAGGAGAGATTAATAACATATATCCCCGAAGTAAGAGAATTCAATTTATAAAGGAAACTAATTGGATCTTTCCTCATGTGGTACAGGATAGACCCATTTCTGGAGCCCCTACATTTTATACAGATGCGAACAAATTAGTAAAGGCTGGCTACAAATCAGAAAACTTAATTAAGGTGGTTCAAAACCCTTATAACTCTGTTCAGAAGACAGAACTATATGAGATTATTATGGTGTTGTTGGATTTTGCAGAGCCTCTTAATGTAATAATTGACCCTCAGTATACAGAAGGAGTTGTTTTACATATTAAAACTGCTGATTTCATTCCTGATGATACAAACTTAACCTTACTGTTCATACAACTACAGGATATCATCAGAGATAGAATACATCCCATGTACATAACACATATCAGGGCACACACAGGTCTCCCAGGCCCTCTAGCACAAGGTATTGATGAAATTGATTTGTTGTTAATAGGAAATGTGCTGGAGGCCACAGAATTTCATGGGAAACATCACGTTAATAGTAAAGGACTAAAGAAGAGTTTTCCTATCACTTGGTATCAGGCAAAAGAAATTCTATGGAATTGCAACACTTGCTCCTTCTATAACCAACCATCTTTACCTGCTGGAAGTAATCCTAAGGGTACATAGAGAAATGAGATCTGGCAAATGGATGTGTTTCACTTTCCAGAATTTGGAAAGATGAATCTGTACATCACACCATCGACACTTACTCTGGAATGCAATGAGCGACTGCCCTGAGTTCTGAAAAAGCTGATGCTGTACTTACTCACCTTTTGGAAGCCAAGGCCATAATGGGAATTCCTGCTCAGATTAATACTGGCAATGCTCCAGCTTACATTTCCCAAAAAATGAAGCTGATTTTTGGATATTATAATATAAAGCACATTACAGAGATTCCACACACTCCTACAGGACAGGCAGTTGTAGAGAGATCTCACTGCACTTTGAAAAGATGCTTTAGAAACAGAAAAGAGAAATGAGAAAACCCAGGGAGAGGTTACATAGTGCCTTATTGACCTTGAATTTTCTTAATGCTGATGAAAAGGGAACATCAGCTGCTGAAAGACACTGTGTAATAGAGAAATCTTCTGAGATAAACCAAGCTATCTACTTCAAGGATATGTTGAGTTCAGAATGGAAGCCGGGATATGTGCTTTGATGGGGTAGGGGTTTTGCTTTTGTTTCCATAGGAGAAGAAAAGATATGGCTACCGACAAAATTAATAAAGATCCACTTCAAAAAGGAGTCCCTTCCTGAGGAGGAGAAGTAATTGCTCATCCCCGATATGACAATTGGATACAAGGTAAAAAAAATAAAATAAAATAAAAAAACCACACATTTAACAAGACCAGGGTAGGGTCTCAATTTTGTCTTTACAGGAAAATGGATACAAATGTCTTTAAGACATTGACTGGATGCTGAACTGTTAGTCACCTACAATGGAAAGAGATGGATGATGAAGGAATATAAACAAAGGACTATGAGAACAACTGATACAAATATGCATTACTGGGTAATTTCTCAATCCTCACTGCTCTACATCTTACATCTATACCTCTCCCCCCCCAAAAAAAAAGTGGTCCTGGTTTGACTATAAATAAAGCTGGATTTGGAGTTGGAGTAAGTGGCTTTCTCCCTCTCTAAACCCAAGCATATTGGTAAAGGAAATGTGAGAGATTCTGTCTCATATCAGAAGAGCCACCTGGTGTGAGACAGAAGACAGAATATTTAGGGACCAATATTATTGTAACTTCATCTTCAATCTCCTTCTCTCTATATCTACACCTCCCAACCATCCTCTCTGCATACGATCTTCTCCTGAAGTCATAAAGGATGTAAATATCTTCACTGGGTATCAATAATGCTTAAGTTTCCATTGTAAACAACATTTTCTCCTATCAGCTATCTACGAAGCATCTGGAACTAAGATGGGGCCCCCACCACAATGATTCCTACTGGTGAAAAAGGAGAAAGAGAAAGTAAGAGAGAGAGAAAGAGACAGAGACAGACAGACAGAAGACAGACAGAGACAGAAATAGAGAAACAAAGAACCTGGTGTACACCACTCAATGATTGCTTTTAGAAAATAGACTATTTAAAAACGGTTGCAAGATAGCTCTCTATGATTATCCTTCATGTCACATCTCTAATAAGAATTCCAGATGGATTTACCCAGTACTCTGAGAATGGCTATAGATGTGTATAGTCAGTTCATTAGGATCTAAACATTGTTTTAGCTTTTACAGGATCCCAAAGAGATGCCATCCCCCTCAAGTCAGCAGGAAGCAACCCTATGAAAAACTACGCCCGTCTCCTGATAAGTTTTGTCCTCTGAGGGTTATGGATAATTATTCTGATAGAATAGTTATAAGTTAAAATTGGGTTGAAGATAGGACAGTAATATAGACTCGGGGATCTCTTTTAAAGAAGAGAAAGGGGAATAGATAGGATAAAGGTAGATTGTTCTACCTACCTGTAAACAATTATTAGCCAAATATAGAAGAAAAGCCAAAGACAATTTGCACTTGTATAGATATTTGTATATTGATACAAATGTGAAATCATTTTATATGTTTGATTGAGATAATTTGTATATTGGTGCAAATTTAAATCTGAAATTGTTTTATATGTCCAAAGCAACTTGTACATTCATATAAAATTGAATCTGTAATGGCTATATTTTACATATGCTTCTACCTCTGTTTAGAATATTTGCACATTATTGTCATTTTCACTATGCAATTGCTACCTCCATTTAACTATACAAGATATAATATATGATTGTGTTTGTTATGATATGTGCACAAGATGTTTTGTATACCTCTGATTGGACAATTTGTATATGATATATATGTATCTACATGTCTAGAATACTGTTACCATTTTGCACAGTATATATACCTCTGGCTAATGTTTGATAGTCATACTAAAAGTCATTGTTCATAGACTGTACACCCCTTTATAGGTAACCTAATTTTACAATACAGGCTTTAATCCTCAGGATGATAGGAACTGCAGTCAACATTACTTAAGTTTGCCATGTCACAGTCATTCCAGATACAGTCTAGAATACCATAGATAGTCAGGAGTCTTCAACCATTTCATAGACCCGGAAAATATGGCATTTAACATTTGTTTATTCAGAATTCAGCCATGAGAGACTCGATGACTCCTGGTGTCACTGTTCCTCTCCCAAAATGGTGTTGAGCATCAAGGACACTCCTTTGGAGTTTGTCCTTTTGGCAGAGAATGGCTGGTTGGGTAAAGAACTGCCCTTACCTCGAATGCTGACAGTACACACATGATGTCCAATCTGGATGAACAGGATGACAGATGGAGACTGACAAAACCTGCCTGGACAGGATAAGACAGTCCCTGAAAACATGCCCTGCTTCTGAAAAGATCTGTCAGATATCATAGGCCTGTAGCCAAAATGATGGATGCTCCAACGGCGCAGAAAACCACAGGTGATTGTCCAGGTAGCTGTGTCGCTGTCCTCTCCCAAATTTCGGAAGCTACTACTTCCATGTGCTTCTGGCTTTCAGGTGATATATTTTCCTTCTCAGGCCTTGATGGGGTTAAGAATAGGTAGTTAGGGTTCCAATACTATCACCCCTTAGCAAGGAACATTCAGGTGTAGAATTTTTACTATCCCAGATGAACAGTTTTGAAGTAATTTATACACCCCACCATCTATCATTATTCAAAAAATGTATGATGTACCTTATATGTGTTGGGTTTTAGTTGTAGTTGGGCCATGATTGTGCTTGGCCTCTTCCTCCCCCAGACATTACCTTATAATTATTCCTATTGTATATAGTCTTAGTTTAGAACCGTCTTAGATAAAAAGGGGAGATATGGTGGAATTCAGGTGTTAGCTGATAAGGTTGGAAGGCGTGTCTCTAGCATCCTGGGAGCCTGAATGTGGCTTGGCCAGCCCCATTGAAAAGGGGCTGCTGGGATCTTGCGTGCCCTGTTTTGTTCCTGCTTTCTTGGAAATTGGGTCAGCATCTATCATCTGGATCGTCCTATTGCCAAGGAATCATCCTAAGGTTTAAATTATAATCGCGAGTGTTGAAATACCCTCCAATAAATACTAATCCTGTATTTGGTATATTGCAGGTGAGATTTATTGTAATATATTACATCTGTGTTCCATTACATCTCGCTTCCCTGGCAGCTGGTAGCTTCTGCCATGACTCCACCTTTCTTCTCTTTCCCTGCTTGGATTTCTCACTTGGCTCTAAACTGTCTTACCATAGGCCAAAAGTGTTGGGGTGACCCTGGTTTGAGGTCAGGAGTTGGGGTTGCCTCTATGCTCAGGGTCTTGCTATTTCCCCTTGGGGGAGGAAAAAAAGATGAAGTGGAGAGCAATAACATAGCCTCTGGGGACAGGCTGAAACAAGCAAGTCCTTTATTATAAAGGTGAATATTTTATTATATATATATGTATATATATAATAAAGGTGAAACCTTAAATATTTTTCCCCCAGACCCTCCTCCCAGCCAGGGGAAAGGGCTTTGATTTGCTGGTATCTGTGGCTGCTGGCAGAGGTCTCTCACTGGTCTAGGAATGTTGTATCCAGACTCTGCCCTCATCAAGGCCCCAGGCTCAGACCCCAGGTTGTCTTAAAGGAAGTGACTAGGAGCACATGTCTTAAGGCACTAATTATCACCAGTTTTCACTGGCCGAGGTCAGGTTGGTCTCTAGGTCCCTTAGAAGCCTCTACATACTACCTTTTTCTTACTTTATTTTTGGGTTCTGCTCAGTGGGAGCCAGGGTGCTTTGCCCTGACCTTGTTGACCTGACCCTGGGAGAGCTAAGCATTTTGTACTGCACCTGCCCTAGGTTAGCTTGCCAAACAAGCTCTTA
The DNA here is from genome assembly GCA_033318265.1 of Phyllotis vaccarum. NCBI lineage: Eukaryota > Metazoa > Chordata > Mammalia > Rodentia > Cricetidae > Phyllotis > Phyllotis vaccarum. Next base: position 107,437,839 of record JARWLC010000001.1, on the reverse strand, counting down.
CCCATCTTTGGACAAAAGTCCTCAAATGGCATCATACATGGAAAGCAGTCTAGGCGGCAGGCTTAGACAGTAGCCTTTTGAATCTCTGTAAACCATGAATGCATCCTAAGGGCTTTGCTCTGGGTGCCTAAGAGCCATTAAAACCTGAAGGGTCGCCTTGGTGGCCGCTCTTTGCTGGCGAATGTGCTGTAGAAGACACTTAAGAGAAGAATTAAAAGCATCAATGTTTATGTAAGGATCCAGGAGGGGTCAAACAGCTTCTTAAGATTGTTCCATACATTAGTCAGGAAATCAGTTTCTAGAGTCATGGCTGGTACCTCGGTTATACTGAACTGATGGATTTGTTCTCGAAGAAAGATGGACTAAATAAGGAACTTATCTGACCAGGTCACTTTTATATATTGTGCCACTTGGTTTCTCTCCGATGAAGACCCTATGGGGGGGGGTACCTGGGATCACAGACTAATAATGACTTTTCTCACCAATGCTAATTCTTCAGTCGTAAGATCAGTTTGCTGTTGTAATATATGTATGGCTGATGGAGATGCTGATTCATGACTTCCTGAGCATGTGACGCCTCAGCAGACTGAGCTGCTATTTGATTCAAGGTCTCAGCTGTGGCAGTAGTTTGAGTCAGTGAAACTGCTCTAGATACTGTTCCTCTTACTGCCTTCAATAACAATGGCAGTTGTAAATAATTAGTACAGTGAAGAGAAAACGTATTACCCATCTGGAATTTCTTCTATGGACAGAATTTCATGATCCACTGCTGGTTGAACATCTCTAGAGGGTACCCATATTGGTGTTGTGACATTCTGGGGAAAAAAGTGTACCCTCGCCCTCAGGTTATCAGGGGACAGGTGACTGCCATTGAAGAGAAAAGGGATCTCTCCACCTGACAAGTCCTATAAACCAGGCTCAATCCAGTTTCATCAAAGCTGAGGAAATTAATGTGAAAGAGCACATCCGCTGGAGCCAGGTTAGGATCTCCCTTCACTTCTGGTGATAATATCTTTGGCAAGCGTTCCTTAAGAGTATTGGCATTTGAGAAAGCTAAGGTTGAATGTAGAATAAGATTCAAGGAAGGAACTGAATGAATGGGAATCTCAGATGGCAAATGATTGTCAATTGTGCCAGGATATCTAAAAACCATTTCCTGGAAGGAAATGAAGTCAGCCCATAATGTCTGGATATTCCTTAATGGAAATGGAAGAATAAGTTTATCTGGCTTTCTCCCATATGTTCTTAGAGCTAACATTCATGCTTTCAGCCCCATGTGAAACGTTTGGTCAAATTTGGAAGTCACTTTATGTAAGTCAGAATGGACTTGATGAATCCACAGAAAGGGGTCAGATTGCCAAAGCAGTGGATGAATGAATATGTTTTTTTAAGTTTGCAAAAGTATTTAAAGTATTAAAAATTTAAAGTACATATAAAATATTATTTCAGCACTCAGTCAATACCAAATAGGGTGTGTGTGTGTGTGTGTGTGTGTGTGTGTGTGTGTGTGTGTGTGTGTGTTATTCAAAGTCTGGTGTGTGTATTTATCCATCTCAGTTGAGTAACCTACATTTGAGGAGCCCAGTGATCATATAGGACTAAAAGCTACCATATTGGACAGCACCAAGATAGTTAACACTACAGCCATGAAAACACATACCAGCCTAAGTCTACTCAGACAGTCCCAAACTTTTTTTACCAGAGTGACTTCTCTGCCCCACATCCAAGTGTGTCCTTTTGGGTCCAGGGCACTGTAACCCTAGTGTCAAATAGCTTTGATCTGTGACGAGTTTTTTTTTTTTTTCTAAGCCTTATTGAATTATAAACACTCTAAAAATTAAAAACATAAAAAGCAAACGAAAATGTATCACACACTGTAAACCATTTCAGCAACATAAATATTTTTGGGGTACTTAGAACTGTGTAATCATTGCCACAATCAATTTACAAGATTTTTCGTCATCTTAAATGAATCACAGGCATTCTCTACCTGCACACACATTCTTGCTGGCATTTCTCAGTTAGGGTCCTTCTAACTAGAGTGGGATGGGATGGAATCTTAACACAGGTTCAGTTTATACTTTCTTAATTCCAAAGTATGTCTATTGGCAAGTGTTTATTGACAATAAATATTTCTTCTGCTGAGATTTGTCTGTTGGATGCTTCAACTCAGCCCAATGATTTGGGTTCTTCAAAGTCTAACTCTTGTGGTTCTTTATAGATTCCAGCTATTAATTCCACATCAGACGTGTAGCTGGCAAATAGGTTTTTTGTTTCCGTTCTGTAGGTTGTCTCTTCACTCTGGTTGCTACTTGCTCCTCTGGGCAAAGGGTTTTAATTTCATGCAATCCCATTTGTTGCTTCTTGAAATTATTTCTTGTATTGTTGGAATCCTTTTCTATATCTGTGTCTTAAGTATTTTCCTCGCGCAGTCTGAAGACTATAGGCCTTACTTCTGGGTCTCTGGAGCATTTTGAATTTATTTTTGTGTAAGACGGGAGATATAAATCTAGTTTCGTTCTTCTGCATGTGGATATCTAGTTTTTCCTACACCAGTTGTTGAAGAGGCTGCTTCTCTCCAGTGTCTGTTTTTGTGGTGGTTAGGTGTTCATTTGTTTCTTCTTTTTCTTTTCTTTCCTGTTCTCTTCCTTCCTTCGTTCTTTCATTTCCTTTTTTTGAGACAGTGTCTCACTACGTAGACTTGGCTGATTGGCTGACCTGGATTTTACTACCTAGATGAGATTGATGGGTTGACCTCAGACTCACAGAGCTCAGCCTGCTTCTTCTTCCAGACTGCAGGGATTAAAGGCGTGAATCTCTATGATGGTCTCCAATGCATGTTTTTGACAATTTGTTAAATATTAGTGTCTGAGCCAGGCATGATGGAGCACCAAATTACACTTAATAATTTGTGTTTGTTGGACCATGGGTTGAAGCAAACTTGGTCATAACATATGATCTTTTTAAAGTGTTCTTGAATTTATAAAGCAGAGACTAAAAGAGATTAAAATAGCCATACTAGAATTACTCAAAGAGGTGGTTCTCTGCAAATTAACAAGGTAAACAAAGTGCTAGACAAAACTAATCACATAAAAGAGAAAAACTAAATTAATAAAATTAAAGAAGAAACAGAGAAGACTATGGCAGATCCCAGAGAATTATGAATGAATACCTTTATATTGGCCTGTGTTTGTGTGTATGAATGACCGCTGGGTGTGTGTGCACATTTGTGTGCATATGCATACGTGTACACATTGAAGGCCAGAAGCTGACGTTCTATGTGTTGTGTAATTACTCTCTACCGTGTATTTGGAGAGGCAAGATCTCTTGCCTGAGATCTTTTTGACTCATCTAATCGAACTGAGTCTGGGTACCCAGGGACCCCTTGCCTCTGCCTCCCCATCCCTGGTATTACAGGTGACCATTTCCCTGGCATTTATGTGGGTAATGCAGATCCATATTCCATTACTCCCACATGTACAGCAAGGGCTTTGCCCACTGAACCATATCTCAATTTCCCCATCCCCACTAAGAAAAACTATAAAAGCTCGCATTTTAAAAATAAACTGAAAAATCTCCCAAACTCTTAAGGAAGACCTGGTACCGAAACTCCTCAAACTGCTTTGTAAAAGAAAAATGTGAAGACTGATCCTTCCTCCTCTGTGGACATGTCTTCTACAGTACCAGACTAGTATGAACTGCCTTAGTTTCTGCTTGTCTTAAAGTGCCCTTATTTATCCACTGGCTTAAAAAGATAGTTTATTTGGATATAACAAACTGGTTTGGCAATTATTTGCTTTAGGAGTTTGAATTATACTCTCCTATCTGGAGATTTAATAAAAGATCCAAAAGTTTGAGATATCAGAGAAATCTAACTACAGTCAGTCTAGGAGGATCAGGGAGTGGTGATTCACACCTTTAATCCCAGTACAGGGAGTGGTGACCTACGCCCTTAATCCAAACTGAGTTTGAGTTCATCTTAGTTTACTGAAGGACTTCCAGGCTCCCAGGCAGGCAGTGGTGGGGCCACGCCTTAACTGAAAGAAGAGAGTATTTAAGGCAGGCATAGAAAGACAGAGAGGAAGAAGCCAGCAAAAGCCAGACTGAGGAACCTGGAAGACAACTGGGTAAGATCTGACTGTGGTGTTTGCTCTCTCTAATATCTCCGACTTTCCCAGAGATCTAGGATCTCTTTTATTCATGCAACACTCCTACATTATCTTGGATTTTAGGGTTGCTGACAATAAATTTTATGTTTTTCTGATGTTTGACTTTATGAGTCTTCTTGTAGCTTTTAATATGGCTGATTTGCTTTGTACTGTTGACATTATGACTATAATACATCCTGGGAAAGGACTTTTCTGGTCATGTCCACTTGGAGTTCTAAATGCTTCCTGTGTTTGAATGTCCAGATTTGGAGGGTTTTGCTATAACTTCATTGAATAAATTCTTTGTGTTTTTAGTGTCTACCTCAGGCCTTTTTGCTACTCCATGGATTTCCAGGCTTGGTCTCTTAGCTATGTGTCAGCATTCTCAAATGCTGTGGGCATGTTCATTGGTTTTTCTCAGATGCTGTGGGAATGCTCATTGGTTACTCTCAGATGCTGTGGGCATGCTCATTGGTTATTCTCGGATGCTGTGGGCATGCTCATTGGTTATTCTCAGATGCTGTGGGCATGCTCATTGGTTATTCTCGGGTGCTTTGGGCATGCTCATTGTTTATTCTCAGATGCTGTGGGCATGCTCATTGGTTATTCTCGGATGCTGTGGGCATGCTCATTGGTTATTCTCGGATGCTGTGGGCATGCTCACTGGTTATTCTCGGATGCTGTGGGCATGCTCACTGGTTATTCTCGGATGCTGTGGGCATGCTCATTGGTTATTCTCAGATGCTGTGGGCATGCTCACTGGTTATTCTCAGATGCTTTGGGCATGCTCATTGTTTATTCTCGGGTGCTGTGGGCATGCTCATTGGTTTTTCTCGGATGCTGTGGGCATGCTCATTGGTTTTTCTCGGATGCTGTGGGCATGCTCATTGGTTATTCTCAGATGCTGTGGGCATGCTCATTGTTTATTCTCAGATGCTGTGGGCATGCTCATTGGTTTTTCTCGGATGCTGTGGGCATGCTCATTGGTTATTCTCAGATGCTGTGGGCATGCTCATTGTTTATTCTCAGATGCTGTGGGCATGCTCATTGGTTATTCTCGGGTGCTGTGGGCATGCTCATTGGTGTTTTTCCCATACTGATGTTTCAGTGCAGTGTTTTGTCAGCCATCCTTGCTCTCTTGCTTGTCTTAGTTCATTAGTGACCCTCCCATTGTGTTTCCATCTGATGTATTGAACTTTTCATTCCCAGCAGTTTTTTACATCTTAATTTCCTTGCTGAATTTTTCTTCTATGTTATCTTTTTCATCCATCTTGCTAATTTTTCTCACCCATGTAGCTGACTTTTTTTCCTATGCTGCTGACTTTCCTCTCCAGGCACGACGTAGAAATCTTTTGCTTATTTGCATTCTCTTTTAGGTCATTGATCATTTCTGAATGAACTTTTGAAATCTTTATCTGGTATTTTATTTTCTTTGGTAAATTTTAAATTTTTATTAGTTCATTGAGAGTTTTGTACAATGTGTTTTAATCCAATTATCCTCTAATTCTTCCCTAACCACTCTGCTTCCCTAACCACCCAACTATGTGTCCTTTAAAAAGATTCCTCAAAACCAACTTGCGATGTTTACTCTTGGATGTGTGGTCTTTCCACTGGAACATGGTCACTTCACCTGGGGCTTCACTATTTCAATATTTTTGTATTCCAAGTTGATTTTTTTCTGATCTTTTAGAGGGTTGCATTGCTTTGCTTTTCCATCCTTCTATGTCCCTGTGTGGGATATGTTTCAAATTTAATAAAAACTTGAGATATCAGAGGGATCTACCCACAGTCAGTCTAGGAGGATCAGAGAGTGGTGATTAACACCTTTAATCCCAGCACAGGGAATAACCAGGAGAGGTGACCTATGCCCTTAATCCAATCTGAGTTTGAGGTCATCTTAGTTTACAGAGGGAGTTCCAGGCTCCCAGGCAGGCAGTGGTGGTGCCACACCTTTAATTCTAACCTGGATGTGAAACAACTGGGAGAAGAGGGTATTTAAGGCAGGCATAGAAAGACAGGGGAGGCAGAAAAAGCCAGGAGGAGCAAGGCTGAGGAAGCTGGAAGACAGCTGGGTGAGATCTGACTGTGGTGTTTCCTCTCTGATATCTCCGCCTTTCCCTGAGATCTGGATATGAGTTTCCTTCATTCGTGCAACAGTCCCTGTGTTATGATTTTTGTATCTGCTTGCTTGGATAACTTCTAGTTCTTCCTGGGCATCTTCTTATTGAGTAGCTTGTTCATGGGGGCATGGTCTTCAGTACCACTTCAAAGGGGTGGGGGCAACCACACCTGCTCTAATAGCATTGGCATCAAACAGTTATGACTTGGAAACACACTGAAAAGCAGTTGTAGCCCATTAACCCATCATCATCTATGGTCACAGATCTGAAAACAGCCTACCAGGGGCCTCTGCTGTCTACGCTAGGTTTATAATGTGTGGGCTGGGCATATTCTATCTCCTTCGGTGATGTGGAGAAGTATTTTCTAATTGTTTCTTTCTCACCTTATTGTATCATCGAGCATTTTTCATGTTTTAGTGATAATTTGTACCTCTCTAGTAAATTATTTGTTCATGAAATATGATGGTTTTCATATTGGGATATTTTAGAATCTTACTGTACATTCTGTTTATGTTTACTGATATTGGCCCTTCCAACGCTATACAGACATTTCACTCCCTGCTCATCTTTCTCCTTCAAGATTTTTTGAAACAATGAAGCTATATATTTTATGTTAATGGATTTCTTTGGTTCTTGCTGCCATTCATTTCAGTGCTGATGAGCTTAAAAGTCTGGTTTGTAGCATTTATTGATATTTGAGATACCAGTGTTTCCTCCACAGCTGATTTCTGGCTGCCCCCTGATCTGGCTTCAGAACTGACAGATATTTGGCAGTTGGCCATGAGTAGTCTGTTCAAGCCGGCTGTGGTGCTTTGAATGAAAATGGCCCCCATAGTCCCATAAGGAGTGGCACTATTAGGAGATGTGGCCTTACTGGAGGAAGTATGTCACTAGATTTCAGATGCCCAAGCTAGAACCAATGTCACTTTCTCTTCCTGTCGATCCAGATGGAGAACTCTCAGCTACCTCTCCAGCACCATGTCTGCCTATGTGCAGCCAGGCTTTCTGCCATGATGATGATAGACTAAACCTCTGAAACTGTAAGCCAGTCCCAGTTAAATGCTTTCCCCCATAAAATTTGCTATGGTCATGGTGTTTCTTCACAGCAATAGCCATTCTAACTAAGACACCGGCTCTAACATGCCATTGATATTTTATTTGTTTTTGAGACAGGTCTTACTGTGTAGATCTGGTTGGCCTCAAACTCACGGATCTGTCTTCATCTGCTTCCCAAGGACAGGGTTAAAGGTGCATGCCAAGCTACTTTGATATTTGTTATTTTCTACAACAAGATCAAATATCTATATTTATGTTTTTCTCAAACAAATTTTCTTAGCAATTTTATTTTTTTATTAATACACAAAACATTTACTAGGAAAAATCAGAGCATAAAAGTAAGTGGGGATTCATCTGTGTCATGTCAGCAATGGGAAGGCTGAGGCAGAAGGCTCACACTGAGCTCAGAGACTATCTGAACTACATATGGTGAGACCCTGACTTGAGAAAAAGAAAAAATGAGTCTTGAAGAAAATATAGGCTTCATAGGCATGTCCAAATGTCCTACTTTACAATTAGGGCCCCCATCCTAACTGTCCATTGAGCTATGAACTCAGCCATGGGTAAGTCCATTGATGAAATCAGCACCTTCATAAACTACCTATTAATAGCACCATCAGATTTTTCCCCAAAGCCTTCAAGCAGGAGCCTTTGGGGCCATTTTATCTCCAAACCATATATGTTAGTTTTCTTTGTTGTTTATTTGTTTGGTTGGTTTTGGTCCACTTGGCACAAGCTAGGGTTACATTTGTGAAGAAAGAACCTCACGTGAGAAAATGTGTCTATCAGATTGGACTGCAGGCAAGCTTGTAGGGCATTTACTTAATTAATATTGATGTGGGAAGGCACAGGCCATTGTAGGACCATCCCTGGGCAGGTGGTCCTCAGTGCTATAAGAAAGCACATTGAACAAGATGCTGAGATCAAGGTGGAAAGTAGCATCCTTCCACAGTCTCTACTCCAGTTCCTGCCTTCAGATTCCTGCCCTGACTTCCCTTCATGATAAACTGTAACCATAAGCCAAAAGAAACCCTTTCTTCTATAAGATGCTTTTGGTCATGATGTTTATCACAGTCACAGAACCCAAACTAGGACACATAAAAGAATTACCTCCAGGTAGGGACTTAAAACCATAACACTCACTGGAGTCCAAGTTAACAGTTTATTAAGTCGGAAAATCCAAGCTTCAAGTTTTCACATCCTCTTCATTGACTAATGTTAACTTTGTCATCGTAAAAGAAGCTCTAAGGTTGGCCCAAAACAGTCCATGTTTGCTCTTCTCTGTTGGCCATTCCAAATAAGTCCGCTGTGCCATGAGAGCCCGCAGCTTATGGTACCTGCTGGGAATGTTGTTCTGTAGGATGGGTTGCAGCAAAATTAGGATTAAGTTATCAGACCCTTCATGGAAGAGATTGTGATGGGCAAAGTACAGTTCATAATGGCACCACTCGCTCTGGATGAAGTGGGGAGACAGCACAAAGATGGACTTGTAACTCTTCTCAATGAAATGTATGATATTCTCCACAATGCTCTTGCCAGGGACAAAATTTCTCTCATGGAGGCAAATCCGCATGCCATCCTTCTCTAGGTTTGGTAGTAATTCATTCTTCACCCAGGCAGAATCATGCTCACTGTATGAGACAAAAGCATGGAACTGGAGATTCCTCTGAAGCTCCTCTATGGGGATGTTCCTGGCCCTGTGTCGGGTCTGTGTCCACTGACACACCATCCTTAGATACCAGGGCAGATCGAAGTAGAGGCAGAGGAAAGCCGTGATGGCAGTCAATGCCAGCAAAATGGCCCCAATGGTGACAACCAGCAGAACGGTATCACAGGACAATGCAGACAGGTGGAAGTCCTGCAGTGGAGTCCCCTTGGTGTTTTCTGGGGAGTCACACCTGTAAGAATCAGGCCAGCCCTCTACCACTTCTCCTGATACTTGGCCTATGTTTGTGGCAAATTCTCTCAGCTCACATGTACATTGGAACGGGTTATTCCCTGCTGTTATGGATCTAATCTTCGGGCAGCTCTGGAAAAAATCTGCTGAGGGATGGGAAACTGAATTATGTTCAATGACCAGGACAGAAAGGCTACTGAAGGCCCCGCATCCAGGAAGGTCAGTTAAAGAATTGGATGCAACATTGAGCTCCTGCAAAGCTTGCAGGTGGGTGACATCTTTAGGGATGTTTGTTATTTTGTTATTGTGAAGGTCAAGGACTTTGACCTTGGGAGGCAAGCATCTGAAGACAGAGTCAGTAAGTACATTTGAAGACAAATTTAACACCAATATGCTCTCAGCCCAAGTGCACGTTCCCTCATATGCATGAGAGTCTAAGGAATTCAAACTAACATCCAAAGTTTCCAGAGAGGACATATACTTAGTCATGAGACCCACCTTGAAAAGGTTCTTCAAGCCATTCTTTTGCAAGATAAGTGTCTCCAATCTCTTTAAGGTGGAACAGCCTTGAAAAACACTGTCTGTGAAAACATTCTGGGTAAAGTTCAGAAACACAAATGTGCTTGGGAACAGAGGGCAGAGCATGTGGATGAAAGGTGTGTCTGATATGGTCAGCATCCTGATGTTCATCTCAGCAAACAAAGAGTATAATGTATTCTTTGAAAAGATAAACACCTGGTTTGTAACATGCTCTATTGTCAACGCCTTTAGGACTGTCTCTGAGTAAATAAAATCTTCATTATTAATGCTTTTAATTATCGTTAAGTTGTAAATGTTGAGATACTCTACTGTTCGGGGCCAAAGGAACTGGAAAAGTTGAACCAAGCACTTCCAGGTTGTTTCCACATGATGGAGAGTCAGATTTAATAAGGCGGGACCTCTGGTGAGTTCTAATAAAAACGTAATTAACCTTTGACAGTTTATGTCATCCAGTTTAATATTACTCAGTTGTAAATATCTTAAAGCATTCACAGATATGTTCACTTGCACCGAGAACAAGCTATTTGGATCAAAGACCAAATGAAGAGCACTGGTATTCAGAACCTGAAGACTTTCTGTCTCATTGTCTTTTACATGATAACCCACTAAGTCCAGAAGCATGTAGTTCAGGTGCAAGCCAGCAATTGGGAGCAGATCCAGCTGTCTGAATCTTGTAGCACTTAATCCCAAGAAATTTAGCTGCTTCAAGTTGCCAAATTCTTCATACACGGGCAGCACGTCAAAGTCATTGAATGAGAGGTCTAAATGCTTCAAGCTCACCACAGGACAGCAAGAGATGTTTCGCAAATGATTGTGGGAGACATCCAGGTATTCTAAATTTGGGTTGGATTTGAACACACCAAAATCAAGTCTCTGGATCCAGTTATGAGAGAGTCTCAGAGCCCTCAGCTCTCGCAGAAAGTGGACATCAGACATCTGAAGCTCCCGTATGGAGTTTTGAGACAGATTCAAGGCTTTTGTTCTTGGTGGCAGGTCTTTGGGGACGTGAGTAAGGTGTCTGTTTGAATAGTCTATGGCAGGTTCAAGTTCATCAGAGAACTGAATCATGCTTCCGACTATGAAGGTTAGGATGCAAACAAAATGAAAACTTCCCACAATGGGTTCTCTGTCTTGGGTCATGTTACGTTGGCTATCCCACAGCATCATTACCATTTTTTTTCACAGCATTTTTACTTGAGTCCAAGCTCTAGAAATAAGAGAGACTTTTAAGGTGAGTAAAGATTACCAAATGGCTTTTAAGCACCCATTTCCCAGAATCTCAGCTGCTCTATTTATCCATTCTAGCACTCATCATGACCCTAGGTTTTTATGTGATATTTTCTCAGCCTGTAGCTACAGAGAACAGTCTGAACTTTTAATCAAAGTACAGTGCGTATGTGTTTTTCACTAGTCTGCGGGCTCCCTGATGGATTTTTGGATGGGAGGGGCACCATTGTTTCACACTCAGAACTTTCTCAGGACTGGAGCAGCCTCCTGGATGGTGTTTGTTTAAAAAGAAGAAGAAGAAGACAAATATACTAGCTGCAGCCACGTGAGTCATGGAAACGAAGCATAGGTACACCAAAAGGGCAGGGAAGAGAAAACGAGAAGGGATATGTGTGGGGCAAGGAGAAAAGGGGAAGGAGACAGGGCAAGGGAGGCAGTAGCGCAGAGGCAGCAGCACGAACAAGAATCCATTCCATTCAGGCTCCAAATTGTACAAAAAGAAACAAATCTGAATCACATGGGAGACAGAAGCTAGCAAGAGACTGACTGTATATTAGCCTTTGAAGTCAACGGAGTCTCCATCAGCATCTCAGTTCTCACAGTGGCATCCTGCCCTCCTGCCCCCACCCACGTCCTGATACTATCACACGGACAAACACATGTCAAGGAAGTAGAAGCACTTGGATCCTAGAAAAGGTTCATTTCATTTCTTCTTCTTATGCCAAAGACTTATTTTTAGTCTCTGGATCTCATATTTTGGCACACGATTCATGAGAAGAGCGTGTATTTCTCCAATGAGTATTAGCCTGGAAGCTATAACTGAGGAGAGTGAGATTCAGCCCATGATAGAGAACTGTGTTAGCGCACACAGGAGAAGCCAGCCACAGTGATGCAGAATCATCTGTCCTAGAGACACCAGGCAAGGGGACTGAGAGTTTTCAGTCAGCCTTAGCTATACAGGGATAGCATGTTTCATGAAGGAAAGATAAAGCACATGGAAGAATCTAGAAGGTGAAGCTACAGTATGTCAGCAATAACTATTTTTCAGAGCCTAGATGTATCCCATCAGATCACAGACACTGATGTACATATCAATGACATTGAGAGATAAGAAAAGGTCACCTGAGTGAGACAGGGAGGCAGATGCACAGCCTGCAGACCTCATGTTTCACCAAGGCTGAGACTACCTGGCTGGCTCTTTCAGGTAGTGTTCTATATGTAAAATTGTGTGAATTTGGGGCACAAAAACAGACATTTCTTAAATAGAGCCTCATATTGCAAAATAACTGGGAGAGGCGTCATCCAGCAACTGATGGGAATAGATGCGAGACACACAGCCAAACATTAGGCAGAGCTCAGGGACCTTGAGGAAGACGTGAGGAAATAGGAGCCAGTGAGGTCAAGGCCACCAGTAGAACATGGTCCCCAGAGTCAACTAAGCAAGGATCGCAGGGGCTCACAGAGAGTGAAGTGACAATCCGGGACTGCATGGGACCGAGCTAAAGTCTCTGCATGTATGTTATGGGCGTATAGTTTGGGGTTCTTGTGGGGCTCCTAACAGTGGGAGTGGAGGTGTCTCTGACTCTTTTGCCTACTTTTGGGACCCTTTTCCTCCTACCGGGGTCACTTCCTCCAGTCTTGATACCTTGTTACACTCTTCAGTTTATATCCCTGGGAGATCTGCTCTTTTCTGAAGGGAATGGAGGAGGTGGGGGGGGGGTGCTGGGGGAGGGGCTGCAAGGAGGAAGGAGGGAAACTGTGCTCAGGATGTATATATGAGAGAATTTTTTTTTCAAAATATCAGTGTCAAACAGGGGTGCAGAATGTGGTCATTATACATCCATAATAACAATTTGAAAATGAATATCTACATAGGTAAATACAAAGATACAAACAGTGGCTGATGTTGCATGGTCAAATCTAAAGGGGGTTTGTCTTATTTTTAAATTTTACTTGTGATTTTCAAATGTTCAACATTCAAAATTAGGTGGACCATATCATTTCTTCAAACATTTCACAAAAATATTAATATCCTATAGTATGAGTAAAGTCCAATATCACAAAATGGAAAATGCACATTAGCTAAATAGCATATGATTATCTAAGTGAAACTTCTGAGACTGAGTTGGAACTTGATTCAGATGGACCCACTAGGAAAGATGCTCGAGAAGGGAGTAGAACCAGGCACTGGACACTATGAGGAAACAAATGATGGACCAGTGAGATGCTTCAGTGAGTATAATGGGCATAAATGTCCTTTAGACATGTAAAAATAGCTTAGTCAAGATTCCCATTACACCCAAGATGGTTCCTGATAACCAGAACTCAGTGGCATCACTCACTCAAGATAACCAGACTCAGTGTGAGAAACTCATGATGCCCACAGGACATTAATAAGCAGAGACCAAGAGCAATGGTCCATTCTACACACCTGGAGACACATGGCCTTGATTTGCCCAGTGGCTGGAGATTCTTCCTCAGGATCCTGACCCTTGAATCAGAGACTTCTGTTAGATACTGGACCTGAACTCCAACTAAGATATATCACACAGGTAAGCAAGCAGTTTTGGGGAGATGGGCTTTGGACCTTAGTTAGGAATTTAGAGTATAACCTTGTGTGATGACCATCAGCAATAATAAAATATAACTTTTTAGATACTAACTATGTGTATCTACTTCTTGCTAGTGACAGTGAATCAAGGCATTTGCTGCCAAGCTTGACAGCCTGAGTTCAATCCCTGGGACCTGCTTGTTGAAAAGAAACTGTTCTCCAACCTCCACACCTGTCCATGTCATGTGTATACATGAATAAACACACACACACACACACACACACACACACACACACACACTCCAATCAACCAACAAATAAATAAAATATTGGGAGGGGGTTATGATGATACACTTCTGTGATACCAGCATCTAGAAGGTGGATGGAGGCAGGAGGATCATGAATTCAAAGTCATCCTCCAATACATCAAAATAAATAAAGAAAAAAAAGTTACTTTTAGTAATATTATTAGCTATGTAGGAAAATATACTTTTATTTAAAGGCCCAGAAGAAACATTTTACAATAATTTGTCAGAATTTGGCTAACTTATTTTAACATATTTGAGCATAAGATAAAAGTGAGTCAGGTGAGAATGTCTGCTCCTTAAAAGATTTCTTTATGTGGGGCTGTTTCTCATCTGCCAAAATTCAGAAAAATGCAGAAATAAAATGCCCAACATCAGTAGGTGGAAACTAGGAGAATTACTCTCAGCTACTACTCAGGCAGGGGAAACAAACAAACAAACAAACAAACAAACAAACAATTCTACCGGGTAATTTGTGTAAGTTCCTTTAAATGTGCCTCTCCTTATTTTAGCAATCCCAGTGCTGAGCGTTCGCTGCAGGGGTCATTGGAGAGGTTCACACAAAAGTGAGATTGTGGGGATGCTCAGGGAGTGAGAAAAAGGGAGCCGACCAGAGAGGGTAGTACAGACAACAGTCCAACGGGGCACAAACATGCAAGCTGGGCCGTGTGGAGCATGCCTTTAATCCCAGCACTCTGGAGGCAGTCAGGGGATTTCTGTGATTCAAGTATGATCTAAAAAGTGAGTTACAAACAAGCACAAACATCCCTCAAAATAACATTAGGTAAGTGGAAGGTTACCAAACTGCATATGTACTGAGAGTTTACTGTGTAAAAATACAAATTATAACTTGTCATACACAAAACCTAGAGGGGGAAAGAATGTGAGGAAAAAAAACCCAAATGCTTAGTGGTAGTTGTGTCTGAATTATAGCTTAATTCTCTTGCATAGACCTTCAAGTATTTCTCAACTTTTATAATCTTATAATATTGTTTTACGGATATTTAACAGTTGTCTTTAACAGAATCCCAGTATGGAGAGGGGAGGTGGGTATAAAGTCCTACCTCTAGCTGAGGAGGAGGATTACTCTCTTTCAGGGTGGAGCCCTTGGTAGGTCTGACAAGCTCCATTGGAAGGTCGCATACCCCGGAGTATACAATAGCACTAATTGGATTTGATAGGTTGAGGGGGGAAAGGAGGACACTAGGGCAGATGGGTGAGGAAGAGGGGGGATCAGGAAGGAGTGGAGAGATGAATATAGAAAGTATATTGCATGAAATTCTCAAAAAAGTCATAAATTAGTAAAAATTTAAATCCACTTGAAATACACCCCAAATAAATTTTTTATGTAAATAAACATGCTTGTGTTATTTATAGTATTAATACACACATAAAGAGAACCAACCTCTTCAACATGGTGGTAGAGAATTGATATTCATGGGTGAAGTTCCATTTTACAAATTCCTCTGACAGTTTGTACGTCTTGTTCAGGAAACTGTCATCCAGCCGCCCATGTGATCATAAGGACACACGAGTCCTGGATGTTGCTCAAAACCTCAGACAGTTCTTAGGACACACATTCTGAGAAGCAGCCCCCAGCTTCAGCGTCTGCGTTGTTGAAGGGGCCATACAATGGGAAGATATCACTGGAAAATTCAAGAGTTTGAATTTTTTAAAGGAAGTATGAGAGTAAGAGTTAAATACGTCAGACAAAAAGTGGAAGAAAAAAGAATAGCTGACACACCCCTATTTCAAAACCAAAAACAAAACAAAAAAACAAGGTGGCAAGTGGAGGGAATCGGTGTGAAAATCAAGGCTACAAGAAGGGGAAACGTAGTTAATAACCTTAACCGTAAAGCAAGAACGAGTGTGAGAAGAATTCTGTCATTAAGCCAACACAAACGCAAGAGAAGCCTGGCTTTGTCAAACCTTGGGTGAACGTAGAGGGCTGGCTGAACTCAGGCTTCAGGGTTTGGGAATCTGGTTTCAGTCGCTTCCACTACTCAAATCACGTTTCTTCGGATCCCTCTTTGGACATGGGGCACGGTAGAAACTAGCGCTGCAGATGTGAAATCACGTAGGAGTGACTGAATTAGTCTTTCCTCCAAAATGCTCATGAATCAGTGAGAGATACAGAGCCATTAAAAGTTATATTACCACAGGACTAGGAAATGCAACACTGTCTCCAAACATCCAGCACAGGCAGTGTGCTGTCCCGACCTCAAACGCCTAGAAAATTCATGGAAGGAGGAAAACAGCCCAAACCAGAGCGGAAAAATCAGAGGAATCGGCTCACTTTTTTGGCTCCCGCTGGAATGCCAGCGGTTTTCTGCCCACCGCTAAGTCACATTATTTATCTTAGGTAGTTCAAAGGACAGTTGCACTTTAAAACACCAACCACAGAATTGTTTTGCAAAAATTTCAAAGAAAGGTGACCTGTTCCCCCCACAGCTGTTACCACTTTCTGTCTCATCTGAAGTCTCAACACAGTAATTTTAAAAATCCAGAAAAGCCGTCTTACTTACCAAGACTTCCTTCTTCGAAGAGAAAGTAAGTAACCTCTTAACTGCTCTGAAAAAAATAAATGCGTGCCCATGCCCAGGAACACCGCCGTGAGTGGTTTGGCGCCATCTCTTGGCTCTCGGTGGAATTACCCCCATGTACAAAACCCCAAGCAGACCTGCAGTCTAAATCAGCGTATGAATCCTTGGATTCATATAAGCAAGCAGATGCCTTTTTTTTTTTTTTTCCCGTTTTTATACTGAATTGTAAGTCACTATCAGGATAGGAAGTTATGAGACTCAGTTCTCGGCTACAACAGTCCTTCAACCCCCTTTCCCCAGTCACTACTATTCAAGTGTGGTTTGAGCATCTTGGGACTGATGGAGATGCTTTAAAAATAAAATAAGCTTAAGGTCATGGTTTGCTTTTTGGAAAGTCAATTTTTATGGTTGATACACATTTAGCCTGACTCCATAGTCTGACGAACATCTGATAATATTGGGTGTTATAATTTTTAATTCTGGGAGAGCACACAATGCTAGGATCTAGATCAACTTAGAAATTAGTTTTCTAAAGACCGTTTAGAATTTGAGAATACTTCCAGTCATGATTAAAAGGCAGAGATAATGAAGGGCTAGCCAGAAACTTGAAGCAAGTGTTCCTGGACAGAGCCTTCTTACTTGGTTAGCTTTTGGGAAAAAAAAATCTATGAGCTAAATGATCGACCCCTAATTGATCTCACTATGGCCGCCCTTCTCTCCTCTTTATAGCAAACAAAATAAGCTAAGCAGGGGTAGGAATTACTTCTGCTTTCAGGGAGAAGGGAAGAACAACCTCTTACTGTTCATTCTTACTCACCAGACATAAGAGGAGGTCTTCTCAGAACTGGGGAAGCTCGTCAAAGAGTGATGGGCCAAGGCTGGCAATAGTGAGCAGCAAGTATGAGAGGAGACTCTGGAAGACCTGACTGGAGACTTAAGCAGAGAGGGGAGGAGTCAGTGAGATGGGGGAGGGGTAGCAGCAACCCGAGGCCTGCTTCTTGAGAAAACACATAATAAAGATTTATACACTGCATGAGCACATGCACATGCGTGCATACAGGTACACACCACTGAGTATTGGTCACATGTCTTATGACTCAACTATATTGCATAATGCTGCTGACATTTGGGAAGGAAGGCGCTTTTCTTGCTGAGGCTGTCACAATTCTAAGAAACGTCTTTAAGGGGAAGATAAAAGCAGTGGAATTCATTTAACATGGAAGAGACCACAGGGCAGCCAAATGAGCAGAGAAGAGAATACATTGGGTTGAGCTCTTCACTTAACTACTTGCAAACTGTGAAACTTTGGGCAAGTTGCATAATCTCACTGAGATTGTTTTTATCTGCAGAATGGTCAGAGTTATGAATACCATGTGGTTGTAATGGTGTCTCACACAAAAGAGGAGCCAGAAGAGTGAGGGGATACGAACCCTATGAAACCCATGTTTTTAAATGGGGAAGTAGAAAGATTATAGGATATTGGGACCAAATGAGCAAAACCAGTTGCAGAACCATGGCCAGGGACACACTGATAGGGTTTGTGCCAGCTTTACTCTGGGCACTTTACAAAGACTTGCCAACCCTCATAAAGGGGCTGTGAGGTGGGTACTCTCATGACCCTACCTCACACTAGTTCAGGAACAAGGAAATGGATGATCAGGGGTAGGCATCCCCAAGACTGTGCTCAGCAGCACAGTGTGCCAGGGTCCAAGACTCACATGAGGCTCGGACAGACAACCATTTGACTCAGACACAGAGACTGACATCCAGAGCCAATGAATGCCTGCAGCCAGAGGTTATAGGGGGCACCACCCTGCCTTCATTTCCAATTTTCTGACTTCTAGAACCTTACGAAGAACAAATCTCTGTTGTGTTAAGCCAAGTAGCTAAGAGTAATTTATTATGTCAGCCAGGGGAGATTAATACCAAGATTCCATATGTATGATGAAACATACAGAATGCTTTTCTCAGAGGTAACTTCAGAACTCTTGTCTTCCAGCAAAACTAAGAGAAGCTTTTATTGGCATCTTATGTCCCTTTGTCCTTAAAAAAAAAAAAAAAAAAAAACTATAAAGATGTGTCTTTTTTTTTTTTTTTTTTTTTTGAGATAGCATCTCCCATCCAGGCCTCAAATTTGCAATCCTCGTGCCTCAGCTCCCCAGTGATGATATTAAAAAAAACAAATGCCACCCTATCCAGCTTTATGTGCTGTGTTCTTTTTGATTTTTAAAATGTCACAGTAGGGATAAATAAGATAACATGGTCCAAGGCCAGCTAATATCCTGTCCCAGTTCAGACAGAAGCAAAACATTATTAAGTATTAATATTAAAACTAACATTTGCTATTAAATCCATGGGGGAGACAAGCCATGGTTATATAAAAAATGTATTTGTAGTGCATGTAACCATAAAATAGTTTCAAAAATATATAAGACTTCAACAAATCGGTATAAATGTGACCGAGAAACCCAAAGCCAAGGATATAAACAGATGGATGCAGAGGAAGTAGAAACAAGTCTAACATGGGGAAACACACAGCCAAGCATCCTTCCTTCCCGTAGGAAAATAAGGATTCAGATATCTATCGCTGGTTGCATATCACTGCGCACCCCTGAGACAGACACTTGGTGCTACCAAACCTGAGTGAAAATGAGAGGAAGCAGGAGCTTGCTGGCATGTCTGGGATCCTGATTTGTTTAGAGATGGTCAGAGAAGTCGGGCATTGGTACCTTTGAAGCTCTTCTTATGACTCTATCAATGCCATAGGAGGATCTAGGAGCTGAGAGCTGCCCACTAGCCCAGTGTCTGGTTCCCTAACTGAACGCTCACAGGGACCCGGAAAGTGTCTGTCCTTTGCTTCCCCATCTCTGCCTTTCCCTCCAATATTTGAAACCAGTCCCTGGAATCAGTCTGCCTGATGTTCAGTTTGGGTGTTTTGTTCACCGAGTTGAGCACCACCAGCCCTTGCTAATTCTAGGGTTTTCAGTAGTTGTATAGTAAACCCTTGATTATATCTCAGATACTTTAATGGATCTGACTTGCCAGCGTCCAATTTCCACGATCACCTCAAGCCTTTTCCTCGGATGGCAATTCTCCAGCCTCACTGAACTGGTCAAAAAACATCATGACCCATCCCTTCACTGTTCCTCTGCATCAGCACTGAGCTAAGTTACCCCTCTCTCCTCAATCCAAGTTAAGCTGCTCTCTCCCCTGGACCACAGAGCCCAAGTTTCTTACTGGCGTTGTGATAAATACCTGTACCATCCAGGGCTGGTGTCACATGAAATGCATACTGTGTCCTAACCTCAAGGGGTTATACCAGTCTACCCACCATTCTTCCCTGGCCCAACACTCTCCTCCCCTCTGGCACCCCCACCTTTGTCCTTCTTTACTTGTCTGACATTATCTCCCCCCCCCCCCCACACACACACGCCTTCTTCATTCTCGACTGATGATGCTTTATATCGCACAATGAAAATAGACCGCTCCAGCAGAGTAGGGCTCTACCCTCCGCAAAGCTCTGGCTCTACCTGAGCTGCTCTTGCAACAGAGGACTCACATTTGCCTTGTTGCCTCAGTAAGTCAGTTTTGTAATTAGCCTCACTCTGCTATAATGTCAACATTCTTCTTCTGCACACAACTTCATCTCTAAGAAGTAAATCCCTTACATCAGACACAGCCTCCCCCTCATCCTTGTTCCTTCTCACACTAGAGTGTGGCTGATATTTTCTTTATTCGCGCTGTCACAATTATTCTTTTTAACTACATGCCAACCAGGTTCCCTTCCCTGCTGCTCAGGAGAGATAACTATTTTCAAGGTCATAAAAGGACTATCATAATGCCAAACACAGAGGTCAACTTTCATTGTTTTATCTCATTTGAATTATCAAACGGCATTTTATATAACCAGAACATATAGAAACGTTTTCTTTCTAGGGGTTCTGGACACCCATATTTTCTTTCCTTTCCGTGAATTAATTCCCTGTGAACTCACGGGCATTGCTTCCTCTTGGGTCTTTTGTGTTTTGAATATCTCTTTTTAAATCCCACCCTGTCTCATAGCATCAATGCCAGTGACTCCCCAGTAACCATCTCCAAACCAGAATTTTCCGGGACTTCAGGCTCTTACATCCAATTGCCTGCTAAACACTTGTCCAGCCATTCTTGTTGAGAACCAAACACTTACAACCTCACTACCTTAATCTCTCAAATTGTTTCTCTCCTGCTCTCCAGTTCCCCAATACCCAGTAGCTGCTTCCTAAACAATTGACTCGGAGGTTTAATATTACTTATACATGCTTGTCCAGTAGCTCAAGATTATTACTAACCAGCTTGTAGTAGGAGGTTTCTGGCCTGGACTTTCAGGCCTAACCTCAAGGTTTAGGCCCACAGACCCACAGACCCACAGAGACACACAGATGCATACGATAGTTTTAGGCTGATCGGCCTAAGGCCCAGGCATATAACTTGCTAACTCTTTACCCTTAAACTAACCCATGACTCTTATCCTGTTCAGCCATGCAGCTCGGTACCTTCTCAGAGCAGCACAGTTGTCCTCTGCTTCTTCCAGCTTCTCTCTGGCATTCTGTTCTGTGCTTCCTGTTTCTCAGAGTTTTCCTAGTCTGGTAGCCCCGCCCACACTTCCTGCCTTTGGCCAATCAGCGCTTTTTATTAAACCAGTGGGTGGGACATATCTCCCACAGCAGCTCTTACACTCAGCCCTGTGGCTTGGTACCTTTCTCAGTCCAGCGTTCTCATCTTGTTTCCTTCTTCCGTGACTGGCTGGCAACTGCGTCTCCGTCTTTCCTTTTCCCAGAATTCTCCTAGTCTGACCAATCTGCCTGTACTTCCTGCCTGGCTACAGGCCAATCATGATTATATTAAACCAATACAAGTGGAAATCTTTACAGTGTACAAGAGCATTAGCCAACAGCTGCCCTTTACATCCTTTTTCAACTGTATTTGATTTTTCTACTCTCCCAGAATCTCATCCAAGATCCTGGAAGTAACTGGAACTCCTTTCTCTTGAAGAAGCTATCAAAATTAACATTCAACTCAAGAACACATTTTTCTGGTTTTTCTTCAAAATAGATTCGAAAACAAAGCCTTTCTCATGCTCCAAGTCACACATTCTCGCCATAATGCGACCAATAAGGCCAAGGCCATCATCATCATCATTGGTTCACAGGATAAGTGACATACTTCCTTATCGGCCTCTACATTTAACTCTACCCATCCAGCCCCATCTACTCCAACCCACCTAGGCTCAGACCCCGTAATCCTGGCACCCTTCTATTAAAACACTGCAATGAACAGTATAGGTGGACCTCAATCCTCACTCACCATACTCCAGGACTTACGGATTCCACTCAGCCTTTGTTCCTCCTGGAATGCTATCAAGCTAGGGGCTCTAGAGTAGATCCAGCATCACTTGCTACATAATACATGACTCTAGCTTAAAGTGTCTGTCACAGAAGTGTGAGGCCTGGAGTTCAGATCCCTAGGACCGAGTAAATGCTGGGTGGGCTCATCAGCCCACTGTAGTTCTAACCTTGTTAGGCAGAGCTCGGATTCTCAGAGCGAGCTGGCTGTTGAGACCAACGACACCAGAGAGCTCTGGGTCCTGTCTTTTTGAATATGGTAAAAGAACAAATGAGGATGATTCCCAACATCAGTCTTGAATTTCCATGTTCACATGCCCACATACATGAAAACACACACACACACACATACACGCACACACGCACACACAAACATGCGCACACACGCACACACGCACACCACAGGAGAAAGAAAAAGAAAGAAAGAACTGAATAAATTGTTCAACCATGCTGAATCATAATAGAGAGCAATTTGGACATGTCCAGTAAAGGCAGCTCTTGGCTATTCTGTTTCTAACCTCTTGAAGGAGAAGATGTGAGAGGGGAGGAGGGGAACTGTGATATGTAGAAAAAAGGGGAAAAAAAGAAAGAAGGGTTCTAAAATAAATGTCAGATACATCTGAGGTTCATCATAGTGGTTTCTCCTCTTGACGACAAATAAGTATTTATTCTATTATCTTTGACTTTTCTTATGTTTCAAACAGTCAGATGTTTTAAATCAATAAAAATAAAATTAAGTTGTAAAAAAAATGAAGCAACTAGAAAAGGCCAGATTGGTTTAGAAATAGCTGCCTTAGACTACAGGGCGTACTTTACAGTGGGGTGGGGCCATGAGGAACCGTCTCGAGGCTAGGATTGTCCAGTTGATGAATCTTTGCTGCATGGGTGTGGTGTTTGGGTTAAAGGGGAAAAGGGAACCCCTCCCTGTCTGACTGGGCTGCTGCCCTCAGCTGAGTGGTACAGCAGAGGCTATGGCCTCTCTAGGCAGGTGCAGAAGTCACTGCACATGTGCTGATGACAGTGGTTCATTGAAACATATCTGACCCACCTGGGACACAATTTGGTAAGGATCACAGTTTCAGAACTAGAAGAAACGGAGGAGATAAATGCTCTGTGCTCTATTTTTGAAGTGCAAAGTGGGGTACAGGAGCCAAGCCCTAGATTATTAGGTTCTGGCTCAGTTCACAAAGACTCTCTAAAGCGGTTTCCATCCTTTGTCACATCCAGATGACGTTACAGTTTTTCTATGAATATAAAAATAAAAAGCGTCCATTGGCTTCAATTTCTTTATTCCATAGGGAAAATATAAGGAACCAGATATTATCTGATTATAAAGTAATCAGATACATTGTTATATAAGCAAGAGTATCATTTTGAGTGAGGTAACACAGGCCCAGAAAGATAGACATGGTATGTACTCACTTCTAAGTGGATCTTAGACAAAAGCAAAGACTATCCAGGCTGTAAACTACAACCTCTGAACAGCTTGGTAACGGAAGGAACTTAAGAGAGATATCCATGTATACCCCTGGGAAGAGGAAATAGGGAAGATCTCCTGAGTAAATTGGGATCATAATGGGTAGCAACTAAGGGGAGGTGGGAAAAATCATGAGAGAAGGAGATGGCTGAGTGGGGGGAGCAACAAAGAGAGAGAAAACAAAATAGATATCTTGATAGAGAAAGCCAGTGTGGGGTTGGAAAGAGACCGGGTGCTAGGGAACCCCCAAGAACTCACAGGATGTCCCTGGTGAGGATTCCAACCAGTAGTGGAGAGGGTACCTAAATAGGCCTTTCCCTATAATCAAATAAATGACCACCCTAAGTGTCACTATAGAGCCTTCATCCAGCAATCGATAGAGGTGGAAGCAGAGATCCATAGCTAAGCACCAGGTCGAGCTCTCAGGCCAGCTGAAGAGAGAGAGAGAGGAGAGAGCATATGAGCAAAGGGATCAGGATCTGTAGTGGGACTATGTTCTGGTTCATTGTAAATCATTGTCCTGCCTACTGGTTTAATAAAAATGCTGATTGGCCAAAGGCAGACAGAAAGTGTGGGCAGGGCTACCAGACTAAGAAAACTTTGGGAACAGGAGGAGCAGAGCAGAGATGCCAGAGAGATGCCAGGTGAGACACCAGCGGAGACACCAGCAGACCCAAAGGAAATTAGATCAAGATGCAACTCTGAGAAAAGGTACCAAGCCACATGACTAAACACATTAATGGAAATAGATTGAGATAAGATGAAAGAGCTAGCTAGAAATATGTCTGAGCCATAGGTCAAACAGCATAAAATTAATATAAGACTTCGTGTGATTTTTTTTAGAACTGCTGGTCTAGGCCTTGGAGCTAGTATGGGCCAGAAACTTCATACTACATTGCTCCTCTCAAGCATCTGTGTTTTTGATCTTAGCCGTTCTGACAGGTGTAAGGTGGTATCTCAAAGTTATTTTGATTTGCATTTC
This sequence comes from Phyllotis vaccarum, assembly GCA_033318265.1. Taxonomy (NCBI): domain Eukaryota; kingdom Metazoa; phylum Chordata; class Mammalia; order Rodentia; family Cricetidae; genus Phyllotis; species Phyllotis vaccarum. Next base: position 107,413,612 of record JARWLC010000001.1, on the reverse strand, counting down.
TCTGATGGCTAAAGATATTGAGCAATTTTTTAAGTGCCTTTTAGCCATTTGTGATTCTTCTGCTGAGAATTCCCTCTTTAGCCCTGAACTAATTTTTTTTAGTTGGATTATTTGGGTTTTGGCCTCTAGTTTCTTGAGTTCTCTATATATTTTAGAGACCAGTCCTCTGTCAGATGTAGGGCTGGTAAAGAGCTTTTCCCATCTTATAGGCTGTTGTTTTGTCTTATTGACTGTCCTTTGCCTTACAGAAGCTTCTCAGTTTCAGGAGGTCCCACTTATTGATTGTTACTCTTAGTGTCTGTGTTACTGGTGTCATATTTAGGAAGCGGTCACCTGTGCCAACGCATTTGAGGTTATTTCCTACTTTCTATTCTATTACGTTCAGTGTAGCTGGGTTTATGTTGGGTTCTTTGATCCACTTGGATTTGAGTTTTGTGCAGAATGATATATAAAGATCTATTTGCATTCTTTGACATACTACCATCCAGTTATGCCAACACCATTTGTTGAAGATACTATCTTCTTTTCATTGTATATTTTTGGCCTCTTTGTCAAAAATCAGGTTTTCATAGGTGTGTGAATTAAGGTCAGAGTCTTCAATTCAATTCCATTGATCCACAGTCCATTTTATGCCAGCACCAGACTGTTTTTATTACTGTAGCTCTATAGTATAACTTGAAGTCAGGGATGGTGATGCCTCCTGAAGTTCTATTATTTAATAGCATTGGTTGGCAATCCTTGGTTTCATGTTATTCAATATGAAGTTGAGAATTGTTCTTTCAAGTTTTGTAAAAAAAAAAAAAAATGTTGGGATTCTAATGGGGATTGCATTGAATCTGTAGATTGCTTTTGGTAAGATTGTCATTTTTACTATGTTGATCCTACCTATCCAGGAGAATGAGAGATCTTTTCATTTTCTGATATATTCTTAAATTTATTTCTTCAAAGACAAAGTTCTTGTTGAAGAGGTCTGCTACTTCGCTTAGAGTTATTCCAAGATATTTAATGCTAAAGGGTGACGTTCCCCTTATTTCTTTTTCAGTCTTTTTATCCTTAGTGTATAAAAGGGCTTTTTTTAAAAAAAAAATTAATCTTGTACCTACTGCATGGCTGAAGGTGTTTATCAGCTGTAGGAGTTCCCTGGTTGAATTTTGCTGGTCAGTTATGTATACAATCATATCATCTGCAAATAGAGATTGTTTGAATTCTTCCTTTTCAATTTGTATCCCCTTAATCTCCTTCCCCCCCCCTTATTGCTTTAGCTAAAACTTTGAGAACTATATTGAATAGATAAGGGGAGAGAGGACAGCCTTGTCCTGTTCCTGATTTAGTGGGATTGCTTTGAGTTTCTCTCCGTTTAGTTTGATGTTGGCTGTCAGCTTGCTGTATATTGCCTTTATTATGTTTAGGTATTTTCCCCTGTATTCCTGACCTCTCCAGGACTTTTATCATGAAGGAGTGGTGGATTTTTTCAAAGGCATTTTCAGCATCTAATGATGTGGGGGTTTTTGTTTTGTTTTGTTTTGATTTTTGTTTTTTTTTTTTCTTTCAGGTTGTTTATGTGATGGATGACATTGACAGTTTTTCGTATGTTCATCCCTGAGGCATCTCTGGGATGAAGCCTACTTGATCATGATGAATGATTTTTTTGATATGTTGTTGAATTTGGTTTGCCAGTATTTTGTTGAGCATTTTTGCAACAATGTTCATGAGGGAGATTGGTCTGTAATTCTCTTTTTTTGTTGCATTTTTGAGTGGCTTGGGTATCAGGGTGATTGTGGCCTCATAAAAAGAGTTTGGTAATGTTCCTTCAGTTTCTATTGTATGGAACAACTTGAGGAGTTTGGTATTAGTTCTTCTTTGAATGTCTGGTGGAATTCTGCACTGAAACCATCTGGCCCTAGGCTTTTTTTTTTTTTTTTTTTTTTTTGCTTGGGAGATAACAGCTTCAGTTTCCTTGGGAGTTATAAGTCTATTTAGGTCATTTATCTGGTATTGATTTAATTTTAATAAGTGGTACCTGACCAAAAAGCTCTCCCTTTCTTTTAGGTTTTCCAATTTATTGGAGTTTAGATTTTTGAAGTATGACCTAATGATTCTCTAGATTTCCTGGGTGTCTGTTGTTATGTCCCCCTTTTCATTTCTGATTCTGTTAATTTGAATACTCTCTTTCTCTCTGCCTTTTGGTTAGTTTGGATAAGGGTTGTTGACTTTCTCAAAGAACCAACTCTTTGATTCATTGATTCTTTGTTTCTATTGTATTGATTTCAGCCCTAAGTTTGATTATTTCCTGCTGTCTAATCCTTCTAGGTGAGTTTGTTTCTAATTGTTGTAAAGCCTTCAGCTGTGCTGTTAGGTCTCTTGTGTTAGATTTCTATAGGTTTTTCATATAGACATCTAGTGCTCTGAGTTTTCCTCATAACACTGATTTCATTGTGTCCCATAAGTTTGGGTATGTTGTGGATTCATTTTCATTAAATTCTTGGAAGTCTTTGATTTCTTTCTTAATTTCTCCCTTGATCCAGAGGTGGTTCAATTGAGAGATGTTCAGTTTCCATTAATTTGTAGGCTTTCTGTGATTTTTGTTGTTGAACTCTAACTTTAGACCATGATGGTCTGATAGAATACAAAGAGCTATTCCCATTTTTTGTATCTATTGCTATTTGTTTTATGACTGAGTATGTGGTCAGTTTTAGAGAAAATTTCATGAAGTGCTGAGAAAAAGGCATATGCCTTTGTGTTTGTGTAGAAAGCTCTGTATATATCTATTAAGTCTATTTGGGTCATAACATTTGTTAGATCCCATATTTCTCTGTTCTGTCTGGTAGACTATCCATGGGTAAGAATGGGGTACTGAAGTCTCCCACTACTCGTGGGTGGGGTTTGATATGAGATTTAAGCTTTAGTAGTGTTTTTGTTTGTTTGTTTTAACAAATGTAGGTGCCCTTGTGTTGGGGGCATAAATGTTCAGGATTGAGACTTCATCTTGGCGGATTTGGTGACACCTTGGTTTTGCCTCGACTCCATAAGTTCTTCCCATGTGCATGTCATTTTTTTTCAAAGAAGATTGTGACCGGTGAAGAGAAAAGAAGAAAATTAGCCATAAGTACATCTGTCAGAAAGATCCACTGTTTCTAAATTGTTTTCCCTAATTTTTATATGAATTGTGTGTATCTACATATTTACAAAAGAAGTTACTATTAATGCATACATTTAGTTAGCTTTCCCAGACTCTAACTAATCATTTAGAGCCATATTAAGAAAGATCTTACTATATGACCTTTATTGAAATAAAAATGTGTTTTGATACAGCTAATCTACTCTTTGGAATTACCATAGTTTATGTCACTGGTCCCTGATCGTGGGGTATCCAGAGTGCTTCTGACTATCCATAGCATAAGTAGTTAAAATCAACACACACACACACACACACACACACACACACACACACACACACACACAATTTGTTTCCTCAGGACAGATCCTTTTTTTTTTCCCATGCCAAACACAGATGTGCAATTCCCAAACCTAAGAGAATGAACTTGAGCTCTGATTCATATTTCCAAGTTGCCTTCTAAAAAGTGTGGTTTGTTTGATTCCTTTTGTTACTGTTTTTAATAACATCTCACTCCCACCGATGGTCAGAGAATTCCACGTAACTTAGAACCTGGGGATCCCTTCCTTAGGGTTGTGCAGGGCTTTCCCGTTGTTTCATAAAGGAAGGCAAGGGATCGGGTGCTGTGCCGGGACCACCGAGCTGGGACAGCTGAGTTCCGGGCAGGTCAGCTTGCAGTTGGGCCGGGCCGGGGTGTAGGCGGGCAGCCCGGGGCGGGGCAGCTCGGCCGGTCCCTCCCCTGCAGCCGCGTCCCCGCCGGTCCTGCCGACGTGGCGGGGCGGGACCCGGGACTCCGGCGCGCACTCGGCGGCCAAGCGGTAAGAGCCCGGGGTGCCTTCTCCCCATCCCCTTCCCTATCGGGAAGGGACCCGAGCGCCGCGACCCCTGTCCTCTGTGGGTCGTGAAAAGCCTTCGGCGGAGACGTGGTCCCGAGAAACCAGCCTGCTTGGGGACGAAGGTCGGGGGAGGCGCGGGCGGTGTGACCGAGGGCCCTGCGTGGGTGCGGGCGTGTGAGTGTGTGTGTGTGAGTGTGTGTCGCTCCGTGTCCACGCTCATGCACACACCCACACGCCCGCACTCCGGGTCTGCACCCTCGTCCCGCCTGGAGCTCCGCGGAGAGGTCTGCAGAGTCCTGGTACCAGCCGGTCTGAAAAGTTTCCCCAAGTGTCCCAAGTCAGGGGCTAGCGGTACGGTCCTCCCAGGGAGAGGCACTGAGGGATCCAGTCCCTGCAAGGCAAAGACCTCTATCCTTAGAATGTGCCTGCCCTCGCCCCCCCCCCCCCCCCGCATGCCTGCTCTCCTGCCCAAGTATCACCTTAAGGTAGCACCACCTCTTGGGTTCCCTCTTCCCTATCCCCCAAACAGCCCCTCTACCTAGATGGCTTGTCTTCTCCAAGGAATCTGGTGAGTATTTCCCAGCCATCAGTCAGAGCCCGGACTTTCTTAAAGGAGGACTTTCTGTAGACTTTGGGAGCCCTATGTGGGCCAAACCAACATTTTCTACCCTGAATCTCTTGGTCGAAGCAGATAGCTTTTAAAATCATTACCCCTTGAACTCCGTTCTGGGACACCACAGTCAGAGCCAAAGGTCATCCTGAGATGCCTCCTCAAGCTTTCCGGACTTCCTAAAGGCTCCTTCCTCCCCAACCCAACCCACTTCTTTCATATCAATGTCAAAGGCAGTATATTTCAGCTCAGCAAGTATTTGTGGGTCAGAATGAAGCAAGGTCCCATGGATCACAGGCCTAAAAGATGACATAGAAGAGTCTTCTAAAGGCAATAGAGAAGTTTGTGAAAGTCTCTGAAGAACACAGACACTCAGAACAGTTGATTGTTTGTAGGGTGTGGAGTAGACAAAGAGCAATTTCTAAGTTAAGAAATCATTAGATTTTAGAGAGCTAAGGGCTGGGAACTAGGGAAGGTGTGACATCAGTGAAGGCAGCCAGCCTGGAGGTTTAGAAGCAGTGTGAGTGTGGGGATGGGGAAGCAAATCTGTAAGAAGTGTTGAGTTGGTGGCCTTGGATCATGAAGGAACACAGAATATCCCTAGTATGTATGTATGTATGTATGTATGTATGTATGTATGTATGTATGTATGTATGTATGTATACACTCATTTGATTATTTATACACTCATTTATTTACTTATTTATTTTTGTGTCCCCTGGAAGAGCAGCCAGTGCTATTCTTGATCACTGGACTATCTCTCCAGTCCCGCTTAGTTTTTGAGCAAAGCAAATATAGTTCTTTTCTGTGCTTCAGAAAATGCCTGTGGGGTGTAGAGACAGGCCTGGGGGCTGCTGTGTGCACTCTGAAAACCCAGACAGGGCTGGGAGCCTCCCTTCTGTAGGTTTACCTAGCCCTTCTCTGTGCCTCACTTTTGTAAAGTAAGGGAGACAATTTGAGACAGAACATCATGTTAGGACACTTGCATCTCTCAAAGTAAGGGCATTTAAAAACTAAGCCACCTACTGTCACTGCATTTTCATGGCATTTTAATACCAAGAAAAGCGTGAATGCTAAAGGGTGTGGAGCTTTACTTAGAATGCATTTAGACTTATGAAAACCTTGAAACCCTGTCCTGATTTTTCTCTGCAGTCAGGACTTGGGAACAAACTTTCCAGATCATGTTATCCACTCCAGCTTCACAGAGGAGGGAGCAGGAAGCCCAGTGAGAATGAGCAAACTTAATGTCTGCCTACAAAGAGACACTGCAGCCAGACCCAGAGACCATTCATTATCCTTTTCACTTCAGAATCTACTTCACTGTTCCTCTATGCAGCCCCACGTGTCTAGTCTCAGCCACCAAGATGCGTGCGCATCCTGACTAGAGCTCATTTTCTCGTCCTGGGAATTTGCACGTACTCCTACCAGCCTGAATACTTACACCAAAGCCATGGTCAAAATTCTCCCTTGTGCTAGCTCAGTGGTATTATTTATTATACTATTTTTCATTGTTCTCTTAAATTTTTTTCCTTCCGTTAGTTTAATTTTCTTTTTTTCAGTGCTAGAAATCAAACCCAGTGCCTTGTGCTTGTTGGTTAAGCTCTCTCACCCTGAGCCCACTCCATCCCTGGATGTGGCTTTTAATGGTTTTGTTTAGTCCCTCACACATTTCTCATTTCTGAAACGTAGTGCCCATGCCTTCTTCGCTTACTTGGGTGCTGTGATATAACTGTTACGGTGGATGTAGGAGCATTTTAGGTGATGAATACATTTGCTCATGAAAAACTAACTTATTCCCACCCTACAAAGGCTCCATTATGCATCCCCCTGCCTCTCCTTGGAGCTCCCTGAAGCAGCCTCCTTGTCTCTGTGAGTCAAAGACAAGGACATGGCTGCAGAGATCAGCTTACCAAACTAAAATCAGAAGAAACTCTCGACTGTGCAAATAGGAAGTGATGCCCCTATCCTGGACACGTGGCACTTAACCAGTCCCTGCCCAGAAACAACTGTCCATTTAGAGCACAGTTTCTGGTGGTGACAGACAAAGGCACAGTCTTAAAACTGATGACATGCTTCCCATCACAATATCATCTAGAACCAGTCAGGGAGGGCCTATCAGAACAAACAGAGGGCTTGGAATGTGGCTCAGTTCATGGAAGTCTTGGTTCCATCCACCCCATCCACTGTAAAAACGGATGTGTTGGTGAATGTCTGTCATCTTACACTCTAGAGGTAACAGCAGGAGAATCAAAGGCTCAGGGTTATCCTTGGCTACATAGCAAGGTCAGCCTAGGCTAAATGATATCCCATCTTTAAAAAAAGAAAAATAGAAAAGGCAAAAAAGATTGTTTTATTCTTTGTATTAATAGATAACAGAAAAATCAGACCTGTAACAGAAAACATGAATAAATGAATAAATAAATAAATAAATAGGGCTTATTCTTCAACCATTTTGGCCTTTCCGAAGTATCGGCATCCTGTATGTTCATTTTAACAACTCCCACTGAGCTCCTTGTGGACTTTTTCTTTGTCTGTTTCCTTGTGTTAGTTGAATACAACACAGACATCGGGAACCTTTTCCTTGCAGTAGTTTTTCTATACTTGAGATGAACTAACCAAAGGCAATTTGGCCACCAGAGGTCACTGAGGGCTGGGGGTCCTATCCTCTGCTGCTTCCCTACAAGAGCAGTATTTCCATGAAGTACTCCTGAGCTCTTACTGGATAGTTACCTGTTTGTTAGGGAGCAGGCTTGGTTACACTGTTGCTGTCGGCCTGTGGTCCTTGCTCATCATCCTTTTAGGTCTGTACTCTGAGACAGGGCTGGACCAGTGCTCAGCTAGCTTCAGGCTTCAAAGTTCTGTAGTCAGCTAGAAGCTCTAGAAAAACCCAACTCCAAAGGATCATGGACTGCTGGCTTGGCATAATCTTAGACCCTGGGTTTGGAAGGACAGGGGACACCGGTGCATTATTTCTACCAAGAGCACATGTCTTAAGAACTTGCTATGTCATGTGGAAAAGGATTTCTACATTTATGCAGTTTGGCATCCCCTAAAACATGCATCCAAGAGAATGGTAGCTGAGACTTCTTAAAGGGTAGCTACCCAGTGATAAACTCTGAATGCCTACTAAAGCCCTCTGGATATTGTGTCCCTGGATGGAGCAGCATAGGTATTAGCCAATCACCTCAGAATATAAATTAAAACTCATCAACATGTATGTAGGTCATATGGCATATGTCACAGTATGTTAGAATACCTGTAAGTGTTATAATAACGTAATTAAAACAAGTCACGGAAGTATCCATTGTGGTTTTCATTTGCCCATTAATAGTAATCATGGCCAAATTTGTTCTCATATTCCTGCTTACAGATAAGTTAAAATTGTTGTACATGGTGATGCATGGCTTTCATCCCAGCATTGGGGTCTGGAGGCAGAAGCAGATGTCTCTGTGAGTTTGAGGCCAATCTGGTTTACATAGTGAGTTCTAGGCCAGTCTACATAGTAAGACCCTTTCTCAAAAAGAAAAAAAAAAAAGCTAAAGTAAAGGTGATTGGTGCTCCTTAATGATCCGGACTACTAATAAGGAGGGTTCAAGCTAGTTTTCAAACAATACAAGGATCAGATAAGTTGTATGACTGGCTATAGTTGGGGAAAAATAAGTAAAGGAAAAAACCAGAGATAAAAATGATGTTGATGTGTGGATGTGCTGTTTCTTCTGGAAAGATTGTCTCTAGAAGCTGGGCAAGAAGACAAGAATGAGGGAGAGAAATCGTTAGGCCCAGGTCCGGGGCTATGCAGCATTTTGTGCTAGCCTGGACAGGGTTGCTGTCTCAGTTGCTTACAGACACATGGTTTGTGTTGCATCCACCTGAGTGGCCATTATAGAGAAGGAATAACTGCACATGAACAGAAGGGTTCATGTATGTTCAATAAAGTTTTATTTACCCGAGCAGGGCAGGGCAAAGGGCAGGATCTGAGCAGCAACTTGTACTTTGTCAGCCTCTCACCCTAGGGCAGGTCCGACTCACAAAGTTTTAATTATCCGCTTCTAAATGACAATACCTTTTCAAGTGTCTCCTGCTAGCCAGTTCCTGCTCTTATGACCTAATGCAGCTCCCTCTCTGTATAGCGGCCTTGAATCTTCTTTACTTTCCAAGGCCAACACTGACTGCCTTAGACCTCACACACCAGCTAGAGCTTACAGGAGTTTTGAAGTTCCAGTTCATACTTCAGTTTTAAAAGAGATATTCTAATTTAATTTGGGCGTTTATATTTAAAATTAGGTTTTCTTCCAAGGCCCATGTGCTCGCAGCTTAATCCCTACCTAGGCACTAATGGGAGGTGGGAACTTCAGAAATGGGGCCCTGTAGAAGGAATTGCAGTCATTGGGAATATGCCCTTGAAGGAGAGAGTAAAACCACAATTCTTTTATTTTGTTTCCTGACTATGAAGTGAGAGGTTCTGGCCGCAAAGGGACAGTCATTCTTGTTATGATGTGTGGCTTTGCTCAGAAGTTATGGGCTAACCAGGCGTAGGCCAAGCCCTCCCAAGATCTGAGTCAGATTAAACCTTTCATCTATAGGTTTTTATAGATAATAGGTTGATTATCTCAGCAATCAGAACACATCTGAGATGTGAAGGAACATCTCCGCATTGATCATTCAAAACCACCTGCCATAAGAGCGCAGGCTTTCCCTACACAGTCTTAAGCATTGAGCACGTTTCTTGAGCTTCCTAATATATGGAGAAAACATACATGTCAAATATTAAAATACAATCAAAATCCTCGTCTTCATTGAATTTACAGTATAAGAATAATACCTCAAGTAACTTTAATCAGATAGTTCTAATTGTCCAAGATGAGGAGAAGCAAAGCACTCTGGGAATTCAGAAGAAACATTAAATCTAGTTGGAGACGCAAAGAATGAAGAATGGGGTAGTTTTACCTGGACCTGAAATATATAAGCTAAAAATACTGTATCAGCTCAATTGAGAGAGAGTAAACACTTATCAGACTTCTTACCTGATCAATCAGCCATTACCAAAGCGCATAGAGTCACACACATGCCATCATAAACATTGCCTGTGGTGCCCATTATGGTAACTATGTACAGCTCGCCTGACCTTTGGTGGGTCAATGCTGCTTTGGTATCCAGGCTACTCTGGTCACAGTTAAACTCATTACATTTAATTCGTTCCAATTGAGCAGCAATGTCTTCAGTCCTGAGGTCAGTAAATGGAGAAGAGCAATGTCAAAGCCCTTCGAATGTGCCGACACCTCTCACCATTTTGTGTCTTTTGTGAAGGGCATGTCTTCTGGGCCCTCCCATTATGGAGGATTAGACTTTAATGGCCAGGTGCAGTCTGTTCTGAGTGTGTCTGCAGATAGTGGTGTCTCGTTTAATGTCTGGGAGCCAATGCTAAGGGGTTCAGAGCGTTGGTCCTCAGACGGCAGTAGAAATGCATGGCTGCACCTCAGTGGAACTAGGAATGGGGAGTCTGAGATGTAGACAGGAAAGCCTGTATAATTAGACCCAGGAGGCAACGGATGTGGATTTGGGGAATGGGCCAGAGAAGAGAAGGAAAAACCAAAGGAGAAATCATAGGCAGGTCCACGATGAGAAACTGGCAGCCAAGAGAAGTAGGAAAATGAGCGTGGCTTCTGAACCAAAGGCTCTGACAGGTTCAACCTCAAGGTCAGACATTTCTCAACCTGTAAATCTGCGTTTACTAAAGGTATGCTCCCTAAGCCTCAGTTTTCTGATCTGGAAAATGGAGCTCACTGTATCTAACTCCCAGAAAGCAATACATTAGTGTAGCCTGGCTACTGTAAGCAAATCATAGCTCTGGATGCTTTATATTCTATTTTTAATTTAAAACTTAAATTTAGAATTCTATACAGGAGTACTTTATTTACATAATTTCTGCCCCATCATTGCTCCCAATTCCTCCCATGTTCCCCATTCCCTCTAAATTCATGATTTCTTTAATGATTATTACATATATATGTACATATGTGCATGCATTCACACACATGTATATATGAATATGACCTGCTGGGTCCATTTGGTGCGCCTCATATGTATATTTAATTATGGCTGACCGTTTGGGCTTAGGTAACCTATCAGGGCCCATCCCTCTCTCAGCAGCCATTGATCACCTGTAGCTCTTCATTTAGGGGCGGAGCCTTGTAATATTTCTCCACCCACTTCAGCTTGTCGACGGGTGTTGTCATTACGCAGGACTTGAATGGATGACTATATTGTTAAGATTTCATGGGTGTGGCTTCCCTGACATATATGGAAGACACTGCCTCATAGTAAATGCCCTGGTTCTTTGGATCTTACAATCTTTCTGTCTTCTCTTCCAACGCATCCCCTGAGCCTTAGGTGTAAGAGCTGTGTTGTAAAGGTGTCGACTGGGGTCAAGCACCCTACAGACCAGTTTTGACTTTCTGAAATGATCTTTATCTTCTGCAAATAAGCTTCTTTGATGAAGGGCAAGAGCTACTTATCTGTGGATGTAGGATTTAGAATCAGCTAGAAATTGTACCGGCTTAGGAAAATGGCAGGAATGGCTCTCTGTAGAGTCCGTGACTTCGATACACTGTGTATTCTCAGGGGGATGAGGTTTCCTGGATGATAGCACTGAGATTTTAAGCCTGTTATTGACAGACATGTAGGATTTGCTGGGAGAAACACACAAGACAAAGAGGCTTGCTGTTAAGAAAGAGTAAGACTTAGAGAGATTGGCCGCTAGAATTACTTCTCCGGGGGTAGGCCTTTCCCTATGTCAGCATATTAAGATATGATTCACAAATCATAAAATCCACATTCTATGGAGCTTACTGCTTTTAGGCATTCTGGTCAGTGGGTTTTGATGTATTAACACACCTATAAAGCTACTGCCACCACTCTTGTCCCCTCTAAGAGAACCCTCATCTTCATATCTGTCGCCACCCTTTCCTCGAGCCCCTGAACATCCCTCTCCTGTTCCATGTGTGAAATGGAGGCAGGAGTTTGGGAGACATGACACTCTCTTACCGGTTACAAAGTGTGGTCACCAGGAGCCATGTGTGTCTGGGAGTCCTTCTTGCATGTGTCTGGTGACCGCCACAAAACTAACAGCACTTTTAAAACAAGCTCACAGAAACTTTTCTTCTTATTCACTCGTTCATTGACTCATTCATTCACTCATTTTGTTGTGTGGAGGGGTTCCCACTTGCAATAATTCCCTTGGGGGGTCAGAGAATCACTAGCAGGAGTACGTTCTTTCATTTCATCACGTGTGTCTGGGATTACCAGCCAGTCTTTCTTCTTTATTTTTTGCTTTGTTTGAAGCATAGCCTCTGCACAGATATCTCAGGCTAGCCTTAAAATTATTTTCCAGATCTGAAAACTGAGGCTTAAAGAGTACACTTTCATTAAATGACAGGATAGAACTTCCAGCCATGTGTGACCTCGAGACTGAATCACATCAGAGTCCCATCTGCAGCCCTGTCTGCCTTCCCAAAAGATTCCATGACTTATTGAACATGCGTTTACTGTCTTACAGTTTAGAGGTCCGAAGCTGGACGTGGATTTTCCACAAACTTCGATCAAGATGGTGTCAGGGTTGTTCCTACTAGACTCTGGAAGAAAAGTATGGTTTCCTTGCCTTTTTAGCCCTTTGGTAGCTGCCTTGTGGCCTTGACTTTTGGACTCACAGTGCATCCCTCCATCTCTGCTCTTGGCATCATGTCAACTTTTCTATGTGTCCTCTGCTTCTCCATCATGTCCAGCCTCACTCTAGTGAGGACACTTGTGACTATGGAAAACTACTCAGAGAAGTGAAGACAACATCCCCCATGCCAAAAGCCTCAGTAGCAACGAGAGTCCCTATTGCCATGTGAGACAGCACTCAACAAGGACCAGGGTTACAAGATAGGTATCTTTATGAGCCATTATTATATCTACACAAGGTCACATAGAGCTGCTTCTTGGTTGAAGAGATCTTACCCCAGTTTGCATGATTATAGTGTTTGTGATCTCCTTGACAGATATTAAAATGTCTGATGATGCCAGTGACATCATAGCCAGTGAAGTCAGAGAAGATGCTGCTGAGGTGCCCCATAGTGACTCCCCAGCTGAAGATGCAGAAGAGCAATGTGGTCCAGCTATGACTTCAAATGAGCCAGTACCAGCTGACCAACCAGGAGAACAGCAGGAGACCACAGCTGCCTGTTCAGAGGCTGCCCCTGCAGGGCTTCTAGAACCATCCAAAGCCAGTAATGCTGAGGAGAACCCCCTCAATGGAGACGTGACTGAAGACACACTGGCTGAGTGCATTGATTCTGTCAGCCTTGAAGGAGATTCTGGATCTGACATACCTCTGAAGGAACAGCATGATGTGGTAAGAGTCACCGTGTTTTAACCTAAACTCTCCCTGATACCCAGTCTCTGGCTGCTAGCTGTTGCTAATAACACAATGTCACAGATTGGATAAGTTATCAATTGAAGACATTTATTCTGGTTCTCAGCTCTATCTGTAAGATGATGGTCTTCTTGATAGCAGTCTCCCAAGATAACTCAAGGCATCACTTGACAAGAGATAGGTTGTGCATGAGACACTTTGTCAACCTGATGTTACAGCTTCTCCATTCCCTGGCTAACCCACTAATGGACTGAGCCTGTGAATAAGTCCATCCAACTATGAGGGCAGAGCCCTGAGGCTTTTTTGTTTTGAGTGCTAGAAATCAAACTCATGGTCTAATTCTAGACAAATTCTCTACCACCGAGCTGCATCCTTGGTCCCACTAATCCTTAAAGGTCCCACTTGTTACTGTCTCCTGGAAATTAGATTCCAATGTAAGTTTCAAAGAGAAGTTCAAAACAATATTCTGAAGTGCTACCATATTCAGCCCACCAAGTACAGCAGTTTATGCCAAACTCTGCCGCTAGGACTTTGAGAGTTAAAATGTGCTGTGACGCCACATGTGTCCTTAAAGCATGTTGTGTGATAGGTAGGAAGACATTGAGAATAGGAATTTTTGGATTTGATATTTGTATTTTGAGCATTGTATTAAGAATCATGATAACCATCCATTACTGGACATAGCCTATATGCCAGGGGCTCTGCTGGTCACTTGATGTGCTGTGTGGTTCACTCCATGAAATGGTTCAAAGCTAGGTATTTCTGACTCTGGTTGATCATTGAGGCACCTAAGCTCAAAGATAATGAGCAGCTTGTCCTGGGCTGCTCAGTTGGTAACAAAAGACATTATAGTGTTAGCCTTCATAATTCTAGATGACAAGGACCAGGAGCATCTGGATAACCCCTGGAGTTCTGCTGCACAGCTAAAAGTCTGCAGTGGAGACCTTCAGCATTTAGATCACACGTTTATTATAAGTTGTCACTTCCCTAGGGACACTTGGTGCCCCTCCCCTCAGTGGTGGCCTTTGTCCTTCTGCAGGATAAATAAACTAAGTCAGTGTCTTCCTATGGGTACCCTCTTTTTTTTTTTTTTTTTTTTTTTTGGAAGAAGATGGGTTTCAGAGACAAGGTTTTGCCATGTTCCCCAGGCTACTTCCAAGTCATCCTCCTACCATAGGCTCCTGAGTGCTGGGATTCTGGGCTTCCCTTGTGCTACAACACCAGAACTTGATTTCCTGGTGCTGTCCCCTTCAAGCATGGCACAGAACAGGGGGCATTTAGCATTGTGGAGATGAGCTGTTTGGGTGATCTAAAATGATGGTGCATGAGAAGGTCGAGGTCTAGCTCTCACCAAGGACTGGCCTTGTTAACCTCGAGGTATACACCTCAAGTCACTTAGAAGTGACCCAGTGGAGTGTTCTGAGAATAGACATCAAGCAGGGAACAAGTCTGGCCATTCATTTTCCAGTGTGCTATTAACTGTGTTAGCTTGGTCAAGGAACATCGATTCTCTTTGATGATCTTCTCATTTCTGTTCTCACCATTGTTTTCTCTCTCTATAAAACGAAGCATTCTCACACTTCAGGGATCCCTTCCAATGCTTTATGACTTGTATTCAAAGTGTGGCTTCTCTTTACCTTCCTCAAAGGTTTGGCTCTCAGACCCACTCAAAGATAGTGCAAGCTTCCAGAGAGAGAAGAGATTCTTTTCCTATCACTGGAAACATCCAGCCTTTGACATTGCAACAGGCTGTCCACAAAGTTCACTCTCAAGAGCCACACAATCATCCAATTACAAAAAAAAAAAAAAGGCAACTTCACAGTGTCTTGAGAACACTTGCATTTTTCTGTTGGGTGACATTCATAGCTGTCCTGGCACAGAGTGGACATGCCTGGAATTCTAACCAAAGCTAAATGATCATTCAGTGGGAGTGGTATGGAGGAGACCTGAGAACCAGCTGGGCATTTGGAAGACATGGAAAATATCCATAAAAGTTGAATCTCTTCTGAGAGGTCACATACAAGGCCTTTGTAGCCAGAAATGTGGAAAACGGGGAGGGACTGGATGGAGATCAGTCCCAAGTCGTTTCCTCTTCTTTATTTTTGAAAATTTCATACACATACACAATGAAATATGATCACATCTACTTCCAGTTCCACCCTCTAATGCCCCATGTTTTCCCCAAATCCCCCATTATATGTTTTTTAAAAATAACTCACTAAGTTGAGTTAGTTTTGTCCATTTGTTCAAGAGTGTGGAGCCTTGGATACTGGAGCATAGGAAATCTATCAGAGGCCACACCCTCAAAAAAGAATGATTTGCAACCTCCAGCAACTATTCACTACTAATAGATCTTCAGCAAGGGGTGGGGCCTGGAGACCTTCTACCCCGTCTCTGCCAGAATTTTGTCTAGCTTTATCTTGTGCAGGTAACCATAGCTGCTGTCCATCCATGATTTTATTAACCTTATTTTGTGTTTAGAAGACAACACTCCTCAAAAGTCCTCTTTATCATTCAATTCTTACACACTTTCTGCCTCGGGGTTGGTGGGGTTAATATAGAGGAGTCATTTAGGGCAGTGCACTCAGTCTCTTACTCAGTACTTCAACTGGTCACATCTCTCTCTACTGACTACTGTTCACTGCAAAGAGAAGCTTCTCTGCCCAGGTTGAGAAACTATGGGTGAAATCAGAGATTGAAGGGGATGGGCTAAGCTAGCAGAATATGGGAATGAAGTGGAAGCCTGCTACTTCAAAATCAACTTTAAAAGTAAAGTGGAAGGATAATAGAAAACATGTGAAATGAAAGAGGGAAGAGACTGAATGTTAAAGGACTAAGCAGAGACAGGAGCCAGGGCATGGGGAGAGGTGCTGGTGGGCTAGCTAAGGCTAAAGGCTTAGCTAAAAGTTTTGTGAATGCACTAGTTGATAAGCCAATTTCAAAACACAACTTAACGAAAAAGAATTTGAACAGGATTTTACCCTGCATGGGTGGACGACGTTGCTCCCAGAAGTCACAGGTTATTAAATGAATATCACAGTTCAAGAAAGGTCCCTGAGGTATGCAAAACAATGCAGGCTATTACCATGGTCGTTGGCTGCCCACCATCACTACATGGTATGATTCTGTTGCTGGAGATACCGCAAACTTTGGCTGTAGAACATAGAGAAATCAACTTCAAACTTACTGGGGAAACGTCTTTCCCATTGGCTAGCTTCCATAGTGCTGGAAATTGCTATGCAAGCTGTTGAGGGAAAGAAGACATCAGTGGCCTTCCTCAGCACCCACCCTGATTGTTGCAATACTGACCTGGCAGGCAAGATGTACTTCTGGTGCAATGGTGCATGGAAGTAACCAGAGTAACCATCACTTTGTGATTTACTATGAGGCCTGATCCACAGGAAAGAATTGCAAACTCGATACTGTAGTCTTAGTCAAAAGCTCATGGCCAGGGCAGTCCATAGGCTGTAAGGAAGAACTTGTTATTATTTTGATAAATGATCATGCTATGTGATTGCCTTCAAAGTATTTATGCTTATACCACAGAGTCAGATTTTAACCCTTCTGTGTGAAGGTAAATTTATTCTCACTTAAGAAATAACAGGAAAAGACATTCTACTCTTTTCCTTAGACTCCTATCCTGCGTTTCTTAAATTAATATAAGAAGTGATCAATTTTGTTCCTAATGCTCAAATGCTGGCCATTTATCATATTTTCCTTTTGTTGGATATTTACAGGCAATCTTCTAGCAATGATGAAAATAACTATCAAGCCAGATAAAAATAAATTCTTTCAAAAAAAATAGAAGAGGCAGACAGGAAGGAAGCCCTTGAAATAGAAGTTCATTTCCAAATTGGTTACTTGGCTACTGAACACAGGTTCCTTAGTAACAAAAACTTCTATCAGAAAAGTTCAAAAGCAGCCTGATAAATCCTCATCAATCCCTTCAAAGAAATTTCTGTAGGAAAAATGTCTTCTAGAACACATTAGATTTTGTCATACTGTGCATAAATGTGTGTCTTCAAATGTTCTGTTTCTGTGAATTCACCGGAAAAGTAGGACCAATCTAAAGTCCCCCAGGATATCCCCAGGGGAGTCCCGCCTCATATGATTACCATCTTCTAATAATGCCTTAATGTTATGCGTCCACCAAGGGATGAGTTCACTCACAATCTTGTCGCCCTCATGTGTGATTATCTCTGAAAAATACCATCAGACACACTCATAGACATGCTTTAGCCTCTCATAGGTTATCTTATCCAATCATGTTGTCAGTCAAGACCTTCCATCACACTGCTCTGAAGGATCACACTATTTATGCTCTCAAGGAAACTATATGTCTTCAGGACTCCTTCTCTGGCTCCAGAAGCCATGGAGCTAGCCCTCCTCCAAGGTTTCTTCAAAACATCAGTGGGAGAGAGTCTCTATTTTTACTTGAAGATTGGATGTTAGGACACCTCCTCTTAACACCTCTACCAGCTGCCTGCCACCAGAAAGCTTAGAAATGTGGCATCCACAGGAGTTCTTCAGGGTGCTAGGGCAGGCAGTCATATAAAATCTACTATAGCTGCAGTGCAAGGGAAGCCTTCAGTAGAATATTTATTTAAACCAGTCTTAAGGACAAGGTAAGCCTTCTACCTCAGTTCTGAGAGGGATGTCTTGGTTCAGAAAAGTACTTGTTTGTAGCAATGTGGTTTCTTGGTTCTGTGCAGCAAGAGGTCCAGACCCAAAGACCTGCTGCCCCAGACCCCTTAGCCGCCCACCACTGATCAGGCCTCCAGAAATGATTCGGACACTTATATTAGCTTCATACTGTTTAGCCTATAGCTGAGGCACATTGCTAGCTAGCTCTTACATCATAACTCAACCCATTCTCATTAATCTGTTTGCCACGTGGCCCGTGGCTCACCTGTGTTTCTTACATGTTTTCTTCTTTGGTCACCTGGCTCAGTCTGTTCTGACTCCGCCCTGCCCTTCTCCTACCTACGCTCTGATTTCCCCGCCTACTTTCTCTATGGTGCCTGTCATGGGCCAAAACAGCTCCTTTATTTAAAGATTGATATTCATAGCATACAGAAAGACATTCCCACATCACCTCCCCATTTCTGTCTAATCAAAAAGGAAGGTTTCAATTTTAACACAGCAAAATTACATATGACAAAATAGTCATCAAACAAGAATTATAGTTACAATATCTAGTCTATTTGTATTTAGCAAAATTAAAGAAAATACTATATCATCTATCTTATCCTTATGACTCTAAAGTTTCTTATCCAATAACTCTCTCAAATGACTAAGAAAAACTATAACCTATAACATCTAATCTTCAACTACATTAAAGACCGCAGAAGGATATATTTACCCAAGTAAACTGGAAGTGCAAGCAACTTCCAAAATCTAGAAATGACAGAGATGACACCTATCTGCCTGGACAGTCACCCAAAGTCAAAGTTCCTTTATAAAATTGGGGCATCCATCTTCAGCCTACAGGCCCAGAGTCTCTTTTCATTTCAGTGAAGCAGGAAATCTGCTCTGCCCATTCTGGTATAGTTTATCAGAAGCTTTTCCTTGAGTCCTGAAGAATGTCTGACAGTTTTCTCTGTAAAGCAGAAACCTAAATGACCATCTCAGCTTGTTCTGCCAAAGTTCAGAGGTCACCTTCCTATGGAACCTGAATGTCCAGTTTAAACAGCATATGGTCAAGCAGTCAATATAAGAACAGGTTCTTGTCCAGTGGCTAAGCACTGCCACAAAGAAAGTAGACTTCATATGGAGTTTCTTCAATGCCCATTTTTCTCTTGAAATAGATTGGTGCTGCCAGGAACAGATCTGTCTCACTGTCCAGAAAAGTCTAAGTTCTTAAAATAACTTTAAATGCCATATTCTGTAGGTCTTAGAAGTGTTTGGAGATTACCTTTCTAATTGAATTATATCTTTGTATACCTAAAATCTAACTAACATGCATTTCTTAGTTATACATTACAATTTTAAATCAGTTACATAATCTTAAACAAGAGTAGAAAAATATATACAGCATAAGAGAATTGACCTTAAATTTGTATCAATAAACCAAAATCCATGCCAATGCAAAACATTTTGAGATTAACAGCTGATTTCCTAATCTAAGTAAATTCAATAATCTAATTTTTAAAAAATCATTCATATACCATATCCCTTTTTTCTTTTTAGAAAGAGATTAACTATGACCATTAACTGTTTATAATGAAAACAAACATTTATAAACAATATTTTGGGAATTTGGGCATAGTTTTTCATTACTACTTCCTGCTGATTACGGGGTGTTGAAAATCTCATGGATTCTTGAGACTGGATCATAGTCTTCAGCCCTTAAGCTGATAAGGCCATCTCTTCCCATCGGGCAGGCAGTCATATAGAATCTGTTATAGCTGCAGTGCGAGGGAAGCCTTCAGTGGAATATTTATTAAAGCCAGTCTTAAGGACAAGGTAAGCCTTCCACCTCAGTTCTGAGAGGGTTGTCTTGGTTCAGAAAAGTACTTGTTCTTATGGATCTTCCAAATTTGATGATGTACTGTAGTATGAGGTTTCTGGCCCTGACTTTCAGGCCTAGCCTCAAGGTTTAGGCCTGCAGACCCGCAGACCCGCAGACCCTCACAGACACAGAGACACTTTCAGTAGTTTTTGGCTGATCAGCCTTAGGCCCAGGCATATAGCTTGCTAACTCTCTACCCTTAAGCTATCCCATGTCTCTTGTTCAGCCATGCGACTCGGTACCTTTCTTTAGAGCTGCATGGTTGTCCTCTGCATCCTGCAGCTTCTCTCTGGTGCTCTGTCTGGCATTCTGCTCTCAGAGATTTTCTTAGTCTGGTAGTCCCGCCTACACTTCCTGCCTGCCCTTGGCCAATCAGCTCTTTTTATTAAACCAGTGGCTGGGACAATTATTTAAAATGAAACAACACAACCTCCCACAATGTACCAGCTTAAGACCCTTAAAAGACCCAGACCAGGTAAAGTTTTTCTAGATTCTGGTGCGTGCGTGCGTGCGTGCGTGCGTGCGTGCGTGTGTGTGTGTGTGTGTGTGTGTGTGTGTGTGTGTGTGTGTGTGTGTATGTGTGTGTGTGTTTGTGTGCCTAGTACAGAAGGGTGCACATGTGCATTACAGTGCTTGCATATGTGTGCACACATATGTGGAGACCAGAGGCTAACACTGAGCTCTACATCTTTGTATTCCACCTTTTTTAGGGCAGTGTCTTTCACTCAGCCCAGAGATCACTAATTAGCTAGACTAGTTGGCCCCAAAGCCTTTCTTATGCCTGGACATGTAAAGGTGGGAAGATTCTCTTAAATATTCTTGACCATGTACAAACTTTGAATATCTTTATTTTCAGATATTCAGGGTGCTAGTACAAAGTGCAGTGTGGTCACCAATTAAAATCTATTCCTGCAATTCAGGATGCTAATTAGGAAGGCATCAGGTGTTAATGGAGGCAGAGATAATAGAATTGCTTATTATGGCTGCTCTGGAGTATAGCTTTCCTAATGAGGATGCCCCGCTGACCTACACTGTACATATTTTGTTGGAATTAACTTAGTTGTAACTTAATCTATGAAGCATATAATATCATACTATTCATGTAACAATGTTCTAAAAATAACTGAAATCATAATACCAAATTCTGATATTAAATGAGTAATAATGGAATGATAGGGCAAGGCAATGCTGTTGAATATAGTTTGAGTTGGATCTCTGTGGCAATTTGAATGTAATTGGCCCCCATAATCTTATAGGGAGTGGCACTATTTGGAGGTGTGGCTTTGTTAGAGTGGGTGTGGCTTTGTTGGAGGAAGTGTGTCACTGTGAGGGTGGGCTTTGAGGTTTCCTATGCTTAGGATACTGCTTAGTGTCTCAGTCAACTTCCTGTTGCCTGAAAGATGTAGCACTCTCAGCTACTTATGCTGCACTATGCCAGCTTGCATACTGCCATGCTCCCTGCTGTGATGAAAATGAACTGAACCTCAGAAACTAAGGTGACACCTCAATTAAGTGTTTTCCTTTATAAGAGTTTCCATGGTCATGGTATCTCTTCACAGCAATAGAAACCCCAACCAGGACAATTTCTAAGCTGGACCTTTGGGAAGTAGGGCTCAGTGAGCATCCCTTAGGCTCCTGGGGAAGCTTTCCTAAGAAAGGATAAAGCACTTCTCGTGAGACTCTTGAGCTCGTACAAGAATGAGTTGGTAAGATATGAGCTTAAGCCCTGAGGTGCTCTCGGCTTCATGTTTTGTGATGTAACTCCTTTCTCACATGCTCCCACTATTGGGACACTATCCTTCTTGAAGTCCTCAGCAGAACAGAGCCTGTGCTGGAGCTTGCCTTGAGATCTCCAGAACTATGAACTAAGGAAGCATCTTTTCCTCCTAAAATGTGTCTGCCTCTGATATTTTTTTTTATAATAAAGAAAAGTGAACTGGTACCCATGCTGCGAAACTAAAGTGCTTTAAATCTAAATATGGTTCAGCCTCAAACCCTACTGGGAGGTCACGTGATAAAGACAAAAGTGAGCCCATAGCTTGACATCAGGGAAGCCATTGTGACTTTGGTGCAGGAAGAACCCTGCTGTGTTAGAAGGATGAGTGGTGACATAGTCATCTTTCTGAAGACGTGGAGGAGAAAGATGTACAGCATAAACCAGAGACATTTGAAAGAAACCCCTTTGTTTCTGTTGTGATGCTTTGATGAAGACACTATAGACATGATTAGATGTGGGAAGTCACTGTATGGAGAAAAAGAAAAACAGGAGATGGTAAATCATCCAACTCCAGCCCTGAGGGGTCAGGTGGAAAAGACAATGGTAACTAAGAAGACCACTATTTCCATGACAACAGAAAAGACAAAATCATTGTCAGTTGGCTTTAGGATCCTTAGATGTAGGTTTAGATGGATTTTGGTGTAAGCTGCTGTGTAAATTGTATATAAAAAGATCTGCTTAGCTGCTTAATTAATTTAAACAAGTAGTGTTTAGTTTATTAAGACTGTAGTCTTAAATGCTCAGTTCTTCCTTGGGATTATGTTCATCTCACAAATCATAATTCTGTATACAAGCCCAGCAAAACTGAGCAGCACTTTTTGAGGAGATTTGATTGTTTGCTTCTTTGTTCCCAAACTGAACACATTCAAATATTTTAAATGACAAAAATGTGACATATGCTATTTCCTTTTTAAGTACCTCATTTATCTATAGATTACAAAACCCATCTGAGTACTTAATAATTGGTATAAAGCCATTAAATTTATAGAGTAGGCTTAAAGATCTAACTCTTAATATAGTATTTCTAAATGTGGGACAATTTCAGCTTAAAGTCTCTAATGTGATAATTCAGTTATTCATTGTAAATTGGTTTTGGAACCTTGTCACCCTATTAAGTTCCATAAATATTAGAGGGACAGAAAAGGTCAAATGTGTACAAAAAACATTAATAGCATGGCTTTGGTGCCGTAGCCTTTCTATGTTTAATTTATAAATCTTCCCAGAGCAGAATTATGTATACTATCAGGGAAGAAAATTACTTGGAACTAACTGAGGCCATTGTGAGCCAGACCTTATGACAGGGCTGTAGGTAGGTACCCAGGACAGCTTTCAACATTCCTGCCATATTGAGGCTCTTTTTAGAGTATCTGTGCCATGAGAACTTGAGGAAGGTTTAGATCTCTCTTGGGAATGGGACATCCAGGTTGATCTTTTATTCTTAACATAGGAGTATATATTTTCCACCTATATGTGGATGGTCTTTTTATCTGATGGACTTCTCTTAGATTTTTTAAAAGATTTATTTATTTATTTATTTTATATATATGGCTGTTCTATCTGCATGTATGCCTTTATGCCAGAAGAGGGTATCAGATCCCACTATGATGGCTGTGAGCCACCATGTGGTTGTTGAAAATTGAACTCAAGACCTCTAGAAGAGCAATCAGTGCTCTGAACCACAGAGCCATCTCTCCAGCCCCTGAGACTTTTACTTTCTATCTGCTTATAGTTTTGAATGTGTTTGCCTAAAATAAATTAATTGTTCATTGTTTTCTTAGTAATCTACACCAGGGTTTCATGAAAGCTAGGGAATGCTTTGTACCTAAGCCACATTCCCAGCCTCAGTAAATGATGTCCTTGTTTTGCAGGTGATAATGATGATCTTAGGGATGAAAGTCGGAGCCCCGCTCATGACGGGAAAGTACTCTACCACTAAGCCACAGCTCCAACTTAAAAAGTACCTTTCATTTGATGTTAAGTGGGATACTAGGTATTTAAATATCTTTTCTAATTAAGGAGCATTTAGATCCATGGAATCCTGTGTTATTAAGTATTCTTAGGATCACATAATTGTTGCTGTTGTTCAAAGGGCCAACTAGGTTTTATTTTTTAATTTATTTTTATGTATATGGGTGTTTTTGTCTACACTTGGGTCTGTGCATCTCATGCATGCCTGGTGCCCACAGATTTTAGAAGATGGTGTTGGATCCTCTGGGTCTAGGTTATAGATGGGTATGAGCCACCGTGTGAGTGCTGGGAATTAAACCCAGATCCTCTGAAGGAGAAACCGGTGCTCTTAACCTCTGAGCTCCCTCTCCAGCCATGTAATGAGGTTTGGGGTGTTTTTGATAAATCCAAGCCTGACTTGCTCCTACTATACAAGATCATTCTTCTGAACCTGTGGGAAGGAGAAAACAGTAGAGAATTAACAATGTGAGGTGTGAGTTGACCCACTCTGCTTATTTTATTTTTATTTGAATGTGTATTGTGTGTTTGCACATGTTCCCATGCCATAGCACACACATAGATGTCGGAGAACTTTGTGGAGAAGGTTCTATCCTTCTACCTTTACATTGACTCCAGGGCTTGAACTCAGGTCATCATCAGGCCTGCATGGCAAGCACTTTTACCCACTGAGCCATCTCATTGGTCCATTGCTACAGTTTTATAGGCATCCAAGTGTGTGGCATAATGACCAATTAGTGGAGACAATATTCATGATGAGATATATAATTCATAGATAATATTTCATTTGTATTTTTTGTTAAATGTGTATAGCTGGCCACTTGAGGATCTTTTTTTTTTATTGATTATAAATATTCCTTGTAACTAGCCAAGAAGCCCCAGCTCAATGTCAAGGACTTAAATAATGCAGTTGAACTGTCACTTATATGGCAAAAAAGTTCTAGAGTCATTTGACATTTCTTTTTTTCTATTTGCTGGCCAATTACCAACTGTCAGAGCATATTAAATATTTTAGATTTGAGTCAAAACCTGACACCCCTATGTGCATTGTTCTTCCTAATCATGGTTGATGACTGGCCACATGAAAGAATGATGTTAGCTATCAGTCTGTCTTCCTGATGGCACAGTTGCCACTGGATTCCACTGCCAAGTGAGGTGATCAATGTAGACACCACAAATGAGTGCAGACAGTCATGAGTCATGGGTGTACCACTCATGTTAACAAGCCTCTCTCTGTTCCCAGACAGAAGGAAAATTTGACAGCCAGCTTGCAAAGCTTAGGGCTGATATTTTGTGTTGTTACTACCTAACATCCACAGAGTCCTTATATATTGGGACTCCACCACTCACAACTTTATATGAAATTATTCTTTACAAAACCTGTGGGGTTTGGTTCTGATACACACACACACACACACACACACACACACACACACACACACACACACGCATATACTTCAACGAGTGTACTCCATGTACAGTTTCATAAAAGTCTATGATAGCACTGAGTATATACCCTGCCCCTATTCTGAGAGCTCTCCTCTGCCGTGTCTTGCATTTTGTAATGAATGAATGAGTGTTTGGAAGAGTGTTAGTAACTCATTGCCCAGAATGGCAGAACTTCGACACTATGACCTTTTCTACAGTGCACGCTGTTCTGCCGACAGGATGTGTGTGTGGTATTTACTGGGAAAATCAGTTAGGAAAATGCATCAAGATACAAATTACTAAACGCCAGCACATAGTGGTTTACAGAACAGCGATATGCTCTTCTCCCATAAAACAAAAGATGGATACAAACAGCTCCTGGCATTGACTTAGTGCTCCATCAGCATCAGGACCAGGGATGTTGCTTCCTTGACCTTTGCTTGAAGCAGAAAAGGCAACGGCTTCACTCTCAAGCATCATTTTCACATCCAGGGCAGGAGAAAAATATGGCAACAGCCATAAGTGTAAGTTTATGGCAAAAGCAAAAACTTGCCCATTTGACACGGTTTTGTGAAAAACTGGTCGTGATACCTTCCTTATCTATAAGAGTGAGAGGCCGCAGGGAAAGGAGAGCTGGGGATGACTGATGGCCAGCCTCAGAGCTACAGAATCTACAGACTCTATAGGCTTCTTTCTCTACCTTCCCCCTCCTATAAAAGAGGCTCTAATACTTTGCATGGTTGACTCCTGATGTACTTATTTTTCTTTTGCTTTCTATGGTCTGTTTGTGAACAGTAAGAGAAAGCTGTGCTTCCCCTAACTGCTTCAGGACTCACTCCTTGTGATTAACAGAAGCTACTGCACACCTAAGCGAGACAATGGATGAATATCAGTCATTCATCCAACAAATATCATTAAGCATTCTTCTCAAGTCTAGGGGTAGGTTAGTGACCAGAATGAAAAAGAAGGAAAGACAGAGAAAGAGAGATCAAGAGGCAGGGAGGGTAGCAAAGTTGAGGGAATCTTCTAGAACACAGAGATGGGAATGCAGCCAGTCCCAAGACTAGAAACCATAGATCTGAGATACTTCAAGAAATCTATGCCGCAGCCTGGTTGCATGTCCATCATGCACACACTGCTTTCCCTTGGCCAGCTTGGCAAATAGAATAGGTTGGCCCACATTGCTCCAGTTTTCACATTAAACCACAATTTACAGCTTACATCTCAGAGACCAGGGAGACAGAATTTGACTGCATAGGCCAGAGACAGTTTCACCCCTGCAGGAGTGACAGGAGTCATTTGAGTGAAGCCAAAAGCTTGAATACAAATATCCCATAAAGCTTTATCTCTCCAGGCTAGTTAACGCCATTGTTAGATACGTAGTCAATGTTGGACACCACCATCCACCAACCACACTACTGTTCCCATCTCTGCTCCACAATTCTGGAAGTTAACAGTCTTGAATGGGATAAATTAAATGGTTTTTTGATCACTTTTGTATTCTAATGTGTTACATTTCCTTGTTCCCCTTCCCTCCCCTAACCTACCAATCATCTCTGCCAGCCCTTGTCCCTGTCTAATGGAATGGGAGAAGGACAGCTCCCTTCTCTCTTTGGGCCAAGTCCACAAGAGCCAACACCTCCATTACTCATTTTGGTTCCAAAGTACATACTACAATGTGGGTATATATTCATTTATGACCCATATAAACTATAAACCAGGAGCTAACGTGGTGAGTTTTGTTCCTGAATCTTCTCTGAATCTCTGATTGAATGTTTTCCATTCAGGGACAAAGTGAGTATCTGACCTGCTGCTAATTCGTTCTTCTGCAGGCTGTGACATCCCAACCACAGGCAGGAGGATGGGCAGGCTGGGGGTCCTGGGGAAAATCTCTACTCTCATCTGCATCTGCCACAGTAGGTAAGTGTTGGGTCTTGTATCAGAACAGAATTCAGAAGCTTGATGGGATAAGAGATGGTGACATAGCATATATTGATGGAGTTCAGCGTTTGCCCAGGAGAAATCCATTTCCAGTATCTACTGCTCTACGGGCATCACATATATTAATATATGTGCTCCTAACAGTGGCTCTGTGAGGAGATGTTCTTACTCTCTCCATTTTACAGATAAAAACACTGAACCACTGAGAGACTGGGTCATCAATCGAGTCAGAATTGTTTGGAGTGGGACTTGGAAACCATTTTATGTTATATTATCACTTAAAGTATAGATTTAAGATATACATGTATTCATATGTATGCACATATTTATGCATATGCATAAATACAGATCCATACAGAGTTTTTTTTTTAAGATTGAGTCTTACTGTGTAGTCAAGGCTGACCTTGAATCTGTGATTCTCCTGCCTCAGCCTCCTGAATGCTGGGATTATATGTGAGCACCCACCACACCCAGCTTACAGTATTTTTAAAGCTATGTGCTAATCATTCATCTCTAATAGTTTTTTGTTTGTTTTATGCCATTTTGGTGTTCTGTTTGTTTGGGATCGTCTTGCCATCCCTTGAATGTGTTTAGCTGGACAACTCTCTTATCTTCTAAAATAGTTTAAAGTGTCTTGATAAAAAATCTCCATAGCAGAGGATTACAATAAAAATAGAACAAACATGCAGGTAGGAAGCACACAGCATGCATGTGCACACACACACACACATGCATGCAGGCACACACCCACGCATAGGCACACACACGTGTGTGCACGCACACACATACAGCACACATGCATGCACACACACGCATGCACACACATGCACGCACACACGCGTATGTACACATGCATGCACATACATGCACACACACACACACACACACACACACACACACACACACACACACACACATATCCCAGAGCTAATAATGCTACAGTAACTGAGTATTGACCTTATCCCTGAGAGTCCTGGCTTCTCCTGCACTGTTTATATCTAATTGATGATACAATTAGTTTATTTAAGTAAATCTATTCTCCTGAACTTACATTTTTAAACAAATTTTCTGTATTTGTTTTAAAATAAAAGAAAAAAATGATGGATAATTTTTTTTCTATCTCAGGTTCTTTGGTATATTCTTCCATTCCCAATTCTTTTTTTCATCTGTTTTGGAAATTGGAATTTTTTTATACAGTGTATTCTGATGATGGTTTTCCCTTCCTCACATCCTAGATCCACCTTTCTGATCCAGCTCTGTGCCTTCTTTCTCTCTCTCTTTAGAAAAATAAACAGTCAAATATTAAAATAAACCAACCAGCATAAAACAAAACAAACCAAGAAACACACATACACAATCCATAGAGACATAAAATTGATGACCATAATAAATAAGCAAAAGACCATTTAGGATAAAGAAAATGTCCAAAATGTTATGAGAAAGAAAATCTCCAAAAGTACCTAGAGTTCATTTTGTGTTGCCTCTCTACTGCGGGCACTGGGGCCTCCCTAAAGTATGGTTTGTATACCCAGAAAGACTCATTGGAGAAAATTACATTTCCTTTGTGAGCAGTTGACAATTGGAGATAGCCTCTGGGTTAGGGATGGGAACTTGTGTCCACTTCCCCTCTCAGTACTGAGTCCCCATTTTGCATGGGTCTGTGTGGCCCTGTGTATGTTACCAGAGTCTCTATGCGTCATGTGTGTGTCAATTCTGTTGTATCTGGAAGACACCGTTTCCTCAGTGGCTTACATCCACTGAGCCCTAAGTGGAGGAATTTGATGAAGATGTCCCATTTAGGACTGAATGTTCCAAAGTTTCTTACTCTCTGCACATTGTCCAGCTGTGGGTCTCTACTAGTTCCCATCTCCAGAAGGAGGAAGCTTCTCTCATGATATTTGAATGAGATAGTGATCTATGGATATAGCAGAATGTCATTAGGAGTCATTTTATTTCTACATGTGGTTTTCCTCCAGTGTGGGGATTTAATAAAAGCTCAAAAAGTTTCGGAGATATCAGAGGACAGATCCACCTCCTCCTGTCTTAGTTTTCTGTGTAACAGTCCTGGTTGTCCTGGAACTTGCTTTGAAGACCAGGCTGGCTTTGAACTCACAGAGATTCTCTTGCCTCTGCTTCCCAAGTGCTGAGACTAACAGTGTGAGCCATGGCTTCTTCTGTCCTCTTGTCTTTTTACACTTGCCTTAAATACTCTCTTAAATACTAGTTTAGTTAAGGCGTGGCCCCACCACTGCCTGCCTAGGAGCCTGGAACTCCTTCTGTAAACAAAGATGATGTGAACTCAGTTTGGATTAAGGGCGTAGGCCACTGCTCCCAGGATACTCCAAGTGTTGGGATTAAAGGTGTGAATCACCACTCTCTGATCCTCCTAGACTGACTGTGGTTAGATCCCTCTTATATTTCTGAAACTTATGGAGCTTTTATTAAATCCCCACATATCCCCTTTTGTGTCAAATTTTTAAAAAGGTGATAGCTAACATAAGAAAAACCATATACAATTGGTACAATGATTACATACAGTATCTACAAACAATAAATGAGTAATGTCCAGTCCATTAACAACTGACAATTCAAAGAAAATATTTCATTAATTATCCTATTTTGATGAGTCCAAAGGATTATACCTAATTCACTTTCTTTCTAACTTGTATTACTAACTAAAAGCTATTATTTTGATGTCTCTTAAAATTATACACTTTAACTTCAAAGTTTCTTTTCTAAAACTGTCATTAGAAAACTATAATTATCTCATCTTCAACTCAGAGACTCAAGAAGGAAACAATATTTACTCAAATAACCAGGTAGTGCAAGCAACTTCCAAAAACTAGAAATGACAGAGATGACACCTATCTGCCTGGACAATCACCCAAAGTTCCTTTATAAAGTTGGGGCATCCATCTTCAGCCTACAGGCCCAGAGTCTCTTCATTTCAGTGAAGCAGGAAATCTGCTCTGCCCATTTTGTATAGTTCAGTCACTTTTCCTTGGTCCTGAAGAATATCTGACAGTTTTCTCTGAAAAGCAGGAACCTTAAGGACCATCTCAGCTTGTTCTGTCAAAGTTCAGAGTTCACCTTCTGAGGGAAACTGCATGTCCAGTTTAAACAGCATACTGTCAAGCAGTCAATACAAGGACAGGTTCTTGTCCAATGGCTAACCATTGACACAAAGAAAGTAGACTCCATATGGAGTTCCTTCAATGCTCATTTTTCTCTTGAAGTAGATTGGTGCTGCCAGGAGCAGACCTGTCTCACTGTCCAGAAAAGTCTAAGTTTTTAAAATATTTTCAATGCCATATTCTATGGATCTCTGAAGTGTTTGAAGAAGACCTGCTCATCTAAAATATATTTGATCTTGAAAACATATCTAACATGACTATGTCTGAATATAATGTCTAACTACTAACTTGCATTGCTTTATATTCTAATTAATTGGTAATCAAAACTTCCATGGACTAGCAACTTGTATTACATTGTTAGATGAATTGAATAAGTATAATACCTTGAACAAGCATAGAGATATTTGTACAATAACACAATTAATCTCAATATACACAATTTGTATACAGTGTACAAAAATCCAATGCAACGTAAAATATTTAAAGCTAGTGAATCCTTTTAAAAGAAGATTCAATAATTTATCCTTATATCCTATATATCTGTAACAATTAATCTCAATATACACAATGTGTATGCAATATCCAATACAATGTAAAATATTTAAAGCTAGTAAATCCTATTAAAAGAAGATTCAATACTCCAGGTTCATGGTCACCCAAGTAGTATCAGGTATAAGTTTCATCCCATGGAGTGGGCCGTATGTAAATCTAATCAGGTGGTGGTTGGTTACTCCCACAGTGTTTGTGCCACTATTGCACTAGCATCATGCAGGCAGATCACCACTGTAGATCAGAGGGTTGGTGTTTACCTTTCTTCCCTGGTACCATGCAGAGTACCTTCCAATAACATAAATACTACAGGCCAAGGCTCTAGTCTGGCACCAGAAGGACTTCTCCATGTTCAATGAGATTTGTAGGTGTTGTCTTCAGCAATAGGACCTTTCCATAAGTTTGTGGAAAGCAACCAATAGCCTTGGCAATAGCATGAGTTGCGTGGGAGTGTTCCCATAAGGCTCCATTTGGCTAACAATTAAATTAGATGTAACCCATTCGGGCACTGGAAGTTTCACTTGGAGACAAGAGATGTCTTGTTGGGCTTTTGTCTCCCCCATTATTTTGTGATTCTACTTAGATTTCCTTCGTATATGTTCCTATTTTAAGACGCTTCTACTGTAGCAGGTTTTTGTATGACCTCTCAAATGCCTCTTAGTATCAGCTGTCCCTCCCCATATTTCCTCCCTTACTCCCCTCTTTCTTCCTTCTCTCCATTTAACTCTCTCATTCCAGGCCCCCCCCCATCTCTCCATAACTATTTATCTATTTTACCAACCTCAGGGTTACCTTCCCTCAGCCCTGGTCCCCTACTGTTCCCTTCAATGTTACTCTGAAAAGCAAGAGTGTGGGAATGCTTTGGGGTCTTTGACCTTACCACATGATGGCAAAGTGCTATATGATCACATATCTAACTCCTTAGACCTCATGCTTCCTGGGAGAATGGATAGGTTTCCTTCTCCTAACTACATCTTTTTAGGAATCAATTTTCTCAGGAAGGACCTCGAAAGAAAAACAGTGCCCTAAATAAATGCTTTCCTCTTTGATGAGAGTCAGAAGGGTCGGCCATGTTTGGGGATGGAAAAGTTAACTGGGTGAAAGTGGAAGACCTTTTTTTGTTTTCAGAAGACTCACAGGGATGAGAAGAAGAACTTGTTTGTTCTTCCCTGAAAAAAAAAAATGCTTGAACCTTGTGCGGTCTTTGGAGGTCTCTCTTGAACAAAAAAGGAATAATAGAGCACCTGAAAGTTTCTTTAAAGGCTGGATGGCCATTTGTGGTGGTTCACACCTTTAACCCCAGTATACAGGAGGAAGAGTCAGGTATATTTCTGTGAGTTGCAGGCTAACCTGGTCTACATTGGCAATTTTCAGGTAAACCAGGGCTACCTGGGGGTGGGAGAAAGGACTAGAGACTTAACTCAGTAATAAAATGTTTGCCTAGCATTTCTGAAGCCTGGGTTCAATCCTCAACTACACACACACACACACACACACACACACACACACACACACACACACACACACACACACAATAAGCAAAGTTAGCTCTTGTCCTAATGCATCATAAGATAACAAGTGTCCTGATTTATAATGAATTTGGAGTCTCAGAAAGTTGTAGTTGGAATTTTCTTTGTGCCACAAACCAGCTCCCAAATAAGACATAGAGACTTATTGTTAATTGTGAGGGCTCGGCCCTAGCTTGGGCTGGTCCCACTAGCTCTTTTAACTCAATTTAACCTGTTTCTATTCATCTGTGCTTTGCCTCTGGGCCTTTTTTCCTCTCTTTCATTCTGCATGTCCCACTTTCCTGTTTCCTCCGTGTTTGGCCCCTGGCATCTCCTCCTCTTTTTCTCTGAGTCTAAATTCCTTCTTACTCTTCTTGCCTGAAAGTTCCACCCACATCTCCTACTTTGCTATTGACCATTCAACTTTTTATTAGACCAGTCAGGTGCCTTAGGCCGGCAAAGGTAAAACAGCAACACATCTTTATGTAGTTAAATGCAACACATCTTTGCATAGTTAAACACATATTCTGCAACATTTTCCCCTTTTTGTCTAAATAAAAAGAAATATTTTAGCTTTAATATACTAAGACTGTATACAATAAGAACAGTTATCATGTAAGAATTACATTTATAATATCCAGTCCTTTCGCATTTGAAAAATTCATAGAAAATACTCTATCCTAGCTTAGTGAGTCCAAAGTTTTGTACCTAATGTACTTTCTATCTTAGGTTGTATTACCAACCCAAAATTATAATTTTAGGCCTCAAAACATTTTTTAGATATACAACTTAAGCTTTTATGTTTCTCAATCTCATAAACTTTCTATCTCTTATGTAAATTTCTTTTTGAATTTAGTAACAAGGAAAACTATAACTATTTTGCCTTCAATTTTATCAGAGACCTGAAAAGGATAAGATATTATCCAAAATTATAGAAATGACAAAAGCAGCTGGCTGCCTGGACAGTCAGCCAAGTTTCCCCTGCACCATTGGGACATCCATCTTTGGCCTACACACCTAGAATATTTGACAGACTTTTGTGTAAAGCAGAAACTTTAAAGGGCCATCCCACTGTGTCTATGCTCATTTTCGTTTCTTAAGCACCTGTGCACACTGTTATCTGTTTATTTTTTTTTCAGTCTGAACTTATTTTGTTGTGCTCTTATAGTGTTCTCTGAGCATATGAGCCAAACCTTAACCTGTTAGCAGCTGCTAGGTCCTCCACTCTGCGGTCTGGCAGTTGGCTCTGCCCCCTCCATGGTCCCACAGGCCTGGCCAAGAGCTGCATCTAACTGTCCCAGCTCTAGGAAGCTGGTGCCTGCCTGTACTGTAACAGGCATTTTTACTTAGCTTGCTGTTTCTTCTTAGCATAGCCTACAGAAGGCAGTTCTTCCTCCACCGTGTTAGTTCTGGAGATTGAATGCAGGTCATCAGATGTAGTGACAAGAACTTTTACCCATAGAGCCATCCTGCTGGCCCATTTTCTTCTTTCTATAGAGTCCATGATCACACCCCTGGAAATGGAGCCCTCCACAATGAGCAGGTATTCCCTTAATTAACTTAATCAAGATAATCCTCCAGAGACATATCCAGAGGCTAATGTAACCTATATAATATAGGGAAGTTGTGCCTGGAGGATTGTCTTCTAGGTGACTCTAAAGTTGATCAAGCTGGTAATCAGCACTAAGCATCTTATTCTCATGTGGTCAAGATGTGCTTTTTCGTGCAGTCACATGTACAAATCCCCCATAAATTCGAAGAATGGAGTTTAGTATACACCCCTTGTATTTGCTTTTATTGCTCTTAAGACACTACCACAGCCAGGTGTTGGTGGCACACCCCTTTAATCCTAGGACTCAGGAGGCAGAGGCAAGCTGATTTCTGTGAGTGAGTGTTTCAGAACAGCCAGGACTACACAGAGAAACTATGTCTCAAAAAAAAAAAAAAAAGGCACTAACACAATTTTGGAGACTTAAAAACAACCTAGTCTTACTGTTTTCCAGTTTCCTTGAGTCAAGACTCCAGGTGCAGATATAGACTACTCAGTGTCTTTGGACAAACTTTAGCAAAGCTAAGTACCAGTATTGTTCCACTTATTGTCACGTCTCCAGTGACTACAGAGGAAATGTCACTGAATATTATTCCTAGATTTCTCTCAAGGCAAAATTTACAGATTCTGGCCAATACATAGTATAGTTCTACAATGTAATAGCAGTGGCCTGTCATAGTGACCTTTGTGTCACTGTGACCAAAATACTTGAGGATACCTTAAAGGGAGGACCACATGTTGGCTCAGGATTTCAGAGGCCACTCTGTAGTAACTTGGATCAGTGTTTCTGCATCCAATATGAGGTTAAACACCATGTTGGTAGGAGCCTGTGGCAGAGGAAATTCTCTCCCTCACCTCATAGAAGACAGGAGGGAGACAGAACAGGATAGAGTTCCAAGGGCATACTCTATGAGGTAATTTCTTCCACATAGGCTCCCTTCATCAACTACCAGTAATGATAAGGGAATTAATCTATCAAGGGTTTAATCTATCAGTCATCTCTGGAAAACACCATGAAAGATGCATCCAAGGATTCCACTATCTGTATAAGTGTTTCTTAATCCAGTAAAGTTGATAATCAGAATTAACCATCATAGAGCCAAACAATAGTAACATACACTGTTTTTTTCTGTCCCTGAATCTGTTTATGTGCTGTATTTACATTGATTGATATGTGTGTGCTGAACCATCCTAAAATCAGTAATACTTTAAACATTGATTAATTTCTTTTCAGATCTAACACAAGAACTGAAAAAAACAAAACAAAAAACCCAGCATGAGGGGAGATCATGTTAGGGATCCCAAGGCAGGAACCAGAAAGCAGTGGTCGGGAGCTGAATTCTCAAAAGATAATGGAAATCACAGCCAGCAGGGGGATAGAGTGGGACCATCCATGAACAGGGACTCTGTAAAGTTACAGGTTCCACACTGAGCCCTTCAGGCTCCAACAGATGACTCCAAATCCGTGGTCACACAGTTAATCTCAGTGGGACCCCCCTCCACCCTTCACACACAGACACAAATGAGTAAGAGATTTGTGGGGAAGTTGGAGGGTGGTCAGGGGTGGAAGGACGCCAGAGGAGAGATTAGTCAATATGGATGCAAAGTGTACATGTAAAACTGTAAAAATAATAAATAATAATAATAATAAAGATTAAGAAATAGAAAACCACATTTAAAAAAGAAGTTATGGGTTCCTTCCTGAGCTGAGGGGTAACTTCCATGACATTCAGAAAGGATGTCAATCCCAGGGCTTTATAGTATTAACAGTTTATCATCATGGGGCAAAGAAACTTATTAGAAAGCTGGGCACTCACCGCCACAGAGAAGCTCTTGAAGGTTTATAAATTGCCTGCAGAAAGTAAAGAAGGGAGATACGCACATTCAACTGTGATTGATTTCCAATCAAAGCCTCATGTTATCCCCAGGGTGATTCAGTTGCAGATAGGCAGCCAAACACCATTCTTCACGTAGGGCCGCCAACAACACTAAGAAACACAAGCAAAACCCACGAAGGCAGAAACACTGGTACAGCAGTTGTCAATCTATAGAGTTGGCAGGAAAGTGAACAGGGAATAGAAACATTTGGAAGGTGATGCTTTCTTGGTATGAGCACTGAACCATGAGTGTTGGGATGGGAGACTTGCTTGCTGTAGTAAGACACTGTGACTCAGTAGCTACACTTTGTAGGTGTTCTTTGCAACACCCAGGTTCTATGAAAAAGAATGGGCAGAGGAACTTGAGAAAGCCTAAGGTCCCTTCCCACGCTCCATCTTGTAGCTGCTATAGAAGGGTTTAGGTATGCATTGCCACTGATGGATGAAAACATGCAGCACACTGATTGGTGTTGGTCTCCTGTACATTGTTCTGTCTTGCCTTGTGGCTTATTACTTTGACTCTAAGGGAAGAGGAAGTGACCATCCCGATGTATATGTGAAGTCAAACATTTCTCAGCCAACAGTTCTTTTCAGGGGACCCTCCCTCTTAAAAGGCATCTGTGTCACTCACAGACAAACTGTCACAGTCTAGGGAGACCTAGTCATCTGCTACTCATGCCTGTGGGAAAATTCATAAAATGCAATAAAAATCTTCATAACTTAAAAGCAATGCTGTGAAAGTCAGCTATTACTTCCCACAGACACATTGCAGACATAGCTTACCTTTAGAATGTGTTGCTAAGAATAAAGTCCAGTTGTCCAGATGAGGGTTGGCAGCGCTAAGACAGGAAGATTCTAGAGTCAAGCCTCTACAGAGTGCAGCAATTTATAACTAGATGCACTGAAGGCCTAAGTGTTTATCTGAGAAGTTGGTTGTGACAGTTTTAGGACTCTAAAAATCTAGTGCAAGACTATCTGGTTGGGTGACAGAATGCATCTTATCCTATTAAGATATTCATTTTCTCAAGATCACTGTTCTTCTCTCTCCCATCCTTGTCCAAGTTACAGTTTTTCACATTCTAATGACACCGTCTACCAGAACTGTCCAAATAGTATCAGTGTTTAATACAAAGAATGGCAAAGTCATCAAAACTGCTCAACTATGAAAACTCACATCTGTACAAATTACCATTGACTGTAAGGGAACCTTTATCTACCTACCTACCTACCTATCTACCTACTGTAATAGTGCAATCTCTTGGTCCCGGGCAGCCAGAGGCCCACAACCTGCTGCGCCAGACCACTTAGCCACCCGCCACTGCTCAGGTCCCCAGAAATGACTCAGACACTTATATTAAGTTCATGCTGTTTGGCCTATGGTTCAGGCACATTGCTAGCTAGCTCTTACATCTTAACTCAACCCATTTCCATTAATATGTCTGCCATGCGGCTCATGGCTCACCTGTGTTCCTTACATGTTGCTCCTTTAGGCTTTAGGCTTGGTCTGTCTGACTCTGCCCTGCTTCTCCTACCTATGCTCTGACTTTTCCTCCTACTTTTTCTATGGTGCCTGTCATGGGCCAAAACAGCTCCTTTATTTAAAGATTGATATTCACAGCATACAGAAAGACATTCCCCCATCAACCTACCTATCTACCTACATATCTACCTACCTACCTACCTACCTACTGTGAAGGAATGCTGATGATGTAAAAATTCCTATATTAGCAAGGGTTCGCTAGAGGAATGGAACTTATAGAACGGATATGAATATATATGGAAATTTATTAGAATGGCTTACAGACTGTGGTCCTGTTGTACGAGGTTTCTGGCCCGGACTTTCGGGACTAACCTCAAGGTCTAGACCCGCAGACCCGCAGACCCATAGAGACACACAGATGTATATGATAGTTTTAGGCTGATCGGCCCAAGGCCCAAGCATACAACTTGCTAGCTCTTTACCCTTCATCTAACCCATGACTCTTCCTGTTCAGCCATGCGGCTCGGTACCTTTCCTTAGAGCAGCATAATTGTCCTCTGCTTCTTCTGGCTTCTCTCTGGCATTCTGCTCAGTGCTTCCTGTTCTCAGAGTTTTCTTAGTCTGGTAGCCCCGCCCACACTTCCTGCCTGCCTTTGGCCAATCAGCGCTTTTTATTAAACCAGTGGGTGGGACAATTATTTACCATGAAACAACACAATCCCCTACAGTGGTCCAGCTAGCCCAACAATGGCTGTCTACCAAAATGGAAGGCCTAAGAATCCAGTAGTTGTTCAGTCCACAAGGCTAGTTGTCTCAGCTGTTTTTCTGAATCCTGAAGAAGTAGGCTCTAACGCAGGTGTAGGGATGGACTAGCTTCCTTCTTCCATGTCCTGTATTTAGGCTGCCAGTATAAAATGTGGCCAACTGTTTTTGATTTTAATTAATTCCAGATGTAGTCAAAATTGTATTTTTGACAATCAAAAATAGCCATCACAGGGTCATCCATGAAAAGGGTGATGAGGTTTATGCTACTGTTTCCCACAGTGCTTTGCAATCTCTGTATTGGGAACAAGGTTGATGGATTTCTGGTGAACTTTGATGTGAAAATTGTTAGCACTTAATCCTTGTTACCTGACCCTCAGTAATATGTGTAAACATTTGACTACAGAGAACCTTAGCTATCATTTCTGGAGAGGGGGGAGTTTTCCAGAAGGAAAGTTGATTGGCATTCTGGAAAGTTTTTGAGTTTGCTTTAATTGAGCATGTGGCAGCCTCAGCTATATATTTTTCTTAACACACACACACACACACACACACACACACACACACACACACACACACACACACACACACACACACAAAGCCCTACACTCTTCTATTTGTTATAACAAGAAGGAAATGAAACTAGTGTGTGGTATCAGCCCGTACCTCTCGGACCAAGTCAACTGCAACCCCACGTTTTACACATAGGGTGATTCCATACTACAAGCCCCAGCCCTACAAGGCACAGCTGGGACAAAGTAGCTAGAGTGAGGTTACACTGTGAAGGTGAACTTCACCTTGCTCTATGATCACAGTGAGATAAGTCAGATTCACAATCAAAATGTTTTAGAGGGCAAAGCTCTTGACCAAGGATCTGACTCCCAGGGAGCTAGGGAAGCAAAGTTAGAATGGCATGCCACTATGACACATAAAACTTCCTTAGTACGATGCAGGAAGTGCACATGTTGGTTCTGGTATCAGATGGGTGTGAATTCTACCTCTCACCTACCAACTCAGGGACCTTTGGCAGGTGATGTCACCTTGACAGGCCTCAGTTTTCTTGGTTATTGAAGGGGTGTAATGCCACCCCTTAATATACTGTTATTAAGAAAAATAGGTAATTTTCTATCCTGAATTTTTTAGTGCAATGTCTATGATATCCTAAAGGTTCCGTGAATGGCCATAGAGGGGAGACTCTGCACATTACCTGGAAGTACATATTATAACTCTTCCGGTAGAGAAAGCACCACAGAAACATGAGAGGTGGATTACTCACCATCACACAGCTGAGATATAGTGGGACCCACGTTCCTAGAGTGACTTCAGCGTAGATTGCTTTTCCTTAAGAGTGTAAGTTCAGGTGACTAAAATGCCAGCTTATAAATGATGCTTTCCTGGGGCAGTCTTGCAGTCTCCATTTGGATTTGTTGGCTTTCTCTTTCCTTTGGCTGTTTTACTTTCCAGTACTCACCAACAAACCAGTCCCAGCTCCAGCCTCAGAGTCTTGGGATACCCGGGCCTTCCATGTTTTAGGATATTTAGAGTTTGTGATGATGTGTAGTTAATCCACAGACTACACTAAATACTATCACATACATTTATTGTCCTGCCTTTGCTGACAGAATCCAGCCACTGTCTCTGGTAATGGAGTCATCAAAGTACCAGTGGCTCTGTTATGATTTCCTTATTCTGGGCACTAGATGTCCCACTAAGTCAAGCTTTAGAATTGACTCAGCTGCCTAGGGTGTGGCAATCTCTACTTTACCTATGGAAAAAAATTACAGCTTTGAGATAAATGAAAATCTTACCTTTGAATTTCTAATAGAATTCAGAAAGTATTTTCTTTACTCACACACATACCAAAATAGAACTGTTAATCAATAAACAAGTTTCTTGGCATCTCTGTTCGATTAAATATGTCTTGCTTACATGCATATAAAAACTTCTTTGTTTCAAAACCAAAGGGATTTGTTGTTTAGAGGTGGTTTATGCACACTGATATGAGGTCTGCTTGTGAGGTTGTCCCTCGCCCCCTTTTGTGGTTTTGTGTTGTTTGAAACAGTGTCTCATGTAGCCCAGACAGGCCTTAAACTTGTAAGGTAGTTGAGGCTGGTCTTGAACTTCTGTGCCTCCTACCCTGCCTTCTAAGTTCTGGGACTACAAACTGATAGTCCTGTGTGTTCTGAGATGGGGAGAAGCTGTTCTTCCCAGCAAAGAAACAGGCAAAATTCTAACCCTGCCATGGATGAAGAAAGTCAAAGGGGTGACGATGGATGTGAGGATAACTGAGCTCACAGAGAAGCCTTAGAAGCTCACTTACTCTGATTTTGGCTTCCAGAAATCTGTAGCTGTGAACTGTGGCTGGAGATTTACCTGTGCAAATTTTCCTTTTGGAAAATATGTAGGTTTTTGTTATTATTGTTTGTTTGTTTCTTTTTTGAGAAACTTAAAGAATCTGAAATCAAAGACTAAACTGTTTGATGAAATTCTATTGAAATGTTTGGAACTCATTGGCGGCTAGAAAGAATTAATTCAAGTCAGATTGAAAGCTTATAATTAAGTCTTAGGCTTAGCGGTTTGTTTTTTCAAGTAACTCAGTAATGAGTTTGAGCTGTGTTTAATTATCTGCATGAGTGTAGGCACATATTTCTATTGTAATTAAAGTTGTAAATCATGTTTTCTAGATTTTCAAGGCCTGTAGGTAATAT
Source organism: Phyllotis vaccarum (assembly GCA_033318265.1). Classification (NCBI taxonomy): domain Eukaryota; kingdom Metazoa; phylum Chordata; class Mammalia; order Rodentia; family Cricetidae; genus Phyllotis; species Phyllotis vaccarum. The sequence goes on along the minus strand of JARWLC010000001.1, from coordinate 107,373,449 downwards.
ATGATGACAAATTATTTTCATTGGAATGAACCAGTAAAGACCATTGCCTTGTTATGGGGTTGCTTATTAACTCCAGGTTATAATTGATAAAATAGCATTTTGCGTGGATGATGTGTTTGTATGTGGGTGTGCATGTGTGAGCATGTGCAGATGCCAGAGTTAGCCTCAGATGTCATTCCTCAGGATGCTGTCCACCTTGCCTTTTGGGACAACATGGTTCACTTGGTCTGAAATTTACTGATCTAATTATAATGTCTGGCCATCAGGCCCAGGAACGCACCTGTCTCTGCCTCCCTCATTTTGAGACCATAAGGTTATGTCACCATACCCAGATGTTTACATGGGTTGTAGGCATTGACATCAAGTCCAAAATACTACTCTTTGGATTCCTCTGTGTCTTCGTCTAACTCCGAAGATGGATGAGTAGTCATTTGAACAGTGCTTTGTAATTTTGACTGGTTCTGTTTGGCTCTGGAGCCCTCCTCAGACTTGGCACTTTGCCCCTGGGTATTATCATCACCGCTGTCTTGTGTTTGAACAACCTGAGATCCCTGGAGACATCCTTCCTTTCTTCTCGCATGCCAAGGCAGGGGAAAGGCACTCAGATGGATGATAGCACAGGCTGTTTTTCCTTCTAGAACTCAAACAGCTATCAGGGCCAGAGATACCCATGTTTTGGTTGCTTCATCCTGTCTGGAAATACAAATCTTTGTGGAGGATGCCAGGCTGTTTTTGGTTGAAGTGAGGGCAAGATTCTTTTCTATCAATCAGGTTTTGGTTTTTGCTCAATGGATGGAAGTAAGCTCTGTACTCATCAAGGACTTACTGAATTCCTATTGTGCCAATGTCTTGGAAATAAAGAATGTCCATTGGAGTAAAACCAGTGGCTCTCAGTCTGGTTTGGACTGTCGTGCTTCCTGATTTTCCCACTGACTGACCTTTTCCACTTAGAACCTTCAGGTCATCTGAAGATCTTTCACGGTGCACTTTTAAGTAAATACAGTGTTTGTTTGGTTGCTTCTTTGTTTTGATTTGGGGGCTATGGGGATATTTTCAAATATAATAAAAACAGTCGGAGATATCAGAGGACACATCCACCTCCTCCAGTCTTTGTTTTCTGACACAGAGTTTTCTGTGTAACAGTCCTGGCTGTCCTGGAATTTGCTTTGAAGATCAGGCTGGCTTTGAACTCACAGAGACTCTCTTGCCTCTGCTTCCCAAGTGCTGGGACTAACAGTGTGAGCTATGGCTTCTTCTGCCTTCTCTGCCTTTCTATGTCTGCCTTAAATACTTTCTTTGCTCAGTTAAGGCATGGCACCACCACTGCCTGCCTGGGAGCCTGGAACTCCTTCTGTAAACTAAGATGACCTGAACTCAGATTGGATTAAGGGCATAGGTCACCACTCATGGATATTCCCTGTGCTGGGATTAAAGGTGAGAGTTACCACTGTCTGATCCTCCTAGACTGACTGTGGGTAGATCCCTCTGACATCTCCACTGTTCTTATTGTATTTGAAAATCTCCCCACAGGGGCTTTGCTTATTTAGTTAGCTTTGTTTTGAAATAGGATCCTACTAAGGAAGCCCACACTGGTCTATAATACCATGTAGAGTGAGCTAACCTCAAACTTTTATCCCCTAGCCTTAGCCTCCTGAGTGTCAGGATCATAGGCATGTGCCAGCATCGAAGCTCATCTGACTTCATCTCAGTGTTCACAGCACCTGCAATGTGCCAGGACCTCAAAAGACAAACAATAGCAACAAAGACGGATTAGCCATATGACACTGTAAAAAGCTTGAGGAAGACTAGACAGCTGGCTTGAGTTGGGAATCTAAGTGTGAAAGACAGCCAGTGTGAGAGACAGAAGGCCAAAGGGTCTAGAAACAGTAAGGAAACGGAGTCACGAAAAGAGAGTGGCTTTTTAAATGTCACTCAGTCTTGACCAAGCTGAGCTCTTCTTTGGGCCCTACCCTCAGGGAACCTAAGACCCTCCACTGTTGAGCATCTTGTTTTACTCAGGGAGGACACCTACAAGGCAGATGGTTTTGGTTTTGTGAGATCAGCCCATGGGTTACAGACTGTGTGGGCTTCTAATATGTCTGTGAACTATGTATTTATTTTCTACAGGTCATGGATTAACGGCAGTCAAAGAAAAGGCCGGGGCAACCCTGCGAATCCACGGTACCAATTCTGGATCTCCTGAAGGGGCACCAACTGATGCTGAAAATGGATTCTCGGAAAGTGAGTGTTGTGTTCACCTAATGTTTGGGGGATTTCATTATGCTGTGTGCACAATTGCACAGTGGGAAAGAGCCCAAGTTCAGATCAGCAAAACACATTCTAACAGGGGTTTCTCTCTTGCCATGACAGATGTGACTCCAGATCAGGACCCTGCCGGAGGCCACCATACTTCTCCACCAGGGGCGGCAGGGTCGAGGGGCATGCTGTCAGCTCTCACCCATGTGGTTCAAAACACGGTGGGTCCCTAGCGGCTTCCTGTTTTCCCTAATGGCTCACTTCTTTTGATCTCTCCATCTTGTGACCCAGATATATCAGAGAAAAGGAAGCTTTGCCTGTGGCTCTGGATTACAGTTTGTTATGCTTTCTGCCACAGAGCAGGTATAACCTTGGATATGAAATAATAAGGGCAAGATGAAATGCAGCCTGGGTTTAAAAGAAGAGCGTGGCTTGGGAGAGACTTTTTTTTTTTTTTTTTCCAATTTGATTTAACAATGTCCTTTCCAGCTGCAGCAAGGACAGCCTCTGGGTGAGGGAAAGAACCCAGAGCTGGGACAGCTGTTCTTTCTGGATCATATCTCAGTTTTCTTAAATTTATGAAACTGTCTGCATACAAAGGACTAGTAACAAGTCAGGAAAAACAGCCCAGAGACCCGCCCTGCCATATCCCTGCAATCACTACTGCACCCTTCCTGGCAGAACCCTAAATGCCTCCCTGCAAGTCCTACCCTTCCCATGTTTATTTATTAATTTTCATTTGAGTGAAGTTGATTTTTAAAAGGCAGACACGCAACCATCTCACCCCTAAGGGAAGCTTGCTATCGAAAACAAAACACTGATGAGTACTGGAAAAAATCAAGTGAGATGTGGGAGCGAGCTGGTCTTCAGAGCCAGGAAAACAGATTCAGCCTACCATCTAGAGCAAACTGACTAGATATTTTTGAAATATGGCTCGTGTCCTTTTAGCCATTTACCCACTTGAGTCTTTAAAGAGAGATGTTTGCCAGAATGTGTGCTGACATAGTTTATATTTAGTAAAATCAGCTTGGAATATCTGAGAACAGAATCACCCACAGTCTGGTGAGGTTTCTGGTACACATTCTTATTGTACAAATTCTAGTTAGTATATGATGAAAACCTAGAGCCAGATATTGGGGGAAAGCTGGAATATCTGAAGAGGAAACACATCACAGTCAGTTCCCACACAGCCAACTTCTTAGGCCCAACAGGGTAAACGCTGTCTTCAAGGGTCCTCAGCCTCACTGGTCACTTCCACAGAATGCCCGAATCTCTGCCTCCTCCTGCCTTAAATATCTTCCCTGCCCAGTTATTGCACTTCTGGGTTCTGCTCTGCATCATTCTCTACAAAAGTGGCAGGTTGGTGGAGGCCTGTAAATCAAAGTGTGTGAAAGTGTAATCTGCTGAGAACCCCACCTGTATTAGTTGTTTATCACTGCTGGGACAACATGCCTAAAAGAAATAACATGAGAGAGGTTTATTTTACTGATGGTTTGAGAAGCTCTCGTCAGGACATCGTGGTGGTGGCTCCAGAAGGCTCTTTACCTGCTGGCAACCAAGATGCACAGAAAGAGGAAGGAACTGAGGACCAAATCCAATCTTTACGGCTCACCGCCGCCGCCCCCATACCCTCCTCCCCCACCCCCATGGCTTACTTCCTCCAACTAGGCTCCACCTTCTGAAGTTTCCAGAGCTTTCTAAAATAACACTAGTAGCTAAGGACCAAGGATGCTCATGAGCTGGTGAGGGACACTTTATATTGAACTCATACCATTCTTCAAAGCATCCTGTCTGCATTTACATATCTGTTCCATAGCATAAGTATTGATTTGGTCCCAGATTTGAAAACAAAGTCTAAATGCTGGAAATGAAATGCCTGATAAAGTATTGAGAAAGGTTGAAAAACTGCCATTTAATCACAGAGATTGAAAGCAATATATATGGTATAAAAATAAAATCTCACATAAAGGTGAGAAAAATACAGATGTTTGCATATTGTAGTTAGGAGTTATATTGTTGGGATTATGCCTGGAGGCTTCAAAGCAATGTGGCTCTGTTCATTTGAGAAGTGTGTGTGTGGGGAGGTCCTCGGTTGTTTTAATTTCTGCTAAATGGAAAACAATGGCTGGCAAAAGGGATTTTTTTTTTCCAGAGTTATACCTGCCTGATAGAACAGTTTCTACATTTGGAAGTACATGGAAGGCAGTTGTCTTACTTCATTAATGTACTAATTATATTTGCTGTTCACGAGTTTCTGAAAGTATGCAAGAGCCATCTGAAACAGCCTGAGGGTCTGCTGCTTCAGGGCCTTGGATTAAAAAATCATCTAAATTAGCTTGAGTATTTGACATTTTAATAACCCACCCTAAATAATTCTGTTACTTATGCTAAAATTCTTTCAAACAAACACAGCAATTGGGTCATCCATTAATTTTATGTCTTAGATACATATCTATTGATGTACTCAGAGCACTGTTTTTCCCCTAAGCATTATTTTTTAATAATACCGCATGCTCTACAAATTATACTACATGTGGTCTTTCCAGAAAAAGAAAGCAAGATTTAAAAAGATGATCTATCTCACGGTGTGAAAAACTTGTGGCTTTTTATTGATTTTAATATTTTAAGGGAATGCTGGGTACGTGGGAACTGCGGGCCACAGCAAAATGAGAAGCTGCAGAAAAATCTAATCTCACATGGTGTTTCTCATTTGCAGGGCAAAAGCGTCTTAAGCGGAGGTCTGGATGCTCTAGAATTCATTGGAAAGAAAACCATGAATGTCCTTGCAGAAAGCGACCCGGGGTTTAAGCGGACCAAGACATTAATGGAGAGAACTGTTTCCTTGTCCCAGGTTGGACTAGATCCTTTATATATTTCCTCTTTCAACCATTTAAGTCAAAACTTAAGGAGCACAGAAGGCAGAAAGAAAGCTGAGTTTCTGGCACAGTCCACTGAAATCCTCATGGGAGACGAACGCTGTTAATGGTCCCTTATGCATGCTATTGGTTATTATACAGACATAGTGATAACTAAGCATTTGGGTATGGGAGTATGCATGTTTCTATATAGATAGATGGAACATATGTTTCTCTCTCTCCAGCTGGAGGACAGCACACTGCTCACACTTGCATACTTTATTCCTTTAATAATCTGTTGAGGATTTTCCATGTGAGTTTTTAAGACCACAGTTCTGCCAGTTATCAACTATACAGCCTTGTGGGTTTGTTTTCCCGCTCTATGCCTCAGTTTACCCCCTGTGCAATGAGGGAACAGCAATATCTCCTGATAACTTTGTTGTGACAATTATATGAGCTAGAATAGGACCTGATAAAGACTTGTCTGTGTCCATATGTGAATAACGTATATTCTGTGTAAGATGATGATGTTGGACAGACTAAGACTGAGCCTCAAAACTGGCACATTCTAGTAAAATGAAGAGGGAGCCTGAGTCAGTTTCCCAAATGACCATAATTTTATGCTACATTTATGATTTTTTGTCACAGATATAGACCAGCTACAATTAAAAAAATGTACTGTGCATGGAAATGTGTTTGTTACCCACTTGTAAGGGCCAGTAAGGTGCTGCATGTTGAAAGTGAGCCATGATGAGAGAGCAGCATAGCAAGTGGCTGTGGATGCTGGCACATCATGGAGGGCATTTTCAGGGCTGTTAATGAGCTGGGGAGACTGCATTTGGAAGGGTGACCTGAACTGACCTGGGCTTAGAGAGGACCACTGTGGTTACCATGGTGAAAACAGAGTGGTGGAGGGAGGCCCAGGTCAGAGAAGCCATTCAGTACATGGACCAGTCTTGTCCTCATAGAAGTAGATCAAAAAGTGAGCTGTTTGGGGATTTACTATACGAGATTTAAAAAAAAAAAAACAACAAAAAAAAAACCTGCCAGGGAGCTTCTGAAGCCTGGGATCTGGCAAGTTCACATCAGAACCCAGTAAGGGAGGATCAAAGGGAGGACTGGGTGGTGCACCAGACTTCCATACAGCCTAAGGAACATGGCAAGGGCCCTGGGGAATCCTCTGGGTGATGTCAGCTGATGCATGCAGGACCCTACCCACCCCACCCCAATGCCCTGAGGTCAGGGTGGCAGCTGAGTTTTAATATCAAATGTTAAACCTTTCAGTGATGCTTTCGCTGGGTTATTTTTGAAAACTTTAAAATCCAGAGCCATATTAATTTAGTCTTCCAGATAGACAGGAGAGAGAATCCCTTCCACGGCCTAGTGGGTTCTTGGCTAACAACCTCAAGAACCCAAAAGGAAAATGAGGCTGCCTGTTTTATTGGCACATAATAAACATCAGCCTCTATTCTTGGATGATCTTCCCCCTGTGACCTGGTGGCACTGGCCCATGTATTTATGGATCTCTCTTTAGGTATTAAAGGACTCCATAAACTTAATGTCCTTGTAAACTTAATGAGAAATCAAATAAAAGATGCCTATCACCAAAGCAGGCAAGTGCGGGATGTTGTTAATAATGGAGAGACTAGCATCCATTCTGCCACCTTTTATTTAAACAACAAGATAACGGGGGGGGGGGGGGCACACACAAGGCCTGGGCTCCATCTCCTGCACTGCAGTTATAGGTGAAAGGGAGGGGAAGGGATGGGGAGAGAAGGAAAGGAAGGGAGGGAAAGAAAGAGAGAAGTTATTAATGTGAACAGAAACCCAGCCCAAGCATCCATAAGCCACGTCGGTGTCCGCCAATGAGCTTACATTTATTAACTCCTTTCACTGAAGACATCTCATGTGTCATCCATGGAAATGCTTTTTTTAATGTCACAGAGGAAACTCAAACCAGCCTCTTTCTGTTTTGAAATCTACCTGGATGCAGAATTCTCAGTAAGGTCGCAAAGAAATGGCCTTTCCCAGGGTCAGGCTCCAAAAGAAACTCAGAGAAAATGGCTAACTGTGGTGCTATTAGTACACCAAAGTGTTTGCTGGCCTCGCGCTCCCTCGGCACCTATGGCTCCTTCCTCTAGGCCCTTCTCACCCTCCCGCTCCACCCCTGTACCCTAACTGTCTCCAGCCTGTGGGCTTCCCTCCCTGCAGCCTCCCACTCCCATATAACCCTGCCATCTCTGTGTGCTCTTTTATGCTCTGTTTGCTTCCTCTTTCTTGGCCCCTCTCTCTTGGATCTCTCTTAGCTTTTGGCTCTCTCTCTCTTCCCTTCCTCTCTCTTTCCCTCCGTTGTGGCTGAGTTCCCTCTACTGGCCATGTTTAGTCTGCTGCTCTAGACTCTTCCACACGCCTCTGGATGTTCTCGCACATCTATAGTAGAAACCTTCTTCTCACTGTCCGTTGGAGTGGCCATGTCATCACTTTCTACATCCGGCACACTCAGAACTGACAGTGTAGGAAATTTGGATACCTTAGAAAAGAATGAACCACATGAGGGAAAGACCTCAGTGGGAAGCAGAGGAAGCTGTGCCTCCTTCCTAGACACAGACACCCTGCTTTGGCTCAGCCAAAAAGATGAAACAGAATATGGAAACATTAATAAACAGTATCAATTTAACATTCATTTAAAATGTATTTTTAAACGAAATATAATTACATCATCTTCTTCCTTCCCACCAACTCTTCCCATAGAGCCCCTTGTTCAACTCCCAAATTCATAGCCTCTATTTCTTCAACTATTTTTGTGTGTGTGTTTTGTTAATTACTGTAACACATATGTATGTATGTGCATATATAAGTTCTAAATGTATAAACACAACTTGCTTAGTCTGTATTAAACTACATGTATATATATACTTTTAGGCTGACAGTCTGGTGTGGATAACCAGTTTGGGGGTTCCTCCCCAGAAAAGATTTTCTGCCACTCTTAGCTTTCCCTAGTTACCTATGGGTTTTTGCAGTGTTGAGGCCCCAAGAGCTTCCCTCCTTCGACAGTAGCCTGTCTATTGTGGTGTCTTTGTTTATGTTTTGATCAGGCAGCCAGGATGATTAGACTTCATGGGGACCTGCAAAACTTCTCCCTGAGGACCAGGCACCATGCAAGCTTCCAAGGAATGAGAGCATCCATATTCCTACCCAGCTATGATGCCTATGAACTAAGACAATGACCGGGGTGTAAGAGTGGCATATATATCTAGGCAGTAACCAACAGCTTTCTAATTGGACCTAATGCCCTCTCAACAACAGGGAAATTATACCTAGGACTGGAAACCAACCCAACTACCCAGAGCTAGTGAGGCCATGGAGGAGAACCTCTTACTACCTTTCACAAAGAGTCATTTTGAGAAATTCCAAGTGATAATGGTGATTTTTCAGATAATGTCCATCTTCTCTGTCACCTCCACATCTTGCATAGGAAGGCAACGTGGAAAGATCTGCTTAGTGCATGAACATTGTGTCTCTGCAGATGTTGAGAGAAGCCAAGGAAAAAGAGAAGCAGAGGCTGGCACAGCAGCTCACAGTGGAGAGGACTGCACACTATGGGATGCTTTTTGATGAATATCAAGGTTTGTCACACCTGGAAGCCCTGGAAATTCTGTCCAATGAGAGTGAGAGCAAGGTACATTCACATGGATCATTTGATCGGCATTGTTTGGTGATATGTCTTCTTAGCACAGAAAAGCAACTAGGAAGTGGCACAAATATATGTTTTCTCACCTCGCGACTTATGCTAAGGTCTCACATGACATGCAGCTTGATGTCCCTTCTGGCTGCTTGTGGTTTCCTCTCTGCCCTACACTAACCTAACTCCAGCCAGCCCGGAAGGCTGGGAAAATCAAGAGTTCCCACTACCCCTGCTCACAGCAGAAAAGGCTGCTCTAAAGTTGCCTGCCCGGCCCTTCCCCTCTCATGATGATCTCACTCCCAGATCAGAGGTCCCTCACCAGCCCATGCCGACTAGACTGGCTTGTGTTTCTGTTACACTGTGCACATTGAGTGTATATTGTTTTATGAGTTACAGTGTTGCCTTTTTCGCCACCTTTATCAGCCTCTTGGCTAGTGGGATAGCTCAAAAGGCTGAGTTCAATCTCCAGGACCCACAAGGTGGAAAGACATCTGATTCTGCAAGTTGTCCTCTGGACCTCTGTGTGCACACACAAATAAGATTAAAAAAAAATAAGCTATTAAAAAACACAAGCAAGCAAGCAAAACACTATTGAAGGATAACTTTTTAAAAATCAAATGAATTATGACTCTCATACTGATACAAAGTGAACACCTAATAAAAATCTTATTTAGCTCATTAATTAAGTGAGGAAAACAGGCAGGTGTTCTCACCAGTTATAAAGAAAACCAGAGAAACATGTTGAATCCTGGTTGCAGATAGACACAAGCTTGCCACTCAGTGGGGCAGACTACCCTCCGCCTGCAAAATTCGTCTAAAATTTGTCTAGGCATCAGCAGACAAGTGGCTGCTCATTGTTATCCGCCATCCACAATTTGCACAGTTGTAAAATTGCTCCCCTACATTCAGAATCTCATAATCCTGTAAAAAAAAAAAAGCAATTTCCCACCAAAGCTCCCCGTGAGAGCTGAGTTTGGAATCAGCCTTTATGTGATTATACATCAATATGAGGCTGTGGGATTTTGACCCTCTTTTATTGTAATCTGATTGAAATGAGAATTATGATAAAAGCCCCACCTTGTAGGATTTCGAAAGGGATTCTTACCTACATAAGAGCTCATAGCAGCATGCCCACTACAAACAAGGCGCTCAGAAAATGCTAGCTGCTCTTTTATATAAGTAAACTCAATGTCAATGGTGTTGTGTTTTATATGCACTCTTATGTTGTGAATATCTGTTCTTACTATTAGCAATATTACAGGAGGAGGCTGGCCCCTACTTGATAGTTTAGAGAGGTTGCATTCTGGTCTCTTCCATCTCAGACCTCAGCTGCAAAACAGCCCTTTGCATCTTCCTACAATTCTCCTGCCTCAGCCTCTCAGGTGCTGAGATAATATGTGTGAACAACGAAAGGTCCCATCCATGAGGAGTTGGCCCTGTTGCTTTGGGGCATAGAGGAGGACCACACAGCAGGGTGGAGCATACCACTTACTCGGACCCAGGAAACCACAGAGAGGAAGAGGCCAAGACCTCAGGTGTTAGTTAGGTGACCTAATACCCCTCCCTGCTCCCCACTCCCAAGGCTCTGGTAGCTCCAAGCTAGGAGACAAGTTTCTCTTTATACATTGTTTCCACAGCTTTGCTTTGCTTTCCCAGCCTGGAGATTTCTGTGACATTCCGTGAGGAATGCAGAACTTTAAAAAAAAAAAAAAAAAAAAAAAAAGAAAAGAAAAAGTTCTGTCTGGTGCTGTTGTAAGCAGTCTAAGCAGTCCTACAAATCTGTATGAAAACCAGCAGTCTTTTTTTTCTCCACTCCTGTGACAGTCCAGAGTGGGGTACCTGATCAGCAGGCAGCTTCCTGTACTCAGGGATTAAAGTACACAGGCCTCCAACAGGATTACAAGTGAAAGCCCTTACTGAGGTCTTGAGGCACAGCTAATGTCATACAATGGCTACCATAGAGATGTTCTTGTAGCATGGTGACTGTGGATAATAAAAATGCACACGTTTCAAAATTGCTGAAAGCATAAACTTAAAACATTCTAACCACAAAAATGGTATGAGGCAGTATATTCATAGATACATCCACTGGCATGATACACTAATTCCCCGTGTGTGCACATGTCAGATCACCACATTGTGCTCCATACATAGAAGTATGGGCCTAGTGGATGGGCCTGGGATCCCAGTTACAGAGTGAGTTCAAGGCCAGCCTTGACAACCTAAGGAGACCTGAGGCTCTGACTGAGAATGAAGCTCAGAGATAGGACATGCACAAGACTGGGTTCAGTCCTTAGCACTGTAAATAAATGGTTTAAATTCAATTTAAGTTAAAAATAAGGACCAGAAAGATGGCGCATCGGATGAAGGCACTTGCCACCAACACTGGTGACCTGCGTTTGACCTCTGGAACCCACACGGTGGAGGGAGAAAATCTAAACACACACAGAAAAATAAACAAATGAAAAAAATAAAGTGAATAAGAAAAGGGCTGAAGGCTTTGTAATTTGGAGTGGGGTAAAGTGGTTACCTAACACATACAGGGTCTTGAGTTTAAGTCTCAACCACCTCAAAAATAGACAATAGAAAAACTCACAGGATGACTTGCTAAAATTTAACTCTCAATAAATACATCCTACAAAATATTCAGGACACGGTTATACTAAGAAAATATTCATTGTGTGTCTGAAACACAAATTTAACTAAGTCACTATGTTTATCTGGCAACCTTAAACGTACCAATCCTCAAAAGTTAAAGAATCTTTGAAACAAGCCGTTGAAGAAATCAGTCTTGTCTTTCTTTCTCCTTTAACCAATTTCATCTTGACTGGAAGGCTGAGTCCCCCCCTGGAACTCTCAGTTTCCCTGAATTTCCATTCCATGCTCTAGTCTGCCCCTTCAGTTCCCAGCTGTCTTTTTCCTTAAACTGCCATGCACAGGTAAGGGAGACACAGACAGGGCTGTTCTAGCTCCACCCACCTCCTCTTGCAAGTCATCACCTGGGTTTACACTGGTCTCAGCAGAGCTTGGGCGAGAGGCTCACCCAGTGACCCGGAGAGTGCTCTAGACAGGACCGTGTCCTGTGGACTCTGTATGTCCTGGTCTAAAAGGAGTATTGATTGCCACCATCCTCTAAAGTCCCATTGGCTGGAGGCAGCAGAGTAGACACTCCCATTTGAAAGCTGTGGACAAGATAGGATGCTCATTATGTCCACTGTTATTTCATTGGCCGAGACTTCACAGAAGAAAGGAAAGGAAGGATTGGTGCTGGAGAGATGGCTCAGTGGTTTAAAGTGCCAGCTACACAATCAGAAAGACCAGAGTTTAGACCCTATCACCCACATGACAACTAACAATCCATGCACACAGCATGGCGTGCACACCCCCCACCACACTGTCATCGTGCACACATACAATAACAAATGGGGTCAAATTGAGTCTAAAATAGACCTGGCCGTGCAATACATAATAAATGTGAAGAACTAATTCTGGTTCCATTACACTCAGCTACATTTTTCTTCTTTTCAAGGACAAGGGGTAGAAGACACCCTGTGTACCCTTGTGTGACCTGAACAATATTCTACCTAGTGCCGAGCAGTCAGTCAGCATTCCTTGAGTGTTGAAGAATGCACGATTATTCATTATTTACTCTTGAAACCCGCTACAACTCAGTGCACATTACCATGCAGAATGGAGTAAACTCAGAGGGAGAAACAGAAACATAGGAGTAAAGTGAAAGTCTCAGAAGGCCAAAGCCAGAAGGGCTGGCTGGGAACCATAGAGCAGGGCACATTTGCAGCTACCTGCTGAACTGCCAAGTGCTTGGCTAATGGGTTTTGTGTTGATTTCCTGCCAAGCTTCCTCCCAAAGCCTTGCGCCAGTGCACAGCACCCAGTGATGTGCATAACACTCAGGAGAATGGAGTCTGTCAGCCTGGATGCCCTTAGCTGACTCCTAGCCTGGTATGCTGATCTCCTATCACATGAATGTTGAAACCTGTCCCGGGAGCACCTGCTGGTTCTCCCTTTAGAGCAAGAAAACAAAAATTTACAGCTTTCCAGCCATGCCTCATTTTTAATATGATATTCCATGCCCTATGACCAATTTAGAAATTCAAATTAGTCTTCAGAGGATGGCTGGCCATCTGTACTTGTTTTGAAGTGTACACAGAGGATACTATGGAAAGAGAGACTCAGAAGATGAGCAGGGGTGATATCATTCCAAGCAGAGCCTCCTCTCCCAAGCTTTCCCTGCACAGCTTCTTGTCTCCTCCATGACAGAGTGACAGTTCCCTCTTAGGTGGCCTTGCTGTGCCCTTCCCCCACACCCATTCTGGCCTTCCTTCCTCTACACCAGTGGTTCTCAACCTTCTTAATTCTGTGGCCCTTTAATGCAGTTCCTCATGTTATAGTGACCTCCACCTATAAAATTATTTCGCCCCTGCTTCATAACTGTAGTTTTGTGACTGCTATGAATTGTAATGTAAATATCTAATATGCATGATATCTGGAGACCCACAGGCTTGAGAAACTGCTGTAGACACTTAGCTCTCAGAAAAGGAAAATGTATCTTTGGCATTTTTGAAACTCAGTGTAAGTCATGACTAATAAGGTGTGTGTGTGTGTTAGATACTGTATTTATTGAGCATCACAGTGTTCTAAGTCTCAAAGTGACTTTATAAGGTAGACATAAACAGTCCCTATTTCATTGATAAAGCCAAGGCATTAAATATAAATTACACAATGTCAGTGAGTGAGAAACTGATATTTGAGCTGTAGAAAGGCCACAATATGTTTTAACCACTATGATAAATGATCTCCCACCACCACTGACTTGTGCCAGTCGCTTCATATTTGTTCTTTACCAAACGAGGGATCATAAGGAAGTGTGGGCCCTGCTTTAGGAAGTGCTATAGTCCTGTGTAGCGGCTCAGGCCTTAACCGAGACAAGAGTAGCTGGAGTTCAAAACCAGCCTGGACCATAAAGTCAGTTCAGGGCCAGCCTGGACCATAAAGTCAGTTCAGGGCCAGCCTGGACCATAAAGTCAGTTCAAAACCAGCCTGGACCATAAAGTCAGTTCAAGGCCCAGCCTGGACCATAAAGTCAGTTCAGGGCCAGCCTGGACCATAAAGTCAGTTCAGGGCCAGCCTGGACCATAAAGTCAGTTCAGGCCCAGCCTGGACCATAAAGTCAGTTCAGGGCCAGCCTGGACCATAAAGTCAGTTCAGGGCCAGCCTGGACCATAAAGTCAGTTCAGGGCCAGCCTGGACCATAAAGTCAGTTCAGGCCCAGCCTGGACCATAAAGTCAGTTCAGGGCCAGCCTGGACCATAAAGTCAGTTCAGGGCCAGCCTGGACCATAAAGTCAGTTCAGGCCCAGCCTGGACCATAAAGTCAGTTCAGGGCCAGCCTGGACCATAAAGTCAGTTCAGGGCCAGCCTGGACCATAAAGTCAGTTCAGGGCCAGCCTGGACCATAAAGTCAGTTCAGGGCCAGCCTGGACCATAAAGTCAGTTCAGGGCCAGCCTGGACCATATCCAGAGATGTAACAGGAGGAGAAATCACAGAAGAATGAGAATACTGAGACCCCGAGGGCCGATGCTGTGAACGGGTGCAGAGCCAACCTCTCTTACTTCACACACTGCTGCTCAGGTCTTGGGAAAACTGGAGACAGGCAGCTAGATCTCTGTGAGTTCAAGGCCAGCCTGGTCTGTGTTCATGATGAAATGATGGCCCTTAAGCTGACCTATTTTTTTTTTTTTCAGGTTCAGTCCTTTTTAGCATCGCTGGATGGAGAGAAGCTGGAACTCTTGAAAAATGACTTAATTTCTATCAAAGACATTTTTATAGCCAAAGAATCAGAGAGTGAAGCAAGTCCAGAAGAACAAGGTAAAGAGAAATAAACGGATGGTATGGGCCTTAGGACTTAGCTATTGAGAAACAGCCCTTAGGGCAGGGTGGGATTTCTGCAATTCAGGTGCTTTCCTTGAATGCCCTGTGCAGCTCTTGTGGGTACCTGGGCTGGTCACAGTGACGTAGAGTCCTCTCTTTGCTGACAGGAACCCCATCCTTCCTCTGATGTCCAGCATCGTCCCTGGAACATCGCCAGCACATGATAAATGCAAAAAGTTAAATCAGTACAGCAGTTGGCTGGCCTCAATGGCTACAGCGTATGCTGACCTTCTAATCCCATGTGCGGATGCTGTTTAACGTAGTTGATGATTACGGTGCATGAGTCTTGCAATAGATTTCTTTGCATAACTTCATTATTCCTCTTAATCCCTGTGTGTAGGAATTGTGTCCCACACTGCATCTGGACAGTACAGTTCTTGGTGTGGGAGGCTGGGAGCCTAGCAGCACGGCAGTGCCTAGCCCTGGCCATGTGAGACCCTGAGTTCAGTCCCCTGCACCACACGAGACGTACAGTTCTGACCATGCTGCCATTTTCTCCGAGTGCTCCAGGATGGCTGTTGAAGTGGAGTGAGTGAGGCACAGGCATCTCAAGAGCCTTTCCCCTTCTCTTAGTTACTTTTCTATTGCTGTGAAGAAAAGCCATGACTAAGGCAATTTATAAAAGAAGGAATTTAATTTCAGAGGGTTGGCATATATATATATGTATATATATGTATATTTATGTATATATATGTATATTTATATATATTGGTATAGATACATATATATATATATATATATATATATAGAGAGAGAGAGAGAGAGAGAGAGAGACAGACAGACAGACAGACAGACAGACAGACAGACAGACAGACAGACTGGGCCTAGCAAGGGCTCTGAAACCTCAAATCCACCTCCCAGTGACATGCCTCCTCTAACAAGTCCAACCTCCCAGTCCTTCCTAAACAGTTCACCAACTGGAGGTAGCATCAAATGTATGGGTCTATGTGGCCATTCTCATCCAATCCACCACACTACTCAAAAGTAACATAAACACATAGGCATCCAGAACCTATTTAAGAGAAGCAAGGCTTCTCAGAGTTGACTGTTCCAGTGACTGCACATTTGCTATGTGCAGGGTGCCTTCCTGCAGATGACAGTTAAAGGCATCCCACTGCGGTTCCTCCTATAGTTTGTACCAGTGAGCAGAGCAACTAGCAAGGTTAGCTGTGTCTAGGAGCAGCTAGAAAAGTCCATTGGAAATCTTTTCATCAATTTCTTGAACAAGTTACTTGGCCCCGATGGAAAGAGTATCTTCACTATATTCTGGAGACAGTGCTACATATTTCAGAGCTGTGCTAAGGCTCAGGTTAAATGCCATACATAAAAATATACATTACGGGGATTTGGGATCTAGTTCAGTAGTCGGGTACTAGCCTAGCAAGCACAGGATCCTGGGTACTAGCCTAGCAAGCACAGGATCCTGGGTACAAGCCTCAGCTCCGGGAAGAATACACACACACACACACACACACACACACACACACACACACACACACACACACACACACCAGATCTTGGCATACAAACTGCTCAAATGCATTTTAGCTCGTATTATTGTTATTCAGTGTGTCAACACAATACCAGGGAGGTTGGAAATTTAGAGTAAGCTGCAGCTTTTATTTATTACTGTACCTGTCATTCCCCTACCATGCAGAGTAGTGATAATAAGCATTCACACTGCCACCGTCAAGTCACAGTAACAATTTGTTCCCAGGTGCATTATATACCTTTAATCAAAGCTCAAACATAAGGGCTCGTGTGCTTGAGCTTTGAGGCGCAGGGAAAATTCTTCTGTGCATTCAGACACTCGTTTAATCACTGTTTTCCCCTTTAACCTCACACCCTGGCCTTCTGTGCCTTCACCTTAATGAGATTCATGTTCATTGCATCAAAATTTTTTTTAAAAAAAATTATACTGAAGTGTAGAAAGGGGCTAGTAACAAAGAGGCGATTGGGAATAATCTTTCCGAGCATTTATATGCTCCTACAAAAGTCACTAAAGATGGCAACTTTGTCATTTTTCTAATGAAGAAACTAAAAGAGGAGCCATCAGAGGAGATGCAACTCACATTAGGGATCCAGGGTAAACCTATGTGCCTTGGAGAGGTGGGAAGCAGAGACAAACTTGTGGACCAGTTAGTCTGGCCTCTGCCTCTTTGTTGAAATTCGTGGCCCATGAGAGACCTGTTCTCAACAGTATGTGGAAGATCCCTGAGGACTGAATCAAAGTTGTCCTCTGGGCTCCTGACACATGCCACAAGTGCATGTATTCACACAGATGCATCCACACCCACAGGGACACACACATTCCTTAGGCAGGAAACTTGGTTCTGTACTGTCAAAAGAAAGTGTCGCTACAGGTGATGTGATATGTTCTCACTTAAATATAGAGCTTCATTCAGTAAATTGAGGTTTTTAGATTTCATACAGACCTGTAAGCACACACGCACACACTGAAGTGCTGAATATAATATTTTAAGAAAAATTGGGGCCTGGAAGGGGAGAAAATGGTCAATTTGTATCTCTTTTCAAGACAAAAGCCTATTATCTCCTGTAATAGATCCATTTTCCCCAAAGGGCATCTCCAGATGATCAAAACACTATTAATTTTCATTAACTTAATTTAATAAGTAAATGTCATTCAGATACTTAATGAGGTACTGGGAGAGAATAACAGAGGTGTTGTAGAACCAACCCCATCACATGGCACGTGACAGCTCCAGGAGGACAGAGTGGTTACCCCAAAAATGAGAGAAATTGATCGGTGGAATGTGATAAAAAAATTCAAAAGCAAAATTCTGGCAGAAATCTAAGCATTTTGAACGGGTTCTTCTGTTTTGTTCTTATAAATGCACGCGTATTCCTAAGAGCCTCTAACAACTAAATAATTTATTTGGTGGTCTCAGGAAATATAATAATAAACTGTCATCTTCTAGATAAATTTAATATTGGGCTCTTGCACACTAAATAACACTGGCTCGTGGTTTGTGCGTTTGTCTTTCTGGCACAATGTTGTCTCATTGCCACACGGCCATGGCTCTCTAATTTGCTTTACCATGGCTGTGAGGAGATTTTTAAAGTCCATTTTCTGTTTTTATTGCCTTGGGGAAGTTCTCCATGTAAACAGACAGAATAGTTGCTTGTGTATGTTTAGTAAAATTGATGCATATTTGAAAGCCGGGACCGCCTGAAGTACTGGTGTTCTGATTTGCTTCCCCTTCTCACCAAATGTGTTTACACTTGTGTGTCTGTGTCAGTGTGGTGCATGACAAGTCATTTACATAGTTTTCCGTTTTTTACAAAATAACTCAACATCATTGTATTTGGTCCTTATAGTAGCTGAAAAGGGCAGGATGGAGTCTGGGCTGTAGCTCAGTGATAGAATGCTTACTTAGCGTGAGTAAGTCCCTGGATTTGATCCCTAGCAACCTTCCAAAAGTACAAAGTAAATTTTTACAGAAGAACTAAGTCTGAGTTTTATTGTCCCCCATTGACAGGGTGGGGGTTGTGGGGGGTGGTTTGGTAAGCTGAAGAAGTCTGGTGGCTGGTTTCCAGTCCCAGAGGCTAAAGAATGTGCTGGGGTGAATCCCAACTGTAGGTCTCAGCCAAGGGCCCCTGCTTGGCAGCACAGCCTCAACTAGGCAGTTTCCTGGCTGAGGCCTATCCACCTGCTTTTAATGGAATATCCCTTCCTTCCTCTCTCTCCTTCTTCCTCCTCCTCGCCCCCCCCCCTTCCGACCTCCCCTTACTTGGCTAATGGAGGTCTCTTTAAGCATCATTGTAGGAAGCTTTTTCTACACTCTTCCTCTGATAAGACATTACAGCTGCAGAGGAGCACTTACCTTCCTGGTTAAAATGTCTTACTCTAGTTGTGAGCTGTCTCTGTCTGCCTCAGTACACACACCTCACTCACTGACCTCCTTACTGTCTCCTGATCTTGACAGACACATTCCTCCCTAGACTCTACTGCCACTGTCAGGCTGCTAGGACACACTCCTTCCTGACCTCCTGAGGCTGTCCTCAGGTGTGGCTACGCCCCCAACTATATTTTCTCTTTTTAATTACTATATGAGCCAAGTACAACAACGGTGAGCCATTTGCAAAAGTAGAAAATTTGTGTAACTAAATTGGTAAGTACCACCCTGACTTGAACAAGCAAAGATTAAATGGATTTGATGACAAATCAGCACATACATGCCTTAGGAGGCTCCAGGTTTTAAATGTGTATCAGTTCTTCACCGCTTCCTTCCTACGCTGACCTGTTCAGGCTTCCATAGCAAGCACCACAGTGCACCTGACAAAAACCAGGAGGTTACTTCTCCAAGTTTAGAAGGAAGTCTAAGATCCAAATGCTGGCAGGTCCAGTGCAGTGAAGATCCCTCTCTGGGTCACAGGCAGCCTCCTCCGGCCATGTCCTCCCACGGGATAGAGGCCAGCCAGCTCCCTGGGGACTCTTTAAAAGGACACTAATCTATTCATGAGAATACTGTGCTCATGACCTAAAGCCCCAGTTGTTAATGGTGCCAACATATGAGTTTCCGGAAAACACAAGCATTCAGACTATAGCTCTTATAGAGGTCCTGGATTCAGTTCCCAGCACCAACTGGGCTCACAGCCATCCATTCAACATCTTCTTCTTGCCTTCACTGACCTTGGCAGCTGGGATGTACGTGGTACACATACATATTTGCAAGCAAGAAATCATACACAGAAATATAAATATTTTAAAATGTTAAAATAAAATCCCCAAGTTCTAGCTCTCTCTACCTGTCTCCCATGGTTCTTCTCCTTAAAACTCACCACTTGCCATAAATGTCTCGTTTATCCATTTGTTTATTGGCCTGTCTCCCTTGTGAGAATATGGGTCATGATAAACAGCTCAAAGATAAACATTTTGAACAGACCCACAGGCTACCCTGGCTATCTTTATGAGCTGCCTATTAACCATTCTTCTATAAAAGCTGAAACTAGCATATCCAGGCAAGTGTTAGGTATAATAGTTTTCACATGGCTTAGCCTTCCCTAAAGGTAAATCTGGGCTCTGGCATGAGCCCAGGTACCTTCTCCACAGAGGGCTTTGTGCACATGCAATCAGGCCTAATTACTGATGCTTTTATTCTCACCACAAGGGCCTGAGCAAACCCAATATGGAGTCAGTACCTCAGCACCCCGGAAACTTTAAGGTGGCATTGTCTTGAAGTTACAAATGAGGGAAGAGAAATTGCCACTTTTAAAGATCTCTGTTGCCTACCAGGGGTATTTATTTACATTTTAAGATATATAATTATTCTATATAAAATATTATATGATTGTTGTATTATAAATCATATGATACATTAATAGATTATCAAGTCAGATAATATTTTCTTTAGCACTTACTATGTTCTAGACACTGCGTTAGGAATGAGTTAACTTTTCTCTGTCCTTAGCTACTAGTCTAAGAAAATAGACCCTTAAAAAGTATTAGAGTATCACCCAGGTATCCTAGGGAACCTTGGGAAATTTCTCCAGAGAGATGGTGTTACATCAGATCATACACCCCACTGAGAATTCTGCTCACTCAACCCTGCAGCCCTTCCTCAGCAGGGCACCCTGGGCATCATCAGAGTTACAGTATGAAACCTAGCAACACGCTGAGTACCAGGCATCAGAGGTCTGACACGGGTCATACATCTGTCTGTTCATTCTTTCAACAACTAGCTACGGGCCACTAGAGCTGTGGTCCCAAGACATGCAAGGTCTCTCCCTACCCTCTGTGGTCTCTGAGCCAGCCTAGGGGTGCCCTAGTGCCAGAGGCCTGCAGCTAGGCCTTGACAGCTCTCTCTAGGCAGCCTGCTGCTTCCCTGTCGTGCTCACCCATGGAAGACATGACATCCATCTTCCCAGGCAGCCCCGGGGCACTCTGCCACAGCCTCTCCTTAGTCTGCAAAGTCAGGAGAGCTGCCACATTGTGAAGGATGAAAAATAAATAAATCACGCTTCTTACTTCTGTCGTGTTCTATTTCTAGGCCTAGAAGAAAAGGGTGAAGAGTTTGCTAGCATGCTTACAGAACTCCTGTTTGAATTACACGTTGCTGCCACACCTGACAAGCTCAATAAGGTCAGCACCAACCCATTCTGTGTCTTTGGTTTTAGAAGGGGTTGGAGAGACAGGGTCTCAGTTGTAAGATTCCACAGATCCACACTGAATGGAAAAACACCAAACCCCTATGGCACAGCAGGGGGAGGGGAGTCAAAGGTCGATAATTAGCATCTGAGGAAGCCACACCATGTGTGCAGGACTTCCGAGACCTGCATTCTGTAATTTTAATAGTAATTATCTTGCGACCTTGAAAAAGTCGGTTACCCTCTCCCAGTGAAATAGAATTTTCTGTCAGAGGATAGTTATCTTCAAAGTGAAGTGAAGTAATCAGCAGGGGACTTTTCCCAGACTGTGCTCCTAGCCCCGCCTTTTAAAGAGACACACCGTTTTAGAGAGAGAAGCTTCATACTTCTTCCAGCTAGGACTGCCGCTGTAGCTTGAACACAGTCCAGCTTTCTCTAACATCACAGTGCATTTTGCAAGTTAGTGCGGAGTCTTGCTGTAAGACTTCTAAAAAGGACACTGACCAGTAATTATTCAAAGCTCTCTCTGTGATTCTTGTCTCTTTTCTCTCTTACCTTACACAGCAGAGGTTTACATAGGCCCTCACCTACGAAAGGGCGGAATGAAGCACAGAGTTGGGGAGATGAGAAATTTTTTTCTCTCTGTTAGGAGTCATCAATCTGGCAGGTCAGGGACTTGAACACTGGAAAATTGCCTCATTCATCTTGCAGCGCCTGCTCCACTAAGGGGGAAGTGTGGGGACATCTCAGTTATGTGGGTGTCTCTCCCCTAATATGCCAGCTCTTAAGTTACTCCCCATCATTCTGACGTGTTACACTTTAACACAGAGGCTTTAAGGTAAGTCAGTTTAGCCTAATATGAGTAACGACGAGATCTACTTAAGCGAACCCCTTGGTGAGCTCTGGATGGGTCTGCCCTGCCGATGAATCCAGGAAGCCACAGACCGGCCTGGGGAGATGGTTTCTGCAGCTTTCAATTAGCCATGGTTATGTAGGTCACAGGTTGCCTGTGTTGCACTCCTGATAGTGTCAGCTCCCCCTAGAGGTTGGAGGGCCTGCCTTGAATCAGAAGGACCATATCCTTGGTTCTTCTCTCCATCACTATACATTATCGGGTTTTAAGATGAGTAGGAAAAATGTCCGCATGAGGACATTCCCTTTAGCTATGATCTTTCACTAATTTCTAGCCTATTTGAGAAAAACTCCAGTTCACCTCCTATCGCTGGCCATGAACATGAGGAACGCACTATAGATGTTACAGCATGTCTGTCATTTTGATTCTCATCTGAATGTCATTTTAAAATGCCTCTCTTCTGAAGAGATGGCCCAGTGGCTCAGAGCATTGACTGCTCTTCTAAAGGACCTGGGTTCGATTCTCAGCACCCATATGATAGCTCACAACTGTCTGTAACTCCGAGATCTGATGCCCTCACACAGACAAACATGAAGGCAGACACCAATGCACAAAAAATAAAAACAAGTAATTATTCTAATTGCCCCTTTTAAAGGTCTCAGGTCCTTCGATGTGCTTTATATACTTTCCATTCCACCGTCTTTTCCTGGTTTATAGTTCCTATAGACACCAAGGTCGCCATCTAAAGAGCTTAAGGAGTGGCCCCCACATCCACCCTGGAGGATCCGGGTTGAGGTGACTCGGTTTTCACATTCCCATGGTAACTGTGTTGTTTGGTTGGGGCCATTGCAGGCCATGAAGAAAGCTCACGACTGGGTGGAAGAGGAGCAGAGCCTGATGTCCATAGATGTGGCCAAGAGGTCAGAAGAGGAAGAGGCGAAGGGAGAGCGAGCTGACGAACCAGAAGGAGACAAAATGGGCAGGGAAGAAACTAAGACAGTAGAGGTAAATCCACTCCACGTCACCCACAGCCATCAGTGATAATTTTTATGAGCAGCCTCATTTCAAGTGAGGATATCCACTTTCCATTTACACCATGCCCTACATTCCAGAAACTGAGGGAACAGACACCCCAGTTTCCCTATTCCAAGGCAATGTATGGCTTAGCTCTCTGTTCATTTTGTAGCTTTTCTCCATAACTTTATAATTGAAAGCAGAAAGATCTTCCGGAGCATAATTGATTTATCTTTACAGTTAGTTTCCATATTACATGCAAATCTGTTACTATAAATTGTCTTTGTGTTCCCTCACTAATGAGGTAACTGGAGTTCTTTTTCCCTAAAACTCCTTCTCTGCAGTTTAATTTATATGTGTATATTCTGTCCATGCTCCAAAAGTTATCTGCAATAATTGCTCTCTGTGCCAGCTTCTAATTCTAAAGCAACTAAGGTAGGAAGGTAGGTTACTCCAAGGAAGCACGTTCACCGACATGTACAAACCTCATTCACCACCTTCCTATCGTGTGCCCAGTGCCACTCTGGCTATTGAGGACACAAGTGTGATTACGTTTGTTTTTATCCCTGAGGACCTGCTCCCCCCACCTGCTTTTTTTGAGTAATGGTTTCACATGAACCTGGAGCTCACCAATTGTCTATGGCCAATAAACCCCAGGGATCAGTCAGTCTTCACCCTTCAGTCCTGGGTTAAAGGTGTACAGCAGCTGAAGATCCAAACCCAGGCCCTCAAGTTTATGCAGAAGCATTTAACTGACTAAATCATCACCCCTGTCCTTTGAGTTATATATGGATACAGGATTATATCATTTAGGGGCCAGGATATAGCTCAATAGTACAGTATGTGCTTGGCATCGTGTCCTTTTTCTGTGGCAGGTTTTTGAAAAGAGGCTGGTTGGTAACTATTTCTCTTGTGTGCATTCATTTCAGGAAGTGTACATGTTATCCATCGAAAGTCTGGCGGAAGTAACTGCACGCTGTATCGAGCAACTTCATAAAGTTGCAGAATTAATTCTTCATGGACAAGAAGAGGAAAAACCAGCTCAGGACCAAGCGAAAGTTCTGATAAAGTTAATGCCATTTTTAATTTTCCTTTTAAAATTGCATCTCCTTGTGCTTGAACACGTGTGCATGTGTATATATATGTATGTGTATGCCATTCAAATGCACATTGGCACATATTCCAAGTAACTGAAGATTTAGATTTTCATGTCAACTATTCCATTACTTTATGGTCATTTTAAAGAATAAGGAGTCCCTTATGAAATATTCTATACAGCAATAAATATTAATAATATAATATAGGCGTTGTTTATAATATTTAAGTGGAGACACACTAAGCTGGATGATGTGGCACATGTCTTTAATCCCAGCACTCAGGAGGCAGAGGCAGGTGGAACTCTATGAGATTATATATTATGCAACAATTCTAGCTAGATCATGTACTTTTTAACATATGAAAGGAAAAGAGAGCAATGAAACAGGAAGATCTTGAAGTGATGAGGACAGCCTCTACGTACTGCTTTGTCTTTTCCATACAGATTGGAGGAGGAGGGCTGAGGTTCAGAAGTCCCAGGCATGAATCCTGGGACCTTGCTCTTAGCACCCTTTTGACTCCCTGCCCTATTTATCCCAACCTTCTCAAGCTGGTCAATTCAAGCAGTGTCCTTCCACCGTCTGCCCAAGAATGCACAGCATGGTTCTCTGCTGTCTCCTAGCCTTGCCCATGATGCTTCCTACAAACACATTTCAGATGGATGGATGCCTCCATATAATTCATCAAACTTAATGCGTGGACAGTGACAAGGCTGGACTAACACATGGCAGGTCCTAGGTCTGTTCCAACGTACAGAAGGAATAGGGGCCTGGGGAGATGACTGATTCAGTAAAGAACTTGCTTTATTCACCCGAGAAGCTGACATCAATCCCCAGCACTCTTGCAAAAACCCAGATGAGGCTGCAGGTAATCTCAGAGGTAGAGAGGTAGAGAGAGAGGATCTCTGGGGCTTAAGCTGAACCTGCAAATTTTCATTTTCAATTAAAGATCTTGTCTCAGAAAGTAAAGTTGGACCCAGCTTGATATGGTGGCACACGCCTTTAGTCCCAACACTCAGGAAGCAGGGGCAGGTAGATCTCTGAATTCAAGACCAGTCTGGTCTACAGAGTGAGTTTCAGGAAAGCCAGGGCTATACAGAGAAGCCTTGTCTTGAAAACCAACCAAACAAACAAATAAGGTTAAGAAAATTAAGGAAAGCCCAGATGTTAACCTCTGGCCTCCACACACATGTAAATACACACCCAAGTCCCCTAACATGTGGCATATGCACATATAAGCACCTAAATACAAAGGAAACTCTGAACATGTAGGTTACATAGAATCCCCATCTATCACAGAAGAAAAAAATCAATCTTTCATTGACTTTAGCAGATCTTCTACCGTGTAAGATTTTTTAATCTGGAGTTATCATTTTTCTAATAGCATTTTAACCACTGTTAAATCTCATGCTCTAATGGTTAGGACAAAATCAGACAGAACACTCACTGGTTGGTCATCTGTGGTGTTAGGATAGACATTCTTACCAATTTTGTCTTTCTTGCTTGTTTTCTTGGAGCAGAGACTTAGAAGTAGAATTGGCCAAAGCAAATTTTGAATTGTCCTAAAGATGTTTTCTAAGGGATCTTTATTTTGAGGCATATTATAAAAATGTAATCAGGATACGGAGGGAAGCTGGATATGATGGAGCATGCCCATATTCCCAGATTTCTGTAGGTTGAGGCAGGAGGATCTCCTGTAATTCAAGACAGATTAGTCTGGGTCACATAATGGCACACTGCTAAAAGAGGAAAGATGGGGTAAGGTGCTTACTTAATGTATCCAAGACTCTGGGTTGCTCCCTAGTGCCAAAAAGTGTGCATATGCATGTCTCTGTGTGTGAGGGATGCCTGAGTTTAATCCCCTTTCTGTGGTAACTATTGTATGTCCCATGCAGGTGACTTGGCAGGTCCAGTTTAGTCATTAGATGAGATGTGATTAAGTGCCTCAGTGAGCATCCATTATTTTAAAATGACCCAGATACTGGAGGAAAGCCACCTGGCCTGAATTTCTGGTCCTATGAAAATGATGCTCAAGCCTGACATTTCCCTGCACATGGCTTTGATTCTAAAAAGATGACAAATTAATTAGATGATTATTCCTTAATTAAACTGGAAAGAAAACTGTGACTTGTGGAAGATTGTTAAGGAAAACTGCTCATTTCTGTAGAATGACTTCAAACGTATGTGCTGTCCTGGATGTCATTCTGTATTCATGTCAATAATTGTCTCGAGGGTTAAGTTACTTTACTGAAAACTCCCAAACCTCTTTTTTCTTATTTCAGATTAACCACAGCAATGTGCAATGAGGTAGCCTCCCTATCAAAGAAGTTTACGAATTCTTTAACCACTGTTGGGGTAAGAGTACAATTTGGTCCATTTTCTTACACTTTTTAGAGGAGTGGAGTTGTGAGGAGAAGTCAGGAATGTTACACCTTTGGAGACAACTCCATAAGTAGAGCTGTGTCCAGCTGTTTGCTAAAATCAGGCCGAGATCACCTCTCTAAACACCACAGCCTAGGGCTCTCCTCTGTGTGGGCTGTGGACTCCAGTCTGCTGCCTGTCTGTCTGTCTGGACTCCAGTCCACTGTCTGTCTGGGCTGTGGACTTTAGTCTTCTGTCTGTCTGGACTCCAGTCTAATGTCTCTCTGGGATGTGGACTCCAGTCTGCTGCCTGTCTGTTTGTCTGGACTCCAGTTTGCTGTCTGGACTCCAGTCTGTTGTCTGTCTGGGCTATGGACTCCAGTCTGCTGTCTGTTTGTCTGTCTGAACTCTAGTCTGCTGTCTGTCTGTCTGTCTGTCTGTCTGTCTGTCTGGACTCCAGTCTGCTGTCTGTCTGGGCTGTGGACTCCAGGCTGTTGTTTCAGACATCTGAGCTGTGGGGTGAGTGGTCAGATCTCAATGGGCTTCATTTTATTCATATATCAAAAGAAAGAGTATCAAATGAAGGATTCCTTTCCATTGCTTATTATCTATGATTTTATTACTCAAGAATCTCCATTAACATAATTAACTTTAAATATTATCACTCACTATTGCCCTCTCTTATAAGTCACATATGATTAAGAGTTTCAAAAGAAAACCAAGATGTCAATTAACATCTAAGTGCCTCTGTTCTCAAGATAATAGCTTTGAAAAACTGCATTTATTTCAATGGATGGCTTCTGATTACATATCTAGGTTGCCATTTTATGTTTCTCTTTTCTGTCACAGGTAGTCCTTGTGGGCTGGGAGGATGGCTTAGTAGATACAGGATTTGATGTTCAAGGATAAGAATCTAAGTTCAGATTTCCCAGAACTTGCCTGTAATGTCAGTGCTCTGGGTGAGACTAGGGGCTCCCCCAGGGAGAGATGGCTAGCTATAGTGGCCAAATTGGCTAGCTCCAGGTTCATCAAGAAACCCTGTCTCAATAATTAAAGTACAGCATGGTTGAAAAAGACCTGATCATCAGCCTCTGGCCTCCGTACATATGTGTACACACATGCACCCACCCTCACATCCCAAACATGTGTGATCCCCCTCCATGCTACACACATATATGGAGGATCGGTCACATTAGAAAGCCCCACCTTGGTAGGGCAGGAAGAGACAAGTTTTTTTAGCCTTTAATCTTCCTATTTTCTTTTTAAAGTCATGGGTGCAAGATCTGATTCTTCTAAGAAACCAGGGGACAGGTTTTAGTTAGTGTATTTATGATTGCAATGTACAGTTCTCTGGTGGTGCCCGGAAGTTATCCAATGTTATATTCTCTATACATTGCTCAGATAAATGGGAGCTTTATAGAAGGCAATAGAAGACCGTGAACAGCTTTGGGGACCCAATGATAGAGCTCATCCACACTCTCTGAAATGTTGCTAAAATATGTTTCTCTTTTCACGTTACTTTTTCCTGAGTGAGAAGTTTCAGAAAGATCATTGATACGGGTCAGATGGTCAGATGTCCACGTTGGTGTCACTCAGCAGTGGCTGGGGACAGGATTGTGCCATGCAGAGTACCTAGCTGCTGTGGTGTAACTGAACTTTAGGTCAAGAGCAGTTATTAAAAGAAATGAGTTATCTGTTCCCATACTTCTGTAAGTGACTCGTGAATAAAGTGTGGGCTACAGGGCAACAATCCATTCTGCTGTCAGGAACCTGGTTTGCTTGGCTTATCTTGGGCGTATCTAATTTTAGTCTTTCAGCAATGGTGTATGATTGTCTGTAAGCAGAATGATGGGGAGTTGGAAACTATTGATATGGCAGGCTGGATGGAGCGCACACCTGAACTCCAACCTACTTGATGATGAGCTTTGGTGGGAGCAGTGGGCTTGCACAGCAGATCTCCGGCCTTCTCCGTTCCATCTCCTCACTCTCTGCAGCTCACTAGCTGAGGAACCAATGTCCCAGAGAGGTGACCATATATATTCACCCAGGCCTCTTCATTGATCATGGCTCCCCACAACAGCCTATCAGGCATCGGACAGGTAGCCAACTGTTTGGTGTCCCAAGAGTGTCTGTCGGTTTATATGACTTCTCCTGGTGTGAGCAATGTTTGTGATGGTGTTTCCTTCTCCTTTTACTTTATCACACTCAGAATAGTGCTTGCCAAACTGTCATGCCCATCAACCGCCTGGAGACCCTGTTCAAATGCAAGCCCTCAGTCAGTCAATGTGAGCTGAGGACAGAGATTCTGCATTGTTCATAAGCCCTAGCCAAGGTCTGTTCCTGAGCCAGAGTCTCCACTAGCTGAGCCAAGTTTCTAGCAGGTGGATTTGTGCCTGGACTTACAATTGTATACAGATATAAACACATGTACAAACATTTTCAGGTGCAAAACCCAGCAAATATGTTGTCCATTCGAAGATGGTGAAAGCTACGTCTTGAAATGGAGCTTGCAGAAATGCCACCATGCCACAACAAAGCTCCTGTCGGCAGCTGTGGTGGATCATTTGCATCTGTCATTGTTTCTGTCCTCCAAAACAGCTATTATTCATAACTTGAAGCTAATGAGTGTGTATTGCTCTCCAGGCTCCGTTTAAATTGCTCACACATCTCATTGATTCTGAAAACCAATGTCATTTTACTGCCCTCATTTTGATTATATCATAGGGCTTTATTGATAATCACATAAACATGAAAGCAAATCCTATAATGGATTCTCTGGTTACTTACTAAATTGAGTGTGTTTTTTAAAAGAGGTTGTCTCCCCCCCCCCCCCAAGGCTCCATTGTGGTTTCCTCAGTAAGGCATTACCCTCTGTTGAGTAACGCCAATGAAGGGAGGCTCCTCTGGGAAGATATATTTAATTCATATGTTTTTGTTTGCCATAGAGCCTCCCAGGTACCGTAAGGGACGGCAGCCCACTAAGATTGCTCCTTTAATGACCCATCATTGTAGGAGTAGGTTGAGCAATTTAGAGAGGAAAGACTGCTGATTGACAGCTGAGTAATCTAGATAAGGATAATGATCATCTCTGCCTTTGGAGCACCTGAAATAGGAATGTGTTCCCCACGCTTTACACACCCTTGCGCTTTTTAAACCTGCTTCTGCAGATGTATGTGTTTCCACCTTGCTGCTCTGCTGGTAGATAACATAGAAGCAAGACTGGTGTTTGTAGCTGAGGTGAGAGAATGGAGCTTAAGGAAGAGGCTGGAGCAAAGTGAAGAAAGAGAGTGTAGATGGACTGACTGAAGGACTTAACCTGCCTGGAAATTTTGAGAAAGCCAAAATAGGAAATGAAAGGAAGGAAGGAAGGAAGGAAGGAAGGAAGGAAGGAAGGAAGGAAGGAAGGAAGGAAGGAAGGAAGGAAGGAAGGAAGGAAAGAAGGAAGGAAGGAAAGAAGAAAAGCTGAGGGCCTGGAGAGATGACTCAGTAGTAGTCAATAGCATGTGCTACTTTTGCAGAGGACTAGACAGAGTTCAGTTCCCAGAACCCAGATAGAGCAGATCATTAACTGCCTCTAATTACCTCTCCAGGGGATCTAGTGCCCTCTGCAGGCTCCCAAAAGCATCTGCACTCATATGCACATACCCGACACCAACATATACACGCGTACACATAATTAAAAAATAAATAAAATACAATTCTTAAGAATAAAAAATATCAGCAAATTATATAGATACCTTAATTAAAATGTGCAGTGAGGTATGATGCTTGTCTGTAGTCCCGGCTTCTGGAAGCATGAGGCAGGAGGATTATGTGTTTGAGGCTAATCTGGGCTACATAAAGACCAAAAAGACTTTTCAAACACAATAATCAAAATCATGAGGAATTCACTATCAACATTGTTAAGAGTCGATGATCTGGGTATAGGATGGTGTTGGGAATATTGTGCGTGTAGGAAACAGGATCCGGCGGGCTACAAATTCCCAGAAATTAAAAAGATCTGAGTTGACATTTCTAGCAACACGAACTTACACAGATAGCTCAGTCTTCAGGATTGCTGTTTCTTCATTTAGCATCAAGGCTCATCAGAGCACGAACCCCCAACTAGAATTGCTGATAGAATTAGAGATCACAGAAAAAAGGTGCAGGCACGAAGTCTGGTCTACAGTGAGCACATACTGCTCTCTTTCCTCTCTCTACAAAGTGGTGTTTTACATTTGATCTGAGCCCCTAATCTGCCAATTTCATACTTTCAATTTCACAGAGCAACAAGAAGGCCGAAGTCCTTAACCCCATGATCAATAGTGTGTTTTTAGAGGTAAGTAGTCCCCGAAGAGAAAAGTACTCCGAATCAAAGCAAATGTTACAGCTGTGTTCTTTCTTTCTTCTTTCTCCCCGTCAGCAAGTGTTATCAACATTCTAAATCTTATCCCCAACAGCCTAACAGTCTTTGTAGTGTGTGTGTGTGTGTGTGTGTGTGTGTGTGTGTGTGTGTGCCTTCCTGTAGCTCAGCCAGCTGTAAAGCCTACGGTGAAGCAGTAATGCCTGATTTTCAAGAATTCCTGGTTATAAAAGAAAATGCTAAGCTTGCAGGCTATTTCCTACCACCGTTTCCTACAGCAGAGGCAGATTTCTGCTGCCAAGTTTGACCCTGTGATTATTGGCTACAATAAAGGATTTTCATAAAAATGGGCATTTCCTTTCACTCACAGTAACTTTTGGTGTAGCCGAGACTAAGTTCCAGGTTAGTAAAAATGATACAGAATGTTGACCCATTCAGCCACAAGGGTAGAATCTTCCATGAGGGCTCCCTGCCTGACCTGCCTGTTCCCTAGAGCTTCAGAGCACCAGCCACACAGATGGAGGCTATCCCAGCAATGCTGTGGCTCTGCCAAAATGACTCCAGTGGTGTAAGAGAGAAGCAGCCCAAGATGTCCTTTTTCTCTTCAAGTGTGGACACTATGTTCTGCCATGTGGTCAGTAGAGACCAGATTATAAAACACTTGCAATAGGGAGTCACAGGACCATACAAGCAGATGCAGAGCATGGACAGTGCACGTACCATCATCTTCACTTTTAAATGCCAATTGAAAGCTTCAGAAATGCTAAAACTCGATGGCAATATTGCTGGGAATTGTGCCCCATTCTTAAGCAAAACTATCAATGGACAAAAATTAGCAAAGTAGTTTTAGTGCCTGTCATTGTTTAGGACACAGCCACAGAGTGAGTGGAATCTACCAGAAGGGGTAGGAACTGTGAGGACCAAGCCTATAGTGGAGCAGACACAGCTGATAAAACCCCTGGAAGTCAAAGACAGAATATGGTATAAGACAGTCTGTCTCCTGGAAGGCCAGGTGTTGTACTGTACACCCGCAATCCTAGGACTGAGATCTGAGACAGGAGGATGGTGAATTCAAGGCCAACACGAGCTATGTAGGGAGACTGTCTCATTCTTAGTCTCTCTACCCCAAATCTCTGTCCTGGCTTCCATATTAAATGTGCATATTAGCACATTAACTTACCATATTTGTGCACCACAAATATGACACCTAATACTTATTCACTGGCCCAGGAGAAATTTTCATATTCTGAATAGCCTAAACTTCACCCATTCGCTATTTTTACAATAATCTCTCCAGTGCACTCTGTGAAGAGCTTTCTGTAAGTTGTCTATGGTTTAGACTCGAGTCTTCTTTGTCCTGTGATTTCAGGTCCATAGGATTGACCTGAGAAAGGGGTGGCTAAGGCTTATACCAGACCATGATGTATCTACACACACACACCTTAAAAGCCTGTGGAAATGATTTATCTCATTTTGAATGAAATCCCTTTGTTAATTTACATAATTAAGATCCGGGTATATTCCATCCAAAAACATATGTTTACATTTGCTACACACACAGAGACATTCTAAGGATTTCATGATTTTGTAGTTTGATGATGTACCCTCTCCTCGGATGTTATCAAATGGGGACAGCCGTCGATACCAAACTGTGAGAATGTCCCTCAGTTCCCTTCCTCCTTTCTTGCAGGGCTGCAATAGCACCACGTACATCCAGGACGCCCTCCAGCTGCTGCTCCCGGTATTACAAGTCTCTCACATCCACACCAGCTGTTCCAAGGCTGAGACCCAGGGAGACTCCAGCTAGTTCAGTGGCAGGCCAAGTCTCTCTGCTACATACCATTTGAAGGCAGTGGTCTTCAGCATCACAGGCGAGACCACACATCTGAGGACACTACAAGCAATTTTGCACAGTTTTGCAAATACAGAGAGTTAACATTTCTCTTAATGTATATTGTTGTTTTATCAATAATTATATTTTCTTTATATTAACTTAAACTTATGCTTGTTATGTTGACATTTTCCTTTAATTTTTAGTTTATTCACAAATACATGTTTCTCTGGTCAAACACGCTATATTTAGAAATTCATAGACCTCACATTTTTATGCATCTTTGAAATATCTACCTTTGAGGGCCCTATATTCCTAAAACATAGCTTTAACTCAATTTTGATACTGAACTTCATTATATTGCATAAATGTCACAAACAAAAGTAACACTAATTATTTGGTTTTAGAAAAGGACATAAATATGTTTTTGTAGTCACTCATTCTGTGACAGGATGTTTTGTGTACCCATTATGTGTTTACCATAAGGGAAAAGGACCTCACTCCAATAGAGACATGTTCTGAAAGATGAGTTATAATAACCTTTATCATATTTTTAAGATACTAAGATTTTTTCTAAAATTTAAAACACTCAGAGAACCAAACAAACTGGTGGTTACTTTGAATGTGATACCCTTCCATTTATTATGATTTTTCAACCTCTTTGAACTTTTCTTAATACCAAAATTACCTCTAGGATAAACACATGTATGAAAAAGGGTATGAAGAAGTATTTATTTATAAAACAGGATTTCACTATGTAGCCCTGGCTAGCCAGGAACCTACTATGTAGACCATGCTGGCCTCAAACTCACAAAAATCTAACTGCCTCTGCCTCCCAAATACTGGGATTAAAGGTATGCACAACCACACCTGCTTGGTCTGAAGAAGTATTTTAGTTTACAGTAGATAATGACAAAATTAGAGATCTTGGATATATTTCAATAGAAAAAAAGGTTAAAGGAGCTTTAGTATAGTAGAAGCTCAGATCTGCATTCCAAAAAGACCTGCTCTGCCATGCGCACACACTGTGGTGGCGAAGGGTGGCATATACCAATGATGTGTGTTGGCAGAGTGATATATTGATTCAGAGAGATGTCTTGAAGGCCTTGCAGTTAGCAGCAGCAATGACCTGGGCTCTTTCTGAGCAGCACCTGTTCTTGGCAGATTGGGATTCTGTGGTATGCTTCTGTTCCAGACCCTCACTGACATCCATACCAGCAATGTCCAAAATAGTCCTATCCAGTGGCTATGCCAAGGCAAATGATGCATGTAGCCTTAAAAGGGAGAAAGTGCCTTTGCCTTTATTTCTATGACAGAGTCAACTGTCTCTGTCCCTACAGACCAAATAGATATTTGAATATTCTTAGTAGCATTTTTTTGTCTGTCTGTTTTGTTTTGCACCTGTATGTCTCCAGAAACAACCAAATAAAAACATAAGGGCAATTTATTTGCAACCTAGAAAAATAAAACTCTTTTTAAAAAATCAAGTAAAGGTTCATTCTCCTTTTCTGACATCTGGAATATTAGTGGTTAACTAATAACAATGTCATATTTGCCTTTGTAACTTCTAGAACTCTTATTTATAGGGGAGAAAAATCTACATTTGTGAAGTTTTTTTTTGTTGTTTTTTTTTTTTTTTAACATCGGATGGGTTGCACATTAACAGGAAATAGAACAGGAAAACAAATGCTTCCGAGGAATTCTATTCGCAGACTTAGTCTCTCAGCCGTCAGCGTTGCTGTGGTGGCTCAGCACAGCACACAGAGTGTAAAGAAAACGTAAGAACCTGGGTTTGGATCCCCAGCACCAAAATAAAATCTGGGTGCACACCTATAATCCCAGCGGTGGGTGGTGAAGACTGGAGGACCGCTGGGGCTCTCTGGCCAGCCAGTATGACTAATTGGTGAGCTCCAGGTTCAGTGAGAGACCAGGTATCAAAAGAAAATGACATGAAGAACAAACAGAGGAAAATGGCCAGGGCGGACCCGTGGTACAATTTCTACACAAATATGTGTGTACACACATGTATATCTGAGAGACGTTCAAAACACATGGTGGTGTGTGCCTGTATCCTAGCACTTAGGACAGAGCAGAAGATCAAGAGTTCAAGATCATCCTCGGCTACATCGAAAGTTCAAGGCCGGCCAGGGTTACATGAAACCCCATCTTTAAAACACACCGCCTAAACAGCCATTTAGTGTACAACAAAAGTTTTAATTATAAAATCAAATTTTAAAAGCTCTTTGAAATAATAACTATTTTAACAGTAAACAGCATTATTGACATTTCATTTCTTTATCTTTTAATGAATAAAAAAAAATCCAAGTTGCCAAATGGAGGCACGAACTAAAAGCATTCCCTGATCCATGGTCTGTGAATTAAACTATTGAAGAGAGATAATCGTTGACTGTAGACCCGTGGTTTAGGATTTCTCTCTCTTGTTATTGGATTGTTTTCGCCATCATTCAGAAATAATCGCTGCTTTGCTTTAAAAGCTGTCAAAACACTTGATCCAACCTGGGGAAATGAGTCTATTGCTGGATGGATGACTTAGCAGGCTTATTATGGGACTTGGGTAGTCCTTCAAAAATACTTTACATAAAATTACCCTGAACAAGCAATGCCAGATTTTGCATCACATACAAAATAAATTCTGATCAAAATATTGAATATAGTCATGCCTGTGCCTTATTATATAAAATCATCCAAACTGGGTTTCAAATTCAAAGCAAAAAAAGCATTCAAGAAAAATTGCTTTGGGGTATTGATACATATAGAGCTAAAAGATAGAGTCCCGAATTGTAAAGGGGGGTCTAAGTTAACATTCTCTCCCACTGAGAACAGGAATATGTGCTATTACTGGGTCTCACACAAACTCGGAGTTAAAGGAGCAGTGTGACCCACTGAAGCTGTGCAAAGGGAAGTCCTACACACCAACAAAGAAACAACACACCCCAGATGCAGAACAAGAGGGACCAGGAGTGTGTTCACACTTTTGTGTCTCTGGGCCCATCATACCCAGCAGAAATTGTGGGTAAGGAAAGAACAATTATCTCTGAGCACAATTTCAAAAGATTTCAGTCAGTCCTAATGGAGAAAATACAGTGAACCTGGGCACTGTGGTTGTGGGAGCATGTGGTGGAGGCTGTTTATGTCACTGCAGATCAAGGGAGTTGAGAGTCCAACAGGAGCTAGATGAAACCTTCAAAGGCCCCTAATGGCATGCTTTTCCCAGCTAGTTCTCCCCCTCCACATACCATACCTAAAGTTTCCAAGACCTCACTCACAAAGCAAACAACCACACCATTGGGGAGCAAGGATTCAAAACATGAGCCTGGGGGTGGGGTGGGGGGCAGATTCAGATTCAGCCCTTAAGAAGAAAGCATCAACAATGTTCTGGCACAAATGTGTTCTTGTGCTGTGTAGAAATCACCTACCCCAAGGTGCTTATAATTCCAGAGAGGCATCTTTAGCACAGGCTGGTCATGCTCTGCCTGTTTGAGAAACACAAGCAGAGTCCATTCAAATTTACAAAATTTTGAAATTATCATTGCATTTCTCTTTATTCTAAAATAAAAAGTGCTGTGGTGTGTGTGCTCATACATGCTCACACACACACATGCTCTCTCTCTCACACACACACATGCTCACACATACATGCTCACACACACATGCTCACACACACATGATCACACACGCACATGCTCACACATGCTCACAACACACACACACATGCACACACACACACATACCCACACACACACACACACACACACACACACACACACACACACACACACACGCTCACATATACCAAACAGATGAGGTTGGTCATGTTACACTCCTTAAATGGTGTTTAATTTTATAAAAGTAATTACAGGGCCAAACTGGATTTTTTTTGTTGTTTTTTGATAATGTAAGAAATTGCCCTTTGCTTCTCATCATAAGCATGTCTTGCATTCTAATGTTTAGATCTGGGAGTCAGCTTGACTCTTTAGATGAGCGTGCTTGTATAGGCATTTCGGAAAAGATCATCCTGAAACTTCATCTTAGAACAGTGATTGGTCTGCTTTTGTCGATGATTAGAATCCACAGTGCCACAGAAGCGGCTTCAGACCAGCCACTCTTCACACAAAAGAAAATAAGTAAGGTGTTTAACCATTGGGTTTTATTCTCTGAGTTACCTCATCCCATAGGAAGGTTTGTATTTGTTTCCTATATGTTCACCATATATTTATCTGCCACTAAACGGGGCTGAAAAAGACATTATTTAAAAAAAAAAAAAAATCTCCTGTTCTAAAAATAAGGAGTTACTGCCCACTTTGAATGTAGAGCCTTTATGGTGAAATTATGACAACCCAAACAGTGAGAATGTACTGTTACTCCTAGTGTCTGGGGTCATCATAGGTTGGATATAGAGCCTAACTGCTGAAGGTAGGAATTTTTTGTTGAGATCTGAACTAAATTTCTCTTTGTCTGGATCACGGAGGATTTTTCTCTGCATGAGCTGTTAGCCAAAGAGCAATAGGATTATGTCAGCCTGCAGTGACTCCAGCTCACCTGTCAGGCCTGCCTCCTGCGTTAGTCTCAAGGGAAGTTTAACCTGAAATGAACAATGTGTGAATGTCTTCAATGTCTTTGCTGAGTGTTAAAATTTGGAGTAATTCTGAGCTGATTTATCTTTCTGCCCTCTGTGTTCCACAGCCAGCCTCCTCAGATGGTATTTGGGGGAAAAAAAAAAAAGCCAGTATAGATGCCAAGGCCAGATGGGTGTGAAACCTTGGCAGGAAGCAAAGCCAAGCTCTGCCTTTGAGTCCTTGCCATCTTTACCCAGTTTCTCTAGCAGGATTTTTTTTTTTCTACAGCCACTAAATACAGCTTCCAGAACTTTAAAAAAAAAAAAAAATCTGCCCATTTTCTTCATCTCTCTATTCTCCTTTCCCATTTACCAGGAAGCCATCCACTCAGACTTCAACCACAATCATTATTGTATACGTACTGTATGCTGGACTATGTGCTCAATCCTAAATACATGGCTTCGTTAAAAATTCGGAGTCACCCAACTGGGCAGATACAGATTATAATCTTTGCTATGGAAGAGATTATACAAAAACATTGAGACCCAGACAAGTTATATAACTGGCCCGACGTTGCATGAATAACAACAGAGCTTGGATTTGATCCCAGGTCAGTCTGAATTTACCCAGGATTTTGGACTTTACATATATATATATATGTCTGCCCAGAAGAGGGCACCAGCTCTCATTATAAATGGTTGTGAGCCCCCTTGTGGTTGCTGAGAATTGAACGCAGGACTTCAACCTCTGAGCCATCTCTCTAGCCCCTAGCTACGTTTTGAACTCCTGTATGGGACCACCCAACAAAAATAAAAGGTCTTAGGGAGTGAGATCTGAATGCTGAGGTTTGCAGGCTTCCTGGAGCCCTGGGACAGGTATACAGCCCAACATTAGTTATAAGCCTTTCTTGCTTTCATGCGGCTGAGAACAGACAGGGACTGAAGAGACCAGATTGGAGCGTGCGCAGTTATTTGGTCCCTGGCTGGCTCTCAGCACAGGTTTTGGGGATGGTTTTTGTTTGTTTGTTTTGTGTTTCTCTATCCTTTCACAGACATTTCAACCAAGCAGCTTAGCTGTCCTGTCTCCCAGGTGCCCTTCCTTGACAACATAAAAACCTCTCCGTTCCCTCGTCCCTCCCTGTCCCCTTCTCTGGCATCAGGGAAGCCAGTCTGTCATCAACACCATTCTTGGGCATTGCACATCCACTGGCTTCCTGGATCGTGGCAGTTTTTAATGCCCTCCCTGCCTGGAAGATCACAGCCTTGTCTAGACAGGCTTTAAGCTGTGTCTTCAATACTGAGTTATATAGATTTTGAAAAACATTTTTTAAAATGCCTACTGATGTCTCCTGCCCCCTGAACTCGGCACTGGTGCCACGACACCATGGCGGTGGCGGTGGAAAGGGCGGTGATAGTAATGATTGATGAGATGACAGGAACAAATGTTATTAATATTACTTCCAGTGTTTCAGACACCTGATAAAGCACTCTGCCTCCTCCCATCTCATCTAATCCCCACACCAATCTCATAAGACAGCTATTATTATTATCATACCCATTTATGCATGAAAAGCTCAAGGAAGTGGCTGCCTATGATTATCCAACGAATAACTGCAAGACCAGGAACGTCTGTCCCGGCGGAAAAAACACAACAATAAAAGAGAATATTTATTCTTTCGTTTTCCCATCAGCTAAGCTCTTTGCTTCTAATAAACCCTGAATGTCCCCTCTCTATGCCCCATAGTCTCAAGCAGGGCAGTTGTCCCACAGTGTCCCTGCCAGTGCGGTAGAGCCCAGGAGATGGCGTGTCACCTGCACGTTCCCTTCTCCTTCGTTGTCCTCATGTTGTGAGCCTTGAACGTTGAGTGACCCATTGTTCACAGGAAACTCAGATTGTCCTTTTGTTGCAGGGAAGCTGCTACAGGAAAGGCCGCCATCTTTGGACAAAGTGGGGATTTGGGGAGGGATTTCACTGCTGGGAGCTGACACAGAACAAGCAAATGATGAACTGCAAGCCAGACTCCAGCCAGCCATTCTCTGGCAGTAAAAAGGCATTCGATTAGCTAGCACCCTAGGGATGTTTTTCTACTGCATTGCCTCATGCATCCTTCATCATTTTTATCAGGTCTCTCTTCAAAAGCCTCCTGTGGGCAACGAGCCTGTAATCTCAGCAATCAGGAGGTGTAGGCCAGAGGACCAGTGGTCAAGTCCATCCATGGAACATTCTTTCTGTCATATTGTGTGTCAACTCTCTTACACTGGGATGTGATTTCTCCAAGTGGGGGTGTCTCATCGCTTTGCTCTCCGCCATATTCCCAGCACCCTACTTAGCATTTAATTGACCTTCAATAATTTTTGCTTTGAAGAATTCACCCTCTGAGGCACCTGTCAAGACTTCAAAGTAAAATTAACTGTAGTAAAAATTAGGTTAACTTCAGAATGTTGTGAAACTATTAAAAAGCAAAATGGCTTTCTGTACTGTTGAGTTGCTGGGTGGACAGGAAGCTCTCTAATAAAGCGACATCCTGAAGTGGTGTGGCATCACCAAGCCTTTCTTGAAGCCAGAGCCCACAGCGCGGTGCACAGCGCAGGGCCTGGGAACTGCAGTGGCCTGGAAAATGGAAGGGTCTGGCGTCTGGTCCGGCGTTCTCCCGCTGCCGCCCCAGGGCCGGTCCGCATGCTGCTCAGAGCATCACAGCAGTTTCCAGCTGGTAGTAGGGATGGCACGGTCATTTATGTAAAATAACATGTGCGTGTGTTCAAAACATATCACACATAAAATATAGACATAACACACAAAATATAGACAAAGAAGCCATGATCAGTTCGAGAACCACAGGTACAAGGGAACAGACAAGTGGTTCAGAATGACAGAATCTAACACAGTCATCCAAAAGGATTCCAGCCCTTTTTGTAACTTAAATTAAAACTTTTTAAGTTAATTTTTTTTAATGTGTGTGAGTGTTTTACTTGATGCATGTCTGTATATCACATGCATGCCTGGTGTTAGAGGCATTAGATAACCTGGGAGTGGAGTTACAGACAGCTCTGAGTTGCCATGTGGATTCTGGGATTGAATAGGAGTCCTCCGGAAGAGCAGGCAACGCTATTAACCACTGGGTCATCTCTCCAGCCCCAAGAAATTAAATTTTTTAAATAAAAATGTATTAATAGTTGCATTATAAGTACATTTAAAAATCAAAATAAGAGTTTAAATAAATTGTTCCTCATAGGGATAACAGGATAAACTCTTGCCAGACATGAAAAACAAGAAACACATATTAATTTTCACAGAAAAAGACAAAAGTATCTGCAGTGTCTATGACTTGAGCTTTTTTAATGTTTCCAGGGCCGATGTTGATGACTATGAAAGTCTCCCGTTGTTTTTCTCAGGATAGCCCAAACCCAGTGTTCTAGATGTTTAACTTGTAAAGACAGTGATGATTTAAACAGAAAGATGTCACACTTCTGTCTCATTGGAAAAAGACTCCAACCTCTTTAGCCAGATATTTTCTACAATTGTCCTTCTCAACATAGATAGGTCTGAGACATGCCAGGCGGATGAATAGAGTCTGTGATTTGGAATTCCTATGTGATGCCCAGACGCAGATCATATTTGCAAGAGACAGTTTACAATCTGCTCATCTCCACAAATGTATCAGGAGGGCATTTAAATCCTCATGCCTGCAACTTCTGTCTCTCTCTCCAAATTGACGGGAAAACTGTAGACACGTGTGTGTATCGGGTTGAATGAATCCCAGCCTAGGCTCTGCTCCACAGCTCCATTTCACTCAAAAGAGAGGAAATAAATAGGAAGCACAGGAGGAACCAGAGTCATAATGACCTCCTAGAACTGGAACATGGGTTCGTAAGTTCTTTGGCAGGGTCCAAACCATTTGGTGCATATAGGGAGGTGTGGAATCATGTTGGCCCTTTTGTGCCTTTTGAAGTACTTCAGTAATTGTTGAAGGCTTGGAAGTACCTTCCCACTTTTTTGTAAAAATAAAGTCACCCACCACTACAACGGAAGTCATATTCCCAGCCTACCCTGTTCACTGGCTCAGTGGTGCTCTGAAGGAGTTTTGGTCTGTTCTGTCATCCCAGAGGTCATAGCAAGGCTAGACAGACCAGATAGAATTGTCACAATCCAATTCCTAAGTATCAGACTTTGCTATCAGCAAAAACCAGACAGAAACAACTTGAGATATCAAGGGCATATTTGGGCTTGCCTTGAGGCCCAAGTTTGGGTTTGCCATGGTTAGGCTGGCC
Source organism: Phyllotis vaccarum (assembly GCA_033318265.1). Lineage (NCBI taxonomy): Eukaryota > Metazoa > Chordata > Mammalia > Rodentia > Cricetidae > Phyllotis > Phyllotis vaccarum. Next base: position 107,332,254 of record JARWLC010000001.1, on the reverse strand, counting down.
CTACACACTGGGGTGGAACATCATGGCTACAGGACAGTTGGACAGAGCAGAACCATTCACTCTGAAGAAGCTGGTCTTCCCCTACCCCTCCTTTTATTTCACTGAGCCACTACCCCACAGCATTGTACCACTCACATTTGGGTGAGTCTTTACCCTTCAGTTGGTTCCCCAGAAATACCACCACAGAGACATCCAAATGTGTGCCTCACTGATTTTAAATCCAGTCCAGTGGACAGTTCTAACCATCACCGCGGGCATGCCTACACATCTCTTTTCAAACTGCATGGTCTCTGGCAAAGAATATAGAGCAAAGACTCAGAGTTCCCCAAGAGAAGTCATGCACAAAATAACACATTTGCTTGCTGAAGAGCAGCCAGTCTGCCACTCAGGCTGGTCATTTCCACCTGAGTCTGCGGCAGAGGCAGCAGTTGGTCCGATCACCGCCAGTGCATCAGCACCAAGAGGGAATACACATCAAGTGGTCTGAAACTGGCAAACTTAAAGAATGAAAGGCTCATTGACTTTTAAGAGCAGAAATCAAGCCCTCCACGTATGGCATCCAAATGTTGCCTCTCTTGCTTCTTTGAAGTAATCCCATTTAAAAGCTGGATCTGAAACAAATTGCAAGATAGAGTTCGGGAGACTATCTATTGATTTTTATGAACCTGTGCTTGTCATTTACTTAATTACAGATCTATCCAGTAAGTCCACAGACATGTTTTGAAAATATTTGTATGGGGCTGGAGAGGTGGTCAGAGCTCACAACTGCTCTTACAAAGGAGTCGAGTTCAGTTCCCAGCTCCCACACTGAGCAGCTCACAGCTGCCTGTAATGCCAGGTCCCAGAGGTGCAACACCCTCTGCAGCACCTGCTCACACAACACAAATTAACATAATTAAAAATGAAAATGAAAATTCTAAAAATATTTTAACTCATTCTTTGGCGATGTCATACATGTATATAATGTATTTTAATCATATTCACCCCCACTGTTTGCATCCATATTATCCCCCTCCACTCCTTCCTTTTACTAACAAGTTCCTATACTACTTTCATGCCTTTTTATTATTTTTTTTAATTACTGTGTTGAATTAAGGCTGTTAGCATGAGCATGGTTCTAGGGTTATCTTACTGAATCACAGAGAACTTATTTGTGACTACGCCATTGGGGTGAAGTCTCCCTCCAGCAGCTATTAACTGCTGGTAGTTCCTCAGTTAGGGCAGAGCCACATAAGCCCCTGACCCCTTAACCCCTTCAGGATGGAGTGTTACCAGCTCAATCTTGTGCGGGTCTTCAGTCTACAAATATTTATTGCATGTGCTGTACATTTTCCCAAATAAAGTGGGGTTTCATTTAAAATTTCTTTTATATTTCTCTTATCCAAAATTAAGTTACTGTTTTGAGCAAAGAAACCTGCTGGACAATGCATGGCCCCCACAGCCACCACCACCAATGTGCTGATGACACCCGGATTCCTACCTGGAGCCCAGACATCACTCTTGGCTTCCAGCCTTTATGTCAACAGTACCAGACAGAAGTATTTGGGTATCCCACCGGGCTTAATTTAAAGATGGCCAAGTCAAATTCATCATCTGTCTCTTATTCTGTGTTAGTTGGATGCATAGGTTCCATTTCCCAGAATCCTCACTACCCAATTGATGCATTTCCTCACTCTGATCACCGAGTAGAGTTTCAGGTACTGTGACTTGTTACAAATAGCTTTCTTGGTCCCTGGCAGCCAGAGGTCCAGTCCTGCCACCCCAGACCCCTTAGCCACCCACCGCTGCTTAGGCTCCCCCCAAATGACTCAGAAGCTTATATTAATTTCATGGTGTTTGGCCTATGGCTTAGGCACATTACTAGCTTGCTCCTTCATCTTAAATCAACCCATTTTCATTAATCTGTTTGCCATGTGGCTCACCTGTGTTCCTTACATGTTTCTTCTTGGGCAGCTGGCTCAATCTGACTCTGACTCCACCCTTCTGTTCCTACCTATTCTGATTCCCTGCCTACTTCTTCTACCGTGCCTGCCATGGTCAAAACAGCTCCTTTATTTAAAGATTGATATTCACAGCATATAGAAAGACATTCCCACATCAGTGACTTATTTCTTTTTTTGCATTACCTCACACCCTATTGCTTCAAGCTTGCTTCACTTTTTCTTCATGGCCACCCCCCACCCCCAACCATCCATCCCCTACCCCCACAACACCCCAGCCCCCCACCTCCCTCCCCAACCCCCACTCCCCACCCTCTGTAACCTGCTGGTCTCAGCACAGGGCTCAGACCCCTTCTCATCCATCCATAACAACAGTATCAGCATGCACTAAGTGTATAAACTTGATTTTCTCTGATTAAAGTCTTCTTGGACTTGTGCCAGGAGCATTCCCGTACACACTAATGTTGGCAGCCTGGACCCAGACAATCTAACAAGCATGTACATTGATTCTACCCACAAGATTCCAGTGAGAGAAGACCTGTAGAAATCCTCACCAGTGACCCATTGCACTCTACGGTGCCTCCACCCTCTCTACAATACATTGCAACCCAAACAGTGCCTGCCTTGCTATGTCTGGACCCTGCAAGAAACCCATTTGAACAGAAAGATCCAACAGTATTGATGTCACTGTCCAGTGTGCTCTCAATTCAGGATAGAATCTTCAGCATGGATGAAATTGTGTTTATATGGCTATATTTTTTTAATCTGGCTATAGTATCACCCCAGTAGGAGAGATGGAATTCCTCAAGCCTTACAGTGTCCCACTACTCTTACGTCATTGATTTAAAAATTGGTATTTAGGGACAACTAGGAAGAAAACTAACATATTTGTCCATAACTACAGAGTCTTCCCATGCCCTTCAGATTATTACTATGCACTGGAGCTCTCTAAGAGTTGGGTTTAAGAAATGTTCTTTTCTCTGGGTCGAACAGGAAAGCATTGTTCAGGGATGCCAACTAATCGCAACAGAGTGTAGATTTTCTCTTAGAAAACAGCGTCCCTGTAACCTTTGGTGTAATAAATCATTCTTTCATCTGTGCAGTAGCATTTCAGGCCTGCCTGCTTAATCTTTAATTGGTTAAGCAGTTACAAGCTCAAATTATACCATGTAAAAAGTATTGCAATAGATCACAATATTGTCAATTTTCCCCTAAAGAACTCTGACATTCTCAAGCTTAACAAAAGACCACATCTTCCTCATACATTAATTACTGCGGTGTCCTTGGAAGTGGGAATAGCATAGTAATCATTTACAAAGAGAACACACTTCTGTCTTTTGAATGTTAGAAGCCTACACGTTTCATGGTATGTGTGTGTGTGTGTGTGTGTGTGTGTGTGTGTGTGTGTGTGTGTGTGTGTTTGTGTGTGTTGAGGACACCTAGGCCTTACTAAAGGATCCAATTTTTTATATACCACATGATTTTTTTATTAATTACTTTTTAATGTGCTTGTATGCATGATGCTGGTGTGTGTGTGCATGTTTGCATGTGTGTGAGCACGTGTGAGAAGTCTTCTTCAAAAATTCACTGGACAGTGCATGACATTAGAAATCTTCCTAGATCATTCTCCACCCTACTCATCAAGGTAGGGTCTTTCAGTTGGGCCCAGAACCTACCATTCCAGCTGGACTCACTAGCCAACTTGCTTTGGGAGTCTGCTGTCTCTGCCATCTGAGCTCTGGAATCGCAAATGGAATGCCACACCTACCAGATGTTTACTTGTATGCTGGAGCTCTAAACTCTGAACCTTAAGCTTGTGCCATGAGGGTCTTGCCAGCTAAGCTATCCTCCCAGTTTCCTTCTCACCCTCCTCCCTCCCCACATCCCACCATGTGCAGGCGTCCATTTCTTTCCCTTTGATCAGCCCATCCTTTGAAGATTCTTTACCTTACCCGTGTCCCTTCCTCCAAGAAACCCTTCCTTGCTTCTGTTACTTCAATTTATGTGTTCCCTGAGTTCTCCATTCACTAGCAAACACTGGGTAACTTTTGTGTCAGGTACTTGTGCTGGGTATCTGGATACAGTCCCTTAAGAAGCAAAGATCTAGGACTGGAGAGATAGTGCAGTGGTTAAGTTATGCTACACGTGCTTGTTGTTCATGTAGAAAACACAGCTTCAATCCCTAGCAACCGTATGGTGGCTCACAACCATCCTTAATTTCAGTTCCAGGAGATCTACCATCTGCCCTCCAGGACACTGCATGTTTGTGGTACACAGCCATCGTGCACACAAAACACCCACGCATAAAAATAATAAAATAAAAATTTTTAAAAGAACATAAGATCCAAGGTGGAAAAACTAAGATCTAGCCACCCCTTTTCAGTTCACAGAAAAACTAATTTTTAAATTTATTTATTCATTTGATAGGGTCTCTCTATGTAGTCCTGGCTGTCCTGGAACTGTCTATGTAAACCAGGTTGGCTTTAAATTCACAGAGATCTGCCTTCCTCTGCTTTCTGAGTGCTGGGATTATAAGAGTTCACCACCACACCTGACTAGCCATCCATCCCTCTTCACACTACATTGGTAGTTAGATACTTCTCTCTTCTCAGACTGCCTGCATAACACAGATCTTCCATTCACAAGTGGGTGGGTAAATAAAAGACCTCCTCTTCAGCAATATATTAACAGTCAAAAGAAATCCCACCTAAGATTTTAGTATGTAATTTTTTTCACTAGAAAGAAAAAAAAATTCAGGCTCAAAGAGATGGATCGCAGTTAAGAACACTAGTTATTCCTGCAGAGGACCTGGGTTAGGTTCCTGACTCTCTTGGACACCAGGCACACGTGTAGTGCACATACAGGCAAAACACTCAACCACATAAAATAAATAAATAAACAAATAATCTAGTAAGCAGCCAGATCTGAATACCTGGGTGAGAAAAAGAAGTTCCATGATGTTCAGCTATGGCGATAAGCAAACAGTAGGCAAGGATGGGATGGAATGTCACATTGGCTTTCCCAGTGTTCAAGGAGAACCAGTTTGGATGGCTACACAGCCATGGCTCAAGCATCTCCCTCCTCAGGGGGTCTTTCTCTGTTCCTCTGTCTGCGGTTCCCCATCCTATCCACCTATCCCAACTGCATAGTCTCCGGAAAGCAGCTGCGAAACCGACTCCTACAATTTCTGGCCCTACCACCTGGGGAGGCAGCTCAGTTACTGAAGGGCTTTCCCCCAAAGCATGAGAACCTGGGTTTCATTGTTGGGATCATATTTGACCTGGCATGATATGATAACGTGTTTACCCAGTTATCTGGCAGATGTCTATGAATAGAGAGGCCTCATGACCTATGTAGGAGATGCGGTGAGAGGCAGCAGGTGGCAGGAGACACATATAATAGGCAGTAGATTCTTAGACTGCTTCCGAGTAGAAGGACTTTATTGTTACAATGAGAGAGATGGGGGAGAGAAAGGGAGAGGAGGGAATGAGAGAAATAGAGAGCACTTCCGGGGAGGAAAGAAGCAAGAGAGGAAGTCGGCAAATGGAGCTTGACGTCAGAACTCAGGGCAGGGCATGACTTCAGAGGCTAGAACAGAATTCATCCATGTCCCAAACCACAGAAAAACTCCACGTGTGATAGCCTGGGATGCTTGTAATCCCAGTGCTGAGGAAGTGGATTTCAGTGCCCAGCACCCACGGGGAGTAGCCCACAATCATCTGGGACTCCAGGTCCTGAGGATCTAATGCCCTCTTCCAGCTTTCATGCCCCCCCCCACTCATACCTGCATAATACATACATGGACCCGCATAGACACAGACACATAAATTTCTAGCGTAAACACTCAGCATCAAAAAAGATTTCTCTGCCTGCTTTGAATTAATTATCGTGTTAAAAAGCACCAATTACTGAAGCCTAGAAAGCCTTCCTTCTAATCTTAGTCTCTTACAGCTGAAGTAAACAACATTTTATTCCTACTGAAATTTTCACTCACTCTGTATAAAAAAATTAAACAAACAAAAAATCCCAGTGTCACTCAGTAACAGTTGTTCTGCTTTGACAATGGTAGAGCTCTGCACCCAGAAACTGCTCCAAGAGGAAGGCTAAAGACAGGGTGGAGGTCGGTGCAGAGCTCGCCCCAGCAGGCAAGGCCCTGGTTCAACCTACTCCCACCCCGGCCCCACCCCCACCAAAAGAGAGAAAAGAGCCCACACTGTTGGCTCAAAAAAAATTTTAGTGGAGGTATTTCCTGTTTCTCTCTAGCAAAATTCAAGTAGAAAAATGTGTTTTAAACTCTTTAACAAGAAAAGGGACTTTTCAAAGACGACGACTCCTCTTTTTTTCTTGACATCATTTGGGTGTTTTGCATTGTAATTTTTTTTTTCATCTTAAAGGACCTTGAGATGAGTTAAAAGAATTTCTTTGTAAAAATCAATTAACACGTTACTGTTACTTATTGATCTGATTTTATGAAGATCTAACACCCCCCCCCCAAACACACACAAAATAAAACTCTCAAGAATGTGTAGTAGTTATGATTCTTCTTAATTACCACACAAGTGAGGTCTTTGAGGTCTGGTTACAGGGGTAGACTGTGGTAGAGAACAACCTTCAAAAGAAAGAGACGAATAATAGAAAGGCTTCTGAGAAGGCATTTATTCATACTGCACCTTTTGTTCCTAAGAAAAAAGATCTACTTAGCTCCCTAGGAAAGTGTCTGTATTTGAAAGGGTGGACCAGAAGAGATGAGAGTGTAGTTCAGTGGGTAGGGCATTTGCCAGGCCTGAGTGAGTCCCTGGGTTCAATCCCAGCACAGGAAAAGAAAACACACCTGGTTGTATTCAAATAGCTTTCTGTGAGCTTAAGCAGGGGACTTAACTCTTTGCCTTTTCTTTCCTTGTGAAAGGGATTCTCTCAGTCAGTGTCCTGTGGCTGTGAAGAGATGTCATGACCACAGCAACTCTTAGAAAAGAAAGAATTTAACTGGGGCTTGCTTAGAGTTTCAGAGGTCTAGTCCATTGTTGTGGCAGGGAGCCTGGTGGCACATAGGTAGTCATGGTGGTAAAGTTAAGAGTTCTACATCTGGATTTACAGGAAGCAGGATTAGCTAAAGCATATGAAATGCCAAAGCCCACACTAGGCGCACACTTACACCTCCTAATCCCTCTCAAGTAGTGCCCCTCCCTAATGACCAAGCATTCAAATATAGGAGCCAATGGGGGCCATTCTTGTCACACCACCACAGGGAGAGATGACAGAGAGACTCCCCAAGTAGCCATGTAGGGAGAAATGAATGAATTCAAACATACGTAGCATTTCACATCATTTCTGAAACATCTGTAGACTTGTAGCTACAACTCCGTTTTTGAATCTCACACTAACCCATAGCAGCCATAGCAGAGCTCTGGCTGAGCTGTGGCTGGCCTAGTGCCCTGAAAACATTGAGCAGCTACAGACTTTGTATTGCAGAATTAAAGTTCCCAGGCACACAGCTCAAAGAGTTCAGCTGGAAGTTGTAAGCTTTGGAAAGCCCAGTCCATAAGCTTCTGCAGAGCAAAACCACTTCCTTCCCAAATTCAAATGATGAAAATTTGCAGAGAGCCAGGGTGCAGCTCTATTTCAGGAAAGGCGGGGACATCCAGCTTTGTCAGATGCCAAATTTCTGAAAGGACTACCTAGAAATCAGTCTTGAACTACTCAAAGCAAACTGTCGGGGGGGGGGGGGGGGCGCAGAACTTTTAAGTGTTATCTTCTATAAAATATTTCAGTTTCAAAGACAAGACGATAAAGAAAGAGGCTTTAAAGTAAAATCAATCCTACACCAAGCATGAAGGAAGGAAATCATGTCTTTTCCTTCAGTTCTGTTCCTGCTTGGAACCTTCAATTTCTTGTGCTGGAAAAAGAGGGTGTTGAATCTGGGTTACTGTATTCTCACAGCCCCAACAGCCTGTGGCTTGATAAAGCAATATCAATATACAGCAGGCAACATAAAGTAATTTCATAAACAGAAACAGAAAAGGACCTCCAGGTAAGAACCAGTGTCTAAACTGACAACATGACCTGTCCTTAGTATGGGAAGGTTTTGTTGTAGATATGAGAGAGAGAGAACAGCCAGAGGCTTCTGACAGAGTCCAGAGCAGGGAGAAAGAAATAGACTGGACGTGGCCAGCAGACTGAAACACAGCGGGTAGATCGGACATCAGGGAAATCTGTGAGAGAAGAGAGACTAGCAAAGGATAGAGAATACAGAACGTATAGTGAGAGTACCTGAGTTATAATAGGAAGAGTAGCTGAGGGAGGGAGGGAGGGCCAGGAGCTGGTGTGGAGGCTCTGAGATGTACAATAGATACTTGTGAGTAGAGACTGAGGGACCCTGAAGGCTAGCATGGACCCTATGTGGTGAAAAGTACCACACGTATATGTGAATTGTGTCCCTTTTGCCAAAGATTTAAAAGAAAGGATTCCTTTTAGCTCACAGGAATTGGCTTTACACATTCTGGGGGAATCCTGGCTCTTACCTAACCACCAGAGATCCTCCTGTGTCCAGGCTGAGCTTGTTTCTGAACATTTGAACTGATTTTGGAGTTTGGGGAATCAGAGTTTCCTTTGGACCTGACATCCAGGAGCTCACAGAGGCAGAGAGGCAAGGAGATCAGGGTAGCAAACAAGGCCTCTTGGTAGGTGGAGAGTGAATTGTGGGTGGAGAACAGAGCAAGGGGCAGTTCTGCTGCTGGGATGAATAGGCTGTTTCACCCACCTCTTTGTCCATGCCCCAGTAATCTGAAGTCCTAGGGCAAACAGTCACATTGCTCTACCTCCAGGTATACCCCGCCCCTTGCCTGCTGGACAAGCAACGTTGATTCTCAGTCTCCCCAAGATGTTCAGTAAGTGAGGAAGAGCCCAGAGTAGAGCCGCAACAATAGAGATATGGATTAGCTGTGGTGCAGCGCTTACTGTCTTGTGCTTTTGTAACCCAACACCTGATCACTTCCCTGTGTGAAAACACATAAACTATCTTCACAGATCATTTAAATCACATGTGATTTTGGGTAAAGACAATGACCCCAAACAGCACTTTCTTCCAGCTTAGACAAGGACACCCACTACATGATGATGGGCAATGACACATGCCTGAAAAACAGTCTTAGCATTCCTCAAGAGATTTCTCTGGAGCCAGAGGTACAGCTCAGTAGAATAACTCTCATCAAATACACTCGAAGATCTGGATTCAGTCTCCTGCATATGATTTTGAATCAGCTTTTCTCTCCACTCTATTCCTTGAAATCAAAGGATTTGAGGAGGGATATTCCCAGAGGTATCCAACAATCTTTTCTCCTCTGTGCCTACACAGTCTTTTTAGCTGCCTGGCAATTCCCCTCCCTTACCTGAGAATCAGGTCACTCCTGATTGGCCTATACTAGTCATGTGGGTCTCTAACACTTTCCTTTAGGTAGCTAAGGGTGACTCTGTGTCCCAGTTTGTGTGTGTGTGTGTGTCTGTGTGTGTGTGATGTATACATACATGTGTGTACATGATCATGTGGGAGTGTATACACCTGCATGGACATGCAGAGACCAGAGGGGGATAGTGTGTGTGTGTATGTGTGTGTGTGTGTGTGTGTGTGTATGTGTGTGTGGTGTGTATGTGATGTATGCATGCATGTGTGTACATGATTGTGTGGGAGTGTATACACCTGCATGGACATGCAGAGACCAGAGGAAGATTGTGTGTATGTGTGTGTGTGTGTGGTGTGTCTTGTGTATGTGATGTATGCATGCATGTGTGTACATGATTATGTGGGAGTGTATACACTTGCATGGACATGCAGAGACCAGAGAAGAATGTTGGGTATCTTCTATTTCTCTTCAACTTATGGCCTTGAGATATGGTCTCACACTGAGCCAGAAGCTTAACATTTTCGCTAGGCAGGGAAGGCAATGGGCTCCTGGGGTTTCCTTGTTTCTGCCTCCCAATTCTAGGGTGACAAGCATGCTCATCCATTCCCAGCTTTTCATCTAGGGGCTGGGGATTTTGAACTCCAGTCTTCATGTTTACATATCAAGTACTCTTACCCACTGAGCCATCTTCCAATCTCCTCCCCTTTGGCTAGTGTATAGTCATTGTACATAGCGATGAGTTTCATAAAGAATTTCTAGGAAGTATGGCATGCACTTTGACCATATTTGCCCAATATTTTCCCTTTCTCATGCTTCTGCATTTTCTTCCAACTAGTCCCCTTCCTCCTCCAGGCTCCCCTTGTTTTCATGTCAAGTTTCTTTGCTCTTGAAAGACACCGGGTCTGTAATGACCATAGGTGCCATGGAACCACTGTTTAATAAACCTCTCCCAGAAGCCCCATGAAGGAATGCCTGAAAACTGAAGGCAGCTGGTTGAAGGTGGCAGAGACAAAAGAGAGGACATGTCTGAGTGTTCAGGAGCACCGGCCTTAGATTAACCGAACTTGGAAGCACCACATCCAGAATTCCACCTTAAAGAAAGCAATCATTCATCTCATCACTGAAGTTTCAATTATCTTAAGGAATGACCCCCAAAATCCAGTAAGCAATATTATCTCCCCAGCCCTCTCCAGGAATAGCCATAACTCGCAGGAGTACCATATCATGTGAATGATGATGGTGGTGTGTGCACTCATGCATGTGTGCATGTGTGTTATACATTTGTGTATTCACATATGTGTGAGCATGTGGGAGGTAGAAGCCAGGGGTTGATGCTGGTGTCTTTATTACTTCATCTCTCTCTTATATAGTGAAGCAGTTTTACTTGAACCCAGAGCTTACTGATTAGGCTAACCTCATTACCTAGCTTTCTCTACAGCTCCTGTCTTTCTGCCTTTGGAGTGCAAACATTATAGGCAGGCTGCCACATCTGTCCAGATGTACATGGGTACTAGAAATCCAGATTCCAGCCACCTCAATTGTAGGGCAGGTTCTTTACCCACTGAGCCATCTCTCCAGTTCTGATTTTTAAAGAATTATTTTCTTGCCTGCTTGATCATGCATGCTACATCTTTTCTTTTGTTTTGCAGGAACCTCTAGATCAGCCATTCTACCTTTACTGATGTACATAATTCTCAATGCATAAATTCACAGAGGAATTTTTTAAAGCATCATCTAAATACTTTTAAATAATTTAGACCTCTAAGTTTATCTTATAACATGTCATATTTAGATGTTTTTGTTTACCATGTACGAGTTTATTAGATGGTTATTAAGTGAAAATAAATAAGCCAAACCACACTCTTGGCAGGCAGACTGGAGCCAGAATCTGGAAGTGCTTTCCCCTGTCCCCAGATCACAGATTTTGAAATGCAAGCATGCCTTTCGCGTCCCTTAGCCTAAGCTTGCCACCTGTCCTGGTAGTTTTCTGTCAACTAGACACAAGCTAGAGTTATGTGGAAAGAGAGACCTCAAATGAGAACATGCCTCCCTCTGATTGGCCTGTAGGCATGTCTTAAGAGTGCTGTCTAGATTAATGATGGATCCGGGAGGGCCCAGACCACTGCAGATGGCCCTGTGTTGTCTAAGAAAACAGGCCGAGCAAGCCAGTAAGCATCGTTTCTCCATGGCCTCTACTAGTTCCTGCCCTGACTTCCCTTCACGGTGGACAGCCTATGGGCTGAGTTGGCTGCTTTCATTATAGTATTTTCAAGCATAATCTGTTTCTGTTGGTCCTCTCCCTTTCATTATTCCCTAGCTCCTTGCATCCCCGGCTACCCTGCCTCCCTTCCCAGCACCCCTCTTTTCTATTTTTGTGGTCCTCTCTCTAGTGTCATGCGCCAACCCCCATAATACAATCATTAACAGGTAGGACTCATATGAGAAAAAGGACCTGAATTACCCAAGCTAATATAATATTTTCCAAATATATCCATTTTTCTGAGATTTTTATCTTTCTTTGTGACTGGGTATGATTCTATGTGATGAATTCTTATGTACAGGACCCACCACTGTATTCATTAAAGGACATCATCATGTTTGAAGACCCTGGTGTGGAAACCTGCAATTCTATCCTCTTATAAGTAATTATTTAAGGAATTTGCAGCTCATTTATCATCAGCCAGGATGAGGAATTTAAGTGAGGTACAGAGCAGGAAAAAGTAAGTTAAAATTCCTACCACACTAAAGGCCAGGGTCAGTGTTATCTACAGGAAGCAATAAATTATAGAAGTCCTTAAGGTTCACAGGCTTATTTTAGCTAGCATTAGCTGAGTAGAGATGAAAGCAGAATAATCACTGTCGGGGAGATGCTCAGGGCCAGTGGTCAGGCAGCAATCACAATCCAAGTGTCCTGCAAGATGCTCTTCCAGAAGAGAAGCTCCCTGGTGGGCTTGGCTATAGCCTCCTCTCTCAGACAGCCTTCCATCTGCCATGCTGCCTTTGGCTACCTCTGCCTGAAGTGCGTGGAGAAGAACTCAAGTAGCTGACCTAAGTAGGAAAGCAAATTAGTGAGCTTCTTTTGCCTGAGCTTCCCAGGGACAGTAGCCCCTCTATGTCTTCATGAAGGATACATGAAATAACAGTACATGGCTCATGTTAGTATATAGTGAGAGCTCCATAATGGCCCTTCATCCAGATAAAACTTCTGAAGACCCTACTGTGAACTAAATCCCGTACCAGCTGGCCTGGATGTTCCAGTGTGCAGAATTGGCTGTTTCCTGTCCTCGTATAGCATCCAGTCTAGAAAGCCAGATTTGAATAACTATAAAAATGATTGTAAAGAAGAGGCATGAAAAGGATGGTGTGAAGGAGTGTTGAGAGACAGGCCTAGGAGGTTGATGATTCTGAGACAGTGGAGACGCCACCTTCCTGAGAAGCGATTCCTCACAACTGGAAGCAATTCTGTCCACTCCAGCCTTTGCAGGACACCAGCACAATTTCCTGCTCTTTCGTGCCTAGCAGTGTGCCCCGTGGGCAGGGTACCAGCTCTCTATCTATACCTTTGTACAGTTTTCACTGTTTATGAAAGTGATATTGAGTGTGAGCTACTGAAATAACTTTCTGAAAGCTGCCACAATCTGACAGAACCAGAAGCTTAATGCATGCCTGCTTTAAGCCAATTTCCTATCCATTCCCAATCATTTGTCAGAGTATAATAGGGGATGTGAAGAGAAACCGTAATTTGGCTCTTCAGAAACTGTAGAATGCCCATTCTTCACCATGTGGAAAGCCTAAACTCCTGTGGAAAATTCTGAGACCTGAGCTGACTCATCTGTTAATTAAGGATGGAAGATGGGCTGAGTTCCATTTGCCAAGTCTCCAGTCCCCAAATCTTAAAATTAAAGTTTTAGTTTGTAATCTAGAAATGGAGAATAACAAATTCTTATACAAAGTTTCCTCTTAGTTGTTTATGTAAGACAGTTCAGTGGGTAAGGGTGCCTGCTACCAAGCCTGATGACCAAAGCGGTTAGTTATCTCTCTCTCTCTCTCTCTCTCTCTCTCTCTCTCTCTCTCTCTCTCTCTCTCTCTCTCTCTCTCTCTCTCTCTCTCCTCTCCTCTCCTCTCCTCTCCTCCTCCTCCTCCTCCTCCTCCTCCTACCATTCTAAGTCCATGTCTGAGATCCATCTAACAATTAACAAGAGAAAATATACTAACTTAAATAAATTTTATTTGGCCCAAAATTCTTTATGTGAAAATGACAACCCAAAGTGTGTGGTGTGTGTATGTGTGTGTGTGAGAGAGAGCATGAGTGTATGTGTGTGAGCGTGTATGTGTGTGTGTGTGTGTGTGTGTGTGTGTGTGTGAACATGCATGCATATGCTTGTGTGTGTGTTGTATGTGTGTGAGCATGCATATGCTCACGTGTGTATAGGAACACAAGCTCATGCACGTGCACACAAAGACCAGAGGTTAATGGCAGGTATTGTCCTCTATTATAACTGCCTTATGATTATTGTCATTACTAGTATTTATTCCGTGTGTGTATCTGTGTACACACATGCCACTTTGAACATTTGGAGATCAAAGGACAGCTTGAGGGAGTCAGTTTTCTCCTGCCACCGTGTGGATTCCAGGTATCAAACTCGGGCCTTCAGGCTCAACAGAAAGCAACCTGCCTGCTGAGCCATCTCACCAGCCCCTCCACCATGGTTTCTGAGGCAGCGTCTCCCACTGAGTTGAGAGCTGTTCATCTTGATTAGACAACAACTTCCTCAGGATCCATTTGTCTCCACTGGCCAGTGCTGGGGCTACAAATCTGTAACTAGCATTTTTGTGAGTGCTGAGGATCAGAACCCAGGCCCTCGTGTTTACATAGCAAACACTGTACCCACTGAGTCATCTTCCCAGATCAAGAAAGGAGTGATAGAGAACATGGAGGGGCAAAAGTTGAGAATTATAATGATGGCTAATGAGGATGGGACTTGACAGGCCTGTTTGTTCCAGTTCTACATCTGCCCTGAATCTCTGGAGATAAGGATGCTGCTTGCTTATGCTTGGGAACTAAAGAACCATCTCTCCCATAGTGTCTTAGATTCTGTTTCTGAGGAGAGTCAGGAGGGTTTATTTTAACTACCTCATAGGAAAAGGGTTGGGGAGCTCAGGATGGCTCTCTCACTTGTGCTGTTCAGATACATCACTACAGTCACAATATCATATCAGAAGACAACATTCCATCTTAACTCTGAAAAATACTGGTTGGTTTTTCAACATGAAGAACTGACATCTTATCTATGCATGTTTCTTATTGAAACTGATACCTATGATTATTCATGATATCCATGGTGGCTATAACAAATATGAGAGCCAAAAGAATTGGAGGAAACATTTGCTATCAAATTTAAATACTCAAGACATTTCATTAAAGTTTTTATTTCAGTATCCTTGAATTTTTAAAAAACAGCCTTATGCCAAAAGGAGGCAAGATTTATAAATGCAAATAAATGTATGAATAAATTAACAGACCCTCTTGAGTAATTTACCAAATAGAAACTGTCCATCTGTGTAGGAAAAACCATTCTGCACTTGCAACATGACCCATGGAAAGGATTTTCATCCTTGGGTCATTCTTGGATCCCCAAGATGAAGCCCTCAGGTCCAGGCTGAGCAGGATAATGATGGGTGGCAGACATAAGCACTCTCTTGCTCTCCCATAGGCTCCATCGGCATGCTTTCCTTGGCTTTCAGCTGCTCTTGACATACTCTTGTCCCATTGATCTTGTGAGCCAGATAGGCACTTTCCAGTTGGTTCTCATCAGCCAGGGTCTCAATCCTGTCATTTTTCAATCAGTACTTCCTCAGCTGGATCCAGCTCTTCAAAGTCTTTGGTCCAGATTGTCCAAGGATAACCTGTAAGTTTTTTTAATGCAAACAAATATTATTCACCTAAGTATTGTCTAAAATTAGAATTAATAGAGAAAAATTTTAAATCATTCATTTTAAATACTGTATCCTATAACATGAAATACATTCCTGTGTCACTGACTAGGAGCTCAATCTACTATTGTGTTATATAGCGATGCTCCTAATGTATCCCTAAAAGGACAGTGTAGGAGTGATAAGAAACTGGCAAGCATAGGACAGAGGAAACCTGGGGATTCCTCTTGCCTCTGCAGGATCTTTGACAACTTCTCTATGGAAACTCAAGAGCTGGTGCAGGTCCTTCTCTGTTAAGACAGCCCATGGTGATGATAGCACAGCAGTGAATGATTCCTTCATTTTGTATGTTTATTTAGGATCTAGCAAAGCTAGGCATACTGTCCTCTGATTGGTGGCTCTACTGTAAACTCTTCTTGACCCCATGTTACTTCACACTCATCACAGGGATTGCAATTTCTCTAATTTCCCCACTAACTGCTATCTTACTTTTGCCAATGAGTAGAGTTCTTCACATCAAGTTCATATTTGAGGCAAATAACTGAAGTGAAGCATGTTTCCTATCCGTGATCTTGAACAGTTCCAGCATGAGGACCAGTGTGGGACAAAATAGGCATAGGGCCAGGAATATTTTTGTGGCACACTCATTAATCAACCCTAGGAGTCTCTAGCCAACATCACACCCTGACCACACTAAGTCCTACCAGATTTCCTTCTAGAACACAAACTCCATGCCACTAGGATCCACTTTGCATATTGGCCATTTAGGCAGGATCTTTAATTATCTCTCCAGATCTGCTCTCCACTTCCTGCCACCTGTTCGGTGTCCTGCCAGAAGGCCACACAAGCCACCTCAGCTTGGCTCAATATATCTGTCCCTGGTTGGCCTTGGCTAGTGGTGAACACTAACACAGCTGAGAAAATAGAAAGACCAGGGACTGTTTGGCTGTTTGTTTCTTTTTCTCTCTTCAAGGCAACCACAGCCTATGGTGTCCTTAGATCCAGGTCAAACCTCTTCCCACACAAGCATGTTCATATATTCTCTCTCTCTCTCCCCACCTCCCTCCCCTGGAGTTTCCACATCTTGCCTTAATAGACCTTTTATTAAACTCTCCTTGATTTATTAAATTTGAATAAAACACTAGTTTTCTGCTACAGCCTGGACCAATAACCTCTCATGTACTATGAAGTCCTAGTGACAAGGTCAGCCATGATGGAGCACAATGTAAAGGTACCCAGAGACACTACTTTGCCTCCCCCTTTGTGTTACTGTCTTTACGTACCATTCATGGCCATATGTCATTGTAGCCACTTAATATGTATTTACCGAATGAATGAAAAGCATTTTGAAGACGCTTCTGAGCATACTTTTTGATTAGAATACATTAAATCAAGGCACATTCACCTAGAGCATCAGATGCTAAGTTTAAAGTTTTATTTCAGTGACTATGTGGATGAGTTCAACTGAGCAAATCTCATAGTCCCCTTTCTCATGCTCTGGTTGCTTTGTGGCTTGACTCCAAGACAAGCAATGCCAAGGGATGGGCTGACATTTCAGGGACAGTTGAACAGGCCAAGAGATTAGTTTAATAGTCTGAAAGATTAGTTTGCTGATCGTTTCTAAATCTTGGAGAAAATGGGCACTTTAGCTTGTGTTCCCTGATGCCAATGACCTGGCTTCTCAAGTTTATCACTTCTATGTCTGCCACCTAGACAGAAATGCTGAGGAGGGTCAAGCAGAGTTCCCTGAATCCATTCATGTTTATAATGCATAAGTTAAATCACCAATAAGGGTGAGCATCACTCACCGTGTATATTAATCTTGCTGGTGCACTGCAGAAGTGACTTCGAGTTCTGGTATTGGGGGAAGCAACTCCATGACTTGCACTGAGGGCAGCCCTCGAGTAGACTCTACAGTTCAAGACAGAGAGCTATGTCAGCCAATAGCAAGGCAAAAGGAAGTCCTAATAAGGATGTGTTGGAAGAGAAACTTGTCCTCCGTTTAAAAGGGATTTGGGCAGTTTCTATCACTCATTTAATTTCCTCCAGATGGTTCTAATACTTTAAATTCACTTCACTCAGTGTGTGTACCTTACTTTCTTTCTTCAGCTTCTTGCCCCGTTTTCTGAGAATACAATCTGAAGCAGTGCTAACATCACCACTGAAGTCAGCATATATTCTACATTTAGTCTTCTAAAGGTTAAAAAGCTTCCCCAACCAAGAGAGTCAGATGAGATCTGAAACAGTCTCCACATGGCCCCAGAACTCCGATCTCCCTGGTGTCTCCTCACAGAACCCTTGCACTTATACCCTGAGCATCCTTTGATTTTATTTTGTGGATAGTAAAGACCAACCACATCTAGGTACCACTTCTGTCAGCCCAGCCACACACCAAGGTTCCTAGAAACGGTGATTAGCTTCTATTACTGGGTGAAGATGAAGATGTTTTACAGATGTAGTCAGCATCCCAAACTGGTTTAGAGATGTTAAAAAGGGAGATTATCTTGAGTGGATCTGATCCTGATTCCATAATAAAGCTCTCCAAAGAGAGACTAAGTCTTTTCAGATCAAAATCCCAAGGTCAGAAATATTCTAGCTGGGTTAAAGAAGCAAACAGTCATGTGGGACTGTAGGTGACATGATGGGGCTGTGATTGGCTTTGGTACATAGCCAGTAAGAAGCCAAGGTCCTCAGTACACCACAGCAAGGAAGTGAATTCTGCAAGGCATGAACTTGGAAGCAAAGTCTCTGGATGATATTGCAACATGGCTGACCAATCTCTTGATTTCAGCTTTGGGAGTTTCTGAGCTGAGCCATACTCAGCTAAGGAGTGCTCACCTTCCAACCCGCAGAAGCTGAGATATCATGCATGCATTGTGTTAAATCGCTAAGTTTACAGTAATTGGTTACACAGCAGAAACTAATATTGTGACTAACAGAGTTTTGGCCTAAATGTCACCAGAGGCGATGATTAAAAACTCAGGTTCTTAGACTCTGTCCCAGATCTATTGGATTTGAGTTTCCCTTCCTAGAAGACTGAGAGCCAGAATGTTCTAGACTTCTAAAGAGACTTGAAAGTGCATATGAAAGCTTTCAGAATAAATTTTCTGTGCAAATAATTACTTAGATAACCCTTGACAAGATGTCTTGGGCTTTTTGTAGATTGCTCTTTTTAAAGGTTATATCAAAGGAGCCTATTCATAAAATGAAATAATTATCATAGAGAATTAATAAGGTTCTTGTGGCTGGAGAGCCAGCTACTCGTTGTCTGCTTGTGGATTCAGTTTGTGGGTGTTTTATAGCCTGGTATAACCATAACAAAGTATGAGAAACTATTACTTGTCAGAATGATGGCTAGTCTGGAATATTCTCTAGTGGTACGTTATCCAAAGTCATGCAACTCATATGCTAATAGCAAAACTTCTAAAGCTTGATTTAAAAAAATCCAAAGTCAGATAAATGTGTGTCATTTTATTATCTTCTTCAGAATAGCTAAGACAGGTGAATTTTTTTCCTCTCATACTGCACTGGAAAATAGCATTTCTTTCAAATACTATTAATTCACCAATGGTAATTAAGACAACACAAACTGTCAGAATATTTTTTAATCTTTTAAAATATTTTTTAAAAGTCATAAATATCTTTTTAGGAATTTGTCCATTCTCTCACCCAAACGGCACCTCCAAAGGGCTTTAAAAAAAAAAAAAACTTAAAAGAACTCTAGTTTATATTTTAGTTTGCCTGGGTCTCAGTGGATTTGCACAGTAGAAGGAAGCTTTTACCCCATTACTGGCCAGGCTGCCGTGCAATGCAATGCTTCCTATTTTTTCCTAAAAAGATTTCTATGGCTTTTCAAAGGTCTTT
Organism: Phyllotis vaccarum; assembly: GCA_033318265.1. Taxonomy (NCBI): domain Eukaryota; kingdom Metazoa; phylum Chordata; class Mammalia; order Rodentia; family Cricetidae; genus Phyllotis; species Phyllotis vaccarum. The sequence continues at coordinate 107,313,119 of JARWLC010000001.1, read as the reverse complement.
TACATCTGGGTCATCTGAGATCTAAGCTTATTTTAGTCTTTCAGTGTAATTTTGTACTGTGTGACCTGCAAGATGATTTCACATCACATTGTTCCTGGAGGATCTCTTGTCTAACACTAGGTCACCACACAAGAACAGACCTAAACCTTTTCTCTTAGTTGGGAGGCCTGTTTTTTCCATCTTTTTTTTTTTGGGGGGGGGGGATGTTGTTTGTCTCCAAACTGCTTGCTCAGTTATATTTTACTTTTTTGAACATGGAAGGAGTGTAGGGATGGGTGCTTGTGTTTGTGCAGGTGCATGGGTGTGTGTGCACAGCAAACGTGTGTGTACATGCAGAGGTCAGACGTGTCAGTCTTCCTCAGGCCCTGTCCACCCTGTGCTGCTCTTTTGTTTTGAAACAGGGTCTCTCGTTGGCCTGGGGCTCACCCAAGTAAGCCAGGCTGCTTTGCCAGTGAACCCCAGCGATCTGCCCGTCTCTGTCACCAAGCCAGCTTTTATTATAGGTCCCGATTATTTTTGAATTCGGGTCCTCCTTGCAAACATTTTGATAACTGGCTTACTTAATTCTGTTGTGATTATTTATTTTGTAAAGTTTCAGTTAAGTTCAGATCGTAAGACAAAGTCAAGGTTGGAATGGAGATGTACATGGTAGGTATCAAGGGAGGCCTGAGGGTCCAGGTGGGGACCATCTGGGCAAAGATGGAGGACATGTTCAAAGCATATGTTCTGCAGTCTGTTCTTCCAGAACTGGTATAAATGGCTGTCATATAAAGGCATTCGATGAATGCCTATGATAAATCATTCTATTCCAGCTGTGGACACTTCACACTTAGGAATTTCTTCCTATGAAGAAAGCTACGCTTTCCATTTTGATTTAGGCTATAACCAAGCAGACAGCTATAACCTTCTCTGCTTTATCAACTCAGCCTGCATTTTAAGAGTCATCAATATTATAGGTAAAGCAAGTAAAAAAATAAATTTTCATGTTATCTTGCTTAGTTGCCAAACATCTGGCACCAGTCAATTATCTTCTCTTCTACAGGAAATTGAAAGCTGCACACTCTTTATTATCCTGGCCATAAACATGCTGGGAATTATAGCTTTAGACTGCCATTAGCTTTATTTGGGATACGACTAAGCCTCTTTCCCAGTAGAGGTCCATTTTGTCTTCTCTGTGTTACCTTAGATCCTTCTACATTAACTGCAGGGGAGAAAATGCTTGTAGCCAATGCTGAGATGTCTCTTGTCAGGACTCACATACCACACAAGCTGCTACAGCTTTCTTGGGGGAACACGTTTCATCTCCTTTCCAGGGTAAATGTATAAAGCAAGAAGAGTTTTGATATGAACCAGCCTGATCCCCAGGCTGTCCCTATTGTCGAATACTGTGCTACAGTGTTCACTGTTTGGAAAGAACTGATTAAGTCTTAACACTACCTATAAACCAGTAACTTCAATCAATTCCTTATCTTGATAAAATTCCACTGTCTTTGCTTCCGGCATGTTTAGTTGCTTTAACTAGCAAACCAGTTACTTAAACTATTTTGGATTCCATTTTCTCACTAGAAGAAGAGTTAAATGTTTATGAAATGAAGTAAATCAGTTTATATGAAAGTAAAGTACACTGCTTGATATGACAAGGTTTCTCTTATCCTGAGGCAGCCTGGACTAGATGTTGTCTTCCTGTGTTGGAGATCTTGTGGAGGAAGAACTGCGCCTAGAGTACCAGTGTTAACCTTGCTGGTTGACAGGTAGCCAATGTTCAGTAAAACTTCATTAAACAATTAAGGAAGAAGAGCTTTGAGTTCTGATAACTTCACCATTTGAGGCAAGATACGGAAGGACTCTGCCTCCCCTTCAGGCAGCTGCAGACAGAGGAAGCAAGGATGCCAGAAACCTGATGTAGTTACTACATAATGGCTGCCAAGAAAACAGGGGGCATCTCATCGGTCATCTCAAGAACACAGAAGCAATGGCTGGAGAGATGGCTTGGCAATTAAGAGCCCTTGGGGCTCTTGTAGATGACCCAGGTTAGGCTCTCATTAGCTCATGACACCTATAACTCCAGTTTCAGGGAATCTAATGCCCGCTCCGGCTTCCACAGGCATTGCATGAATAAGGTGCACATACAGAAAAGTAGACACAAACATACATAAATAAAAAATTTCAAAAACTATTTTTAAAGAACTCAGAAATCCAAAAGACATGACACTCCCTCTCCCAGATGCTCTTCCTTGGGTGTGTGGTCCAGGGAGAGGCACAAAGCTGCCATCTGGCCAAATGGCACACTCAACAGTAGAGATACGAGGAAGTGCTTTCTTGCCATCCCATTTCCAGGCTATGACTTGGGCTGCACTGTTTGCCTCGTTGACGTACTAAACTCTTGTTTATCTTCTCATATCAGAATCCTTAATTTTCCTAAGGCTTCTTACAGGCAATTTACTGATTTCCCCAATTAGTCCTTTGCAGTCAGTCAAAGTGACTTTCCAGTGTTCATATCCCATTCTTTATGCCCTAGGGCACGTTCTATGGCCTTGGTCTTGGTTTCTCTATGTGATCAATAAATCAATCATTGTTTTTAGAGGATTTTGTTGTTGATGGTGGTAGTTTTGTGTATTACTAGAGACTGAATCTAGTAATCAGGACTGGATCCTGCTCACACTAGGCAAAAGCTGTAGCCCTTCGAGATTCATTTTAAGGCTACAATGGTGGTTTAAATGAGAATATCACCCATAGAACATATTTAAGCATTCAGTGCCTACATAATGGTGCTCTTTGAGGGATATTTAGGCAGTATGGCCTTGTTGGAGGAAGTGTGTCTTCCAGGGCAGGCTTTGAGAATTTAAAACCTTGCACTGTTTCCGGTTTGTTCTTCCTGCTTCCTGCTTTGGTTTGAAGATGTGAGCTCTCAGCCTCCCACTTCTGAGGCTGTGCCTTCCACTTGCCTCCCTGCCATGGTGGGCTCTTGGCCCTCTGCAACCATAAGCATAAATACGTTCTTCCTTTCGTTAAGTTTTTCCTGGTCCTGTTTATCACAGCAACAAAACGTAACTAGTATTTTTCAAGGTGTCTTCCTTGAGTGTTGGAGGGATACCATGACAGTTAGCAGTGCTCATTGCTCTAAATGCCCTAAATTTGGGTTTAGAACCATATCAGGCAGCTCACAACTACCTGTAACTAGCTCTTGGTGATCCAGTACCCTTGTCTGGATTCTGTGGGCAAACATACACATGCACACACGTTAAAAAAAAAAAAAAAATCTTTTTAATGGTCATTGTTTCTTATTGTTGATATCCTTAGTAATTTTATAAAATTTGCTGTCTGTGTTTTCAGTGAAGGAGAACTGTTCCTTCTGATCATTCTTGCCCTGTGTGTTCATGTTCACCTTCCCCATCCTTAAGATTTCTTTTCTTTCCTAATTTTAAAAATTATTTCTGGTATTTTTCAAGACAGAGTCTCACTATGCAGTTCTGGTTGTCCTGGAACGCATTATGTAGAACAGTCTGGCTTTGAACTCATAGAGATCAGTCTGACTCTGCCTCCAGTGTGCTGGGATAAAAGGTGTGAACTATTACACCTGGCAAGATTCATTTCTTGCTCACCTCCCATTTTCTATACCCATTTCTCCCTAGGACTGTGTTGTTTGATAAACTTTTCACAAATGAATGGCATCCCAAAAGTGATGTTCCTGTGAAGGATGCAAGACTAGATAAATCTCCCATGTGACAATAACTGGGTGGATAGGATGTTAAGGAAATTGCTACCAAAATAGACATGATCTGTCATATTTCTCAGGTAAGGAGGAAAGTATCAGAGGCACACAGGATAGGATCATGGTGAGTACTCCTTTTGTATTTTAGAAGATGGATGATTTGGTGATGGCTGAGCCTCTCTACATATCAAGGTATGTGTACTTGTGTGACAAATCTAGTTTTGTAGCTGATGAACCACAAAGCCATTCTGGAATGAGTGGGTAGCACTGACAGCAGACTCTGCTCAATGCACCACACAGGCATTGCGTTTTTAAATTCCTTTTCTTCATGTTACTGCATTTCCAGAGACTCCCGCCAGCACATTTTCCCTTCCCTTCCCTCTCCCTGCTGCCTGTAATTCATCATGACAAAGAGTAACCTTAAAAACAGCACCCAGGGGAGACATGATATTCTTCTCTCTCAGAAGGAGCAACTTGGAATGGGGGAGGGGTGCATTTAGGTTATAGAAATATAAAAAAGAGGGACCTACTACCTCTTTTCCTTTTGAAGATGCTAAGCCTCAACAGATTTTTTTTTTTTGGTCATCACCCTGGGTCTGCCCTGAACATTACTACTATATGCCTGGTAATAAAGCCAGGGGATTTTTAGTGAGAGCCATTACAGAGAAGGCATACCTGAGATCCGTTGCTTTTTGGGGTGCAGGAAAACCTAGGCTCATAAATATAACTTGTGAGGTTCATCTTGCGGCTATCCAGGCCTTAAAATTTGTGACTCCTACAATTATCTAAAGTGACAAGGGAACAATTGACTTGTTCTCAGACATGACTGCTGTGCTCAGAATTATGGCTGGGAAACAGAAACGGTCAGGCTTCCTCAGGCAACCACCAAACTCAGCAGAGCTGGGTTGAGCCATTCCTGAGGTATGGGCAGGTATACTAGACAAGGGGGACAAACAAATGAATCATCATTTTGTACCCTCCCTTTAAAAAAAAACTATTTTTCTCCTTAAAATGACTCTAGATACTTTTATATCATTAATTAAATTTTCTGTGAGCCACACAAATTTCCATTAACTTGACTTCTAGATATCTGGTGTTAAGTATTTTCTAACTAATGCTAACGACTACTAACCATGACTTAATAATTTGCTGATAGCAACTAGGAAGTCTAAAATACTTAAATTGAGATCCCTAGGTGCATCCAATCCATTATAATTTGTCCCCAATCTAAGAGTCTCTGTGACTGCTGGTTTCAGTACTTAACAAAAGCCTGAGCACTCAGTTCCCATTGAAATGCTGGTGGCTGCTGCTGTCTGCAGTGGAAGGCAGGAGGTTGCCTAGCTTCTCTTCATGTTTAAACAGAGTTTATACACCAGATCTGAAGCTTCCTTTTGTGCAAACTTCTCTCAAAATGCAAAGGGACCTTTTCACCCACTGGAGACAAAATATGAGTAATATCACTTGGTTCTGTGGTTTTTCAAGAAGTCAAAAATATTCTTTCTTGCATGGCATATGAGCATATTCCCACCACATGGGAGGCTGAGACAAGGGAACTGTAAGCTTGAGGCCAGCCTGGGATACATAGTAAGACCTTGTCTGACCAAGAAAGAGAGAGCCAGGAATTGTCGCACAGACTAGAGGAGATTAAAATAAAAACTAAATGCACAGCAGGCCTTGTGACAGAGGCCTATAACAACTGAGGTGGGAGGGTCACAAGTGTGATCCCTGCCTCTAGCTGAGTTCAGTAAATTCAAGACCAGCCTGAGCAATTTAATGGCATCTTGCCTCAAAATTTAAAAGGAGGAGGCTGGGGGAACAAGGTTCAGTGGTGTAGAGCGCTTGCCTAGCATGCCCAAGGCTTTGCCTAGGTTGGATTTCCAGTTTTTAAGACCTTCCTCCCTGTCCGTGTCATGGTCTCTTTTTAATGTGGTTTGACAGCAAGAATTCTAAAGGAAGCCTCACAATTAGAAAGAGATGAAGTTGAAAGCAGAGCATCTGTGCTCACAGCCCTCTGAGCTGTTCTAATTAGATTCCCCTTACTCCCTCTCCGCTTCTCCGAAGAGGACAGAAGGAAGGGAGGGGGCTTTTTAATTGAGGCTATTAGAAGTTCTCTTTACATTACAACGCCCCAGGAAGTGAAGGCTCCAGGAGAAGGCTCTGCCCACTCCACAATTACTTCTTGCAATTCTGAGAAATAATGGTATCTTGTCTCATTTAAAAATAAACCCCAGGCTTATTCCCCATGGCGGTCTCTCCCTTGCCTACTCACATGAACTTCTTCTTGCCAATTAGGCAAACTTTCCATTATTTAAGGAGGTGGCTTTGATCATAACTGTCCCTTGATAATGAGATGTACTAAGCTGGGTTTCATTTGCCCACAGCTCCTTTATTCTAAACTCAAGGCTACTTAAAATGAATTCAGAACTCCAGTTTGCTCTGTACTGAGAGGGGCTGGGCTTTGGAATTCCCATCTTGTGCTGTTTGGCTGTTTGGCTGTTAGATGTTGCAGAACTCACCTGGAATAACCCTCGCATTCAAAGCTCTGGCCTTTGCAGAGTTACTTCCTCTTAAGAGAACAGATGTAGAGTTGTATTTATGACCTACTCCAAGAAAAGAAATTAAAGATTTAGATGACAAACGAGCACATTCTGCCAGCTGTGGTGTTTTGGGGCCTCTAATTGCAGCACTTGGGAGGGTGGAGGTGGGGGGGTGGGGAAACCTGCGTTTGAAGGCAGCCGGAACTACACAGCAGTCCCTGTCCCACCCCGTTCCAAAATCACAATCTCATTGTGTTCCCAGTGCTAATTCACAGGATGCCAAGGGCTAGAATAGTTCACAAGGCGGTCTGGAGCAACAGGCATCAAGAGCTTTTACCATTGTCTTCTTTCAGTAACAAACACAGGGGCCGTGGGCACAAGACTTAAAGCCCAGCACTCTGATTCCAGAAGCAGCCTTGTCTACACAGTGAGTTCTAGGCCAGCCAGAACCACATAGTGAGTCCCTGTCTCAAAACAAACAAACAAAAACACATAACAGCAGAAAAAAACAAACCCACACTCTTCCTAAAAGTAATGGTGTCTCAATTACATAAATACTGTCATGTCTACCTCCTCATGAAAAGCACCAGGCTTTATCTATATGGATATGATATGCAGGATGTTTAAAAAGCATTGCAGATTAATTATATCTAGTGGCATGACTATCATGATATTTTTATTGCTTTATATACTTAGATTTGCAAGGAAAACCTTTGAAAGTCATCAAATTTGTCATCTGGGTATAAACATTTAAAAGGATTTAATGTACTTCTGTGCATTTTCCTACTCTGTATCTTTCTTAATCTGCATTCATATGTGAAAAGTAGTTCAAGAAACATAGAACTATAAATTACGCTCAACTACCACACATTTGGTCAAAATAACAAAGATTTCAATACTTAGAAGATACCAATTCTTTACTTTGACATTTTATTAATTGTGTAGATTTGGATGAAACTGCTAACTTACCAGAGTTTGGGAGTTTTCCCCCTATACATGCAAAAATCCAAAAATAATGGAACTGTTTACATACTGTTCTAGTGACATTTGGTGGCTATGCCAAATACCAAGACAAAAAAGGGAAAGTTTTTATTTATTTATTGGGTATGGATGGTGCTGCCCACAGTGGGCTTGGCCCTTCCTACATCAATAGCAAATCATGACAACTCCAGCATTCTGAAAGGCCAATCTGATCCGGGCAACTACCCCCTTGAGACTCTTCTGAGGTTATTCTAGGCTATGTCAAGTTGACAATTAAGGCCATGCAGGACACATACTTTCATCATCTAGTGAAAACTGTTATTCTACAAATACACAGCACGGTCATGTCATTCACCATAACTCTTCAGATCTTTATTACTAAGGTAACAGAGATAAGACTGGATCTGAAACTACTCTTAAAAATCCCTGCAACAAAGTCCTAACCCAAAGGATTAATGGCACCCTTGGTGGTCTGCAGGTGAACATGACTAATAACCTTGCCTGTCAAAGAACATAAGAGCCTAAGAAGTGAATATGCCCAGCCACACTACAATCCTTCATTGAGAACTAGCTGTGCCAACCAGAAAGAGAGAGAGAGAGAGAGAGAGAGAGAGAGAGAGAGAGAGAGAGAGAGAGAGAGAACTAGCTGTGCCCTGACACTATTCCTTGCATGATCTCTGTATTTCAGCCTTTACTGCAGCTCCGTGCGTTAGAGGGAAGAACCCCACAGGACAGCTGGGGAAAGCCATGTGTAGCTATGACAACTCACTCAAGACTATAGGAGGTAATGTGAGAATCTGACTTGAGTCTATACGTCTTCAGAGCCCATTATCACAGTGATGCTTTTTGTACTGTCTTTAGGAGATCTAGAACTTATGGAAGAACAGCCGATCAGTCTGATATGCAGCCAGTATATACACTTATAACCCATTCTGACAGGTGAGTTCCCAGGTCAAACTAATTATCAAAGCTGCCAAAGCTGCTCCTACCATCCTGATTAAAGGACTCCTCTTAGCTCTGCCACACCCAGACTCTACCAACACTCCTATACTTATTAAGGGCTGTTTACACCCATATTGTCACCTAGAGACCACTCTGCTCAGCGTCTAACTCTGCAAGCATCACCTCTCTCTCCCTCTCTCGGCCCTCACTTCCACAAAGCCCTCCGAGCTACCATCCCGACAACGCCTCCCTTTTACCCCATCCTTCCTCATGCTCATTTGCCTGTCCACATCTATGAATAGTGCTGCTGCTGTCTTCCCCATACTGTTAATCTTTTAGATTATCTAGAACCAGCATTTACACATAGTAGGTACACAGTAAGTGGCCAATCAAACTAGGCAGGACAGTTGGTGTGTGTGCATGCTCCCTTGGACAAAGCCATAGGACAGTGGGGTTTTTTACTTCAATACTTACTCTGCCACCTCTGTTCTCTCCTGTGGTCTCCAAGTATTTTGTGGATAATGAGGATGATGCTGGCCATAAAAACTAACAGCACTAAAATGTACCAAGTGATCTTCACAGAACAAGTGACAGCTGCAGAAATTGAAAGTAAAATAAATAAAATTAGACATTATAAAAGTCAGTAAAGGTGGCAGGCATAGGCACTCGCTAACCCTGAGTTCTATCCCTAAAGCTTATGTGGAGAAAGGGCAGAACCAACTCCTGCAAGTTGCCCTTTGACCTCTACTCATGTGTCATACATGCACACACACAGAAATATATATATGACAAAAAAATCAATGCAATGAGATAGAGCATCAGATAAGAGGCAAAGCAGTATATGCCTTTAACGGAAAAGCTGTTTGCTGCCTTAACTGTAGCAGGGACACTTGCTCTTTGAACACTTTTCCAATATATTAAATGAAGCTACTAAATGAGGAAATTGGCCAAGTGGCTCCAAGGGATCCATTTAACTCAAAATCCTGGCATTTAATTTCACTTTCAGGTGATGCCAATATCAATTTTCTTATTGTATGTCAAGAGTGCCACAGATAGCCTTAGAACCAGAGCTGTGTGTAATTAGTCATCTTGGTCATGGGCCACCCAGCCCCCCCCCCCCCCCCCCCCCCCGGGCCCAATATGCCCTTTAATTAGCAGAGGTGCAGCAAGAGTAAGGGAGATGGGCAGCAACAGGAAGGCAGAGACAGAGACCTGGGCTGAGCTGATGAGCAGCCAGGGAGATGAGTGATCAGCCCGTTTCCGCCAGTGTTACAGCTTGGCTGGAAAATGTCCCCAGAGACTCCTGTGATTGAACACTTGGTGCCCAGCTGATCATATCATTTGAGGAGGTTACACCTCATATATCTATGTTTTCTGTAAGCATAATATAAAAATATTAATGACCTTTGAAATGATTAAGCTTTAGCATTCTGAAGTGATGGGAAAGCTTTCTGTCAGTAGCATCTGCAGCTCTGGGGCAGTTTTTTTTTGGGGGGGGGAGCACTTGCTTCTGTGTGGTTTTTTCCTCTAGTTGCATGTTTGTCCAGCTCTGGACCCCATCCAGGCATGATGCCTGACATCCAGAAGGCACTCATTAAATGAATAGATCATAAAATGCTTTCTAATAATAGATTTTATGGATGAAGTGGGGCACATTCTTTAGCATAAATAAATAAATAAATAAATAAATAAATAATAAATAAGTAAATAAATAAATAAATAATAAATAAATAAATAAATAAATAAATAAATAAATAACTGTGGAGTTCAGAATGGGGTGCAAGGAACTTAGTAAGCCTTGAACAGAATTTAAATGTCTCAGCTAAATGTCTCAGCTTCTTTCCCCTCAGAATCAAGCAGTGACCCCCAAGTGTCTATCTAATCTACCCATCAGAGAACCCCTTTCGCCCAGGCTGCATCAGCTCTGAGAGGATGTGTTCACCTGGTCCAAAGGCAGCTTTAGTAGTGTATTATGTGTGGAGATTCCTTTTAGAAGTAGTTCCACCTCTGAGTACTGAGGTGTATTGGCTTTCCATCAAGCACAGACACCAGACACCCTGCAGGTATCCTAGGACTGAAGACCCATCTAGTGTTCCTCAAATCACAACCCAGACATTCCTCCTGCCTTTTCTCAGGGTATGGCTGAGTCCCATGAGGACACATTTTGAAAGATAAAAAGACTAGTATTCTTTCAGGTGGTGTAGTTCAGCAATGGAATTCTTCAGCTGTTTGACTGCGGTGAATTTTATTGCCCTTTCTTAATTCTATGAATGGATACCCGACTTCTCCTTCCCCTCCAATTTCCTTTCAAACTTACATTTCACATCCATTTCTAGGTACATGGAAATGTGAGTACAATTACTCATGTTTTCTGTAATTCCGCAAGCGTGGCTTAGAAAATTCTGCCTGGACGGATCTTCTTCTACATCTGTGGATTTTCCAGGGTGGGTTTTGGGGGTACAGGTAGTGTTGTGTTCCTTCATGGGGTCAACTCGAAGAGCAACAGTGACATTAAAATGTTGACAAGGTAAGTAAATGTCCTTTGCCAGCACGTCCATTGACCCTCTCATGATGAGACCTAGAAAGAGGTAGCAAAGGTTATGTGCAGAGAGGTAATGTCTAACAAGAAAACACAACCCAGAGCTAAGTCTCCCTAGACTACTGAGGCAGGACTGTTACAGGCTTGAGGACAGTGGATGTTATATAGTTAGCACCAGGCCTCACAGAGGTACACAGCAAGACCCTGTCTCAATAATAGTATAATAATAATAATAATAATAATAATAATAATAATAATAATAATAATAATAATAACCAAACTAAAAATCCCTAAATCTCTTCTTTTATATAAAACAAATTAGAAAACAAAGTTATGGACACCACAAGTAATTATCAAGGCAATTCTGTGTTTAATCATGAAAAACATAGGTGTAAGATTAAAATAGGGATGGGGCCTCTCAGAGAACACACGGATATTTCCCTGATGGTTTGTGGAACAGATAGAAATTTTCAAAATGTTCACAATGTTTTCCATCGTACATTGCCCAAGCTTTCTAGAGATGTAACAAAGTATAAAAGTGGATGGCTTAAAGAACAGAATTTTTTCTCATACTTTTTATTTTAAAAATTTTTTATGAGCATGAATGTGTGTGTGTGTACTATGTACACACCTGATGCCTGTGGAAGCCAGAAGAAGGCATTGGATCCCCTGGGCTTCTAGCTACAATTGGTTGTAAGCAGTCATGTGGTTGCTGGGAATTGAACCCAGGTCCTCTGGAGAGCAGGCGGTGCTCTTAACTGAGCCATCTCTCCAGAGCACCTGTCTCTATATTATAGCTCTAAAGGCTGGAAGTGAAAGATTAAAGTATGAGCAAACTAGGATCCTTCAGAACTGTGGAACAGAATCTGCCCTTGACCCCCTCCTCTGGCAGTTGACAGCAATCACCGGCTTTCATTGGTTCACAGAAGCACAACCTTGGTCTCTTCCTTCATCCTCATGTGGTATTTTCCCTGTGTGTGTGTCTCTGTGTCCACATATCTGCATGCTGTGTGCACTCATAAACTGACATGTGTGTCCATGGGTGTATGTATGCATGTACATGTAGAGGGAGACTTGAACATTTGTTATTCTTCAGAAACTTTATTCTTTTGAGACACAGTCTCTCATTGGAACCTCGGCTTGCTGATTGGCTAAACTGACTGGTCATCAAACCTCAGGAACCCTTCTGTGTAACCTGAAGTTTCTGGCCCATCCAGCCTGAGGCCTGGACCTGCAGTCTCACATCTGTTTAGCCCCAAATAATCACACAAAGGCTTATATTAATTACAAACGGTTTTGCCTATAATCAGTCTTATTGCTTGCTAGGTCTTACAGCTTAACTCAACCCGTTTCTATTAATCTATGGCTTGCCACATGGCTAATGGCTTATCTGTGTCCTATTACATCTTGCTTTCTCTGCTTCAGCCTGCAGCATCTCTATCTGACTCTGCCCTCCTTCCCCTTTATCTATGCTTGGGTTTCCTGCCTGTCTCTAAGATGCCTTGCCATAGGCCAAACTGCCTTTTATTAACCAATGGTAATTTACAGCTTACAGAAAGACATCCCACATAACTTCTGTTTCCACCTCCATAGGGTTACAAGTGTGTGTCACACACAACTTTTCTCTCTGGGTCAGGGGATCTAACTTGGATCTTCATGCTTGCCTGGAAAGTACTTAAAGAATGAGTGTCTCCCTAGCCCATACTTGCCCTTTTTACAAGGACATCAGTCATACTATACTAGGTTCCGGGCTGATGATCTTGTCTTTGAAAAAAATATAACTGTCATGATTTTATTCCACATAACGTCACATTCTTATGTGTTGATGGCTAATACTTCACCACATCAACATTTGAGAGGATATAATTCAGTTATCCCAAAACTTTACCAACCTCCCACAAATAAGGGGAACTTAACTTCCTCCACATAGAGTCCTGGAGAGTTAGACTGGCTTCTCAGTAGTGGGAACGTAAATGAAACACATTATCTTTTGTATCAAAGGTTTAAATGAGATACATTTAACTCTGTCTTTAAGGAAGTTTTCTAAGATCAAAGTATGCGTTCAGTTGCATCCTGTCAATTGCATTGCTTAAGTTAGCCTGAAGGGGAAGAATGGGAGAGTGAGCTCCGGCCACTCAGAGTGAAGTGCAGACCCCTTGGAGTTTGAAATAGGAATCCAATAGGATCCTGCAGGGCATGCTTGCTTGATTAATTAAAGCTGGCTACACACCCCTCTGTGGAGGCAAGCCTTTTTGCCTTCCTGAAATACTTTGGATCACGTGGTCATTTTCTTAAGAGTCCAGACCCAATTCTAACACAGCCAAATGCAGAAGAAATGATATTACATGACCAAGCAAGAAAATGTGGCACAATTCCACTTTGTCCTTTGGGAAATATGACCAGAGTCTTAAGTCGCTATGAAAGGCCTATTTATGGCTACCTTGGTGCAAGAAAGATGGATACAAATACAAATGAAAAGACAATATAAAAGGTGAGGAAGGCATCTCACCTCACAGAATGGGAGAAAATATTCACAGACTATATCTGAAAACTTAATACCAGGACATGTAAGGAATTCCTGTCAAGGAAGGAAGGACAAAGAGGAAAACAGACCACCCAAACTTAAAATAGGCAGATGTCAGGTATTGGATAATGTCCGCTGTCTCTGCTACTCGGGAGGCTGGGACAGGAGAGCCACTGGATACCAGGAGTTTGAGTCCACCTTGGATTGCATAAGCAAACCATGTCTCAAGACAAACCTGTGCAAAGAACTTGAACAGATATTTGTATCTGTGGAAAGATCAATATCCATAAAAGTTCTACTGATGGCCAATGGGCATATGGGAACATGTTCAACATCGCTCATCACCATAGCAACGCAAGTCAGCAGCACCACAGTCAGATATGACCTGACACCTGTCAGTGTGACTTCTATAAAAAGATATAAAATAGTACTGTTGAAGAGTGTGGGGAACTTGGAGCCCTTGTCCTGATACTGGGTAAAATGACCCATTTGGTTTGGGAAATAGTAAGTGAGTTCCTTCAAAAAATGAACAATTTAACACCATTTACTCCAGCAAGTTAAATTTCTGGTGCTTATCCAAAAGTGCGGAAATCAGGATTTCAAAGACATATTTGTATTTCCACAGTCACAATAACAAAAATGGGGAAAGCTCCCGGTTGTCTGCTGAGACAAATGCATAAAGAAAAATTAAGTTCTGGACAGATGGCTCAGCAATTAAGAGCACTTATCGCTCTTTGGGTGGACCCTGGTTAAATTCCCAGCACCCATATGGCAGCTCTCCCTCTGTAACTCCAGTCCCAGCGGATCCAACGCCCCCACCTGGCCTCTGTGGGCACTGTATGCCAGTGGCGTGCAAATAAAAGCAAAACATTTACTCACTAAATAAATAAAAATACAAAATAAATAAATATATATTTTTTAAGAGTAAAAGATCTTCACTTGTCCTGGGTGACTATGTGAAGAAGGAGACCTTAGCTATCCCCCAGCTGCTCTGGTTCCCCTGGGTCGCTGCATCTATTCACTATCTGTAACAGTCTGAAACACCCAGAGCCTGAAAAGGCCATATGTACCCCATTCAGAATTTCTGATCCAGAGGGAGGTTGAGGGAAAGAGGAAGGGAGCAGGAGAAGGGAGGGAAAACAAAGATGAAGAAGTGCAGCGAAGGGAAAGGAAGAGGGGTCACTGCACTTCAAGCCGCTGTCCATGGGATGATTTGTTACGCAGCCAGAGTGACTGTAACACATTTCAAAGCCCTGTTCACTTATGCTTGAATCAGCACATCTACCAGCCTCCTGCTTTAAAATGCTTTCTAGTCTTTTATCATCATAAAGGTGTTGCACCAACTCATTTTCTATAGATTCAGGGCAGAATATTCAGATGGTTTTAAGACTACAGGAATAAGAATTTTGCCCAAAGCCAATGCCAAGAAATCTTGTTCTTATTATCAAAGAATAATAATTTTTAAAAAGTTCAGTAACTACTGACACAGGAGCACTTCTGCTGAGCAGAATTGATGATGATGATGATGATGATGATGATGATATGATGGCGATCTGACATTGAGGCTTGAGCCACCAGCATATTTTACAATTGGGAATGAATTGTTTCTCAGTGATGAGTTTGATTCAGTTTAGTTAACTATATTATATATGTAGGTCTCATAGTACGCATGCTCTTTTGCTTTCTGTTGCTGTGGCCAAAAGCAATTTGGGTTTATTTAGCTTACAGGTTACAGTCTGTCACTGGGAGGGCAAGAATCCAGGGTTGGAGCTCAAAGCAGGAACCTGGAGGCAAACACTGAAGCAGAGACTATGAAGGAATATTGCTTACTGACTGGATCCCCGTGGCTTGCTCAGTTACCCATCATGTATAGCTTAGCCTACCGAGTAGGGACAGTACTGCCCACAGTGGGCTGGGCCCACCACACCAATTAGCAATTAAGAAAATGCCTCACAGACATGGCCATAGGTCAATCTGATTTGAGCAATCATTCAGTTGACATTTCCTCTTGCCATGTGACTAGGTTGTATCAAGTCATAGTGGAAGCTATGGTGACAGGCAGTCCCCCATTATTGTTTGGATTGTTCCTTCCTTCATTTCACACGCATTTACTAAGTATCTATTATAATTTACATCAAGCATGATGCTGAAAGGAGGGATATGGAAGTAAACAAAGGCAAAGACATCGCCCTCGAGAGACCCATTGGAGAGCCAGATAAAATGACAGCTCATACTCAGTGGCGAATGCTTAGGCTTAGAACTGCTTTTTAAACAATCACTGTCTTTGAAAAGAACATCCAGCTATCCTTTTAGCTGGCAACTGCATGTGGCTGGCACTGGCATTCTGAATGATTTTATGGATAAGTATTTTGTTTTCAATGAATTAAACTAAAATTGACCAACATTACAGAGCCCTGTGAAATCTCTCATCCAAAGCCATTGAGTGTTCCATGCAGTCAGATGTTAAAATGAAATGCTTGTGTGTGTGGACAGGGAGAGCATAGTATATTCGGGCATGCCCATGTGCACAAAGGTCAGAAGACAACCTGGTGCCTTTTGCCGTCTGAGACAGGGTCTTTCATTGACCTAGAACTTTATGAAGTTGCCTGGGCTGTCTGGCCAGTGAGCTTCCAGAGATCTGCTTGTCTCTGCCTTTCACCTTAGCATCCCTGGGATTACAGGCTCTCCAGCATGCCAGCATTTTCTTTATTTTTCTTTAATATTTATTTAATATGCATCTCTGTGCACATATGTACACATAAATGCAGTGCCTGTATCAGATCCCCACAGAGTCACAGGTAGGTAGTTGTGAGATATTCATTGTGGATGCTGATACTCTGAAAGGCCTCAACTGCTAAACCGTTTCTCCAGCCTCTGTGCCCATTTTCTTTTCTGTTTTTTTTTTTTTTTTTTTTTTTTGGTTTTTTTTTTTTTTGGTTTTTGGTTTTGTTTGTTTTAGACAGGGTTTCTCTGTGTCTCTCTGTCCTGGAACTCACTCGATAAACCAAACTAGCCTTGAACTCATAGAGATCCACCTGCATCTGCCTCTGCCTCTGAGTGGTGGATTAAAGGTGTGCACTGCCCAACCTCCAGCCCACTTATAATGTAGGTTCCGGTGTTCAAACTTTGTTCTTTACATTGTAGGGTGAGAAGTCTTTACCAACTGAAGCAGCTCTCCAGCCCTGGGATGCTTTCTTTCAGAATGACTTAATTTAGATTTGGCAAATGTCACCCTATCCCTTTGTGTTTACCTTTTGATGTTTGTTCCTGAGAAATGAAATCCTCATCTCCTTTGGATTCACAAACCAAACACAGGGAGCACATAGGAAATCCAATTGTGATGCCTTGGCAAATCTCAGCAAAGCTTTGGGGACTGGAGTGATTTGGAAAGATTCCCATTAGAGTCTGTGTTTCCTCTGCTGGTTGTAGAAAAGCCACAGAAGAAAAATTAGAGGGAAGCAAAGAGGTGAGATTGGGTAGCAAACACACTTCCCAGCAGGCAAGCTCTTGTGTTCTTCCTGCAAAGAAAAAACAAAACAAAAGTTCTTTTTAGCTGTGGATTTGGAGTTTTGGGCATTTAAGTAAACACAAAGTAAGCTCTTCATTATTCAGGCAGATGATGACTTGTCTGAATCAATGTTCTTACATAACTTAATATCTACTCCATTGAAGCATTTTATTTTTTTAATTTTTATTTAATTTTTTCAACATACTCATAACTATTCCCAGTCTCTCTCCTCTTCCCAGCCATCCCTCAGCTTCTGCCCATCCCACCCCCCTATTCATTTCTCAGGGAGGGAGGGAGGGTAAGGACTCCTGGGGTGAGTCAATGCAGTTCAGCACATCCAGTTGAGGTAGGACCAAGCTCCCTCCCCCAGTATCAAGGCTGAGCAAAGTGTTCCTTTGTAGGGAATGGGCTCTTGTTCATGCACTAGGAATAAATTCTGGTCCCACTGCCAGAGGCCCCATAAACTGCCCAGGCCATTCAGCTATCATTCATCTATATTCAGAGGTCTAGTTCAGTCCCATGCCGGTTCCCCAGCTGTCAGTCCAGAGTCAGTGAGCTCCCAGTAGCTCAATTCAGCTGTCTCTGTGGGTTTCCTCATCATGATCTTGACCCCTTCACTCATACAATCCCTCCTCCCTCTCTTCAGCTGGGCTGGGAGCTCGGTTTAGTGCTTAGCTGTGGATCTCTGCATCTGCTTTCATCAGGTGGTTGATGAAGGCTCTATGATGACAATTAGGGTGGTCATCAGTTTGATTATAGGGGAAACCCATTCATCCACCCTCTCCACTATTGCTTGGAATCTTAGCTGAGGTCATTTTTGTGGGTTCTTGGGTATTTCCCCAGTACCAGGTTTCTCTCTAACCCCACAATGGCTCCCTCTATCAAAGTATCTATTGTGCTATTCTCCTTCTCTGTCCCTCCCAGTCAACCATCCCATTCCCTCATTTATCTCACTACCTCCTGTTCCCCCTCCTCCCTATGGTCCCAATTTACTCAGATCTTCTCTGTTTCCCCTTCCCAGGGGGTCCATGGATGCCTCTCTTAGGTTCCTCCTTATTGCCTAGGGGTTGTGGATTGTAGGCTAGTTATCCTATACATATAAAATCCTCTTATGAGTGAGTACATACCATGTTTGTCTTTCTAGTTCTGTGTTACCTTACTCAGGATGCTTTTTTTCTAGTTCTACCCATTTGCCTGAAATTTTCAGGGTGTCTTTTTTTTCTGCTGAGTAATACTCCATTGTGTAAATGTATCACTTTTTAAAAATCTGTTCTTCAGTTGAGGGGCATCTAGGTTGTTTCCAGGTTCTGGCTTTTACAAATAATGCTGTTATGAACATAGTTGAGCAAATGTCCTTGGGGTAAGAATGTGCATCCTTTGGTTATATGTCCAAGAGTGGTATTGTTGGATCATTGTATAGACTGATTCCCAGCTTTCTGAGAAACTGCCATACTGATTTCCAAAGTGACTTTACAAGTTTACATTCCCACCAGCAATGAAGGAGTGCTCCCCTTACTCCACATCCCCTCAGCATAGGCTGTCACCTGTGTTTTTGATCTTAGCCATTCTGACAGGTGTAAGATGGTATCTCAGAGTTGTTTTGATTTGCATTTCCCTAATGCCTAAGCAGTCAATAAAACAAAATGACAACTTACAGAGTGGGAAAAGATCTTCACTGACCTTACATCTGACCAAGGGCTGGTATCAAAAATATATAAAGAACTCAAGAAACTAGAGATCAAAAAAACCAAATAATCCAATTTTAAAAATGGTGTACTGAAATAAATAGAGAATTTTCAACAGAAGAATCTCAAATGGCTGAAAGACACTTAAAGAATGGCTCAACATCCTTAGCCATCAGGGAAATACAAATCAAAACAACTCTGAGAAGCATTTCATTTTTAAACTTGTTAATTTTTAGAGAGCAAATATCCACGTAGAGAAGTGTCTAGAAACATGGAAAGTTTAGTCCTCTGTTCTGGAAACTTTCTAAAGGGGTGTGTGCCCGCCTGCCTGCCTGTCTGTGCCTGTGTGTCTGTTGAGGCCAGAAGAATGCATAAGAACTCCTGGAATTGTTAGAAATGCTTGGCATGGGCACTGGGAACTGAACTTGGGTCTTTTGCCAAGTTAGCACTCTTAACCACTGGCCAATCTCCTACAGCCATGGGGGAAAATAACAGATAAATCTTAAGTTTTTGTGAATCTATCAATTTTAAAATAGTCAATTGTGTGGATCTAAAGAAAGGACAGCAAAATTTGGACAGTGTTCTGTTTGTTTCCTAAGTCTGCTAGATTATGATTTATTAGATTTAATATATGATTTAGAGTGGCTCACAGGCTAGTCCAACAATGTTTACTGATGAGGAGTCCAAGAATCCACAAGGCTGGATGCTTCAGCTGGTCTTCAGAAGATTCCAGAATCCCCAAAATAGGAGGAGCTAATGCCAGTGAAGGAATGGACTTGCCAATGAGAGAGAGGGCAAGCAGGCAGAGAGAGAAAGCTTCCTTCTTCCATGCCACCAAAGGGTATGGTCCAGATTTAAGGTAATCTTCCCATCCTAGAAGGTCCAGATTTAGGGTGGGTTTTCCTAAATGTTTTTCAATCAAGAAAAATCTCTCACAGGTATGCTCAGCGGTGTAAGCTTTGGTTAATTTCAGGTGCCATCAACTTGACAAACAATAGAGGTCAACAGCCTCTTACATATCAGGACACTTGTGATTAAATATCAAGCCCACATTGTAAGCACCATGTTTCCTTATGAGGTAGCATTTGCAGGATCTAACAGTTAGCACTTAATGTCTATTATTTGGTCCCACACAAAGTCTTTAGAACAGCAGTTCTCAGCCTTCCTAATGCTGTGACTCATAAAATTCTCATGTTGTGGTGACCCCAAGCATGAAATTATTTTTGTTGCTACTTCATAACCATAATTTTGCTACTGAAAATGAATCATAATGTAAACATCTGTGCTTTCTGGTGGTCTTAGGTGACTTCTGTGAAAACAAAGAGGTCTAAACCCACAGGTTGGGAACTTATTTAGAATGTTTTGTTCCCAGCCATGGGTGAGCAGTCCTTCTCTGGCATGTATTTCTGTTTCACCATGGTGCATTGTTTAAATGCAGGCCTTTGGGGCTGTAGAGGTGGTTCAACTGTTAAGAGATAAATTAAAGAGCTAACTGGCTGCTCTTTCAAAGGACCTGGGTTCAATTCTCAGTACCCTACCTGGTGACTCACAGCCATCTGTAGCTCCAGTTCCAGGGGACCTGAAGCCCTCTTCTGGCCTCACTAGGCACTAGGCATGCATGTGGTACACATACATACATGGAGGCAAAACATTTATAGGCATAAAAAGTGAAAATTTCAAAATATGCAATGTAATCCTATGTTCCAGATTAAAAACTTCAAAATGCCAGGCTAATCAGCACCCACATGGCAGCTCACCATGTCTGCAACTCCAGTTCCAGGGTATCTGACGCCCTTATACAGACATATATCCAGGCAAAACACCAATGCACACAAAATAAAAGTAAACAAATAAATACATTTAAATGCACCTTTGCCTGAGGTAGGGCTTAGCTGTGATTTAATCGATATAAACAAATTCAAGCTCATGGTGTCATTGAGAATGATCATTTAACAGTGATGATCAATTAAGGAATAGGTAACATACTTATCAGTGACTCACACACACTTTCAGCTATTTTTTATATGTGAAATAACTGACATGGACAATCCCACCCTCTCTAAAATGTAGTTTAGGATTTCTAGGTAATACAAAGTACTATGCTTTTTATGTGATTACTTTTAATTCAACACCTGGCCTCAGGCTTAAAAGGAAGCCAAACTAGTGATTGATATTAAAGACATTTTTAATTAGCAAAGCTTGTATTTTAGAAGTAATTCCATAGGCATTTGATTACTAGTTATTTTTAATATGATTTAATAAATTAAATCCTCACGTCCTAATCCTCTACATTTAAAACTATTTCTGTAATAATTCACATATAATTTCCAACTGTGAAAAAAATTCAAAACTAAGTTGTTAATAAAGGTTTTTATTGGAAGAACCAAGTTGTATTCAAATAAATTTTATCTTGTGTAACATATTTATAATAAAAATTGTAATGAATTTGTAGCTAACATTGCCTCTAGTAACAATATCTAAGGAGGAAGTTGGGAATGTTTGCACTGATAGAGCATTCTTATTTATAGTTTTCTCGATATTACTAAAACACATGAAGAACATCTTGTTCACTTGTTCACTGGCGCTCTGATCTTGTGAAATTTTCAACTTCTTGAATTTTTATCACTATGACATGACCCAGAAAGGAGAGTAAGATTTTTTACTGTCAATATTGCAGTCTTCTTATCCAATAAGCAACCAGCCAGGCTTTCTAGAATTGATTGATGATGTGCCTTTTATATTTGGATATCGGGTCACTTTATGAGATTTTTAAAACCTCAGTTTTAAATACTCCTATTAGAAAAGGAATAAATAGAACATGCAACCTTTCCTGGTATAATTTTAAGAAGTGAATCACTGTCCCTGATCGCTTTTTGTCACCAGGTGGGCTACATTCTTATCTCCACGAACAAGGGTCTGTGAACTTAACTACCTCCATTAATATTCCTGGAGTCAGATGTCTACCTGCCCACCCTGAGAGATGCAAATGCATCCCAGAATTACTTCAGTACCAAGTCTCGGAGGAAGTATGCAGAATACTAAACAGGAAGTATGCAGAATACTAAACAGAGTTAGGACAAAGGTCCAGGCCAGTTATTTTCTCCTTTTCAAAGACAAGCAAACCAAAACACTAGAGAGCTCTATTTTCCTCCCTTAACTTTTACTGTAAGAACACATCACACCATATTTGCACAAGACCTTTCCTGCAAGATGCTCTCATTAAAGAACAAAAATAACACCAAGCGGTGGTGCACACCTTTAATCCCAGCACTTGGGAGGCAGAGACAGGGGGATCTCTGAGTTCCAGGACAGCCAGGACTACACAGAGAAACCTTGTCCTGGGAAAAAAAAAGAATGAAAATATGTAAATATTAGTATCACTATTCTCCAAATTAAGAAACAGGCTGTTACTAATACCTTCAAAGCATTCTTGCTACTGCTGTACCATAGACTATTCCAGAAGCACACAAATGTATAACTTTACAATCTGAACTCTTCTGTGGTTTGCTTTTTTCTTCGTCTGTTTTAGTCCTGTTAGTTCTACACAACTGTAGTTAACATGTTATGTCTTATGAATGGATGTATTACATAATTCATTCATCTTCTTGACAGTGAACATTTGGGTTGTTTCCATTTTGAGCTGTTCAAAATAATTCTTCCATGAAGTGTAACTTTCATACATTACTGATAGGAACGCAAAACAGCATAACTACACTGGGGACAGATTTTCATTTTCTTATAAGTTAAATATATACTCACCATATGGGCTCCAAATTTCACTCCTAGAATTTGATACACACAAATAAAAACATATTTACATGATTGGATGCCTCTGTTTCACCTGTGTGTGAGTTTTACGGTGGCTTTAAATGTTCTAAGAGCCAATAAAGAGCTGAAAACAATCCACATTTCCAGCAGATAGTGAATCTGAAAACAACTCCTGATATATGATGGGGTGTCACTCAGTGACAATGAGAAGAAACTCTGAGCAACACCCTAGATGAACCACAGTGGTGTTCACCAAGTGACTGTGCACCACATGATTCCGCTTATATGCGAGTCAGGAAAATGCACCATCGTGACGGCAGGGGCTCTTATGGATGGGACAAGGTAGGACATTTTGGAGAGAGAGGGAAGTTGTGTCTTAATTGTGACTACGTTGCCACGGTTAAATTGGTGAATGCACTGGTCACACTATATCTTACAAATATTTTCTCTTGTCCACAGCTGTGCTGAAAGTCCATCGTTTAGGGTTTTGCTTTGTGTGTTTCAGGTCATTTCTAAAAGTCATGACGGGGACCCATCAAATCAAGAATCGTTTCTTCCACAGTTTGACAGTTTTGGGTTTTACAATGTTTACGATGTTGTCTTCACAACGTTTTTAATCTGTTTTGAGTTGGCTACATGTGTAATGTGAGATAAAGGTCCACATATATTTTTTATTATTCATATTTTTGATGGCTTCTCTTATGCACTGAAACAACTAAGTATTTATAATATATCCCCAAATTCTAATATTGCCATTCTTCAAAGACCTGATTCTGCTGTCTCGTTTCTTGACTGTTGCGTCTTCACATGTTTTATGATTTTTCTTTGGTTAATATCTCATTTACTTGGGCATTTTATTTGGGGACTGCTTTGAAGGTTTTTTTTTTCCTCATAGGACTTGTCCCTGCAGGGTATCTAACAGTGTCATTGAGCCAAAAGGCCTCAATTCACTTCTTATATTGGGCTTTTATCACCTCACACATAATGAACCTCAATATCCATAATAGGTCCAGCTATGCGTAAATTCTCAATAATGTTTTCTTTCTTAATTCATGCAAAGTGAAGGCAAAATAATTTCCCCACAGTCAGCCCTTCCCCCATTGCTTGCCATATAACTACTCTGGGTTGGGTCCTGTTTCCCTGATGTGTTAGTTATTTTTCAGGAGGCAAATTATCAGTGAACTTTGTAAGAAACATATGGATTATATAAGAGTATATGTATTCTACCTCTAGCTTCATGATATTCAATGAAAGCCCTGTAAATAGTATTTTTGCTACTGGAAACATTGCTGATATAGTAACTTTGGGAAAATATTTAGCACCCTATTATAATTTTAAACATACCCAACACAATGTACTACTTGTATCCCCTTAAAACTCATATGCTGAATTCTGGTCCCAATATGATGATATTTAGAGGCGGAGTCTGTGGTAATTAATTCATGAAAGTAGGACTCTGAAGAGTAGGATTTGTGCCCTATAAAAAGAGGCCAGAGAGATAATTTGCTCCCCCTTTTGCCCTATGAAAATATGGGAGAAATAGACAGTTTATAGCTCAAAAGAGGGTCCTTACTAGACCTCCGCCACACTGGTATCTTGATTATAGAGAGTTGGAAAGTTTCTGCACAGAAGAATGAACACAGACAGTCCACAGAATAGGAGAAAATGGTTGTCAACTATACATCTGACATGAGGATAAACATATAAAATCTGTAAAGAACTCTAAGCACACAGACACACACACAAACACACACACACATCCAATCAATATACAGGTATATATTGGGCAGAGATTCAAAAAGCAGAGGATCAAATGACCAATAAATATGTTCAACATCCTCAGCCACCAGGAAATGTAGATGAAGCTATGTTGAGATTCTACCTTAGCACAGTCAGAATACCTACCCACCATGAAGAAGCGAATTGTAACAAATGCTGGGGTGGATGTGGTGACAGAGGACTTCCTTATGCACAGCTGGAAGGATTGTAAACTGCTGCTTAGGAAATTTGCACAGCAGTTTCTCAAGCAACTAAAAATAGAGCTTGGGAGATGACTCAGTAGATGAAAGTGTTTACCAAACAGGACTGACCACCTCAGGTCAGATTCCCTGAATCCACAGAAAAGCCAGGCATGGTGCTGCTTGTCTGTAATCCCAGCATTCATAGCAAGACAGGAGATGAAGCCAGAATTTCCCTTCTGCTCATGGGTCAGCTACTATGGAGGAAGCAGTACATCAGCAAAACAAGAGAGACTCTGCCTCACACAAGGTAGAAATTGAGGACTGACTCTCAACTGTCCTCTGACCTCTACATGTACATCATGGTACACATATCTCCTACCACCACCACCATCACACACACACACACCACGAGAAAAATCCGCTAAAATTAGAACTACTATATGATTCAACTATATCAATTCTGAAGATATACCTGAATGAATGAGTCAGCATACCACAAAGATATTGCACATCCATGTTTATTGATGCACTAATTACAATAGCCAGTCTAGATACCCCTCATCAGAAATGAATTTTAAAATGTGATAAATATATACATATATATACACACAGCAGAAGGCACATACATACACAGAGACATAATAGAAGACGCTTCATCTATAAAGAAGAATGAAATTATGTCATCCCCAAGGAAATAGAATTTGAAATCATGTTAAGCAAAATAACACATGCTCAGGAGGATAAATAGCACATTCTCTCTGTCATAGAGACTCCAGATTCTAATATGTACCGGACATGAAGATACAAGGGAGGCTGTGATGGGGTGGGCAGATGTCTAAAGAGTGACTGAGAAAGAATAACATGAAGAGAGAAGGGGAGATATAAGCAAAGTAGTGCTTTGCAAATAAAAATATTTTTTAAAGAAAATGTAACCATTTTCGACAAAAATAGATACATCAAGAAAGCATTTGCCACTCAGCCTCCAATGCATAGCGAGACAGACAGCGAGAAGCATCCCAGGTGAGGGTTCCTGGCGTCACAACTCAGCCAATAAAGCCAAGTTTTCAGAAATGATGGAAACATTTGACTTCAGCACGTTTGTTAACACATGTTGCCTAAACTGTGTGCAGAACAGTAACCTGTCCTCTTGTAGCATCTTAAAACCACAAAGATCCAGAAAATTCAGTAATGTCAGGACAAAATTAATTTATTCATCCAATCTTTGTTGTCCTTTATGGAAATTTTCAGACTAGTGTGTCTTAAGAATAATGCTTCATCGTGGTTGAGATGTGTGTGTATGTGTGTGTGTTTGTGTGTGTGTGTGTGTACTCATGCATAATGAAAATCAAGCCTTGAGCCTCACACATGCCAAACACATATTCTACCACTGAACTATATTCCAAGTTATTGAGTTGAAACTTTAAATCAGTTAAAAATGAGATATATGTAAAAAATATTTAGCCTGGTACCTGGTACATATAAACGCATATATTTGTTAAAATGTTTACAAATTTTGAGCCAACGGTCTAGGGAAATAACTCGATCATTAAAGTGCCTTCGCCAGAAGCATGAGGACCTAACTTTGGATTCCCCAGCACACTTATAAAAACCAGGCATTGTGGCACACAGCTATAACACTAGGATAGGAGGTTGGATATCCCTAGAGCTTACTAGAAGATCAGTCAGTTCATAAGCTCAGGTTCAGTGACAGACCCTGTCTGAAATAGAGTAGAGAGCAGTAGAGGAAAATGTGGGGCATTGACCTCTTGTCTCCACAGATGGTATACACATACACACACACACACATACACACACACACACACACACACACATTTTAAATTATGAGCCAGATGCAATAATGAATACCCGTAGTCCCTGCATTTGGGAGGCTGAAGTGGGAGAATCACTTGAGCCTCAGAGTTTGAGACCTCTGCCAGCTCAAAATTTAAATAGGCTTATGCCCTAATCCTGACTGGACATAACTGATTCAATTTTTATGAAGGAGACTATAAGAGAAAATAAAATGCCCAGCTTGAGAGCAAGGATGACATTTCATTCATTGTAGCCCCCACAAAAAAATTTAATAGACATAAATATAGTGAAGACATGTTATGGGCTTGAAAGTTTGTCCTATAAATTCATAAGTAAAGGTTCTTCAACCTTGGTTTTACTGGCCATTATATTACCATTTCCACCAGAAGAGTGTAACATGGAAAAGAAAATGAAAGCTAGTGAACTTTTATACAAGTTTGACTGTCAAAGTAAGAACATCAACACAGCTGGATGCAGTTAGACTAGCACTCTGTTTTCATCTGTGCCTTCTTGTCCTGCTCTCTGCAAATCTGTTCTGCCCTGCCGTGTCAGCTCTTATAAAGTTTTGAGGTATTGATATGAGAAGATTTTATTTGAAAATCACTAAGAACCATGACTTCTCTTTGAAAGAGCTTCTGCACACACAAAGAATAATGGGGGATTATTTGTACTCTGCCAAGTTATTATTTTTCTTGGCGACTGGAAACAGAAGAAACCTCTTCCCAGCCGAGGCCTGGAAACAACATTAATGTTCCCATAACACCCTTTTACAACACATTTTACTCTTTATGGGGTTGTACTTAATTGCTTGACAACTGGCTCGCTTCATAACTGAATACTCCTTAAAAGCCTGCTTTTCCTTCAAGTAGCCTTGCCTTCCTAGCACAGAAGACACTGTGGGTAAATGGAAGGATCAGTTAAAGATCCTAGGGGTCAACCTAAGGGTTAATCAGATGTCCCTTTTAAATTGCATATGTTATGTGTGTTTGTGTGCTGTATACAGGCCTGGCGGCTGTGGAGTCCAGAAGATGGTGTAGGATCCCTGGGACTGGAGTTACAGACTGTGGTAAGCTACTATGTGGGTGCTGAGACTTAAACCCAGGTCCTCTGGAAATGTAGCCTTTTAAGCATCTCTCCAGTCCCCTTCCCCAGACTCCCTCTTAAATGTTACATCCAACAAAAATGGATCATTGATGATATCGTTGGGAACAACCTTATAATCAAAATACACTCATTCCTATCTGCATCTCCATTCTCTACATGCGATTTAAGTGGGTTAAGCTGTTCATCAGCTACCATGTGCTAGCTGCCTTTAAATTAACTGAGGCTTTCAGAACATTGCTGGAGAATAGGTTATCATGCCAATGCGGCCCATTAAGTGACCAGCAATATTTAAGACACTCTCCTTCTTAAATTAGACAAAATAACTAACACCACATAATTATAATAATTAAAGATTCCAACTAATAAGTATTCCAATACTTGGATTCATTCTTGATAACATATTGAGAGGTCTAAATTTCCTCAATTTTACAACTAGTTCTAGGTTTCAGTTTTTAAGAGCAAAGTTTTGTTTTTTTGTTTTTTTTTTTTTTGTTTTTTTTTTTTGCTTTTTAACAAAGGGCCATTAGTCAACACTTCCCCTGACAGCAGAGACAAGGAGGGAAGGCACATTAAGAGGCCCAAGCCAAGCCCTACAGTATCACAAGACAGTGATCAACCCCCTGAAACAGGCCCAGACTTGCCCCAATATGCCCAAATACAGAAAAACTAAAACCTCACCCAATATAAAATATATTAATGTAACTGATGCTTGGTTTAATCAGCCATGTTTTAGATGACCTAACTGTTCCTGAAATTCCCCTAGCTATGCTTAAAAGGACTGGCTTGCCGTTATCCAAGGTCATCACCATTTTGTAGAGGTGAATGACCCACATATGCTGGTAAATAAATGCTCTTTGCTCTTGCATACTGTTTGAGTCTGGGGTCTTACTTCAGTGTTATCTTGGACCCCTACAATATGATCAGATACAGTGCTGAATTTTCAACTTGGGGCTTTACACAGTTTACTGATTTAAAATCAAATACATTAAACCTCATGTATATACTGTTCTACCTTGAGATTCCTTCTGAATTCACTTGACATAGTAAAGATCTGGTATAAGTTAAATCATTTTGTCATATTTACTCTGGAAATTAACGTGAATAGAGTAATACAATATGAAGAGTAGACACAAGTGCCTAACTGGCTACGAGTAGCCTTGAGTATCTCAAGATTCATTTTTCTTCTTTGGGAATAATCTCACTTCATCATCTAAAAAGAATTGTACCAAATTCCTTACTTTATGATATGCACTGACTGACCATTCAATTCATTTCATAAGATAACTCGTATTGGTATTAAAAACTAACAACAATGGTCAGGAGTGTGGCACATTCCTTTAATCCCAGCACTTGGGAGGCAGATGCAGCTGGATCTGAGGCCATAGTGAGTTCCAGGATAGCCAGGATTACACAGAAGGACCATTTCCCAAACAAAACAACACAAAACAAAATTAAGGAACAAAATATATTCAAATCTCCTTAGTTTAATCAACATAAAGTTACATCTGTTGGGGTTATAGCAATGATCCTGATGTCCCACACACCAGTATAAAGCATAATTATTACCCTTTTGCACCTGTGAATCAGTTTACCCAATAATCAACATTTCAATTGCAGTGGCAGAGCAAAATTCCTTCTACCATGAAGGACATCAGAAGACAATGGTTTGCAAACATTTTTGTTTGCTGTTCTGCAGTAAGGATCCTTTGCAACAAAATATCCAAATAATTTCATCATCCCAACAAATCTAAAGAATCACGCTGTTCTCAGACCAGGACACAGAAGTAATTCTTCCCAGTTTGGGAAGGCAGCAAAAGCCAGCAGTGGCATCTGAGAGAACAGATATCCTAAGTGGCAAGTGGCAACCTGAACAGACGCATCATTATCAGGCCAAGAAGGCTCAAACTTCTGTTTATGAATTCAGAGGTGGCTAGTGCTCCCCCATGCTGCTCTCTGAAACTGGACTTCTGGTGCCACACTCTAGCCTGAACTAAAAGTTAGAAGAACAGAGTCTCCGCCTTCCTCCGCCCACAATCAGTAATAAGCTTCCAGAGTTACCACCTTTCACAAAGAGCTAAACAACTTAGCCAACAGTCTGCCAATTACCCGATTTTCATTAGATTCACACTAATTTTTCAAAGTAATAGGTATATCAACACAGAGAAGGCCTGGCTTAGCTACTAAGCATGTTTTTACTCTCAGCTCAAAATATCTTAAAAATAGGTTCTCTTTCTTCTGTTCTTTAGGACACATTTTCAGCCAGTAAAATAAGAGCATCAAAAATAGACACCATGCTTGCTTAATCTGAGCAATATAAAAAAACCAAGCCAAAAGAAAAAAATTAAATTCAATCATTCTTAAAATTGCAGTAACAGTGTTTATTTAGCAAAAATATTTTTATCTGACTACTTAGCATCATTTAATATGCAACATTAAATAATCATTTCAGTATGTCATCAAATATAATTAGCAAAAGTATTTTTATCTGAAGACTTAGCTTTGCATATATGCAACAATAAATATTCATTGTAGCGAGCTATCAAATATAAGTTTTTCTTTAGTTTTAATAAATTTATATGATCTCTAGTTAGTAATAGAACAGTTTTCTTTTTTCTTCTTTTGAAATACTAAAGAGCACAGTTATCACTTAAACATCCACAAGAGCATGTTTTCCAATATTTTAATAATACATAAATAGTTTACATCTCCTTGTCCTTTGCTTCTCTATTCTGAAGTTTCAAATCATGTAACAGTTCTTTAAAGGGCTGTCCTAGCAGGTTTTGCCCTGTTCTTGTGCTCACAGATGCACATGTAACTGCTTGTATTTGTACCGATCTGATTTTTATTGTATATTGAAAATGCTAAAATTACTACTATTTTTCCAAAATCACCAGTAAATTATTTGAGTTGTGATCAAATCAATTTGGTCATTTAAAAATAAATAAATAAATGTCATTTTCCTTAGTACACAATCCTAGAATGGAAAAGCAGGCGTACAACTATTTCAAAGGAAGAAAACAGCTTCAAAGAATAAACTCACATAATGGTATCATCTTATGTCCTGTGTCTGGAACCTAAATACAGATTTTAAATATCTCTTTTCGTTTTCAAGTGTAACTATAACTAATTCCTAAGGTCACTGTGCTAGACAGCAAGCTACCAAAACTGAGATCCCATTTTACTTAAAGGTATTTCAGACCTTGAACTTCAGCTCACGAAGCTTACCTAAAAAGATCCTGTCTGTCACCATTAGACAGTTTGCTCTAAAGTAAGAAAGGAGAGCTCGCGTGCAATGCTTTACTTACCTTTTGGTGTCTTGAAAAACTCTGGCAGGACTAAAATGAAGGTTACCACTATTGCCACAAGTAATTTAAGCAAAGCTGCTTCTGTCATGTCTACTCACATGACACAAATGTATTTCCATCCACGAGCTAGATACTATGTTGCTTCCTGCTTCGAGTTTCTCGTCTGTTCTACTTTAAGTTCCTGAGATTCACCTCACATTCACTTCCGTTTGGGTCAGACTTACCAAAAAAAAAAAAAAAAAAGGTATACCCGGAACTGAGTGAGACTTCTTCATTTTGAGTCACTCTGCCTAATAAAGCCACCCTCTAACAAGCACTTTTGAACTATCTGATAAACAAGG
Source organism: Phyllotis vaccarum (assembly GCA_033318265.1). Taxonomy (NCBI): domain Eukaryota; kingdom Metazoa; phylum Chordata; class Mammalia; order Rodentia; family Cricetidae; genus Phyllotis; species Phyllotis vaccarum. The sequence goes on along the minus strand of JARWLC010000001.1, from coordinate 107,282,400 downwards.
AAGCTGAGTAAATGATGTTAAGGCGCAAAGGGGTCCGGCTTCATCCAAATTTGAAGCTGTTTACCGATGTGAAAGAATAAATGTAAACATACAACGTAATAACCAAATGTAAAAGGATGAATGTCAGTGGCGTCCAGGTTTATAAACACCTCTCACTCATTTACTGAAATACCAGATACTGTGATGGAGTTTGGTGTTTGGAGGACAGTAAATAGCACAAGAAATGCGCATAAACTAGAGGCTTATGAAAATCTGGAGTTCTGTTTTATGTTGTCTCTGTGAGTGGCTAGAACATAACTTGTTATGTCTATAAACACTGTGTTTACTATTACACAATCCACATTTCTGTTCTCTTTGCTGAAGAATAAACTCCTTCATGAGGATCCTCCCAGAGAAAGAAAATAGTTTGTTTAATAATATAAATGAAGGATCAGGAAAATCATGACAAATAAAACCTACGTGCAAGTGAATGTTTTTATTTACACAATACACATAGTTAGCATTTAAATCACTATCCTCTACCCCCATTAAGATAAAAATGCATCAAATACTCCTAACCATTTTCTCTCTGCTTGGCCACTGTAGCCTTATAACCGCTCATTTCTGTTTATCTTGTTTGGCTCCCATTCACCCACTCCAGGCTTTATGTGGGTAGGGAGTAAGAAGTAGGGGACAAAGGCCATGCTGTGGATATGCTCTATGAATCAACCGACTTGTCTTCTGACTGGGCACAATGATTGATGTATGCATGGGAATCCTTGCTTAGGGGATATTAAGGCTGGACCAGCAGAAATAGGAGTGTTCAGAACAGCATCAAGGATTATTATGTGAACACTAGCTGCTGGGAGTGACGTTTCCAGTAAAGTACCAGCTAGATTCCTCAATACTCTATTTAAGTATGCATAGTCTTCAGCAATAGAGCCTTACTATCAAGTTATGGAGGATAATCAATAGCATTAGCAAGAGCCTGGAATGTCTGCGGCATCTATGGGATCGCTTTGGTCAATAATTCAAAAAGAGGTGACTCATTGGTGCTGGAGGTTTTACCTGGAATCATATGTTGTCTAGTTGAGGTTTGGTCCCCCTTGTCCCATGATATGCTAACTCCATTTAAACTCCTTTGAGATACGTATACATCTTAGGAAAGTTCTGCAGTAGTATATTTCCATATGATCTTCAGAAGGTCTTTACACTTAGTTGTCTTTGCCACATTCCTTCCTTTACCCCCCAGCCCCACCCCACCATCCCTCCTATTCCTGTCTCCCCTTTATCTATTTATAACACTGTATTCTGCTGTAGGACTATGCTTTTGTACACTGTAAATATTTGTCACTGTAAATATTGGTTTAACAAAACACTGATTGGCTAGAAGGCAGGCAGAAGTACGGGCGGGACAACCAGACAAGGAGAATTCTGGGAAGAGGAAGAGCAGAGCAGTTGTTGGCCAACTCAGGGAAAAGAAGACAAGAATGCTGCTCTGAGAAAAAGGTACCAAGCCACGTAGTTAAACGTGGATAAGAATCATGGGTTAGTTTGAGAGTTAGATAGTAATAAGCCTGAGCCACAGACCAAACAGTTTATAATTAATTTAATCCTCAGAGTAACTATTTTATTAATGGTTGTGGGACCATGGGTGGGAGATATTTGTCTGGACCTTGGGCCTGAATGGATCAGAATAGTTTTGACTACATATTCTATTTCCCCTTCCTTGGATATCTTAATGTCTATTCTTTACCTCATAAATTTTATAACAATACCTTGATTCACTCAGTAATTCTTAAACCGTATAAAATATTGATTTAGTGGTTTTCTTTATAGTGATATTTCTGCCAGGTCTATATTAGTTACTTTCTGTTGCTATGTCAAAATATCTGAGCAAATGAATTAAGTGAAGAAAGATTATTTGGGCTTAGGTATTGAAAGGCTTCAGTGTGTGGTCACGTGACTCCGCTGCTGCTGGGCCTATGGATGATGAGGCAAAATATAGTGGAAAACATGGTTGAATAAAGCGGCCCACCACATGGTAAACAGGATGCACAGGAACAAGAGACTGAACAAAAACATGCCCATTAAAAGCATTCCTCCAGGAATCTACTTTCTACCAGAGCCCACTTAATAATTCATCCAGTAAGAATTCAATAGATTAATCTATCGATTAAATCAGAGCTTTTGTGGTCCATTCATTTATCAAAAACCTTTCAGCTGGCAGCCAAGTCTTAAACATATGAACCTTCATGAAACATTTTTAGAATCTGAATCAAACCATTCTGACATAATGCATAATGATATTCCCATGTGGGAGAGTGTGAACACACACACATACACACACGAAACACCACTACCACTACCGTGCCACCGCCACTGCCACCACCACCACCCTGCTCCCTACCACTCAATCTGGTTATCATATTTTTAGACACTTTAAAGTCAATTTTCTTGAAAGGCCCTTTGTCCTGGCTGCGATCACGTGCTCTGCACCTGGCTTCTCTGGTAATGTCCAGATGGTGGATATCAGAACAACAGAAGGACCATAAATCCCAGGCCACAGGCTGGCCACTCTGAGGCTATCAGGGATCAGAATCTTTCAGCCAAACTGTAAGACACTCGTGTTATCTCTGACTTAGGAAATATTAAGAAAAATATTGTTATTGTTTATAGCTATTCTCTTAGATTTCTAATCCAATTGAATTTTTTTTCACATTTACTGATAGTGTGTGTGGGGCGGGGGGTACAAAAAAAACATGAGCAACCATACCAGTGCCTTGGCACGCTTGTGGAGATAGATACACAAACCAACTTTCAGGAATCTGTTCTCTCCTTACAGACTATGAGTCTTGGGGATCAAACACAGGTCACCATGTTTTATGGGATAAAAAACATTAAATATGAATATTCTCTAACAAATACTGTAAAGCTTCTGTTTAGGACAAGGAATGTAAATATTTTTGTCTCCCCACATTGTAAGATGTCTACGCCAATGTTTCCATCTCCTCCACCAGTAAAACTTTTGCTGCACGAAGGCTCCTGCTACATTCCAGGAATTTGATGGCCTGGAGCAGCGACCCTTTTCCCCTTGGAACAATGGTCCCTTCCTCTTTCATTTCCTGTGAACCAACTCTTTTTCAGACTAGCCAATCAGAGCCCTGCCAACGGGAAAAGACATAGTCAGCACTCAAGTTAGAATACAAGTCAAGTGTACTTTCTATCAATGTGCAACTGATCTTCCCTTCTGAGCACACCCTGCTGGTCACAAGTAAGTTTTACTTGTGCAGATGCTTCCGTTGGGAGTGATGGGCTCTTTCTTGGCAACCAAAGGCAAGTGCCTTTACCCACTGAGCTATCTTGCCATACTCAGTTGTTATAAATGTTTTAAATCATTCTGTCCACAGTTACTAACTGCTCTAAGTGTTAATAGAGTAATAGCCAAAAGCAAATTCCAAACATCCAGTGGGTGTTTGGTATGTTGAGAACAAAGAAAATCTCAGTGTGGCATAAGAAATACATGAACAGAACAAAAGTGGCTTGGCAAGTGTCTTGGTCACTGTATTATTGCTGTGAAGGAGACACCATGACCAAGGCAATTCTTACAAAATAAAGCATTTAATTGGGGGCTTGCTTACAGTTTCAGAGGCTTAGTCTATTATCGTCATAGTGGGAAGTGTGGTGGCAGGTATGCATGGCGACATTTGTTGTACCCATGTTGAGGGACCCCTCCAAAGACCACCAGGGAGCTAGATTTGATGCAAACACACAAGGGTCAGTTTATTCTTTTGGACAGGTTCAAACGAACCCAGGCTGAAACCATTTGTTCCGATGCAGTGGAGGGATCAGCCCCAAGCTCAGAGGTGAGGGGGTTTTTAAGGAAAAGCATACATAAGTGGGGCGCTACACATCTTGGCATTTTAGGATTGGGTAAAGAGGTATGGGGCACAGTAACTATTGGCTAAACTTTTGGCATGAACCCAAGCCCTAAATCTATTGGTTGAACTTGCAGTGTGAAATTAAGTTTTGAATCTATTGGCTGTCAGGCGCATTCCTGAGATTCTTCTCAGATTCTTAGACCTGGACCCTGTCCTCAGGCATTAAATGCTCTTTTCCTGAAATAAGGTTTTGTAATGATAAATCTATGCCTTCACACATTCAGATCTACAAACACAGGGAGGAAGACTGGGTCTAGCATAGGCTTTTGAAACCTCAAAGGCCATCCCCAATGATACACTGATACACTTCCTCCAGAAAGGCCACACCTACTTCAACAAGGCCACACCTACTTCAACAAGGCCACACCCCCTAATCCTTGTAATCCTACAGTGCCTCCCCCTCTTCTTCAAACCACCACAGCAAGGCAATTTCTTTTTGTGAACAGGCTGCAGCAAGATATAAAAGGAGCCAGCTATCATACCAGAACAAGTTCACATGGTTTTTACTCTAATGCAGGTGGTGACTATATCCCACCCCCATCCCAGGATTGGCTGGGATCCAACTTCACAGTCTTTCATAATTGACTGACATTAAAAGAATCAGTGCAGGGAGCTGAAGAGATAGCTCAATAGTTAAGATTGCTGGCTTTTTTTTTTTTTCTTTTTTTGGCTGAGGACCTGGGTTCAGTTTTCAGCATCCACATGGCAACTCATGAACATCTATAACTTAAGTTCCAGGTGATACAATGCCCTCTTATGGTCTTCCTGGCACCAGGCACTCATGTGGCACACAGACATGCACTCAGGCAAAACACCACCAGGCATAAAATAACAAAAGAATATTTTTTTAGAGAAAAAAGAAATGATACAATGGAATAATAAAAAAGAGGGAGAAGTTCAGTCCATCAAGTTCTGGGAATGTATCCTAGGCTTTGTGTAAACAATGTTTTACCAGGTAGTAGAGAATGAAAGACTTGCATGAAAGCTTTACAAGGTGGGAAACATTTATGGAGGATTGGCCCTTGGCAGACTAGCTACTTTTGATAGAAAAAAAATTTTTCCCATCATAATTATCTTTCAGAGGTTAAATGGCAAGGGTGAACAACAGTGGGTGAATGTCCTTCTTCTTCTGGCTGTCACAATTCATCAGCTAAAATATTTCACAGCTGAAATTCATAAATACATAAAGTACGTCATTATACATTTACATTTTAAATATTAGAAATCCTTAAAAATTTAAGAATTAAGCTACAATTTCTTATAATGAATTCGGTTTCAAGTGAGTATCTCAGAAACAAGCTGGCATGTTAAGCTTTGAATCTTTGACTTTTTAGATTGTGGAGGTAAAACTGAAGCAATAAGCGAAGGGTGATTGTTGCGTGCCTGTAATTAAAACAGTTGAGAGGTGGAGGCAAGAGTCCAAGGGCCATCCTCAGCTACTTATTGAGTTTAAAGCTAGCCTGGGCTACAGGATACCTATCTCAAAGGACCAAAAGAAAAAAATTGGAAAGATAACTACTTTAAATCCAAACAGCTTTGAGCTGTGTTATTCATCTGAGTGTCTGCATCATGGCTCAACAGGTGAAGCTGCTTGCTGCTGTACAAGCCTAGTGACCTGAGTTTCATCCCTAGAGCCCACACACAGGTGAAAAGAGAGTCAGCTCCACAGAGCTGTCTTCCAGCCTCCACATATTTATTATGGCAGGTGCACACCTACATTCATAAAACAATAATAAAGTTTTTAATAAAGAATCCTGTGTACCTATGCTAGCCAGTAACTAGAGTGTCTGGAGTGGCTTGTTTTAGAAACTTTAGAGTTGTATCAAATGTTTAAATTTTAAGTGTTTGACTATGCTTCACTATTATAACTCAATGGAACCATAAGGATCTGCCTGGCCACCTAGGTGTACCTGTGTGAAACACATTCTCATATCTATGCTTTCTTCTTAGTCACATAAATGTAAAAACACCACAGAAGTGGATTTTGTTGTTGTTTGTATTTATGAGACAGTGTCCATCTCTAGATCCCCTCCTGTCCCGGAACTCCCTCTGTAGACCAGGCTGGCCTTGAATTTACAGAGATTCACCTGTGTCTGCCTCCTGAGTGCTAGGATTAAAGATGTGTGTCTCTAGTCCTGGCCCCATATTCAGAAGTTATTTTTAAAGCCGGAATTCATTTATAATGGTCCATTGTTGGGTCCTAATTCATTTCATTGTAGTCTAATTATATTATTAGAATTTTTGTAAATAGCACCATAATGTGAAAATTCACAAATGTAAATTTTAGGAATCTGAATATGAAGTAGAACAAGACAAAACATATAAAGGTTTCTGAAGTCCTTAATTTTACAGCCAATAACTGCCCAAAAAAATTTTCAATAACATATACTTTATTAACTGTATATGAAAGTAATACATAGCCCCAAGCTTCAACAATGGCCACATTATTCTTATAGATTTCCCTATTTGAAAAGAAATGTTTAATTTGCATCTATTTGCCAATGATTCTGAATATTTCTCTTTTCTTTTATTTTTTTATGAGACAGTGTTTCTATGTGTAGCCTTGGCTGTCTTGGAACTCACAGAGGCAGGCAGTGGATACCTGCCTCTGCCTCCTAAGAGCTAGGATTAAAGGTGTGTGCCACCACAGCCCAGTTTAAATATTTCTTACACTTACTAGAAATTTTAATTTCTTATGATTTGCCTTTTAAAGCGTTCATATCTTTGTTGACTTATAGGCCTTCTCCTCTATTGGAGAGGGAAGAACCAAGGCACAGTCACAATCAAATCAAAGAAAAAAACCCAAACAACTGTGTAAATAGCTCAGTGTCTACCGTCTGGGATCCACTCAGGATCTTCTGAGGTCCTCCAAAGGGCTTCGTAGCCATCTATAGCACACACAGCTTGTCTTCTAAACTTAGACTGCCTCCATTCTACAGCTGCTGCCATTCCTAGTGATCATCCCTGGTAACGGCACCTCCAAAGTTCTGGAATCTTCCTTCTGCAACTGGGTTGTACTTCCGTCGTTTCGACCTCTCCTGGGTTCTCTTCATGGTGCCAAGCTTCAACTTTTCTTAATGATCCTTCAGGCCTGGGTTTTCCGTTGCTACACTGGCTGTGCCTTCACTACTAGCCTTTCCTGGACTCTCACGGTGTTAGCCGTGGCTGCTCTTCCCCATTCCTTCATGTTTTCAACACCTCCTTACACAACCAAGTTTGGCTGTCAGCACAAGGTTCTCGGCTGCCTCTGAACACCGCTCCTGTGTGCCGACTCTCAGGAAACACTTCCCAGATTTCACCTCAGTGATGCCGGTGTCTTCCTAACCACCACTGCTTTCTCAGCTTCAGCTGACCAGCATCAGTTAACCCAGCAAAGCAAAGGTTCACATTGGTGGTTCTGGTAGCTTGTTAACCACAGCCAATTATTCAGTCCTAGCTGACCAGAATCACAGATTCTTAACTCAGAGTATGCGATGGCCCCTATAAAGTCTTTGAGTGACTCTCAAGCTTCCCTCCAGAGCTTCACTAGCCAGGCCTCCACCCTCTGTATTTCTCTTAAAATTCTTACCTTCTACAGTTCCACAGAACAGCTCACCAAGCTTTGAACACTAGATGGCTTTTCCAGCCCAAAGCTTTCAAGTCTTTCCACAATCTTCCCCAAAACATTATGGTGATATCTGTCACAGCAGCACCTCTTTATCCTGGTACCAATTTTGTCTTAGGGTAACTATGGCTGTGATCAAAACCCATGAACAAAAGCATGTTTGGAGAGGAAATGGCTAGTTTGAAAGTATACACTTCCACATTATAGTCCATCGGTGAAGAAAGTCAGGGCAGGATCTGAAACAAGGCAGGAACCTCGAGACTGAATCTGATGTATAGGCATGGAGGGGAGCTGCTTACTGGCCCGTGTAGCCAGAAGTTTCTGATCCATCCAGGCTCCAAGTCTGGGGGAATCTGCAGTTCTGCAGCTGCCACTTATAAAATAATTATTCAGATATTTAAAACTGTTTTGCTTATCGCTCAGGTTTATTGCTTGCTAGCTCTTACAACCTAACTCAACCCATTTTTATTATCTATGATTTGTCACATGGCTCATGGCTTACCTGTACTCTTACATCTTGCCTTCTCTGGGAAGCTGCTAGCAACATCTCCCTCTGACTCCACCCTCCTTCTCTTTATATAGGCTTGGGTTTCCTGCCTGCCTATAAGCTGGCTTGCCATAGGCCAAAACAGCCTCTTTATTAACCAATGGTATTCAGGATACAGAAAGACATCCCACATCAGGCCTGCTAGTCATGGCTTACTCAACCTGTTTTCTTATAGAATCTAGGACTAGCAATCCAGAGATGGTACCACTCATAATGGTTTGCTCCACGCCATCCCTCATCAATAACTAAAAAATGCCTTATAGCCAGATCTTATGAAGGCATTTTCTCAATTGAGGTTTCCTCCTTTCATATGACTCTAGCTTATGACAATTTGACATAAAACTAGCCAGCACTTGACAGGTGGCAGGAATCCACCAACTAGCAATGCTGAAGGACTTGTTTCTTGGCTCATCTTTCTTAAAGAATTTGCAAACAGCTCAGATATTTCTAAATTCACCAGCTCATGTACAATTGAAGCAGTCATAGCAACAGAACTGTTCGAACCAAAGCAGGTCCCCAAAACAGCAGGCAGTGCTGGCACAATCCAGGCAGGATTCTTACAGAGTAAACAGAGGGTTGCTATTGGTTAAACAAAAGCCTAAACTCAGCATTCTTCAGCAATCCTATGAAACAGCCTACTATTTGTCAGGAAAGCTAAGACTTCCTTTAATCTACTACAATGGTCAACTCCCTCAGGCAAGAACATCTAGTTCTTGATTAGCCAGAAAAGTTCATAGTTCCCAGGCAAACTTCCAGGCTCTAACAGCCAGCATGCCACCTTCTGCTTGCTTACCTTGTTGGTGAAAACTGACACGGCTTTTTCCACTGGGTGCTACCTCTACTCTCTGAGACAGCCTAATAGCTTGTTCTTCAATAAGCTGCTTAGTCTACCCACAGGGTAGAAACCAATTTCAGTGCTTTCGCTGTGCCTTGCTTATAAGAGTGAGTGCAGAGGAGAGACCAGAACTCTGGAGGGTCCTCATGAAAACTTAACACAGCATGTGTCTTAGTAAAGGTTTCTATAGCTATGAAGAGACACCATGACCACCACAACTCTTATAAAAGAAAACATTCAATTGGCGTGGCTTGCTTACATTTCAGAGGTTCATTCCATTATCGTCATGGTGGGAGCATGGTGGTGTGCAGGTGGACATGCTTCTGGAGAAGGAGCTAAGAGTCCTACATCTTGCAGGCAGTGGAAAGTCAACTGAGACAGTGGGTGGTATTCTGAGCATAGGAATTCTCAAAGCCTGCCCCACAGTGACATGCTTCTTCCAATAAGGCCATACTCACTCCAACAAAGCCATACCTCCTAATAGTACCACTCCCTGGGAGATTATGGGGGCCAATTACATTCAAACTACCACTGCCTGACTATTCATTTCTAAAACTGAGTCATTAGAAGTCTCTGTAGCTGACTTGGTAGAAAAAGCTACCTAAATCTGAGTTGTCTTGTCTGGCCAGTCTGTGATCAGGTACTGCTGAGGGGTCCAGGGTTCTGATTCTGGGTAAGTTTTAAAGTAAAGAGATTCAGTGGATTCTTGGTGATATCCAGGTGTAGCTCATCTTTCATTGTTACTCGCTAAATATTACTCTGCCATCTAGAGAAAATATAACCCTTTAGGATCTGCTCTATTGCTGAAATAGTTGAGCTTCTTCCAGGGAGAAGCCAAACTTGCTGCTGGTGTGGGCTACTGTTTCAAACCTGACAGTTAGACGTTAATGACTGTGCAATCTTGTGGTGGGCCTTACAGTGGCTGCCTGTGGCTGAGGGTGAAGTGATGTGTAAGCCACACTGCTGACTACCTCATACTATGGTTCTTGGAGGTCATGTTATTTTTTATTCCTACCACTTCACATTTTATGTTTGTGGGTTTTTGAAACAAAATTGGAACTCAGAAAATCTGAATGGGGAAAGAGCATTCTTAACCCAGATACAAAAGGAAGAAGAAACGCCAGGCCAGAATCATCATGAGATTCTTAAGAGGAGACAGGTACTAAATATTGTGAAAGAACTTTGGATCAGTGTACTAGCGTAGGACTCAGGAAGCACCCTGGGTAGTGGTCACACTCGGGGACAATGGTCCTAAGTTGTGGTATCTTTAGCCCCAAAGTAGATACTTTGTCCTTTGGTCACATGAACTTTCAGGATGTGGATTCAGATTGATCCTGGAACACATTTTGTCATTCTGAAATTCATATTTTTCCTTCATCAGTCAGACTTGAAAGTTCACTCTGTTTTTCTTCGTGGGACATCCAATCCAAATCACTCCGGAGGAAGGGGCTGGTAGAAGATAATGCTCCCTTTCAGGAACAGTGCTATGAAAGTGTTCACCCCAAGGCTGGGTGCAAAGGGCACTGATAGTTAACTATTCTGGCTTTGATTTTTCTACACATGCAAAGAATAAATAGCCTTATGGTGAATTATTTGAATTTTAATTCTATGTAGTTATCTATTATTATGTGAAATTAATGCCAACATATACTTTATATGAGCAATATTTTTCGTTTTTCTCCCTTAGTGGAAACTATTTCCAATTTCTTCATTATATTCCATGGGAAGATCTTTTTAGCATCAGAAATAGAAACAGTCAATGATATTTATTAAATATTAACTATGTACTACCACAGTGTTACACATATTGTATAGACTACCACATTCAATCCCTGGCAAGTCCCTGAGGCAGTTACCAAAACTAATCCCCTTTCATAGACAGAGAGGTATAGAGAGTCTAGTAACATGCTCAGAGGCACACTGCTAAGAGTCATACTGAGCTTCAGACATGGAGAATCTGATTTCAGACTTTATGCACAGCTTCATTCTCAGCCCAGGTGAGAGCATTTGTCAGGAAGAAATGCTTCTAAAATAACAATAGCTCAGGGATAGAAAGATGGCTCAGCCATTAAGAGCATGTACCCCTGCCATGGGATAATGCTCTTTCACACTGTAAAGATTTGTCACTTGAATTGGTTTAATAAAATGCTGATTGTCCAGTAGCCAGGCAAGAAGTATAGGCAGGGTGACCAGACTAGGGGAATTCTGGGAAAAGAAAGGGCATAGTCAGGAGTTGCCAACCATAGGAAGCAAGATGAGAATGCCTTCCTGAGAAAAGGTATCAATTCACAAATAGATATGGAATCTGGGTTAATTTAAAATGTACGAGTTAGCTAATAATAAGCACAAGCTACTAGCTGAGCATTTATAATTAATATAAGCCTCTGTGTGTTTATTTGGGAATGAGTGGTTATGGGACCAGACAGGACAGAAAAGCCTCTGCCTACATGTAGGAAGAAGTTTCTGTGTCTCGACTGACTGATCCTGCAGTCCTTCAGTCCCAAATAATCACACAGAAGTATATTAATTACATGCTATTTGGTCTATGGCTCAGGTTTATTACTTGCTAACTCTTATACTTTAAGTCAACCCATATCTCTATTTATGTTTAGCCACACAGCTTGGTAACTTTTTGCTCAGTGCATCAGTCTCATCCCACTTCCTCTGTATCTTGCTGGCATCTGTTGCTCTGCTCTTCCAATTCCCAGAATTCTCCTAGCCTGCTTGTCCCACCTCTACTTCCTGTCTAGCTGCTTGATCAGTCAGTATTTTATTAAACAAATAGGAGTATTTACAGTGCACAAGAGCATAGTCCCATAGAACCTAAATACCTCTCCTCCAGAGAATGAAAGTTTGATTCCAGCATCTATATTAGGCAGCTCACAACTGCCTATAACTGCAACTCTGGGTGCAATCCAACTCCTCAGTTGTACTCCAACATCTGCATGTGCATACAAACATACACACACACACACACACACACACACACACACACACACACACACACACACACACACACACACACACAAACGCGGCCCTTACTTAAAGCCTGACTGCACATTCACCCAGTGCTTCTGGCTAGTGGCCCTACTGATAACTCTCTGCTGTGGAGAACCATACTGCACATTCTGTGTTCCTCAGCAGATTCTAATAGCTGTCTTCTCTGTCCCAGTTTTTAAGTCTCTCCGGACATTGCTATAGTCCCTGGGGGGAACAAAAGCGCTCCCAGCTGAAAACTGCTGCAGTAAACACTTCACATCCATTAAGTCATCTAATGCCCATAACAACTCCAGGAAAGAGTTACTGTGGTTGTCCTCAATCAGGACAGTTCTATTCTAGTTAATTTTACCATCCAGGTGAATTTAAAGAAACAATTCATCATCCTGATGTCTTCTAATTATATTACTCTTAGATAACCAACTATCTTGGCAATAGACAAATGCTTCAATTAACACATTTTGTAAGGAAAATAATCTCTTCCTAACGAGGACTATCTGAGTATGGAGAGGATCCCTCTCTTCATTTGCTCTACACTTCATTCAACAAGTATTTATTAAACACTCAGTTTGCTTTGTGAACCTTGGAGACTCAGCAGCAGAAAGGCATATTCTTTGTTTTTCTTTCTAGTGGAAATGAACACCCAGTGAAAGATATAAATCAAGTGGATCATGAAAATAACTTATTTTCAGACAATGGTCCATGCTCTAAAATAATAATAATAAAACAGACAAAGTATGAGGGGAGAATGAGCTAGTAGAGGATGGGGTGGGAACAGGCTGGCCTTGTAGGGTAAAAGGGACTGGGGGTGGGTGAGCAGGGGGGTGGCTCTGGTCCTGACAGCTTGATCCCAGGACCAAAGCTTGATCCCAGGACGCCAATCCCTGAGCTTGCCACAAAAATCCACCAATCCCAAGCCACCCTGAAAAGCTCCATCCTCTTCCAAGAGACCCTATATAAGCTCTGTACCCTGCTCCATTTGCTGCTGCTTCTCACCCTAGAGGCCACCACCCTCATGGATTCTTCCTTCCCAATAATTTCTTAAGTGAGGTTTGTTGTGTGGTGTAACACTTTCATCAGAGCAGAGGGAAGCCCTGCTGCAACAATTATTTCTGGAGCTGGAGTGGACCAGAGCTGTAACACTTTTGCTGGCAAAACTTTTCCCTAGCCAAGCAGAGCTGTAACACTTTTTCGGACAGAGTCAAGCAGAATTGTAACAATTTCAATGGGGAAACCTTTTACTGACTGAGAAGAGTCATTACACTTGCATTAGGGAAACCTGGAGCAGGCCTGTAATCTGCTAAACTTACAAGTGACTTTGTAGTATCCCTTGCTGGGATTTCTTTCCTTCTGAGCCACGACACTTACAGGTTTTGTATGATTCTCATCACATGCCACTTGGGACAAGATTTAAAACACAGAGACAAAAATAGCGGTTGCCATAGGCTGGAGGTAGACAACATAGAGACATAGAAAATTGTCGTATCATAGCAATGTTCCTTGACTATGTTGGTGTTTGTGGCAACTACATATCAGTTAAAATTCTGGAATTGTACAATAAGAGGAGTAGATATTTACTATATGTAAATTGTGACAACATTCTCCCTCCCTAATCTTTCCTTTCCTTGGTATCCTTTTTGCTGTTTTAGACTTGGAGATTATTGAGAACGGAGCTATAATGTTGTTCTCAAGGCTGGCATATATTCCCTGGGCAGGAGTCTAAATAACACCAACTAGAATTTCAGAGCCTCAAAACAGGCTAACAACAGATGACAGACATATTCTTCCTTCATCATCTCTGGTGGCTGCAGTGAGGTCATGGCAAAGCATACCAGAACATAAGGGTACATTGGACATCACCCTTCAATGGTCGGGAAATTCAACAAGCCAGCTTTAGAAGTATAGTCAGCTCCTCTGAGATCCAGGAAAGGTGCTGGGCCTTATTTATATCCAATCCACACAACACCAGCTGCTTTGTGGGCACCTCCCCCACCAAAGACACCTGTGGCTGGAATGAAGGGTTTATTTTTATTAACAAACCTTGCTGTACTAGCAGTCAATGCAGAAAAGAACCTGTTGGAGCTGCCTTCTTGCTTGCTCAGCTAGAACCCTCAGAAGGGACAGCCAGCCTGTAATGAGTCCCTGGTCCCTGAGGTATTCCAGCCTCTGGCTGCAAAGCTTCAAGTAACTCCTTTGATACTGAAGTGCCGTATCGTAGGCGTGTGCAAAACAGAAATGAAAATACATAATCAAAACATCTTTCACTATGCTAGAACAATGCAACAACCTTTAATTGTTCGATAAAGTAAAAAGTCAAAAGCTCAGTCTGATTCAATAGTTGCAGGCTTCGATTTAAAAACCACAGAAACAGACTTGGCTGCAGAAAAGGAAGCTTTCTAAATCTCATTAACAGCTTTGCTTAACTTTCTCAGGGTTGGGCCAGAGTAGGAAAGGCATTGTTTTGTCTCTCCCAGGCCTCATGTAGACTTTTGCCTGATTACCTTCAGATGTGTGCCATGTACCACCTTCCACTCACCCGATGTTTTTGTATCTCAGGTCAGCTGCTTCTTGCACAGCTGGAGTCTTTTTCCAATAACTCTGTGCTAAGTATAGACACTGCATACGGAGCTCAAGTGTGAAGGCCGAGGGTGTGCGTGTGCTTAAGAGACAAAACAGAGATGAACGAGGAAGCGTGAAACCAACAAGCAATTTTTGGTTTATATGGGTCTGACTCATGTGCTTGGTAGGCGTCAATGGATGAGTACGCTACAGGCCAGTCATTGGCACACACAGCTACCAAAATCTGTGAACATGCATACTTAGTTGTAGTACGAGGTTTCTGGCCCAGACTTTCGGGCCTAACCTCAAAGTTTAGGTCTGCAGACCCGCAGTCCCGCAGTCCTACAGAGACACACAGACGCTTTCATTAGTTTTTGGCTGATCAGCCTCAGGCCCAGGCATATCACTTGCTAGCTCTCTACCCTTCATCTAACCCATGTCTCTTGTTCAGCCATGCGGCTTGGTACCTTTCTTTAGAGCAGCATAGCTATCCTTGGCTTCCTCTGGCTTCTCTCTGGTGCTCTGCTGGCACTCTGCGCTCAGAGATTTTCTTAGTCTGGTAGCCCCGCCTACACTTCCTGCCTGCCTTTGGCCAATCAGCTCTTTTTATTAAACCAGTGGGTGGGACAATTATTTACCATGAAACAACACAATACCCCTACACTTAGTGGCTATGAACGTACTCTCAGAGAACATGAAAACAGAAACCAAAGTAGGTTGTTCCTGTCCATTAGATAATCATCAGGAAATGATATGTCAAACTCAGAATAACATTCCTGAACAGTTTTAACTATGAGGCAGCAACATTAATCAGTAGCCTTGCAACCATTGGTTTTTTTTGTTTGTTTGTTTTTGTTTTGTTTTTACAGTGTATAACAGGCACATTGAGAAGTTAGAATGATTATGTTGATACGTGAAAACAAACACAAACATTTTGTGTTCATCCCCTCATCCTTGCAAGATGATGGAATGATAATGGTAAATTTAAAACCTCCTAAAATTTCATAAAACTTGTGGTATAATACTGTAAACTAGAAGAAAGTCTCTGTGTTGCATTGCTCAGGGGGAAAGATGGTCCTATTCTACTAAGCTGCTGTTTTTCAATGGCTTATAGGCCAAGTTGGAAGGTTCTCTTGTAGAGAGAACTACTTATAAATGAGAGAATGGAAATTGGCTTATAAGAGATTGTATATTCTCTCCAGGTCCCCAGCACTGTGTGGAGCAGTTGTGAGGTAAATGTTCTTCAGGCTCTAAGGAGAGGAAATTAGCATCCTTCCACAGGTAAAGAATGAGTATTCCCAAGAAACTGAACTCAGGCTCTGGGATTTAACAGGGACTATGCCCTGTCAAATAGTCTAGAAAATAAAGGGATCTTAGTTTCTCCTATGCCACTGGTAAGTTCCATGACACTCACATGAAAGTCAGGACAATGATCTTACCATGTTGTCTGAGCTACTTTTCTGTTGCTATGGTAAACTACAATGTCGAAGGCAAGTATCCTAAGGGAAGGTTTATTTTGTCTTACATCACAGATGGAGGGTCCATGATGGTAGGGAAAGTGTGGTGGCAGGCAGCTGGAGCAGGAATCTAAGAAAACATCTTCAACAGCTGGCAGAGAGCAGAGTTGAAGTGGCGTAAGGCCTGAAGTTCTCAAAACCTGCCCCAAGCAACATGCTCCTCCAGCAAGACTGATCTGGAACTCCATATGCATACCAAACTGGCCTCAAACTCACAGGGATCCTCCTATCTCTGAAATGGGATAAAAGGTGTGTGCCATCATGCCCAGCCTTATCATTATCATTATTATTTATTTTTATGTATTTATTTATTTAGTGTATTGTGCCACAGTGTGCCTGTGGAAGTCAGTGGACTGTCTGACGAAGGTGATCCTTCCCCTATAGGCTCTGAGACAGACTTGGGCTATGAGGCCTACACAGAAAGCACATTTATCCCCTGAGCCATCTTGCTGGCCCAGTTGTAACATTTCTTCCTCCTACGTTTGGAACATCAGTAGAATGTACATCTTAACATCTTTGTACCTCCATGGGACTATTTGGACTAAAACTGTTCATGTCAAAACACAGATAGCAGATATTAGAAAATTCCTCTCTATCTTTGAGATTGCTTTGGAGGTTCTCACTTTGGAATATTTTTTGAGTCCTAACAATTAACCTCAATTTTATATTATTGACTAAAATTATTTGAGTGCTTATAAAGGACGCTGTATTAACACTATCAATTATCAGCAGTAAGATTTTGTGTTCAATTATTTCACTTGTGATCATTGTTATTTTATTTCAGAGACAAATATTGAGACATTTATTGATCACTACTTTTTGATCCTGTGGATGTTCTTGCTGGGCAGGTTATAAGATCTCATCACAGAGGTTTAATTGGAACTGCTTCTTCAAACAAGATTGCTTACTGTTGCTACAGTTGCTACAGTCAAAACCAGGATTCAGTTCTAGAATTAAGCAGAATAAAGATGTTTCAGACTTTATTAATATGTCTAATTCATACAGCTCAAAAAGATAAATTATATGAAGGTCTTTGGCAGTTACTGAAGGGAATACACACTATCTTTCCTATGTGGAGTCACTTATCTACCAAAAACATTCTTGTTATGTACCTTCTTTGTGACAGGCACAGTAAGTATCAGACATTGAGCTGTATTAATGATCTAAATAAGCAAGGTTGTATCACACGGAGCTTACATTTAAATGAGAGATAGTAGGTACTGGGTGCTTAATGCTGAAAGTGAGGAATTTGAGTGAGGACTGAAGGTTTCCATGGGATAGTTAAAAAAGATGCCAAAGAAGAAGTCAGTTGTGTTAAAAGCTAACAGCATGCCACATAAGGGACCCTCGGTGAGCCCAGTGTAGAGGACAGCTAAAAGAGAGCAATTGGTAGTACACAGGCCAGCATCAGTGATCCAGGTTACAAAGGATGCTTTGATTGCTTCTGCTGGAAGCACGGTAGGTTTCTTGTTGTGTCTATTTCCTGATAGTGCTGAAACGAGTCATTTGAAAATCATAATTAGAAAGTCTGATGGAAAAGACTCCAGCATCGAGTAGAAGGGAGAGAAAACGGTGTATGAGAATGCTTGTTTTAAATTAGGATCCACTTTTTATCTGTGTCTGATTGTCAGGCTTTCCTAGTTTTTCTCCTGTAACTCCAAAGAAAAAATATTAAGTTAACACTGCAAAACTAAACACAGAATAATTACGAGCAGGAAGGAACAATGGAAAAGAATGTCACTTGCTGTTAAAGTACTGAGAAAGCAAACCAAGCCTCAAAGTAGTTCCAAATTCCACCAGTGCAGACTGGGTTTATACACTGCATCTGTAATTAAGGATGATGCTACTCAAGTTTGGTGTGTAGGTGTCACTGCATAGGGGGTGCCTTTTCTACTGCCTCTGAGAAAAACTATCTTGTGTTCTGTGGTTGGAGCTAGCACGGTAGGTTTCTTGATGTGTCTATTTCCTGATTATAACAGAATTAATGATTCTATCCATTCCCTTTTAAATTAGCAGCCCTTGTCAATATGTCATAGTTTTACACTGTTGCTTTTTCTAACCTTTCTTTCCCAGTTTAGAAAACATCCCTCAATAGACCTCCCAACCACCCCCAAGCTCCTTCTCAATTAGGCTGTCTTATTCCAGTATTAGTTGTCAGGACCACTACTTTGCACTGGGTTTTTATTAAGGAGACATATTGAAGACCTTGTGGGTAATTGTTATTTTGTGGCAATAGCCACAGTTAACCATCACAGAAGAGAGGCAGCCAGGTCACAGTAGCAAGCACCAAGTCCACAAACACACACACACACTGGATATATGAATTACTTTAAGAACCAAGTACAACTAGGCACTTCATCCACATATGACTGACTCACAGAAGAACTGAGTTCCCTCCTTCCTTCTACCCAGTGATTAAAGCTGCTTCTTACATTTACCAAGTCTCAGATTAGTGTTGATGTGGTGTTGGATAGATTATAGTTTTTCTCAGCACTGAACATACAGGAGTTACATGTTTTTACACAGGAGTAAATTATATCCCACCGTTGTAAAACAAAGACACGGTCCAGAGCTGCACACTATAACTTTGATGGCACAAGCCCACACTATGTAGAGCACACTTATTGGCCGGAGACAGACTTTTCCTGATTTCCCGTTAGCTGAGGCACAAACAGGCCATCTCTCTCCGGTCGCCTTCCGGTCCTGCAGAGGGAACTCTCCCTCATTTTCCATCCCCAGGAATTCCCCTGCTCCCAGTTTCTGGGGGCTGGCACATCCAGCGCTCCATAGAGTACGCTCTGCCCGCCCCTCCTCGCCAGAGCCCCACCCAGTCTGATGCACCCGGAGCCCCAGTTCTCCAGGCCAGGACCTGCACCCTTTCTGCCCCAATTCGGCCTCCCTTTGCCCCCTCCACTGCTCCCAGTCACCCAGGAGAACTGCCAATCTTTGGGCCCCGCCGGGAGGGGGCGGGGCTTAGTACCATGAGCCAGGCCGGCGGTACTCGGCGGTGGGCGGGGCCTGCTGTCGTGGGGCGGGGCGGCCGCACCGGGACTGACCGGCGAAGCGGGGAGCTCGACCCCCACTCACTGCCACGCGCCTGCCCGCCAGCCCCCTCAGGGGTTGCGGGACAAGTTTGACTCCTGGCCTGGCGTCGTCTGACCGAGAAGAGTGGCTCGGCCCGGGAGGGCTGCAGCGCGGGGCGCCCTTGTGGGGAAGGGGCTAGGGGCGCGCGCGGGGCCGAGCATCCCTCCGTTGAGCGCGCCCGCCCGCGCCCCGCGCAGCCTCCCCGCCCGCCGCCCCGTGCTGCGGTGACCCCTGGCCTCCCTCCTGGCCCCCCGCGGTAAGTGCGACTTCCTCCTGTGCGCGGAGGCCCGCTTCCCGTACACGCGCGACCCTCCCTGGTCCTCAGGGTCTACGCGTGCCGAGGACTCTCTGGCCAGGACAACCTGCCTTCCAGATGAACCAGTCCAGACTAGGGGCTCTCGAGTTGCAACCGGGACTCGAACCTGGTCCTCCCTGACCTCCCTAGCTCCGGAACGCGGCCCGCTGCGCTGGAGTTGCTCAAAGTTCTCCACCAGGCGCAGAGAGACTGGCGTGGGAAGAGTGAGTGCAGCTCTCCCAAATTGTTCCCAAGAATAAAACAAACTGGAAACTATTTCTGATCCCCCATAACACACACACCTTGTTAAAGTTTTTAGGTAATGGCCGTATCCTCAAAGGTGGAGAATAAGATTGGAGTTTCCTGTGTTTGGTTTTGACTGGTCACAACTTTGGCATTTAGATAGTTGCTTCAGTGCGCATTTCGGAATCCGAAACTGCTGGGAGAGCTTGGCTGTCACAGAGTATATATTGTTGCCATTATGATTATCTCATCGGATTTGAGACTTTTACTAAAAGGGATATACAGAGTGTGCCCCCACCGCCATGAAAGGTCAATTTCTTCCACATGGTTCAGGGATTATGCACTGACAGATGCCCTCCAATTTTGTTTTGACATGGAACTGCTGTTACTCTGTGTCTAGCAGTTTTGCTGATGCACAATAAACATTAATTCTCCTTCCTGTTTGGAAGGCGTTTAATAAATCTTCCTGTTAAGGAACAATTTAATAAGGCATTTTATTATTAGAACGCTGTTATAGGGACTCACAACTTTTTTTTTCTTCTTTCAGCTTTTACAAGTTTGACTACTGAAGTGAATGTTTATGTTTTGTATAGAGATTTATGTAAAAACTTTTAGACAAAGGCAAATATACGTTTCTGTGACAAGGAGAGATAAGTAGATACCGAATTGTAAGGAAAATGGCGAAGATGGATACCACACATAACATGTACATCGAGATACTTGAAGTAATTTTGTGTCTGTGTTCGCAATGTAGTAAAGCAAACTGGATGAGCATATTGAAGTTGGGCAGGAAGGCAGCAGCAGCAGAACAGAAAGTGCATTCTGTTAGGTCCTTAGTTTGGGTTTTGAACTTCCTTAGAGCCAGGAAAGGAACAAAGTAAGCATGTTTCAAATTCCAGGGTTAAAAAAAAACAACCAAACCAGTTCTTCTGCCTAAGCAAGGCATTTTCTAGTAATGAGGCCTGAGAGAAACAATTTCTCATGGGCCCCAAGAAAGGGAGAGATTGTAACAGTTGCCATCTTTAAAAAAAAAAAAAAAAAATCTCAGCAGAAAATTGAAAATCTTGCACCACCCCCTGGGGGGGGGAGGCTTTTTAATATAGGGCAATAATAAAATTATAAGGTTATGTTCTGTGGATTCTTGGTTGTGATGATTTGGACTGTATTTCCCAAGCCATGCTTTAAAGATAGCAAGTTAATCATTTAGGTTTTTAACTAAGCTTGGCAACTGGGGCTGTATGTAGCTCAGTGACACAGAACTTTCTAGTCTGCAAGATCTTGTGTTCCAGCTCCAGGTCAAGGGAAGAGAGAAAAAAGGATTCTGAGCTCCAATGAACTTGAGTTCTCTGGATTAGAGAAACTGCAGCACTTTTTTAACCCAGCGTTTCTTGAGCATTTTTACAATTCCACATTCAATAAAGCAGTTCTTCATGAAGATTTATTTCCTAATCTGAGATGGGATAAGAACTAGAGAGGAGAATGTTTGATGTTAGTAAATTTGGTAAGGACCAAAATGAAGCTAATCTGGAAGTCAAGGTTTTAATATAGTACACATCAAAGGAAAAGGCGACTCTCATATTCTGTAGAGCTTCTGAAAGTTGCTTGTCAGACCAGATGACCTATACGGCTTCTCTTTTATACTCCAGAATGTTTACTGTTTGAGAATTAGAATAGGTTTAGGAAAGTAAAAATCCCTGGAGGATTACTTTCTATTATTATTAAATATAAATGTGTGATTTGCATGCCATTTTATTATAAACACTATTTGTATTATTTTATTTGTACTATTAGTGTATTGTGAAATCCTACATTTTGTAGCTATAAAAGATCTTTGAAAACTTGCCACAAGTAGACAGAGCAAAAAGGCTTGATGTGAGGGAGTGTGCCTTTAATCCTAGCACTCTGGAGACAGAAGTTATCAAGATCTCCATGAGTTTGAGGCCAACCTGGTCTACATAGCAAGCTCCAGGCTAGCCAGGGCTACCTTGTGAGAACCTGTCTCAAAACAATAACAAAAGGGAGAGAGATCTAGAACCAAAAAACTATAATTGCACTTATTAATGTGTGGGACTGTTTCCAGCAAGTTTATGAGTCCTTGAGAGCTAGTGTGGGTATTGCAGACGGTTCATTCATAGAATACATACTGAGTGAGAGTCTACTTGGTGGTGAAACAGCCTTAAGGATGCAAATGAGAACAGGTGGGAGAGTCTGGAATGCAAGAATAGCATCTCATCTCATCCAGATATGTTTGGATCCAAGTTGAGAGGATGAAGCATTGATTTGTAAATGTATCTGGAGCCCATGCATGGAAGTGCAATGCTTCTATACAAAAGTAAAAAAAACAAAAAAACAAAAACAAACAAACAAACAAACAAAAAACATGTAAGCAAAATGTTACCATTCTGAAAAATTAAGAGTCAATGTTATATATTCTCTTTGTCCTATTTGTGAGAAAGATGTTTGCTGAGTATTGAAGAAAATTGGTTTGGTTCGACTATGGTCACAAAAGACCCTTGCATCCTAGTGGCTTAAGTCAGCAAACGTTTATTACTGTCCTACACTATGTCTGATGAGGGTCAGCATGAGAGCTCCATGGATGCCCAGGCTGTTAGAGACTGTGCCTCAGCGAATTCTTCCACTGTTGGTAGGAGAGGGGATGTGCTAGATAATAACAATACATTGGCTCTTGAGGGCTTCCCCTTGGAAGCAGCCACACAAGTTCTTTAGCTATACCCAACTTCAAAGACTAGAGAAGTGCAACTTTACCATGTGGCCAGAAGGAAGAAATCTGGTCCAGTCTGTGAACCATGCAAGGACCACTAAACTGAGCAGGCTTCCTCATCCTAAGAGTGAGCACAAGATCTGAATGAACCATATCATCATGGCTTTCAGTCTCTATTAACAGACAGAATCAGCATTTCGTTGTGTATTTGTATTTAGACAGAATTATGGTAATGAGAATTATAAAAAACATCTTAATTTGAAATAAAACACTATTAAAACCCCACAATTAGATGTACTATTTCGAGCAAGTGAGTTTCATTTTGAATTGCATGTCCACTCAATAAACATTTGTTAAATGTGTATTGGGCACTGTTAGGTCTTCTGAGAATGGGACAGTGAGTGGGGTTTATAATGCCAAGAGAATCACTCTAATATGAGTTTTCTTTTTCCTTTTAAGATGACATTCAGAACATTTTGCAGTATGATATAACACTCAACACACACATTATCCGTTGTATTCCTTTGCCTTCATTTGTTTTTCTCTTAAGGTTTATCTCCTAAAAAAAATTATAGAAAATTACTTAGATTAGTTTAAGCAACAATAGTGTTTTGTTAGCAATAATGTAGCTTTGTTTCAGAATCATAGACCAGAAATGCAGTTGGGCCTTGAGGCAACTGGCATCACTAACAGTAAATCAGGAACTGGGCCCTTTCTCTCTGTGTGATTTCTTGCCAGTCTCTCTCTGCACATATATTTTATTGTTCTGTTTCTCTGCTAACTAACATTTCTCTGTCTTGCTCTTATAAGGTGGCTTTGACCTAAGAATTCACATGTTTGAAACTATACCTTTTGCAGTTTCTGCAAACCTAACATTCCATAAGAGCAATATGGAGAGTTGGCCCCATCAACGGTTCTCATGTAGGTTGTGACCCCTTTGGGGATTGAACACCCCATTCAGAGAGGTCTCCTAAGGCCATTGGAAAACACAGATATTTACATTACGGTTCATAACAATAGCAAAGTTACAGTTATAAAGTAGCAATGAGAATAATTTTGTTAGGGGCTTACCACAACATGAGGAACTATATTAAAGTGTCACAGCGTTAAGAAGGTTGAGAACCACTTAAGGCTTAAGTGGTTCCAGTGTCATTTTGGAAATAATGGAGTTGACCCTAAAAAATGTAGCAAAGTAACCGGCAACTTTGTATAAAAGGAGGCAGTTCTGGTAGCTTTCTAAGAAACCTGGGGTTAAATAAACCTAAAACACTTAGAATCTGCACTATTAGAATCATCTTGCAAGTCCTATATTGAAGACTGACTATGATAATCAGGAAGAAAAGGAAAATTATAGTTACTTGTATGTCCTCTCCAAACACTGACAAATGTTGTCTTTATTCTATTCCTTTTATCCATCTCTTCTTTCTCTCCCAAGATAAAAGTGACTTGATAGTTTGAATGTATTTGGCCTCCATAATTTCATGGGGAGCGTCACTATTAGGAAATGTGGCTTTGTTGGACTTGGTATGGCTTTGTTGGAGGAAGTGTGTCACTGTGGGGGCAGGCTTTAAGGTTTCCTATGCTCAGAATGCTGCCCAGTATCTTAGTCAACAGACTTCCTGTTGCCAGCAAGATATAGGACTCTCAGCTACTCCAGCACCAGGTCTGCCTGCGTGCCACCATGTTCCCCGCCATGATGAAAATGGACTGAACCTCTGAAACTGTAAGCCACCGCCTTAATTAAATGTTTCCTTTTATAAGAATTACCCAGATCAAAGTGTCTTTTTTACAACAATAGGAAAGCCTAACTAAGAAGTTGGTACCAGAGATGATCATGTTTTTGTTTAGAGTAATATGGATTTTGGGAGTTTGGGTTAAGAAAGAGGTGGAATGCTTTATGCACTGCTTAATGGGCCATACTAGTAGGAGCATGGAAGACAGGGGTACTGAATGTGTTTTGACGATCTGCAGGATCAAGAGGTTTCAGAGAAGAATGTTAGTTAGCATGTGGCCTAGAGGCTGGTCTTGTGATACTTTGGTGAAGAAAGTGGCTGCCTTTTGCCCTTCTCCAAAGAGTCTACCTGAGGCTAAAGGAAAAAGTTTTGGGTTAATTGTGTTTGAGAAAGAAATCCCAAACAGCCCAGTATAGACTCTGTTATGTAGTTACTAGTGGTAACTCTGATGAAAATTTATAATGAAAAGGAGCGAGCTGAGCAGAATAAGTTACAAAATATAAATTTTGAGGAGAAAAGGAGCAGCAGGAAGTAGAATGAAGCTAAGTCCTGTGCTCAAAGACGTAACTGGTTTAAGAAATGGAATAAAGGAAGTGGTGACCTCAGGACAAGATCCCACCCAGGTAAGTTTCCAATTTATAGAGAGAAACTAAAGAAAGGCTTAGAGCCAAATGTGGTGGGGCACACCTTTAATCCCAGGACTGGGAAGGAAGAGGCTGGGGGATCTCTATACTTGAGGTCAAACTGGTCTAAAGATCCAGTTTTAGGACAGCCAGGCTTAGGCAATGAAAGGTAGAAGGCTGGTGAAGATGTAATTTAATGAGGGGGCCATGTTCCAGCCCCAGCAAGCAGCAGAATTTGGCAGCTTTGGCCACGTGTTCTGGATTTAGAGTTAAGGATAAAAGAAAGGAGCTGTGGAATCAAGCCACTGAGGAATAAAGCATGCAGCAGGGGTGCCCCTGAATGGAGAGCTAGTAGAGAGGTCATTGAGTGAATCTGTGAAGTTAAAGCATGGATTGTCTTGGAAAACCCAAAATGTTAGAGATACCAGGGTTGTGGGATTCCTGCAGAGAAGAACTGCTAACAGAGAGTGAAAGTAGCCCAAGAGAAAGAGGCGTGCTGCAGCCCACAACGCTGAACAGAGTAAGAGATCTGAGGAGTGTTTTGACATGAGACATAGAGATGCAGAGTTTGAAGTTTGCCCAGCTGGTTTTCAGTCTTACTTTGGTCCAATATTTCCTCACTACACTCCCTTTTCTATGTTTTAGAATGGTAATGTATATCCTTGTGCCATTATACATTACACGTATGTGATCTATTTTTTATTTTGATTTTATAGGGAATTACAGTTAAAGAGATTGTATGAATCTCAGAAGAGACTTTGAACTTTAGACTTTAAAAAAGGTTTGAGACTGTTAGAGACTTTGGGGGAACTCTTGAAGTTGAACTGAATGCATTTTTGCATTATGATATGGCTATAAGCATTTGAGGGGTCAGGGAGTGGAATATGGTGTTTTAAAAGAAAATGGCCCTCAAAGAGAGAGGCGTTTTTAGGAGGTGTGGCTTTGTTGGAGTAGGTGTGGTTTTGTTGGAATAGGTGTGGCTTTGTTGGAGTAGGTGTGGCTTTGACGGACTAGGTATAGCCTTATTGGAGGAAGTGTATCCCAAGGGAAGTAGGCACTTTAAAGTTTCCTATGTTCAGGATACTGCCTAGTGTCTCAGGCGACTTCCTGTTGCCTGCCCAATGTAGGACTCTCAGCTCCTTCTCCAGCACCATGTCTGCCTGCATGCTGCCATGCTCTCTGCCATGATGCTAATGGACTGAACTTCTGAAACTGTAAGCTGCCACCTCAATTATTGCTTCCCTTTGTAAGAGTTGCCAGTGGTCATGAATAGAATAGAAACTGTAACGAATACAGTGACTGAATTGTTCAGTTCTTACCTGTCATGTGGTTCCATCTGATTTAAGGCTCCCTGGCTCTACCTCCAAGCTATTCCTGCAGAAAGAAAGAAACCTTTCCTCTGCAAATAGTTCATTGCTCTTCAAGATACCTTCATCTGGAAATTTTAGATTTTAACATCCTGTTGTATCTTTTCCCCGACTTGGTTTTTATGCTCAGTAAGCAAGCGTTCTTTTCCTATTAGCTATGTGTGCTCTTCTCCAGCAGTGTCTCTTCCCAGGAAAAAGTATCTATAGCTTCACTTCAGCAGGTAGCTAAGGGTTGCTGTAGATGATATCTAAAAGAGGGGATTCTCAGGAAAACAAGAATTGACGTGGTGATGCATATTTGTAATCCCAGCATTTAGAAGGCAGGAGCAGGAGGATCAAAGCCAGTGTGGGTGAGCCAGCCTGGGCTAAGTAGCTAAGCCAGAGCTTGACAGGTGAGACTCAGGGATAAAAGTTAAGGGGGAGGGGTCAGATGCAGAGCATCTAGTCTCTCAAATGTCCTTACACTGTTGTTGTATAAATGCATATGGACATGAGTTCATCTAAACCTTGAGATTCAGGAAACTACCAGAGTCTTGTTTGTTCAGAAGACAGCCATCCAGTGACCACAGCTTATCAACAAGGCTGTGTCAGTGTTCACAGAAGTTCATATCAGCAGCTTGTACCATCTAAGCAACATCTTAAAAGATAGATGCTTACAGTAGTTTTGTACAGAAGCCACACCTTTAAAAACCCACAGCCCACAAATTTGATGTCTCCTGTACAGCTCCATAAGCTTAGCTTCAGGATCTTAGAAAGGTTATGAATTAGAAAAGCCCTCGTAAGGAGCTCAAAGCTAGCGTTTCTTTCTGTGAATCCTAATGCAAACTGAGTAACCTAGGGAGTCAATTCTACTAGGAGCAGCATTGCTAGTAATGTAGAAGACATACCTGATTCTACAGATCAATGTTGCTGGAGCTAAGAGTTAACTGAAGCTTAAATGCGGAAGGGGAAAGGCCTGCTGGCTGTACTGGCTGCTTTTGTGTGTCAGCTTGACACAAGCCAGTCATCAGAGGAAGAGGCCTCGGTTGAGGAAATGCTTCCGTGAGATCAGGCTGTAAAGCATTTTTCTCAATATGTGATCCGTGAGGAGGGCCCAGCCTGCTGTGGGTGGAGCCATCCTTGGTCTGGTGCTCCTGGGTTCTATAAGAAAGCAGGCTGAGCAAGCCAGGGGAAGCAAGCCAGTAAGCAGCACCCCTCCATGGCCCTTGTATCAGCTCCTGACTCTGGGATCCAGCCCTGTTTGAGTTTTTGTCTTGACTTCCTTCAGTGCTAAACAGATTTCATGGGATCAGGCGCTATTTACCTTGACCTAGAAGTGTGGCTTTTAGGTCCTGAGGCCCTGTGTACGCTGCCAGGCCAGTCTAAAACCCAGGGCACGCTTTATTTTCTTCCTGTTTGTTGTGTCCGGTCTGTGTCATGCTCGTCTACCCCCCCCTCCCACCCACCCCCACCCCAGCGCACTTGGAGGTAGGATCTGACCCATCACCGCTGCCACCACATGGAAGAGTCCAACTCTCCAAAAATTGCCCTAAGGTTCAATCTTTATATCAGTGAATGTTTCATATAAACCCTTAACAAATATTCATCCTTTTATATTAATAAATCCTACAGTACCTGGCACACAACATATATACATTAATATCAAATGCATAAGGTATTAATGCAGAAGTATAAGCCAAATAAACCCTTTCCTCCCAAACTTGCTCTTTGGTCATAGTGTTTAATCACAGCCATAGAAACTCTAATTCATATGCCCACGGTGCTTTTACATTTGCAAGTATTCAATAGTACTTAACTTTCCTTGTTTTGCTCTATCATGTTAGTTATTAATAATTGTGATGAAGTATGA
The DNA here is from genome assembly GCA_033318265.1 of Phyllotis vaccarum. Taxonomy (NCBI): domain Eukaryota; kingdom Metazoa; phylum Chordata; class Mammalia; order Rodentia; family Cricetidae; genus Phyllotis; species Phyllotis vaccarum. Next base: position 107,254,505 of record JARWLC010000001.1, on the reverse strand, counting down.
AAAAGACAGTAAGATGGGACTGGCAGGACAGGGGGAACACTCGGAAACTGAAAGCTCCGAATTCCATACCAAAGAATCCAACTTTTATGACCTAGTAGGAGATTGAAAATGAAGAAATATTTTAGATATAATGGTGTTGTCAAGAATTCTCCTTTAGAAGGTTGACCTGATTATCCCGTGAGGTCTACATAGGAGAGATGGAGACTGCAGTTGTCTGCTTCATTTCTACCTGTTATTTGTGGAAAGATGGGTTAATCAATTTTGTATCTTACAGGGACATTAAAGTTAATGGCCAGCCTCAGCCCAGTCTTTCAGAGAGGTTAGAGAGAGCTTGCCTTTCACCCTTCCTTTCTTCCTTCTTCTCTCTCTAAAATTATTCTTCTAATGTTTTTTTTTTTCTTTTAGATCATTTTAAGCATTTCTTTGACAGCTTCATGCACAAGTGCAGTGTACTGTGATTACATTCACTAGCTTGTCTTAGTTATTGTCATGGCCAGGCTCATTAGCAGTCGAGTTCTTAAGAACATTGGATTTAGCCTACGATACATGTAACAATAAGACATTCTAGCTACTGTGATGCCCACTCATCTACCATTTCACTCACCGCCATGTCCCATGTTGCTTTTTGTTGGAGCTCTCAAACAGCTTGTTGGTGGATTTTCAATTTTCCATTTTGGGCAAGCCAGGGACTTTTGAATGGCACTGGTTTAGTAGCATCTGTAGTGCTGAACCCATTTCTGATGGTGAGCACTTGAGAGCTGTTCTCTCGTCTTTACTAACTGAACTGAGAATCAAACGGGCCTCTTGTACTCTAGGCGAGGCTTCTGTCAAATGTACATTCTGACACTCAAGTTCTAATTATACTCATTCTCCCTGTGTCTCTATCTCTGTCTCTCTCCTTGTCTCTGTGTCTCTCTCTCCTTTCAATAATCCCATTTCTCCCCTCTGTTGCTTATATTGGCCTTTATTATCATTTCTGTACCAACTGTTCACTGTTTGAACAACTTGGAAAATCCGATTGATCTTGGGGTGAATCAAGTTGGTCTGTGATGTCCCCATTATGTGCTCAGAGACCACAAAGAGCTGTGGTTGATGCTTGTGCCTAAAGAGCACTGACTGGTTTGTTGTTGTTGTAGTTGTTTGGGTTTTTCGTTTTGGGTTTTCTGCCTTCATTACTCAAAAGCTACGCAGAAACAAAAAACACTTCTAGATTTGGCTCCGGTCAATAAAATCAAAATCACAGTTAATCACGCTGTTGCTTTTTATGGCACACAAGATGTTTGGTGTGTCAGCACATTCTCTAGATCAAGCAAGAAGTCAGCCCTGATTTTCTGTGTGGTTTTTCAGTTTCCATCCTGTGTCCAGCAAACATGTATATCCACAAACTACCAAAAGTATGTGCAAGGACACCCTTCTCTTCCACAAGCCTTCCAGAGAAATAACTGTTTCCCAATTTCTTCTCTAGATGCTGAACATGGAAGCCAGGGCCTCCTCGCATGTGCTAAGCATATGCTCTTAGCTCCAGCTATAAAAGGCTATTTTTTTATTTGCTTGATCGTTTGTCTCACTATGTGGCTAACCTGGAACTCTTTATACAAACCAGTCTGGCCTCAAACTCAGAGATCTACCTGCCTCTGCCTCCAGATGCTGGAATTAACGGTGTGGACTGTCACACTTGGCTGACAGGCTTGGTTGTTTTTGAAACAGGATCTCAGTGTGTAGCCCTGGCTGGCCTGGCACACGAGTCAGCCCTCCTGCCTCAGCCTCTCAACCACTAGGATCACAGGCACGAGTTGCCACACTTGGCTTAAATAGCTTTAAAATATTTTTTAAAGCACATATTTTATTATAATCAAGCATTAGTCCTTATAGTATCAACTGTGATCTTTTCTAGGTGTGCTTAAACAGGGTTGGTACATAATATTAGCCAATTTTGTAAAATGGTCCTTGTTTTCCTACCAGACATCAGTACAGATGAATAGTAGAAATCAGTTTGGTGGTCAAACTAAACTATTTAGTTGGGTTGACACTTTGTTTTATAGGGAAGTGCTAAAAATTAAGAGGAAGCCCAGTAGGCAGAAATTGAGACACTTGTATTTGGTCATTGGTGCCATTTTTCCTGCAGCTGCAACTGTGATGAATTTCATAGAGTACTTTGTCTAAGAAGTGGTCACATTCTTTAAACATTTATTCAGTGCTATGCTGGCCAGTCATTTTAGTCTGATCACACTGGCAAATAGTTTCAGCTCAATTGACGGTTCTCTGCTGCATATGAAGCTTGTACAAGTCAGCTCTACTCTGAATCTGCTTCCTCATTGGCACAGTAGGATTTATAACTACCTGCCCATAAAGTAATCCTGAGCAGCAGATGACATTATTTTGAAGGCACGTGGCAGCATAGAACACCTGAAACTATATGGAACCCTATACTCACCAGCTGTGCTCATAAAAGCAGCCAGTCAGCTTCACTTCTGTCACACACAACCTCGCCAGCAAGGACGATGCAACACCAGGCTCTTCTTTCAGCAGTTTATTCAGGAACCTTGAACAGAGCTTCTGCTGCTGGGGAAAACCCGCTCCCAGTTAAATACCTTCTGGACAGCCAATCACGAGGCGCCACGTGGGCCATGCCAATAGATCCAGGTGCATGGAAGCAAGCCACGAGCTTAGCCTTAGCAAAATAAGGAGTTGTTTATCTCAGAGAGCCTCACCATCGGGAAGGTGGAAGGCGGAAGCCAGCACCATCTTTAAGGTGCAGCCACGCAGCTCTCTACAGTTCCCCCTTTTTGTTTTTATAAAGGAATTAGCAGGTGCGCGCAGAGGTCTACTCTCTGTTGTGCAAGGAACATTATCCCAAGACTCCTTTTGGGGCGTCCCCCTAGGGATTATGGGACTCGTTCAACACCCTTTTTTCACAGAGGTGGGACATTAGGGTGAGAAACCCACATGCAAGCAGACATGCTCTCCTTGAGCCCTCCAAAACATAGCTGAGGTGCTCAACTGCAGTGCACTAGCCTCGCAACCCGCAAAAAACCTTAATCTTTTAAGGCAGCAAGCCAAACATAGGGGTACTGTCCAGTCTCTACGGCTACAAAGGCTTGGGCAATCATGGCCGCATCCCAGCACTGTCTGGTCCTGATGTGGCAAAGGCACCACAGGCAAACCCCGGAGACCAGAGCCATCAGGCCAGCCATAGCTCCTAGTCCCGCCCACTCCTTCAGATGATCCATGGCAACAGCGAACCAGGTAGCCAATCCCTCAGCCAATCTGGCATCTATCCAGGTTGAGTTGACAGTCACGATGGCCACCCGGAGATCTTCTATCAATTTTTCGAACTGTCCTGTCCAATTACCTAAAAGATAACTTGACAACTGTTGAGATAAATTTGCAGCATGGGTAAAATTCTCATATTGTATAAGGATTATTCAAGGTTTAGGCTTTTAACTACTTGCAACAAACACAAAAGGAGGACAGACACACACAGGAGTGGGCTTATCACACCCTGGATTTGTGGAGGCTGTTACTCTTACATCTAGGCCCCTCCTTTCCCACTGTCCCCAAGTCTGGGAATAACTCCATGAAAATTGGCCAACTCCGTGTAGCCCACCAGCAAGCATGGCCTCTTAACAGCCTCATCAAGCAGTAAATCATCCTCCTCTGAGTCAGTGGCCTCAGGAGGCTCTGACTCGGGAAGGTCGGGGTACAGGCCCACTCTTCTTCCCGATCCCTTTTCACTACCTGCTTTCTCCGACCTTTCCTCTTGCAGCTGCTCTAGGGCTGCCTGTCCACTCTCCACCACCTCACTACAGCGTTGGTCCTCGAGGCAGCTTCGGATCAGTCTCCAAATGGGTCTCACTCTGGCTTTGAGTGCTCCTTGTTCATAAGCAAAATCTAGGTCTCTCCCTAATTTCTCTCATGAGGGGACTGTAAGGCTCCTGGTTACAGCGAACCATGGGGCAACAAAGTCACACTCCTCCAGGAACCTTTCTAGGGTTTTCTTTTCTAATTTTAAACGTTTTGAATGAAGTAGCTCCTGTAGAGCCAAAAAAATTGGGTGCGAAGGAGAAGTGCCCATAGCAAAATCCTTTTCTCTTTCACTTTTGAACTTGCTCATCAGCGAGTCTTATCCTGCTCTCTCTTTATCTACCGAGAAGAACAAATTGTCCCCCCCCCCCCGATTTCTAGAGGAACAAGGGGTGAATTGCCAAAATTGAAGGGCTTAGCTATTGACCCAGGCCCTTCCTACCATATATCTTTGTCTACAATTAAGTGATAAAGTCAGAAAATAACAACAAAGCTCTCAGCCAGCTCCTTCTGAACTCACTCTTCACTTCAACCTCTGGGAAATGTATGCATTGATCCCACAGGCCCAGGGATCACTCACGGCTGGCTCAGTGGCTACTCCCTAGCAAGTATATGCATATTTTTCTTCTTAACTGTTTATCACAAAGTTGATTGTGCTCATTCAGAAGGTTGTTTTTATAAGCTACAAACGTTAGAGTAAGACCAGGAAATATCGAAATTAATGACTGGAAAGAGAATTCCATAAAAATTAAGTTGAGCATTTTGAGATGTTTCAATATAAATGAGCTATTTAAAGTTTGCTGTCAAGTTTAATGAAGGCTGGATAATTATAAATGATAATGAGAAAAGTTATCAAAGCCTCAAGTTGTCCCTGTCAAAGACCGTGGACTGTTAAAGATCTCAGACAAGGTTACAGATGAACCACATCACTAAGTGCATTGTTCAGGTCAGCTGGCTTTTTCCGAAGACAGTTTCCTTTAAGAAAGCAATGAGTTTAATTTATCGCCTAACATGAGATTTCTTTCATAGTGATCAGATTATTCTGTTTTCATAGTCTTTCAGAAATGCTTTTGAGTTATCTCTCCATTATAGAAATCATAAGTAAAAATCATACATAATAGGTCATACATGGCTTATACAACAAGAAGACCCCCACACAGGGCATTAGCTCTATACAAAAATAATGATGAATGAGTGTGCATTTACATATTCAGGTTAAAATGATGTCATTTTGGCATTATGGCACAGAAGTGTGGTTTTATGATTACTGACTTTTCATTTATGCATTAGCTTCATCTGCTAAGAGGGCTTTCACTCTCCTAATAGCTCCAGGTTGACCAGAAATACACCACCATCCTCTGTAGCTATTGTACCTTGCCTGTCTTAGCTTATCCTGGCAATGCCTTGTATATCTTGATTGTACTGTATTGAACATTTTTGAGATTCTTTTTATGGGTATAGGCATTTTGCCTGCATGTCTGTGTGTGTACCATGTGCACGCCTACTGCGCACAGAGGCCAGAAGAGGGCACTGGATCCCTGGAACCTGAGTTACAGACAGCTGGTTGTGAGTCACTGTGAATCAGACTCAGGTTCTCTAGAAGAGCATTGAGTGCTCTGAACCTCTGAACCATTTCTCCAGCCCTTGTATTACAACTTTTAAATTAAATATCCGTTCCTGAATTATAGATGGCTTGAAAGCTATAGTCTTTTCTGTCATCATCATAGAAAAAAATATCAAAGTAATTTTGATAATTGGGCAACTATTATCGAATATAACAGCATCATATTGCAAGAGAGCATAATTCAGTTTCAAGGTTAAACTTGATTCCACTCCCATTTTCCACTGTAATCTTACAGTTGTACATTACAATGCTTTTATTTAGGGCAAATCCCGTTTCTAGATGACTTTTTACCGTGAAGCCACACTTAGTTTTCAGGGCTCTTAACTGCTAGTTTTCAATGTGCCTTGGAGCTTACAAAGCCAAATTTCTTAGTTTGTCACAGCTGAATTAAAATTCAGTATTTATTTTTAAATTTTTATTTACTGATCAGACAAGAAACATACCCTAGTTACTTTTAATGGAGTGATTTAACACTGTAAGAGCAATCTTAAATCTGGGGTTTCAAAGTGTTGTCTTTAAGCCACGTGTCTTGTCGTCTGTCTGTAATTCCAGCCCCTGGGAGGGAGATTCACGACAGTTATTAGTTTAAAGTCTCCTTGGGCTACACAGGAAGTTGAAGGACAGTCTGAAGTTAAAGATGAGTTGACTTAAGAAATAAAAACTGCATATGTACTGTTTGCTCTGTTGCAGTGCTGGGACTGAACCAGGGCCTTGGACATACGAGGCGAGTCTTCTGCTAATGGGCTGCCTCCCAATATTTTGAGTGCCAGATTTGCCAGCAGCAAAGACCAACACAGAGCCCCTAATGTGTCACCATTCCCTAGGGTGACCAGCCAGCAACCTAGTGGCGGGTCACTGCCCTTAACAACTTCTTTTGTTTACTTCTCTCTGGAGTAGATACTTATTCTGATTATGGATTTACCTTTCCTTCGTGTAATACTTCTGCCAAAGCTAACATCCGTAGACTTACAGAATGACATATTCACTGTCATAGTATTCCACATACCATCACTCTGACCAAGGAAACTCACTTCACAGGCACAGAAGTGTGACAGTAGACCCATGCTTATGGAATCCACTGTGCTCCCTGCCACTATAAAACAGCTTCCTTGATAAAATGGCAGAAAGACCTTTTAAAGACACATTTATAAGGGCAACTAATTAGGTGGCAGCAGCCTAGAGAGCTGGGACAAGGTCCTCCAGAAGGTAGTACATGTTTTGAATTGGTATTAAGTCTATGTCATGGCCATGATTCTTCCATGGCCAGGATTTACAGGTCCAGGAACCAAAGCAAGGAAGTGGGGATGGTTTCCCTCACTATCATTCCTAGTGACCACAAAGAAAAAATGTATTTCCTGTTCCTGTGACCCTAAGTTCTAATGGCCTAGAAGTTTTGGTTTCAGACAGAGGAGCACTCCTGCCTGGAGGTAAAACAAACATTCCATTGAACTGGAAGTTCAGACTCACCCCTGGTAACTTCAGGTTTCTGATGCCCTTAAGCTAACAGGCTAAGAAAGGAATAAAGTGTCAGGAGGGGTGACTGATCCCGATTGCATGGGGAAATTGGATTGCTCCTCCACTGTAGTATGAGGTTTCTGGCCCTGACTTTTGGGCCTAGCCTCTAGGTTTTGGCCAGCAGACCCACAACCCGCAGAGACACACAGATGCATACGATAGTTTTAGGCTGATCAGCCTCGGGCCCAGGCATATCACTAGCTCTCTACACTTCATCTAACCCATGACTCTTGTTCAGCCATGCGGCTCGGTACCTTTTCTTAGAGCAGCATAGTTATCCTCTGCTTCTTCCGGCTTCTCTCTGGCATTGTGCTCTGTGCTTCCTGTTCTCAAGAGTTTTCTTAGTCTGGTAGCCCCGCCCACACTTCCTGCCTGCCTTTGGCCAATCAGTGCTTTTTATTAAACCAGTGGGTGGGACAATTATTTACCATGAAACTACACAATCCCCTACACGCCACTATGGAGGTAAGGAAGATTATGTCTGAAATGCAGGATCCTTTAGGGTGTCTCTTGGTGCTACGGTGCCCTGTGATTAAAGTCAATGGGAAGCTACAACAGCCTAATCCAGGCAGGACAGCAAAGGGCATAGAGCCTTCAGGGATGAAGGTGAAGGTCTCTCCTCCAGAGTAAAAACCAAGACCTGATGAAGTGCTTGCTGAGGATAGGGAAAATACAGAATGGCAGTAGAGGAAGGTAGTTATAGATATGAGCTAGGCCATGTGACCATTTGCAGAAATAGGGACTGTAATTGGCATGAGCATATATGTCCTATTTTTGTTAAAAACAGGGTTTTGTGTGTGTCCAGTATTTGTGTTTGTCTTTCTCTATTTCTTTATCACATAATGTAACATCAAATAAGATATCAATGGTTAAGTGTTACAAATCTATATTACCATATTTAAGAAGATTTTTGTTTGGTTTGGTTTGAGATATGATCTTTCTGTGTAGCTCTGGCTGTCCTGGAACTCTCTATGTAGACAAATGCACAGAGATCACCTGTCTCTGCCTCCTGAGTGCCGGGATTAAAGGTGTATACCACTGTGCCTTGCTGCCATATCTAAGTTTTGAGACACTGAAAGTCTAAACATTCCTCAAGGGGCTTTGCTACCTATTCTAAAATGCATAATGCATTTGCTGTAGTGTGTGGAGTAATTGTATCATATTAGGCAGAATTATAACCTGGTTATTGTTTCTATCTGGAAATTAATCATGGCATAAATTATGATTCTGTGTCAAGTTGGCAAATGGTGGGCTTGTAAGGGCTAATCTTGGTTGTCAGCTTGCCTGTATCTGGAATCAGCTAACGCCTAAGCTCCTGGACATACCTGTGAAAAGATCAGATTATCTGAAACAGAATGACCAGCCCTAATCTGGGCAGCACCTGGGAGGCAGCCTCGCTAGAAGAACATAGAAGGAAGAAAGTTTGCTTTGCGAATGCTTGCCCTCACTTTCCCTGGCAAGTCCATCTGTCCCTTTGCTCAAGCATTCTTTCACTGATATGAGAACCCACTGGATTCCAGCATAGACTAGACCAGCAGCTCTCCAGGACTCTGGCACCAGATCAAGGCTGCTGAGACATCCAGTCTTGCAGATTGAACAACTTCCAGATTCTCGGCTTTTCCAGATCACATCCTGCAAGCCCTTTAATAACCCCCCTTTTCCTGTCTATTTATAGTCATCCTCTCTATCCTGTGCCTTTGGAGAACCCCAGGTAATGCAGTTGCTACATTTATTATTAAAACTAAACATGTTCAGAGCGACAGCGCGTCCTTCTAATTTCCTTGTCATTGTCATTCTTTCCCCCATCACACAGGCTTGAACATGCTGAGACTTTTGACTCCATCTTGTTTAGCCACAAAGTCCTAGTCAGACTATAACACAATATGTTTGACATGCATCTCCCTCTCAAGTCTTGTCACTTTCAACCAAGTTTAAACTGTGCTTCTCACATTGTCATTGTCTGTTTTCTCTGCTCACAACATCTTCCCGTGGGAGACCATTTTTCACCAATCTCTAATTCATCTTGAAGTCTGTCTCTAAACCATCATCTCAAGATCCTCCGCAGTTAGGCCCGGTGGCACATGTCTTTAATGCCAGCACTCAGGAGGCAGAGGCAGACAGATCTCTGCGAGTTCGAGGCCAATCTGCATGTGTGCCTGTGTTAAGTGAAAGCCACGTGTGTAAGTGTCTGTGGTGGCCAGAAGAGGGCATTGGATCCTCCAGAGTTGTAGTTACAGGTGGTTGTGAGCTGCCTGACACAGTTGCTAGGAACTGAATTTGGTTCTTCTGAAAAAGCAGAAAGGACTCTTAACCCCTGAACTATCTCCTCAGCTCCCAAAGATTTTGTTTTGTTCTATCACATTTAAATATCCAGGATAGACCCATTAAAACTGATTATTCCTAGATGCTATATTGTATTAAAACCACTTAAACAAAGTGAGGTTTTTATAGTATTGATTTCCTAGGTAAGTCAGTGATCAAATATTAGTCATTTAAATGGTTGAGTGAAATCAGAGCTAACTCAAGACAACAAAGAATGGAAAAGAACATACAAAATGTATTGCACGTCTAAGGCCTGGGTGTGCCAACTCCAGAGGCAGAGCTTTAAGAACCTCCAAAGTGTGTTCCCTGCGCTCTGCCTTAGATGCATGTTCTTGCTTTTGTTGTAACACTGAATAGTGACATCTTATAAATTCACAGTCCAGCATTTTAACAGCTTTGAAACAGATGTTTCAGGCAGGCTCTTAATTACTTTTTGAAAAATGTATTCATAATAGACACATTATCTGTTTTAAGCAATGTACCAACTTTGTATCTGCAGTTTAACTGTATCTAAAGCAGGACTATTGAGGAAAAATAGAGAGGTGTATGAAGTGTAATCAGTTTGATGAAAATGTAAAACCTCACGAATCAAATAGGAAAGACGTTTTTAGAATATCATGCTGTGAGTTTCCTCTCCAGTTGAAATAGCATTTAAAAGATCTTGTCACCAAAGGTAATGATTCCCTCATATTTTTACAATAGTAGGTTGTTAATTTACTTTTGAGTTGAAATATTTAAAATAGATGCATACTTGTGTTGTTGCTATGATTGCTGGGTTCGTTCATTGTAGATCTGTTTATTGGCAAGCCTCTTTGCCCAGTGCTGGGGCCACTGATGATTCCAGACCAGAAGTTCTACTGGGAGTTACCCTGTGGGGTGATTATAGACAGTGAGCAAATAAATAGCAATGCCAGGTAGTGGTGAATGCCATAAAAAAAATTAGGAAGGTCAGGAATAGAGGATTGTAAGGGATCAAAATTACACACACAGATTAATTAGGGAAGCCTATTCTGATCATTAAGAATATCCTGTCATATCAGAGGAAGTACTTCTGATTGAATCCATTGCCTTCTACATGCCAAGGAAGTACCCTACTACCTCCTGCTTGGTGAGTACTTCTCATCAGAGCTGGATATTTGGTTGAAACAGTTTTATGTTGTGAAGTGAAAGCTGATGGGAAGGAAATGAAAGTATTATTCAAAGACACGCCAGTCAGCCGGGTGTGGTGGTGCAGTGCTCAGAGGGAGGTTCATCTCTATGAGTTAGAGGTCAGCCTGGTCTACATATTGAGTTCCAGGCCAGCAGGGGCTACATAGTGAGACCCTGTCTCATGGGGGGGAGGGGGGTGCGAGGAGAGAATTGCTGAATTTCACAGCATAGCCAAATAAAGGGATTGTGGGAGATTTAACAGCTTCTACAGAGAGAAGAGATAAGATAAAGAGCAAGAGATTTTAAACGTTTATTTTGATATCTGAAAAACGAATTAAAATAAAGAACTACTCACCATCACTCATAATTAAATGTTGTAAAAATCAAACTCTACATTCCACCAAACTGACTAACAGTAAAATAAACTGGAGAGCTGGAGGGTGGCTCAGAGGTTAAGTGGACACACTGCTCTTTCAGAGGACCTGAGCTCAATTCCCAGTACCCTACTCCTGCGCCAGGGATTCAGCACCCTCCTCTGGCCTCTGCAGGCACTGCACACGCTACATAATTCACATGATTAAAAATAAAATAGTCTTTAAAAAAGACTGATATTACCAGTGTTGGCTGAGTAGATGTGGCAGTTTGAATGTAATTGCCCCCCCCCCACAATCTCATAGGGAGTGGCACTATTAGGAGGTATGGTTTTTATGGCGTGGGTACGGCCTTGGAGGAAGTGTGTCACTGTGGGTGCAAGCTTTGAGGTCTCCTAAACCAAATCTTAGTCAACTTCCTGTTGCCTACAAGCTAAGGTGTAGCCAGCACTATGTCTCCCTGCATATTGCCATGCTCCCTGCCATGATGATAATGGACTGAACCTCTGAAACTATAAGCTGCCACCCCAACTAGATGTTTTCTTTAGAAACCCTAACTATGACAACAGAGTAGTGGAAATTTTCATGTTCTGCTTTTAAGAGTATAAATTGGCAGCAACAGTCACAGTAGAGCACATGTGTACCCCATTATGTAGTAGCTCCCCACATGTGTGTAACTGTAATGCTTATGTATGTGTGTATGTCCAACCACATATACAAGAATGTTCACAACAACATTATTGGCAAAAGTTTAAAACCAGAAACAACTCAGGGGTCTTGTCAACAATAGAAGAGATTTTAGTGTCATAATATATTTATAATATCATATAGTCATAAAAACTATTATCAAGTGGTACAAACAACAGATTGGTTTTGGTGGGAAAAATTTAAGTTCGTATGTGCTATATGCTTCCAGCCCCAGTCTATGGATTAAATTTTTAGAACAATAATGAACAGAGGAATACATTTAAGAAAAGGAATCTATACTGAGGGTTGTGGTTACCTTTGGGAAGAAGCATGGAAATGCCTTGAGTGTTAGCCATTGTCTCTGAACTTTAGTGAAAATTACATGGTTGGTTCATATCATGAAAATACATGGTGCTTTCCCCTTGTGATTAAAGCTATTGTTATTCTAACATTCTTTTGAACAAAAGCTAGTTTTTGTCCATCTGGAAATAGACTAGAAAAAATTCTAAAACAAGAACGATACCATCTGAAAAATGGATAATGTATAACAAGTCTCTACCTGATGGTAAACTAAGACAAATGGCCTTGGAGAAAAATAGATTCAGCTAGTTCGGAAGTGGCCAGTGGACCTATGAAAATGTACTCAAGGCCAGGAGCCGTGTAGAGTTAAGAGAATTGCAACATTCGTTGCCAGTGTCAGGCCTAGGGAAGGATGAGAGGAGCATAGTTGTTTCTGTTCGAATGTGAAGTTGAGGGAAGTTAGGGTACTCAAATTTGAAATGAGTTTTCCCGCAGTGCAGCCGTTCTCTGGGGAACAGGTTGCGTAGACATAAAAGCCTCACAGGACACATAGTGTTGCCTTAACAGCAAACAAAACTCAAAGTCAACTTAAAGCCTATTATTTTCTTTTTTAAAAGATATATTTATTTAATCTGCATTGGGGTTTTTCCTGCATGTATGTCTGTATGAGAGTGTCAGATCCCCTGGAACTGGAATTACAGACATGGTGAGCTGCTGTGTGGGTGCTGGGGATTGAACCCGGGTCCTTTGGAAGAGTAACCAGTGCTCTTAACAACTTGAGAGCCTATTATTTTCAAGAATATAGTTTTGACTTGACTTTATTTGAGCCAGGGTCTGACAGTTTAGATAAGGCTGGTTTGGAACCTGAGATGGAGCCCATGGCAGTGCTCTTGCTTCAGCCTCAGGATGAGCCACCATGTCTACCTCAAAGAGATAGTAATGAACTGTTTTACAAGCATGAAATGTCATGAAACTGTTCAGAAGGTTATTAGTTAATATCTCCGTGTGGATATAAAAGTGTATAAGAAAAGCAGTATGGCCCAGTGGTTAGGAGCACTTGCTGTCCTCTTCTGGAGGACTGAGTTGAGTTCCCAGACCCAAGTGGCATGGTAACTCCAGCTCTAGGGAATCCTACACGTCTGTCCTCTGAGGGCATCTGTGCTCTTGTGTACATCCAAACACAGATACCTACACATAATTTAAAAAAAGAAAAAAGAAAAATGTTCAAATTGTACATTCAATATGATCTCTCTTCTAGCAATAATCAAAACTCGTGTGTGTGTGTGTGTGTGTGTGTGTGTGTGTGTGTGTGTGTGTGTGTGTCTGTGTCTGTGTCTGTGTCTGTGTCTGTGTCTGTGTGTGTGTGTGGTATTATGAGTAAGACAGCAGAAGGGGATTAAATCCTGGTCATAATGGCAGCAGTTAAAGTTGTTTGTCCTTCTGCAAAGCAAGTCGTAGTGTCTCTTTAGAGCTGTGGAGCGAGCCTGTCCCACTGGCTGGCAGCTGACTGAGAGCAGTGTAAGTAGGTCTACATTCAATGTATAGCCCGTATTTTATAGAAGTTTCTTTAGACCCATTTGGCAGTAGCATTGTGGGCCCGCAGTATAGATTCCGTGGCTCCTTAGGTCTGAGTTTCTTCTCATGGAGAGTAACTGTTGAGAAGTGTCTCACATCTCAGTGGTCCTTAATGAAAGTAGCTGTTGAGTTCAGGTTTCATGGACTCAGCAAACAAGATAACAATCAAACCACCACTTATAACTATTAAAAATAACATTTCCTAGAATTCAGAGTACTGGCAAATGTTCTCACATTGATTCAACCTACTTTAAAATTTCACTAATATAAAATCATATATATATTAAATTTTATTTTGTGGGATTGGAGAGATGGCTCAGTGGTAAGAATGCTTCCTCTGTAAGCATGAGGACTTGGTTAGATTCCCCAGCACTTATGGGGAATAGTGCTGAGCATAGCTGTTCATACCTGTAACCCTGGCACTGGGCAGGAGAAGGGACACAGATTCTGAGCTCATTGGCCAGCCAGATAGCCAAAACAGCCTGCTTCTGGGTCATTGTCTCTAGGCAATAATGCAGAGCATGACAGAGATAGACACCTGATGCCTGGCTCTGGCCTGCACATATGTGCACACACCACACACAACACATGAATTGTTCTTTTTGTGATATTTCGTGATCCTTTCCTTTGCCCGTGTATAGGTGTAAACACATCTTTAGAAGATCTAAGATGTCGAGGATTTTTTTTTTTCATTCTTTGCACGTAGAGGTTCTTCTTGAATGAAGAGGGTGATTGTAAGGTCATTGTGCACCATTGTGTGATTATTTTTCTTTGCTTCAGTGTATAGTGTGTACTTTGCAGGATGTTGTCATCTTTGGTACCTACCATCTCAAGGCGATAGTACTCTCTGGCCATCCCAGTCACTGAAAGCTACTTACCTCTCCAGTATGTAGTAACTTTTGTTGGGGAGGAGATTGCTTCCACCATTAGAAACCACAAGCCCAGATGATCAAGGAATTGTTTGTGGGGTGACAATACCCAAGATGTATAACCTTCAGAAAAGAGTAAGATTGACATTGTATAGAGTGAGTGATGGAATAGTGTGAATGTAGGTAGGGTGGAGGGGAATGGATAGGTGAGGGCAGAGCAAAGGGTGTCATCTCACCGCCTAATGCGTGCTGCCTACTACCAACTAACTTTCAAAAGCATTGCTTTCCTTAGCAGGCCACTTAATATCACCTTGACTTTGAGCTCAGGACATTTGTCTCTTTGATTTATCTAACAATTAACTACGTATGTCTGGCTGGCTGGTCCCTTCCTTGACAGTATGCCCATACCATGCTTCTATGAGGGTCGGTTTATATAAATCCCCATCATTCAGCCTAAACTGCTCCCACTCAGAAGCCAAAGGAAGTGATTTAGAGGTTTCCCCCTCCACCCCGGTGCTCAGTACAGACTGTACTTGGCTTTTTATGCTTCTTATTCTATTTTTGTTTGTTTATTTGTTTGTTTGTTGTTTTGTTTGGGCGGTTTTTATTTTGAGGGCTATGTGAGGTTAAGGTACTGGCTTCACAGTATTTTTATGTCTCCAAAGCAGACTTTTGCCTTTCGGTCAGCCGATGTTGCTACAGCTTCGTGTTATTATTTGATCTGGAATCAGTATTGAACTCCCTGAAAATTTAAATCCTGTTCTGCATTTCTAGATTGCAAATGTTTAATCTTACAGTATTATAATGTTTTATTTTAATTAATAAAATATTTTTACTTGCTTCAGTAACTGTATTTACTCATTTTGAAGGTTAGACATCAGTATGCCTCTCACCATGCCTACTAGAATACTTAAATAATTATTTAGTATTTTAATTTTGATTTTTTTTTTTTCCTCACCAGTTTCTGATAACCATGTCCACACCACTTCTTTGTCTTGTTAACCTGTCCAGGGCACTCCTGCAGCCAAGGATGTCTTGGTAGCCTTCTTGAACCTCACTTTGCCTTTTCTAAATAGGGAGTAATTTCAGTGTTAAACTAGATGAAAGCAGCTTGTTTCAGTTAGAGAGGGGATTTGGTGTCAGGGTATTTCTTTTAAAAAGAGTAAGAACTGACATATCTTGGTCCTTTGTAGTTTTCAAACTTTTTCCTCATTATTCTTTGTTCAAACAGCCTCCTACCCAGGACGTTACTTACATTTCTTCTCAGGAGACAGAGGAGGACCGTGGCAGTCCAGAGCCCCGCCTTAGACTCCCCTCCTCATCCCCACCCAACACGGCTCAAGAATCCTTAAACTCAGCTCATTTACAATGCTTTTAAAGACCTTGTTTTGTGACCTCTCATCTAGGAACGTGGTTTACAAGCCGGAACTAGTGGTGGTGAAGTGGTTTCTAAGTACAAAGGAAAATACTGGGATCCGCTCCTTGTTTCAGCAATAAAAGAGTTAATACGGAGCACTGGTGCCTGTGATTCTGCCATTCTGCAGCGGGATAGTGCTCTCTGTCTCTGTCATTTGTGGTTTAGAAAAGGGGGTGGTGTTCTGCATTTGAAAGGACTTTAATGAATGCTGTCTGTGTTTGTGCGAGGAAAGGGTCTGTATGGGAAAGGGGAGCTGGGAAAGTGCTGTGGCTGCTTCAGGATAGGTGGATCAGAGTTTGCTCTGATTGAACGGAATGTTCCACCGCGGTTCATCTTTATTCATTATCTTTTGTTCTTTATAGTCTGATATATTGGAATGAAAGTTAATGTAGATATATATATGAACAGTTTATTTCCCTTTGAAGCTGTTTGTTGCATACAGCAGGAAATATACTTCTCTTGTCTTGGTTGGATGCACAAATCTGTGTGCTGTGCTTTTTGCCCGTTGCCTAGACGATCACTTGGTTTCTCTGAGGATGTCTGGTTCTCGTAAAGAGTTTGATGTGAGACAGATTTTGAAAATCAGATGGAGGTGGTTTGGCCATCAAGCATCATCTAATTCTTCAGTTGACAGCCAGCAGGGAGAATTTTGGAACCGAGGACAGACTGGAGCAAACGGTGGGAGAAAGTTTTTAGATCCATGTAACCTACAATTGCCTTTGGCTTCAATTGGTTACCGAAGGTCCAGCCAACTAGACTTTCAGAATTCACCTTCTTGGCCAATGGCATCCACCTCGGAAGTCCCTGCATTTGAGTTTACCGCAGAAGGCTGTGCTGGTGCACATTGGCTGGATAGACCAGAAGTGGATGATGGCATTAGTGAAGAGGAAAATGAATCTGATTCCAGCTCGAGCAGGTTGATTATTTTCTTACCGTCAGGGGTGGGGTGTGGGGTATAGTCTCTGTTATTTTAGAATAATTGAATATTCACTGGCTAAGCTCTGTAATTGTACGTACACCTGCTTCCTGTGTACTGTCTACATGAATAGCATCTTGGTACGGACACGTACGTTTGCTAGATTTGGAAAATGTCTCAACATTAATTCTGTGAAATTTGAAGACAACACCTAGCTTTCATTTTGAAACACCTTGTGTTTCACGTATAGGTCTGGCTCTGCTTTGAAAATAATATATAGCAGCAATTTTAGACATCGTTGCCTGCCTTTATTCATCTGCCTTCTGGATGATAGTAAAACTATATGACATTTCTACAGTATAAATCGTTGTGATATTTTGGGCTGTAGATTATGGAGTCGTTTTTAATTGGATGAAAATGAAAGGTTTCACGAAGAGAGTCACACATTGTAGTTCCCAATTTTTGACACCATTTTAGTTAATACTATTTTTCTGTGGTTATTTCTTTGTCCTGTCTTGCAGCTCTCTAGACTAAGACAGAGAGAACTGAGGAACATGTCTCTTTCAAGGATCATGCCTACTGATTCCTGTTACCCTCACTTTTCACCAAAATCCATGCTGCTTCAGGCAGGGAAGATAATCTTTTCAGAAACTTTAAGGGGATAAAGGGGGAGGGGCGGTGCTAGATGGTTGTCAACTGGCCAAAAGAGAGAGAGACAGAGAGAGATAAGGAAAATGAGCTAGAAGAAAGACAATAAAGAAAAAATGATTCATTCATGATGATTAATTTCTTCTTATCTTTGAGGTGGATTTTCTCAATCAGTTTAATGTGCTGTGTAACAAGTTAAAGTCATATTTCTGATTCATCTTCGTTCTGAAATATTTCTAAATATTTAGAAGCACAAATAGCTGCTCCTTTGCCATTTGATGACTTTTTTCCCCTTTGAAATTTCTTCACAGATTATTATAATCTCTAGATTGGTCATTGCTAGTGTAGGCATCCTGAGGAATTGAGATCAAATGCATTCACTCATCTATCCAAGTGTTTCATGTTTGGGAATAATCACCACCTTCTTTCTCCTCCTGTAACCTTCAGAATGTGGAATTCTGACCTGGGAGAGGGTAAAAACATAGACCAGTCATCTATAACGTTTGTGTACGGGAGAGAGAAAAGTGACTTTACTTAGCAAATAGTATATTTAATTAAAATGTTTTGGTTACTTCATGACTTGGCTTTATCCAAAGGGAAGAGGAGCCACCAATAATTTTAATGTTGAAATTAACTGAACAATCATGATGCTGTTATATTTTGGAAGGAACTTGTTGCCATAAAGAAAACACCAAATTTTCAATTTTGTGATTTTTACCAGTTTTCATGTGAAAGTAAATAATTGTTCCATTTCAAAATAAGTATATTAAGAATATTTAAACAATTTTCAAATTGTTTAAATTAAAAACATTCATTTCTTTGCCAGCGTAGGTTATAAAACTATTAATATCCATCTACTACCCAGGGAAATTATGTGGGTATAAAATTTATGCACATTGTGTAATATTGGGAACATTTGCACACATTTCCTTATATCACAGGTAGTTTATGTAAGCAATGAATACTGAAGTTTAATCCTCTCTTTTGTATGCACATTGAATTATTTTGGTGAAGTGTTAGTTACAAAAGAAAAAAATCTTTGTTTTGACCCAGACATAGCTATTATATGTTCTTCAAGAATCTCAAATCAATATTTTTTTATGGGAGTATAAAACTAAAATGCTAATCAAGAGCATGGTGAAAGATGGAGGTAGGCAGTTAGGTCAGAGACACAGCTTTAAAAAATACTGTCTGTACAGTAACATGTAATAAAAAGAAATGTCTGGTTTTTAGATCTCCTGGGAACGTGTAAGAGCAGTTACGTAGTTTGATAGTTTAGCATTTCAATTTTATTGGAAAAAAAAGGTCTAGAGTTGAGAATGTGCTTTGTCCTTCATGTCTTCATGTCCTTCTAGATTAAATGTATCCAATTTTTTACACTCACCTTCTGTGAGTCCTCTGCTGAGTCTTTAGCCGTTGTCACAGGGAGACGTTTGCTGCCCTCAGCTTTTAAATGGCCAAGTTCTCTAAGTGGCCGTCCTTCTACAGCAAGCAAATCAAAGCCCACTGCTGCTGCTGTCAAAGTCGCCCTGCCATTCATCAGATTCTTCTACATAACTTGAAGCATTTATTCTGTACATATTTGCAAATGACAAGCTAGAAAACCTTCAGAGCATATTGTAAATTAATAGATGAAAGTATTAAAGACACAATGGTGATCGCATATAACATAGTAATTTCTTCTTTGAACAGTCATCAGTACAGCAATCAGAACTTAAACAGAACTTTTGGATTTTTAGGATAGGGGAAGGACAGCTGAGTGGTTTTGCATAATCAGGATCCTAACACCCATCATGGGTGTGGACAGCTGAAGGCAGAGGCTGCAAGTCTCCTGTGTGAGGAGAATGTCTTGTCAACTGTGTTCTGACTGAAAGTTCTGCCCAAGCATCGGCCTCTGACCGCTCCCTCTGCCACTGCTCTAAACCATTTAAACATTTCTTACCTTTTGACTTTTCACTTTGCTCTATAGCCAGGTTGTGCTGTCTGCGGGGATCAACTTTAGTACTCAAATATGAACTTTGTTTTTTTTTTTAATATAGCATGTTGAATTTCAGATTTTAAAGTAGAATTGTATGTCTTATGTGAAATAGATGTCTAAGATCTTAATTCCAGACTAGCTCTTATCAGGGGCAGCAAGATGCCCATAGCCTATCATGTGATCATAGTAGAATGACTTAATGTAAAATTAGGTAATTTTAACACCTATTGAGTAAAGAAATTAAATTTTATTTATAAGGCTTAAAGTTTTGGGTATTTGAACTTTTAAAGTCAGTTTTACACGAAATGTTATTGCAATTTAAACTCAAAAAATCATAGTTCAATTCCCTCAATGTCACTTAGCTGTGGGGGACAGTCTGAAGCCCTTCAGTGTGTTAACCCATTAAGTCTTTACAGTGCTATTTTTAAAGATTTAATTTTATTTTATGTGAATGAGTGTTTGCCTGCGTGTATGTATATGCACCGTGTTTGTGCCTGGTACCCAAAGAGGCCAGAAGAGGGCACCAGAACTTCTAGAACTGAATGACCAGTGGCTTTCAACTCTGTTCCAACTCTGGATATCCTAGACCCCTTCTGCCTCCCCAGCCCCTTCTAAAGATAATATCTTTTAAAAATTTATTTATTTACTTATTGCTTTTTTGTGATTGTAGTATAATTAACATTTCTCCCTTCCCTTTCCTCCCTATGAACTCTCCCATATTACTATTCCTTGCTCTCTCTCAATTTCATGGCCTCTTTTTTCCATTAATTGTTATTGCATGCATATATGTATATGTTTATAAATATTCTTAAGCGTACCCAGCTCGTTATTTTATGTGTGTATGTGCACGTGCTCTAGTGTGCATATGTGCACCACATGTGTGTAAGAACCTGCAAAAAAGAGGGTATCATATCACCTGGAACTGGTGTTGCAGACAGTAGTTATGAGCCACCACATGGGTGCCAGGATCAAAACTGTTTCTTCTCCAAGAGCAGTTAGTGCTCTTAAATGCTGAGCTATTTTCCCAGGCTCATATTAAGATGACATTTTAGTATATAGTTCAGATTGTTCTTGCACTCAGTCTTCCTGCCTTAGCCTCCCAGGTGAGGAGATGCGGCATATATGCCACTGTTCCCAACTACAATTGGCCTTTTAAGCTCCGGGCTTTTAAAGGAAAAGAACCCACACGTGATACTTACCGATCACATTTTATTTTACTTGTATTCAATTTGAATCTGAATAGTGAGGTTTTACGGTTTTAGAACCAGCCATGAAAACAATGACACACATGTGCCTGTACACACACAGCACACACTGACCAAACCAAATAATTTGGTTATGGAACTTTAGGAATGTGTATTCTAATAGGGAATAGACTAAAATGATTTGTCAAAGACTATCAGAAGCACAGGTGACAGGTGGGTGGACCAGTGGCCAAGGGCAGATAGACCTCTGCCTCACAAGTTCACTCAGAGGCCCATACTCCTTGGCAAATCTTTCTCCACAACGCAGGGGAATATCCATTCTGTGCACTCAAAGCCTCATCAGCAACCCTCTCTGTGATACAAGTCATGTGTCTCTTATTCCACTGGTGGAAACTCAGTTGTGTGGCTGCTGAGTTAGAAGAGAGGCTTTGCATGTGGTCTCTACCTGAGTGGAGTCATGTGTCCAGCTGGAGGTCATTCTTGTAGAAATAGAAAAGAGATTAGAAGTTAAAGTGCCGTGGGCCAGTGGTGGCACGCACCTTTAATCCCAGTATTCGTGAAGTAGAGGCAGGTGATCTCTGTGACTTCGAGACCAGCCTGGTCTACAAAGCAAGTTCCAGGATAGCTAGGGCTACACGGAGAAACCCTGTAGCCCTGGGGGGGGGGGGGGGTCTGAGCGGGTGAAAAGTAAAGCCTGCAGTTACAAAGGCATTCTTTAGTAGGGGTGCTGGAGACCCAAACTCTGGTCCCCGTGCTTAAGTGTCTCAGCCCTCTCCTTCGCCGCATCTTCAGACTGTAAAATGGGCTCACACTCTTCTGTGTACAAAGAGATCTTTTATTTAATAAATAATTAGTATTAACAAATATTGCAGTATTTCCTCCACAATCCTAATAATCTTCCCTGCGGCTCAGTCTCTGTACACAGAGATAATTATCTCCTTAGGGAGAGGCTTGGGCTACCTTGTGTTTTTAAGGTTCTTGATTTGTATTCTCAAAGTCATCTCATAGAGATTATTACCATTTAAATTCTCTCAGCATTGTGCCTGTTGGGGCTTCCCCTTCATACTGGTTACTTCCAGTCCTTAGAATCATTTTAATCTTTCACAGACGCCTTTGCCATGGTGTCTGGGGTGGGGTGGGGAATCCCAGATTTTTTTTTTTTTTTAATATGTTTTTCTTGAGACGGTAAGGGACAAAGATTTTTTTTGTTTTTTTTTTTGTTTGTTTGTTTTGTTGAGGGGAGCTTGGAATTGAACCCAGGACCTCCCCCTTGCTGAGCATGTGCTCTACCATTGAATTACAAATTCCAGTCCTTAAAGATAATTCTTGAGCTCTTGATATATCTCTTTATACAACTGCCTTGTCCTTAGAAGGGAGAATGCTTGTCGATGGCCATACCGTCCTGAATGCTCCTATCTCAGAAGCTGAGCAGGGTCAGGCCTAGTAAGTGCTTGGATGGGAGAAGGGAGCACGCTAAAGCGGACAACACTGTCTCCTCTTCTTCCTCACTTCCCTACAAACATCCCCTATTTGTTGCCTTCAAAAATACCCAGTGGATCTCTCCTCCCTCTGTGTTCCGGCAGCCATCATGTTCTGCCTGGGGATGCATACGATGCTCATTTGAAGTTGCAATTATCTATCTCAATTTCTATTTATATGTTATATCTCTATTTTTTGTATGTTTCACTTTGGTTCAGATATTTGAGGTAGTGTTTCATGTAGCTCAGGCTGGTGTTGAACTCCCAGACCTTCTGCCTCTACCTCTTAAATGCTGGATTTATAAGCATGACAACCACTCCTGGCTTTTGTCTGTAGTTTATAAATAAAAATTGCATGGTGCTATCTGTACATCCCTTATAAATTATTAAACATATGTAGGGTATTTTTTAAGTATGTGCAACAGTATACATAAAAAAATAAAGCCTGGTAGCTTACCCTAATAAATTTGCATTTTATTTTACGCTTGTGATTATGAGCATTTGTAAAAGATGCTAAAAGATTTCCTGTTCATTAATTGTACTTTTGCAGAAGCATAGACTCTAGATGTCACATGCTATAATGCAGGTGCCAACCATCAATCACTTATACAGAGAGAGAGAGCCAGGCAGACTAACCACAGTTTCAAAGCAGCTTTTTACCTACTCAACGTCAAGTATAATTCTTGTATGTTAAATTTTTAAAACTTCAATAAAAATATCACTTCATTAAAACATTCTTCTGTACCAGACATGGTGGCTCATACCTTTCATCCTATTACTAAGGGTGTGCAAAGGCCAAAAATCTCCATGTTTGAGGCCAGCCTGGTCTATGTACTGAACTCAAAGGCCAGTCATGGCTGCATAGTGAGATCCTGGGGGGGGGGGTGGGGGGAGCATGGAGAGGCATGTCATGCACACATTGCAGATACTCGTGAAATCTGGGGAATTACAAGTGCTGGGACATGTTATCAGTTAGATATTTCTGTTATAAAACTTGAGTTCCAGTTCCAGACCCTTTCTCTAAGGGTTCTTTGTAAGCATCTTCTCAGCATTTTGATGTTACGGTGCCACACCTTGGGAATTGTGAGGTAAACAGTGATCTGAATCTTCTTGGTTCTTTCTTCTTGTGTGTGTGTGTGTGTGTGTGTGTGTGTGTGTGTGTGTGTGTGTGTGTGTGTGTGTGTGAGTGTTCGGTCGTTTTCTGGCCTACATTCATTTCCTAGTTCAAGTGACGTAGCCTTAAAATTAAACGTTTCTAAATAGCCAGGAAATATTCATCAATGTGTAGTTCATTACAGTGAAGCGCTACACAAATGATTTGAATAAGCTCCTGTAGTTCTTTGAAATATGATTTACCACCTTAGTAATGTGCCTGTAAACACAACTAAGCAGAGATGCAGATGACATTTCTGTCAGAACAGAGAGAAATGTGCTTTAAATGCTTCATAAATGACCTGTTCCCAGATGTTTCTCTTGTGAGTTAGGATGCCTGCTTGTTTACTAAAGGCCATTTTAAAGAGGACATATGAAATTAAGTTATAAAAATTGGTAATAGTGGGGATCATCTTTTAAAAGACAACCACAGATGGTATTATGTCAGCAAAAGGCTAAGATGGAAGGCCTTTAATTTCCCACTGCCAAGGGACCTCACCCATCAATGACTTACCTTGATTGTGTATTTCCCTGAATGGACTATGTATGAATTGTTTCACTTCATAATCCTTCTACAAGAAATGATTTAAAACAAAATACTGTGTATTACTCCTGTTTTGATGGTGAAGAAGGTAAGGCTTAAAGAAATAATGTCCCCAGTGATTGAGATACATACACACACACACACACACACACACACACACACACACACACACACACACACACACACACACACACACACACACACACACACACATGTAATGAGTGTCTCAATAGGAGCTGAGCCCAGGTCTGTAGGATCCTGGATCAGCACTATACAATAGGACTTCTTTGATGAAAATGCCGCACGTGTATCCTATAGGACTACATCGGATATTTAAAGTGTGACTACTCCAACTACTAAAGAATTGAACTTTGTGTGTGCGTGTTTTTTTTTTAAAATGGATTCAAAATGGCCTGTTACAATGAGGTTTCTTGGTCCCTGGTGGCCAGAGGCCCAGACCCACAGACCTGCAGCCCCAGACCCCTTAGCTGCCCACTGCTGCTCAGGCCCCCAAAATGACTCAGATGCTTATATTAACTTCATGCTGTTTGGCCTATGGCTCAGGCACATTGCTAGCTTGCTCCTACATTTTAAATCAACCCATTTCTATTAATCTTTCATGCCACATGGTCCGTGGCTCACCTGTGTTCCTTACATGTTGCTCCTTTGGGCTTTTGGCCTGGTCTCCCTGACTCCACCCTGCTCTTCCTACCTATGCTCTGATTTCTTTCCCCTCCTACTTTTTCTATGTATGGTGCCTGTCATGGGCCAAAACAGCTCTTTTATTTAAGATTGCTATTCACAGCATATTTACAGCATAGAAAGACATTCCTACATCAATGGCCAGTTGCTATTGTATCAGGTAACAACTCTGGAGCCTTCCTAAAATGCTCTCCATCACTCTCCAATACTCTCCAACTCAAGTCTCAGAACTAAAGCAGGAGGAAAAGACAGAGTCACACTGACAATTCTGCAAGCCATGGACAGGATGCTCACTTCATGCCTCGGGAACCTCAGAAGCTGCTCTTTCCCATACCCAGCTCCAAAGCTGTTTTCTGAAACCCTTAATTCTAGTACTTGTTAGAATTGTATTATGAAGTCCCAACTGTCTTTAAAAAAATAAAAGCAAGAATTGCTGGTGGTTGTGCAGCAGTAAGTCTGCAGGTGAGCTGGTCTCCTTGCTATTCACGCCTGCTTTGTGAACATGACTGTACTCTTCCATGGACTGCAAACCGGAAGCCTGCATTTCTTCCCATCCTTCATTTGGAACAGTGGACGTGATTTCTGTCTCCAGAAACTCATAATCGTTACATTGAAACAATATGTTCACTTTGGGTTGCAGCGCCAGAAACCCAAGGTGGTCTAGTTAATGTTTGTGTGTACAGGGTTGGGGCTGGAAAGGTGACTCAGCAATTAAGAGCACTTGTTTGTCTTCCAGAGAATTTGGGTTTGGTTCACAGCACCCATATGCTAGCTCACAATTTTCTGTGAGACCAGTTCCAGGGGGATCTGGAACCCTTTTCTAGCCTGTGCACATTATATGCATTCAGGCACATACACATAAATACACACAAAATAAATAATTAAAATGTAAAAATAGTTAAAATATTTTTCCTATATGCTCCTTTTTAAGATAATAAATATTACATTTAAGTTCTACTAGTTCATTTAAATATTTTATTCTAGGAAATTTAATTTATATATATTGGAAGCAAAGATTCCATTTTGCAAATGAGTGTTGTGAACTGTAGGTTCATTATACACTCAGCTTTCTAATATATTATCACCTCCTAACCAAAGTTTACACCAGTGATCTCAGCCGTGGAAGTAGTCTTCATGGCTTTTGAAAATTATAGTGTCTGGGAGTCCGAACCAAAATTCCCTGAAAGTTCCTGATGGGAAATGAGGTGGTCTACTAATGAATTGGGTTCCTCTCAATATCAAAGTCAGGCTATAATAACTTAGTGATGATAGTGTTAAACAATGTGTGTTCCTTTAAAGTAGAATATTGCCTAGTGTTTATGATTGGATGATGACTCGAATCTTTCAGCCTACTCATTAATTAGTCAGTCATCACTGTTAACTTAAGATGAAGCATGGGAAGTGGGGCACAAACATCAGAGCCCTCAGAAAGAAGCACTTCCTTTACATTTGTGCTTTACAAATATTAGATACTGTGATTTTTCTCCCACTCTTAAGATACTAATGCCTGCACTGCCCCCTCAGAACACACCTATGTGTAAGACAGGCTGGGAATGCAGTGTAGCTGCCTTGCAGACGGAAAAGGCCTTTATCAGCAGCAGTCTCTACAAGCATGAGCAAACTCTGTATCTCTTGGCAAGGAACCTTACTAATGTCGTTGATTTCAGAGCTCTTACTTTAAGAACAGATCTGATTTTTTTAATTTTTAAAATAAGGTTATTAGTTATATTAAGAAAATACCTTCCAGCATGCTGAAGCTTAATTCAATAAAGCATTCCACAGAGCTGCTGAAAAATAAGAACTAAGTTGTTGCCTGGTTATTGACTGGCTCAAATGGTCCTAGACAATTAGGTACAGTGGCCCATTCCAGCACATATGTCCTGGATTCCAGCCTTCAAGTTACTTGTAACTAATTTCGCTTTTTAAATGTATGATATTAGTTATCTGCGTTTTTGAGAATTCTTTACAATGCTGTTTTTGTGACAGTGTATTTTATAGATAGCCAATGAAAATAACCCATTGTTAAGTACAGAATAATGTGTGTCTCAAACAAAATAATAATGACCCCATCAAATCTATAGGAGATAACACATTGGTACGAATGTTGCTTGTTTCTTTTTCAGCTGAGTTCCGTGGTTTATCAGAGAGAACACAGGTAGATGTGTAGCTATAGTGGTGGTAACACCTTCATTCTCGTGTTTACAGGACACGCATACCCAAGCATCCCTGATTCTAAAGCACAAAGGTAGTAAGCCATATGTGCCTGTAATCCCAGACCTGGTACACTGAGGCAGAGACCGCTAGAGACTGAGGTGAACCTGGGTTATTCTGTGAGACTCTAAACAGAAAAAATAAAATCTTTAAGACAATGAGTGGTTACCTTCTAAAACTGACTGGCGGCCATAGTGATTATTTTTTTAATGTGTGTGTGTGTGTTTTTTCTTTCTTTTTCCCAGGACTTCCAATAGCAGCCAGACACTATCCTCCTCCCATACTATGGAGCCATGTTCATCAGATGAATTCTTTCAGGCCCTCAATCATGCGGAGCAAACATTCAAAAAAATGGAAAACTACTTGAGACATAAGCAACTTTGCGATGTTGTTCTTGTGGCTGGCGATCGCAGGATTCCAGCTCACAGGTAATTGGTTTTTGAATTTCTGTCCATATGAAGTATTCCCTAGGTAACTTATCACATGTGGTGAGATGGTGTTAGCTCTTAGGCTTCGTGGAGGGGCATCCAACGGATAGAATGTCTGCAAAGAACACAATCACCAAACATAAATGTCCGTTTTCTTCTGTGGAAACACAGGCGTTATTGTTTGCTCTACTGTCAGCTACAGTAAACAGTTTTCCTGCATATTAAATACTCATTAAATGCTTTAAATAAACTTGATGGAAATTAGAGTTTGTAGATTAGCCAGAAGCAAAACGTCTCACAGAATAGAGTTCACAAATCTTAACAGTTTTTCTTTCTTTTTTTAATACTGTGGATTGAAGCCAGGCCTACATGCCGAACATATGCTCTTACCATTTAGGACCCCTCCTGCCCTTAACAAGCTTTGAAATTCCCATGCATTCCCTAATTTTGTTTGCTGTATGAACTCTGAAAAATAATAGCAGAGGTGGAGATCCTTTGACACAAATGACTTACTTCTTAAGGTAGGAAGAAAGAAAAAGTTTAGGAAAGAAAAATTTATTTTCTTCTGACAATTTTATATTTGTTCAGTTATTCATTGTAAATCACCACTATGACCACAAAGATTACTTTTGTGCCTTTTAAGATCAATTAACATTGTCCAAATGTTTTTTGTAAAACCCTTCAAAGAGGAAATAAAACCATTAAAAATGAGCTTGGGTTTATAGCTGTCAATTAGCATACATCTGTTGACAAAGTCCTGTGATAAGAAGCTTATGTCCTGAACATGGTTTCTTGGCGAAGAGATGTCAACAGGAATTTCCCAGAAGCACCTCGTAGTGGCTCTGAAACTGAGCTTATCACTTTAGCAACATCATGTGCTGACACCACCACTCACACAGATGACCCCACGGGCTCTCTGTTCCCTCCTCCCCTGCATTGAAAAGCTTCCAGTGACTCCCCAGGTCACTGAGTTGAAAGCCAAAGTCATTTGTCAGCCTGTGCAGCCAGCTTGCCATGGCTTCTCTGTTCTGCCTTACTGCTCTGCTTGCAGGAGCCCCCAGAGCCTCCATGGGCTCCTGTGCACCTTAGGTGAGCTCCTTTCCCAGTGCTGTCCCAGGCACCTCCAGGACTAAAGTCTTCACCTCCCTCAATAATAGTAATTTTAGGCAACAGATTTTTGCCTGAGTCACAGTGTATATCTTTGGCCTACTTTTTGCCCTGTGGTACTTACTACCTTTTTATTAACTATATCAGACTGTGACAAAAAATTGTAAAAGTATAAAAAGTTTGAAATCTTATAAAACTTGCTAACACTGTTTTTAAGTATGTTCTACATGATTCATTTCTGCCCCAAACACTTTAACTTATTTTCAAAACTGGCAAAGAGGAAAATAACCTTTACATTTTTCTTTTCATATATATGGTCAACTTAATACCAAGTATATACAGCTTTTTAAAAAAGATGTCATAAAGTGGTGTTTGCATAGAAAAATCATTTACCTCCACAGGAAATTTTCACTGATGATAATTTATTATTCAAAAGAAGGAAGCAGAGCATAAAAGGGTTTGTCGAATGTAAGATGCATTTCCCGGTACAGTGTACTCCTGTGGGTGCCAAATGGAAAAGAAGAGAATGCATTTATTAATGAACACTCAGCTTTAATGTACTCACTGAATGCTTTTCTAATGTATCCTCAGACTGGTACTCTCCTCCGTCTCGGATTATTTCGCGGCTATGTTTACTAATGATGTCAGGGAGGCCAGGCAAGAAGAAGTCAAAATGGAAGGTGTAGAACCGAATTCCTTGTGGTCCTTAATTCAGTATGCATACACAGGTAACAAGTCGGAAAGGAAACTACAACCCTTTGTATTTGTGTTATGTAATTTGATTTCAGGTTTGATTATTTCCCTTCCTCTTCCATTTATGTTTTTCAAACAGGGTCTCATATATTCACACCGATATGGAACTCACTATGTAGCCAAGATGGCCTTGACAGTTCCTGACCCTCTTACTTCTAGGTTTCAGATTTCTGCTTTGAATAAAGCAATCTGTAATTCAGTTAATCCCGCTGTGGTCACCACTACCTCTGATACCATTCCGTACTGGTTAAAAATCTCTATGTTAAAACCTTTAAAATGATTCTCAGAATGAAGTTTGTGAATAGTACGTTTTTAAAGATCTTTTTAAATTGTGTGTGTGTACATATGTGTATATATGATGGAAGTGGAGTTACAGGTAGCTGTGAGCTCTCTCCAGTCCCTTGAATGTTACCTTAAAATTTTTATATAAAAATAACATGCTTTGTGTTTGGGGAAATGCCTCAGTGGATAAGAGCAGTTGTTTTGCAAACATGAGGACCTGAATTCAGATCTCCAGCATCCACATAAAAACTGGGTGTGGGTGTGTATACCTGTAACCGAGGCACTGGAAAGTAGAGGCAGGATATCGCTGGCTGGTCTGCCAAGGTAGAAACCTATGAGTGCCAAGTTCAGTGAGAGCCCTGTCTCAGAAACCAAGCAAAGGAGTGGTAAAACAAGGGCTTGATGTCCTCCTGGGGCACACTCACACACACACACACACACACACACACACTCACAGAGACACACACACAGACATACACTCACAGAGACACACACACACACACAGACACGCTTACACACTCACACATACACACACAGACACTCACGCTCACACACACAGACACACCTACACACACACAGACACACTCACACATGCACACACACACTCATAGACATATACTCACACACACAGACAAACACAGGCAGACATACACACAGACCCACCTACACACACAACACACACACACAGATACACACACAGACAGACACACACAGACCCCACATACACACACAAACACATACACACACTCTTTCTGTGAATTATGAAATATAGTCAAATTTTCACATTTAAAATTTGATATTAGTTACTAATTCATGTAACATTTAAAAATTCTGAAAATAAGCCATTTTTTTCTTGTTTTGGGGTTTTGGGGTTGGGGGGTTGTTTTGACTTTTCAACACGATAGCCCAGGCTGTCCTGGAACTCCCAGAGCTCCTCCTGCCCCTGCCTCTCCACTGCTGGGATTAAAGGCCTGAGCCACCATGCCAACAGCCATTCTTTTTTAAGCAGAGGTCACAAGGGATAAAATTATTCATTTTTTTTTTTTTTTTCGTTTTGGAATCTTAAGCCTCTGGCTGTAGTTTATTTAGCCGGAGCTTTTATTTAGAAATCCTGTTGTCAACAACAGTTATTGATGGAATTTCCTCCTGTTAAGGCCGACTTGAACTAAAGGAAGATAACATCGAGAGCCTGCTGTCTACAGCGTGTCTTCTCCAGCTCTCCCAGGTCGTGGAAGCATGCTGTAAGTTTCTCATGAAACAGCTCCACCCGTCCAATTGCCTTGGAATCCGCTCTTTCGCTGATGCCCAAGGCTGCACAGATTTGCATAAAGTGGCCCACAATTATACTATGGTATGTATTTTTTGAAAATCAGAAAGCCATATCCTCCTTGCCTCGTTTTTTTGAAAGCTTATCGACATGTTGCTGTTTTCATGTGGTTTTGCCACAGGTTTTGAAGTTCAAGTTCATGATGTAGCAGGAAGCTGAGAAAGGGAAACAAGCAGGTTGTCTCCGGATGGAGAATCCTGACGGTGGGTGCACTGCTTTGGAAAGCAAAGTCTCCTACGTTCCTCTGCAGCACTTGGTGGCAGCGGCCATAGTGTTTTGGTTCCACACTGAATAAATGATAAGAGGATGTAAGGGGATCTCCTCTTTCAGATGCCTCTGCTTACATCCAAGTGTTTGCCACTGTGTAGAGCAGTACTCTTATTAATTGTGATGGATTACATGTTCAAGATAAATCAGAGGAGGTTCTGAGTCAGCAGCCTGAGAGGTAATAGAATGGGTGTTGATCTCGGATAGCAAAGGATTATAATGGACAGTGTCTTGTGAGGACCCGCCTTCAGTTTCAACAGTAGAGGGAACAAGAAATGGAGATGGAATGGACCATCTTGCCACAAGGTCAGTCAACTAAAGTGTGCTGCCTTACATGCTTCAGCTAGGGCAGTGTAACTGCTCAGAAAAGAGAAGATGAGCATTCGTGTACAAAAATCTAGTTGTAGACACATAACTATCAGGTGAGGAGAGCTGTCACTCAGTGTGCTGTCCCCTCCATCTTCCATACTTCAGTCGAGTTGGTTTGTCTTGGAAGACATTCTCGGTGCTTAGCAGCTTGAGGGAAAGCTATAAAGATTTCTCTGTAAAGAAGCACACATTAAAAAACCATAGCATTGCGATGGACCTTTTCCTCTCTGGCATCATCTCTCCCGAGGAGGGAAGAAGTCCTCTTTATGATTGTCATGTCTTGTGTAAACACTGCACAAGAACATGGCAAGATGTCGTGTGAGCTAAGTGTTCCTAAATTAAGTCCTTTGAGAACACCCGCTTCACCACACTTCTTTGTAGAGTGTGTGTGTGAGTGTGTGTTTGTGCACCTCTCACGTGACTGGTGCCTCTGATGGTTAGAGGCGTGTGTTGGATTTCCTGGAACTGGTGGTACAGACAATTGTGAGCTGCCCCATTGTTACTAGGAATCGAGCCTGGGCCCTCTGGAAGAGCAGCCAGTGCTGTTAACTACTGAGCCATCTCTCTAAACCCCATTTTTTATTTTAGCTTTATATCTGCAGCTTTAAACACTTTCTGGGAAAAGATAATTTAATATCTTTTTAAAATATTATATTTTGTTACATATATGTATGTGTGAGCAAGTGTTCATGTGGAGATCTGAGGAAATCTTGCAGCTTCCACCATATGGGTCCAAGGATCAAACTCGGGCGTCTGGCTTGGTGGCAAACTCCTTTTATGTCCCTCCATCTCTCCAGACCCAATCTCTCTGTCTCATGAAGGACTTGTATACATGTGAAAACATTTGTATGCATTTAGGTCACTCCTGTTGTTTACAGTACAGGCATGATTGCAGCTTTAAGCTTTAGATGCAAATTCAATTGGAATTAGCTGGATGCTTTTAGAGCTATTTTCATAGCCAATTAGTTGCAGTAGATTTTTTTTATGTCAAGGTCATTACTTGACATTACTTAGTTTCAATAGAGAAACGGGATGGAACTCTAATAACAATAAGTAATTTAGAGGCAGATTGTCTGATTTGAATGTTGCCATGGGAACCGAATAAGAATGTAAAGCAAAATTCAATCTTCAGTTTAAATAAATCCCTCAGTAATTTCATTTGCTTAAAAACGATTCTGAAGGGGAAAGGGCAACTCTTGCAAGCGTCTGGTAGCATGACGCCCGCTTATTTGATAAAAACAGATTGAAAGTATGAGGCAAGCGTAGTGCTGGGTCAGTGAGTTCAGTTAATCATGATGATATGCAGGGCCTGCTCAGACATCCTGCACAAGCATGGGCACAGATGGAAAGAGTTCCTTAGGATGCCCGAGTCTGGAAGGTTCTGTTCTATTTCTCCATTGCTAAGGAACATGACCCGAAGCATTTCATTAAACTTCTGAGAAGAACATTCTGGATTACTTTATCATTACAACTACTTAATGTCATTGGAGTTTTTATGATGCAAATACGAACATTTACTTTTACAGTTCTAAATGTGAGTTTTCAGTCTAGGAAATTCATTTAAAAAAAAAAAAATCCAAGTCTTCCAAAATCGCTACTTTAAAGCAAAGCATGCTTTTGAAAAGAACTTTGTGTTTAGACTTACTCCGGTAGTGTTGTATAATCTATTGAAAAGCTCAATTTTCGTGTAATATAAATTATTCTAGAGTGGAAAGGGCATTTCTCCGAATAGATAAAGTAACAGCTTATCAAGTAGCCTCCTCTTGCTGATGAAATGTGGCTAATACATTGGACAGCAGAACGATAGTCACATTAGTATTGTGCAACTGTTTTGCTTAGCCAGTATATAATGTTTGTAGCCAGGGTAGCCTGAGATTCACAGTCCTCAGAGTTGGGGTTGCAGGAGTATGCCACAATGCCTGGCCACACTACATTGTTAAATGTCCAGAAATGCATATTTACTTCATATGTTAAATGCCTTGGCATACAACTATGTCATCGTCCTCCAAACTCATATTGCCTGTTTAATAATTATTCAGTTATAACTTTCTGTAGTTGGACATTTGGTCTACTTTACTATAAAAAGTGAGGATAAAAGAAGCATCAATAGGTATTTGACTTTGTTTCCCATTGTGCAAAGCATTTGTTAAGGATTAAATTGACAGGTGGAATAAATAGGCTGAGGTTTATGGTGCTGGGAGTTGAACCCCAGGTCTCACTCACGCCAGGCAAACATTTCACTACGAGCTCCAGCTCCAGCCTAGTTTTGATGATTTTTGCCTCTTGCTGTGTGTTCCCAAATCATCTTATAATGTCAGTCTGCAGCTGAATAGAGCAGTTTGCTTGAAGCCATTCCAGCACTGAGATTTTATTAAAATATGTTCCTGAAAATGATAATCAATCATATAAAGTAGATTCACTTTGGTATCTTTTAACAAATCATGATGAATTGGAGCA
Organism: Phyllotis vaccarum; assembly: GCA_033318265.1. Classification (NCBI taxonomy): domain Eukaryota; kingdom Metazoa; phylum Chordata; class Mammalia; order Rodentia; family Cricetidae; genus Phyllotis; species Phyllotis vaccarum. The sequence goes on along the minus strand of JARWLC010000001.1, from coordinate 107,221,048 downwards.
ATTGAATTTAGTTAATTATTCATGAATGGTTTTCCTCCTAAGACTCTGCTGAGAGAATGTCAGCCCAAGATAGATTTCAGATCAGCATCTCGCTTGGGTTACCACAGGCTAAGTGGAAAATATGATTCTCATTTTAATATGGAAGATAGTTATTGATAGGCCTTATCTCCAGCTCTAATTTAAACAGACTTGGCTATTTTACTAAAACCCTGTATGCAAAGGCAGATAGTACATTAGGAAATATAAGAGAAACATTAAAGATCACATGTCTGGAGTTTGTATTTATATCCATTCTTCGCTAAGACTTACAGACTTCAAAGCAGAGAGATTGAAATTTTTATTCTCTCAGGGTGAAGAGATGGATCAGCAGTTTTGTACTGATATTTCAGAAAACCCATATTTGGATGGCTCAGAACTACCCATGTCTCTAGCTTCTGGCTTCTGCAGGCACTGCACCCACACACGATTGCACACCCTTTAAAATAAAAGTAAAAGATTTTAAAGAAAGATTTCTTTCTCGCCAGATTACTTAACATGATAATGATAAGCAAGTTATTTCACTCCTGAGGGCATTATTAGTACCCCATTTCAAATCGCAGAGGGCTTGATTCTAACACGCAGTCAGGATTTGAGCAATGTAGTAAATTCATGTCTTAGCTCCACTTTACAATGTAGCGAGCTGACACTGTTTCTACTCACATGTTTATCAAGAGAAACAGGTTAATGTTTTTCCTGGCTTTCTTTCCTTATAAAATTGTTTCTAAAGTACAAATTATTCCAGGCACCTGATTTTTTTTTTTTTTAAATAGCTTTCTTTATATAAATAGTGATGGCTAAATGGAACAATAGTGTTTCTTTGCCCCTTTTCCCTCTAGGAACATTTCATGGAAGTAATCAGAAACCAGGAATTTGTGTTACTCCCAGCCAATGAAATTGCAAAGCTCTTGGCCAGTGATGACATGAACATTCCTAATGAGGAGACGATCCTGAATGCACTTCTCACTTGGGTCCGGCACGATCTGGAGCAGAGGCGGAAAGATCTCAGTAAACTTCTGGCTTATATTAGGCTGCCTCTCCTGGCACCACAGGTAATTAATTGGCATTCTTCTACCTGTGCTTTTATTTAGCTAGTCTGTCAAGGTAATTTAAACACATATTCCTGTGGAATGTACCTTACTACCAAAATGCTGCTTCTGTTTACAGAGGGTCACTCTATCTATCTAAGTCGTATTGATTAAGGAGCACTCTTGATATTGAGTTAGCAGTTTTTGAATTGAACTCTACTGTAAACCTGTCCTACTCACCAGAGGAAACTTAGTAATAAGAGCCAGAAATTTTAGATCAACTCATTGTCACATGTTGATTAAGTACCCACTGGCTGCTGGGTTCTGTGGTAAATGCTCTGACTCTTGAAGCTTTGACTTGTCACTTGGTGTGTTCACATACCATGGCCTCCCCGTCCAGGAAGCAAGGATGACATCGATTCTGATCAAATAGAGAGACTTCTTTTTTGACTGTCCAGGGATTATGATGAGGGAAATGCATTCTATAAAACAAAATGTGCTGTAAACGGTCTCAGGATGAAGAGGCCTCTCATCAGTGGGTTCAAAGTTGTTGGTCATTACATACTTACCCAATTTCCCCTTGTACAGTTTTCCCTGGAATATATGGGAATTTCTCCATCATTTCCCCCTGCCTATCTCAGGCACTGCATAGATAGAGCAAGAGGCCCTGGTGCAGAGAAGGTGAGAGCGTTTGCTGATTCGGGCTTGGCTGCCTTTTTTTTTCTTCTTCTTCTTCTTCTTATTTAAAGTACCACAAAAGTTGCCTTGTTTGTATTAATTTTGCAGATAATGCATCATTTTTGGCTATTATGAGTGGAAGTTACTGTTGGCACTCTACCCACCAAAAACAGGTCACTGGCAAGGCCTCATGCTAAGCCCTCGCTACTCACAAGCGAACTACATAAATGGATGGCACTTCAGGAAAAATAACATAATAAAGGATTTCTCTTGAAATCAGATTTAAAGAGGGCACTTAAAATTTTCTTGATTCCTGCAGATATTCTTTTCTATTCTTTTCTGAATGAAAGAAAATAAAATATGAAACATCTTCTGAGATGTCAGAACGATCCTATATAACCATGTAACCTAAGAACGTAGTTTAGGTCTGCCGTTTAAAGGGCACTTCTGACATGGCAGGCCTCTCACCAACCTTTAAAACTCCTGTTCCCCACCTTCCTCACTCAGCCTTGATACTTGGGGTCAGGGCTTGGTCCTACCTCAACTGGATATGGCAGCCTGAATTGACTCACCTTGGGATTCCTTAGAGAGGGAGGGAAGGGTGGAGGGAGAGAACAGTGATGTCAGTCTGCAGTGATGTGTATGTTTCCACGAACTTCGGGGCAGAGCATTTCCCTGAGTCCTTAGAAAGTCAGGAGACCATGAAGTTCAAACCTGGTGCACACACAAAGCATCAGGCCATGGCAAGTCAAACCAGATGTTCAGACCCACAGAGTAACTCCATCCATTCTTTCCTTCTCCACTGTGATTAACATGGAGCTCCAGAGAGCCAGAGCTAGGATTTGAACCAAGGGCTCTGTGCCCACTCTGCCTATTAAACACACCATGTATAAAACTGCAGGGTTTGGGTTAAGGAGAAAACAGAATACAAGTTAGATATGGTTATAATGTAGTAAGTAGAGGCTGTTGAAGAGGTTGGTGAAGGAACACAGCATAGCAATACTGAACACCCTCCCCCCACCCCCAGCAGGATGACAGAGAACTAGAGTGAACGTCCTTGAATATCATGTGGTCTGCATCTTGCGTTAGCCACCAAAAGCATAACTGGACTGCACACCGGTGCGAAGCATACGTTACGGGATTTGAAGAACACTTACTTGACTGGAGTGATGTCAGGAGGTGAAGCTAGAAAAGGAACTAAGCCACATCACAAAGAACCTGTGGTCCTTCCAAGGAGTTTGGACTTTTTCTTAAAGTCAAAGGAAGGATGAAAGGGTCTCATGATAGGAAGGGCATAATGCAGTGGCAAGCATAAATGCACTTCAGAGGATGAATGGGCCAACACTAGAAACCCATTAGAAAGGCTGTCAGAGATCAGCCAGGCAAAGAAGACGCTCGGGCAGTGCCAGAGAGAAATTACCAGAAACTGACAAAACTTAATGACCGGGTTAGAAGAAAGGTCCAGCGTGATCCTGTTTGCTAGGATGAGGTTAGTGACGGTGATGTCATTTGAGACAAAGAATGTGAGCAAGGATAACATGTAGCCTGGGGTGGGGATGGGAAAAATCATTTTCCTGAAGTTTCTTGGTAACTTCAATCTTAAATCCTCAGAATATTAAGGAAAAAATAAATGGATAAACTTACTAACATATTGAAGCCGGAAGCAAAAAAATAATACTGGCCAAGGAGAATGCAGAAGTGCTAGGGATGGACCCTAGGAAACACTAAGATTTAGTGGCCATTACCAACCTAGCCAAATGACTGGAGAGTTACTAGAACTCGATTTCACAACTGAAGAGGAGGAAGTATGTCATCAGGTGCTGCAGACAAATTAGGAGGGGACTCGGTGGGTTAGCTGAATGATTCTTGATGTATAGAGCAGACAGTGCCTGTGAGCTTTTGAAATGGGCCCTAGAAACGTGATTTGCTAAGCCCTGTACTGATGTGGGTACACCCACAGGTTTGAGAACCCCTGTCCATGATGAATGGTAATAATGGAAGAGCAAATATGAGTTGGCTACAGTGCCCAGCACAGTGTCAACAGTTACTTTACCTCACTGAGCTATGTTTTTCTTCCCTGCAGTGATAATACTAAGTTTCAGTATTGCAACACATAGTGTTACTGTTGCCCCGCCCTCCTTTGGTAACTTCCTATATGAATAGAATACAATGTATATAGATGATATCCACTGCTATTACTTACCCCCTCCAACTGCGTGCGTGCGTGCGTGCATGTGTGTGTGTGTGTGTGTGTGTGTGTGTGTGTGTGTGTGTATACGCATGTGTTCATGTGTGTGTGTTTTATAGAATTCCCATTTAGGGCTGAGTACTTGTGGAGTTTGGGGGTTTGGATTTGGGTTTTGGTGATAAAAATGAAAACCAAACTTACAGAATTAGTTACCAAGTAGAATTCTGAAGTTAGATTCTGTATGACTTACTTTAAAAGGTAGGGAAATATAACAATTGTTAAAATTGTAAAATGCCTAAGAGTAATTAATGACTATTTTTAGAACTGTGATTAGGTGTAGTAACCTAGAGAATTTACATTTGTGAAATAGTGTTTTCTCAATGATATCAAGTAAATGAGATTTTGTCATCAGCTTTCAAATATTAATTTTATTATAGTGTCACCAATTGTAGATTTGTAACTGATGGAAGAAATAATATGTATAATTATAACATGCTACCTAAATGATCTTTTAAAATTTTCTTCATTATTTGTATGTCAATTTGTATATGTGTGTGTAACGGGAGCACATTCCATAGTGTGCATATGAAGGTCAGAGGAAAACTTCATGGGGTGTATTCTCTCCTACCTTTAGGTAGGTGCCATGGTTGGAGCTCAGCTCATCAGACTTACACAGGAAGGACTTTATTCACTGAGCTATCTCATCAGCACCCAAAATTATCTTTAAAAAAAATTCTGCTTATGTGTATGTGTGCACACTCATATGTGCTGGGTATACATGTTTGCATATATGCACAAGTCTCTGTAGATGCACATGTATGATGAGTACATGCAGAGGCCAGAGGCCAACAAGTGTCTTCCTGGATCACTCCTCACCATATGTTTTGAGACAAGGTCTCTCATTGAACCTCACATTCATCACTGTGGCTAGACTGGCTGGCCAGTGAGCTCCAGAGAGCCACCTGTCTCCAGCCCGCCCAGTGCTGAAGTTACAGATGCATGGTCTGGTACCTGGCTTTTGTGGGGGAACTAGAGTTCAGAATTCAAGCCCAGGCTTGTGTGGCAGACATCTTACCAACTGAGCCATCTCCCAGTCTCTCAAGTGATTGTTATACATGACTTTGAAAAGAAACTAAATAATCAAAAAAGGATGTGTTTATGGTCACAGAACCCTTGCCTTGAGCTCTACTAAAAATTGATGCAAATTCAAGAAGGAGGAAGGACAGTTATTCATGCTCCAAGGAAGACAGACTCCAGAGCTGGTCAAGTTTACGGAAAGTGTAGAAGTCATTCTCTTTCCATATATGTTTTGAGGAGACAGTTTTAGAAAAATGGTCATGACAAACAAGTACCCGAGGGAAGATAAGCTGGTGGTGGTGGCACGCGCCTTTAGTCCCAGCATTTGGGAGGCAGAGGCAGGTGGATCTCTGTATTTGAGGCTAGCCTGGTCTACAAAGAAACTATGACTCAAGAAAAGAAAGAAAGAAAGAAAACGAAAATAAAGAATCTACACAACCGAAATGTCTGATTTTTCAGGCACTTTTACTTTAATGGTTTTGCCATTGTTTATGGAAGAAAGGCATTGAGAACTCATTTTTATAAAGTGAGAGTGTATTAGAATCAATATTTCATAGTTTAGCCAATCATAATAAATACTTTTCTAAACAATAGCTTACCTACTACACTAATACTTGATTATTATTGTTCTTGAATTAATTGCTTTATAATTTTTCATTTCTCACTTCTTTACTTAAATATAACTAATCCTGTTTTAATAAACTACGGAACTTATCAGCATGTTAAGAAGAAATACGTTTTACTTCAAATTGCAGTTACTATAAAATATCCTGAGACTTTACTTCCTATGTTTTATTTCACACTTATTTTTATTTAGAAAGCACTAAGGTAATCATATCAGAAGTAATACTGGCACTAACATTAATCTAAATGAATAAACTCACTGCATATCCACTAATAATGCTAAGTTCATGTTTTATGTGCACTGGAAAAACTGGCCCAGGTCATAAGACTTGTGTCTCACTTGAGATTATTTTGCCATTGATTTACAACACTTGCTTACCAAATGCCACAGGCTTTTTGTTGTTTCTCTGTGTAGCCCTGGCTGTCCTGGAGGTCACCCTGTAGACCAGGCTGGCCTGAAATCACAGTCTGCCTGCCTCTGCCTCCTAAGTGCTGGGATTAAAGGCGTGTGCCACCATCTTCCGGTGGTGCCACCGGCATTTTTATGGTCACTTTCATTGGAGATTTTGTCTCTCTTCACATATCAAAGCCTGAACATATTGTCAACATTGTTAGCCACTAAGGAAATGCAAAGTAAAACTACTCTTCTGTTTATCCAGCTGGCTAAAATGGGCCTGGTTGGGAGGATGTATGGAAACAGAAACCTTACTAAGCGCTAATGCAGATGGGCAAATGGTGCAGATGCTCTGAAAAGCAGTTTTGAGGTGTTGTTAAAGTTAAGGGTAATTTTAGCTAGTTATCTACCCAAGAGAATCAGAACACGTCCACACAATGATGTGCATATTATTTTCTCAGCAGCTTTGTTTATAATCGTTCCATACAGGAAATGACCTAAGTGCCCATCAGTTACTGGGTGGTCAGAGTGAAACAGAGCCAGTCAGTAGAACAGTATTCATCAGCAAAGAAGCAAAACCAACACAACACAGATGAGCCAAATATGCTGAATTAAATAAGCAAGATGTAGAGGGCGTGCATGATTGTGCTTATATGAAATAAGCAGACAAGCCAAGTCTGTGCGGATAGATTAATGTTTGAGACAGGAGGTGGGGGGTGTGGCTGACAGGAACTGGGCTCTGGGGTCTACCTGAAATGAGAGAAATTCACCAAACCTGTCCACCTGATACATTTACTGAAAGTGAACTGACTAGATTAAGTATGATATGTATCCTATGCCCTACAGACTAATTAGTAAACTACGGTTACACTATGTTTTAAGTGGTAATATACTATAGCCAGGGAAATTTTTTCCAAGAACAACAAGAAAAAAAATTTTTTAAGGGAATCTATCAGGAAATCATTATACATCACTAGCTTAAAAGAAAAACATCATATGATATCAATAGATGTGTGAAAGGTATTTGAGGAAAAATTGTTAACAATTCTTGATTTGAAATACTGAAGTTGGGAGAAAAAGAGGCATCCTAAATAAAAAGGACCACAGGAGTCATGGCAACTACAGTCTGAATAAAAAGGACAGCACAGTGCTACACAGCCTATCTTCAAAAACAGTAAAGCACTAACACCACCTGAACGCCAACCAGAAGCAGAGGGCTTCCATTTTACTCACTCACTCACCATTCCATTGGGCGGTCTGATAAACCCATAAACTGAAATAATTGACGGCCACCCAGAAAAAAGATGCCAAGCTATTCCTATTCGATGATGAGCAGATGTATAACAGCTGGAGCTTTGTAGGGGTGGTAAAGTACCAGTCTAAAATACATGTTACAGTAATCCAGTAGGGTTTTTTTTTTTTCCTTCTCCAGCGAATCATATAAAAATGATAGGGTAAAATGATAATAAAAATAATTACAGATTTAAGAATAACTGTAATAAAATAAAGGCAAAGACATAAAGAAACTCCAGCGAATGAAGAGGCCTCTTGAACAGAAAGGCCTAATATCGAGTATGTATTCTCCCTAATTAATAAAAGAATCTTGATGCACTTCACACTAAAGTCAAGAGACTCAAGATAATAGAAACAACTAGATGACTCTTAAACTGTCATGGAAAATTAAAGCTCGGGTATCCAAGAACACCATGAGAACCTGGTGAGGAGAGCCTGGACACATCAGATTTCAGTTCGTGCGATTAAGGCATTAATAACCTGGTTGTGGCAGCTCCTGCCTATCATCTCAGTACCTGGAAGGCTGAGGCAGGAGGATTAGGAGTTCAGGGCCAGCCTGAGCTACATCTTGAGTTCAGAGACAGTCTATCTGAGTTCCTGCCTCAGAAACAACACAAATAAGGGGCCGTTAACCTTTAATCCCTGCACTCAGGAGACAAAGGCACTAATAAGCCTACATAGTGGCCCCTGCCTTTAATTTCAATGCATGAGAGGCCGGGACAGGAGAATCAGTAGTTCAAGACCAGCCTGTTCTACAAATTCCAGACCAACCAGGGCCACATAGTAAGACCCTGTCTCAAAACTAAAATAAAAGCCTGGAAATAAGCAAATCAATAGAACAAAGTGAAGACTTAAGTATATCTTCTATGTCTTCATTGTACATATGCTTTGTTCTTTTCTAGTTCCTGGCAGACATGGAAAACAACGCACTTTTTCGGGACGACATAGAATGTCAGAAACTCATTATGGAAGCAATGAAGTATCACTTATTACCTGAGAGACGACCCATGTTGCAGAGTCCTCGAACAAAGCCCCGGAAGTCGACTGTTGGAACATTATTTGCAGTTGGAGGAATGGATTCAACAAAAGGTATTGGATGATTTTTGATCTAGGGGAACAGAGGGCGATGCATAGTGCTACCAAGACGCCCTCTGGAGAAATGGCTGGTTCAGGGGCAAGAACTGGAAAAAATGAGCCCAAAAAACAGTTCTAGTGCCAGAAAGTATTGAAGGAATGGTAGGCGTGGATAAGACAGAGGAAATATCTTGTTGGGAGATTCCATTGAGTTTAAAGTCATTGAGCATCAAGGTAAGTAATTATAGTGAATGAAGATAATGTCAAATCAGTCTCCACAGTTTCCAGTGGCACAAGTGAAGGAAAGCTATGTCTCTTAGTAGAGGGCCAGCTGACACAGAAGATAAGATTAGGAAAAGGATTTCATTTGGGCGAGGAATCTAGCTCAGTGAGAACTCGCTTTATATGCATGATGCACTGGGCTCAATCCCCATACTGGCATGCACTTACACACACATACACATACACACACACGCACGCACACAGAGAGAAGGGAAGAAAGATTATGCATTTGACAGCTACCAAAATAAAACATCTCTAATCTGAAATTCAGAAATTCTTGGAGAAGACATGATACTCGAAATGTTCCAGATTTGGGAGCATTTATCTCCCAACTTGGTTGTTACAAAAGGTAAATGGTGTCTTTACAAGTACTGAGAACTGACACACAGCAGTTAACCCAGTAACCCAAGCTAATGTTGCCAGTCATGTGCCCACACAGTGAGTGCTCCGATAGGACCCGCTCTCCAGAATTAGCAGCCAGAAGCATCACCGGAATCATAGGGAAAACACAGGTCCAAACAGACCTACAGAACAGCTTTTGTGTCTGTAATATTAAAACATGCCAATACCATAAAATATACTTCAAAATTCAGACTTTAGAAGCTGGAGAAGTGATCCAGCAGTTAAGTTGCAAGCCTCGGTGACACTGCAGGGGACCGGAGTTTGTTCCCCGTACCCAGATCAGATGGCTCACAGCAACCTGTAACTCAAGCTTCAGGGAGTCTGAAACCTTCTGGTCTCTGGAGGCAGCTACACCAGTGTGCATGTGCATACACAAAGAGAGACACATACACAGTTAAAAAGAAATCTAACGAAAAGGATCTGACTTGGCAAGAGATTTGCTACCTGTTCTAACTGAATGTGTACAGGCGTTCTAACCTGCAGACCTATTGGAGAAAGAAATAGAAACCCTCACAGTTGTTTAGAGTTTGGAACAAATGAACATCACAGTTAGAGAAAGCTCCAAACTGATCCAGATTATGGGAACATAGAGCAAAATACCAACTGTTTTAATAGAATGTCTTTTTTGTTGTTTGGCCACACAGGCCATGAGTTGAGACTGAAGACAAATGCTAAATAATAGCACTGTAAAAGTTAATCTCCAGAGGTCGATGGTTGTATTATAGTTTGTAAGAAGTTCTTGTGCCAAAGAAGATATGCTAAAATATTTAGGGCCACAAGGTTATCATTTTTGTGATTTACTCTTAAACAATTGAGAAAAAATTCATTCCTGCATGCATACATAGAACAGAAAGCTAAACACAGACATTTGAGAGCCCTGGTTAAGGTGGCTGGCAATTTTTTTGGATCATCCTGACAACAGTTATCACTAATGGTTGAAGACCATGCACAGCGCCGTTGGCTGGCTGTTGTTATGGGAGCTTGCTGTATATTTGAAAGCTCATACTTATCTGCCCATATTCCTAGAGCGAGTGTCTGCAGCCCTGGCAAAAGCTCTATGACTTCCATGTACTTCTCAGCCTTGGCTTCATCATGGCTTCATCACGGTCCTTCTCTCACCCCTGTTCCAACCCCATTGGCCAACTTGCTCTTCTAACATGCCAAACATATCTTCACACACCAGGGATGCTGTGTTAGAAGTTCCAATCACTTCCCTCTGATAGTGACACTACCATCCACTCAGATGTCGTCTCAAAGGTCAGTTTTCACAGAGGCTTTCCGTGGCTTTTGGATAGCAGCCTCTACCTACCACTTTCAAACCCTTTCCCGCCTTTTTCTTTAAATCTCATTACTATGAGTTAATTTCTTCACAGTATCTGATACATTTATTTAGGGTCTCTTTACCTCTTCCTAAGCCCAGTAAGCATAAAAGCATGGAGATTTTCCTCATTAAAACATCTATTGTAATATTCATACTAATATATCATTTAATACATACAGCCTGGAAGAACACTTTCTGGTAGACAGTAGCCCTGCGTGTTTGTCAAATGCCTTTGTCATCTCTTGGATTACTTACATGACTTAAGTGGTTGGTGCTTTCACCTTCACTTTTCTCCCTGTGTGATAACTTTAGGGAATATGAAATCATGCCTTTCATGCTTCAATCAGATTGCTACTTAACTTTTAGGTTCATGGATGAAAGACTATTAGGTATAGGTCATTGGTAGAATGTTTGACCAAAGCATGCAAGGGCCTGGGCTCAGTATGCAGAAATACACACACACACACACACACACACACACACACACACACACACACACACACTTTTTTTTTTTTCATTTATTTACAAGTATAGGTGTTTTGCTTGTGCACCATATGTATGCAATGCCTATGGAAGCCAGAAGAGGGCAGTAGATCCTCTCACCCCATCCCCATTTCCACCTTGAACTAAAGTTACAGACAGCTGTGAGCCACTTTGTGGGTGCTGGGAATTGAACCAGGTCTTCTGAAGATCTGAGTGCTCTTACCACTGAGCCATCTCTCCAGCCCCACCCCCACCCCCAACACAACTAGAAGCTTAAAGATATATATTTGTTTTATTATTTTAGATGTTTAAAATTCTAGTTTCCAGTTTATGACAAAATCCTACTATTTTGTAAACTAGGTCTAAAAGAAGGTTTAAGATTCAAGAAGAAAAAATAGTTTGAAAATTCATCAATGAAGAAAAATTTTTATTCGACAGGAGGCAATTTTTATTTTATTTTGATTTATTTGGTCGAAGATTCTAATTGTTGGAGTTAAGAATCAAGTGGGTAAAATCCTGATAATTTACACATATGCATAATCTAAGTATATGAATAAATTATCACCATTGCCAAATGTTACAAAGAAAAATTATGCAAATTCAAAAATACTTTTACCCATCTAGTATTTAGAAACTATTCTGTTGGGTAGTGTAAAAATACAAAGGTGGTCTGGGCAGTGGTGGCACACACCTTTAAACCCAGCACTTGGGAGGCAGAAGCAGGTAGATCTCTGAGTTTGAGCCAATCCTATCTACAGAGTTCCAGGATAGCCTGGGCTACACAGAGAAATACTGTCTCAAAAAACCAAAACAAACAAACAAACAAAGATGGAAAGAAACAACTCAGAATTGTATAGGGTAAATATTGTAAATATTTAATATTAATAGTAAATATTGATATGTAATATTGATAGTAAATATTGCTCCCATGTGTTTCTGGTTGTGGGAGGTCATCAGCAAAGGCGGCTCTGATGGTCTAATGTTACAACCTCTGGAGTAAGTGTTCGCTGTGACGGGGTCCCTTAAAAGGCCGGAACAACTTAAAGAGAGAAAAAAGAGTCAGGCTCTACAAAGTTGGAAGTTAGTTTATGGCTTTTGTTTTTGTTTAGCTTTGAAGAGAACAAAAGAGTTCTAGAACTTTCCAGAGGTAAATCCTCTGGGCAGTAACTCCATTTCCGACAGCCCAGTTCCTCTGTTCTTCCTCCTAGCTGGGGATGGTGCCTCCCTTCTCGGAGCCAGCCCCAGCAGCTCTGCTTTGTTGTTACTGCTCCCCCCCTCCCCCAGAATGTCACATATTGTTTCCTTTATCTCTAGTGTCATCAGTTCCCTTCCTGTCACTAGGCCCTTTCCATGACATCTATAAACCAGCCCCACAGTCCAGATTACCCGGGAGCCAAAGCCTTCTCCCATCTGACTAGAATCCCTGTCTGCACAGTGGCCAGACGTCTCAGAATAGTCCTCCGTGAGGCTCCCTGCCTGCATTTCCTCACCACCTCAGCCACCCCCATACAAAACTCTCCCAGAAGTCCTCAGTGACCTCCATGCAGCTGAACATCTGCTTTTTATTTTTTTATTTATTCCTCTCAGTGCATTTGATATTGTTATTGGAGCCAACTGCTGTAAACTTTTGTATCTCTGGCTTCCACGATGCTAAGCTCCTCTACATTTCCTCTCACTTCTGAATGTCTTCTTAGCCTGTTTGGACAGAGACTCTTTTCTGTTGGACCTTGTAATATAGGAGGGTGCCTGGGAGAATGAGAGAAGAGATCATGGAGGTAGGCAATGGCTATACTGCTGAGGCTTCATGGGCTAGAATAATAGTGTGTCCATCGACGCTAATAAAAACCTATCTGCTTTGAGGCTAGAGAGGCCTCTGTTAGGAAAATGCTTCTCCTTGTAAGCATGAGGACCCAAGTTCAGATCCCGCAGCCATATACAGAGCTGACACACATGTATAATCCCAGTGCCGGGGAGACAGAGAGAGGCGGGTCAGCCTAATCTAACCAAAACAGTGAGTTCCAGGGTCAGTGAGACACCTGTGGAGAAAGAAGGTGGTGAGTGACAGAGAAGACACCAGACATCAACCTCTGACTCCACACCACACTCACACGTGTGCACAAGCATGTGTGTGAACACATGAATATCCATTGACACCACCCACGGAAGATAAACTTCTACCTCTGTGTAGTCGCGTAACTCTCTGTTACTGTTAAGGAGCAACGAGCATCGAGAAGTATGATCTCCGTACGAATATGTGGACTCCTGTAGCAAACATGAATGGGAGGAGGCTGCAGTTCGGTGTCGCGGTGTTAGATGACAAACTGTACGTGGTTGGAGGGCGTGACGGACTGAAGACCTTGAACACCGTTGAGTGCTACAACCCCAAAACCAAAACCTGGAGTGTGATGCCGCCCATGTCCACACATAGGCATGGTCTTGGTAAGTGGATCTGCAGACCCGCTTAGAAAGCCAGGCTGCCTCTACATTTTTACCATCTGTACCAGGCAGAAAACCGATGTGTGGGCTCAGTCATCATCTGCTGCCAAGCAGACCTCAAACCTGAGACACAGAAACCAGAACACAAGCACTTACATAAATGTGACAGCTGGTGCATCAGAAAGCCGGGGGTCTAAGGGGGTCAGCAAAGCATGATGGGCTGACAAGCTGTGCTTTTACATCCATGCTCTATGTAAGCAACTGTTGTGTAGCCTAGTTAAAATACTCACTACAGCTAGTGTTTTTATTTCCATACATATATTAAAAACAATAATGATAAGTGATATATATATATATGTATGTATTATAGTTTTTAAGCAGAAGTGAATGAATTCACACACATACACCAAAATTAAACATGGTACAGACATTTCATTTTATTTTTTAATGTGTCTGGGTGTCTACCTGTGTGTGTGTGTGTGTGTGTGTGTGTGTGTGTGTGTGTGTGTGTGTGTGTGTGTGCATGTATATGTGTGCCTTTGTGAGTGTGCATATGTGTATCAGTTGTATGCAGTGCAGGGTGGCAGATCCTCGGGAACAGGGATTATAAATGGTTGGTAGCTGCCAAATGAGTCCTGGGACTTGAACCCCACCCCTGCTGACTCCTGACTGCTGAGCCATCTCTCCAGCCTTTCATTCTCATCAGATAACTCACTGAGCAGACAGTGAAGCTTTGTTCTGTAGATTCATGGGGTCTGCAGTGTCACGATGTGAAAAAGAGTCTATGGCTGTGTGTCAGCTTACCACAGTCTGGAAAGGGTTTGGCAGGGCTTCAATAAAGAATTTGATAGGTCACTAGGAAAGATAGATGAAAAGCAGAGAGAGCAAGTTGAGTTTGGCACCTGTGGGTTGTTCTGTACACAGCCTAGAACGACTGAGCACCAGAGTCGAGGCTGGCACCCAGAAATGAAAATGAAGAAAGGTATTTGTTTTACTAGTTGAAACAAACAAGTTCAGTTTATTGAGGAAGGGACAAGCCTTTATACACCCTCCTCCCAGCCGGGGGGACGGGCTTTGGGGCATGGTCATCTCTGGCTGGCCCAGGTCATCTCACATCAGGACTCCGCCTCTGTTGCCGAGGCCCCAGGCAGATGCCAGGCTGGGTTATGAGGAAGTGCCACTCAAGGGGCCACCATGGTTATGATGAAGTGCTATGAGCACACTTTTTTAAGGCACCAGTTATAACCAGTTTGAATTGGCTGAGGCCAGGCTGGCCCCCAGGCCCTTAGAAGCCTCTAGGGCCTATACATCCCACAATAAATAGTCAATAAATGTTTGTAGAAGTGTTTAATAGACTTGGACATCAGGAAAATGCAAATGAAAATGTGTTTGAGACTCCATCACATACCAGTCAGTGCGGCTACCATTAGTAAACAAGTAAAACAAAAGCCGTTGGTCAGATGGGAAACAGAAGCTCTTATAAAATACTGGTGGGATTATGAAGTCAGTTGGCAACTATAGGTGTTACTATGGAGGTTCCATAAGAAGCTTAAAACTACTGTGTGATCCAGTTGTATGCTTCCTTGTTATATACCTGAAGAAACCTAATTCATCATGCGTCAAAAATACATGCATAGCTATTGCTATACTAGTCACAATAATCGAGTTGATTATTTTACATGTTCGACACTTTACATGTTCGAAAGTAGAACAATAGATAAAGAATGGGTACTAGATACACCTTACAAGATTTATTCAATGTAAAGTTTGAGTGAACTATGGGATTATCAAGAAAATGGACAGAACTCGAGATCATTATGTCAAGTGAAATAAACAAAACCCAGAGTGAGAAATAGAACACTTTGTCTCAAAAGGGCGTGAGAATAGGAAAAGGGAATGACCGTGATATGGTAGAGGGGCTGAGTCACGGGAGATGAAGGCTAGAGAAAGGCCTTTTCTTGAAGGAGCTCATGTGCTCATGAACAAGAACAAGTGAACCCAGGGAACTCTATTTTCTCCTGTGAACCAAGAGAAAAATTCTTTAGATAAGAGTGAAGGAATACGAGTAAAATTGGGATTCAAGGTGCATATGTATCACCAGCTTTTATTACGTAACAAACCTAGGTGCTTTCTGTTGAAGCTGCATTTTGTCTTGAGACAGGGTTTCACAGGGACCGGGCTGGCCTCAAATCACTATGTAGCTGAGGCTAGCCTTGCTTTACTAATCCTCCTGCCTCCACCTCACCAGTGCTGAAACTGCAGTTCTGTACTGCCACATCTGGCTGGAATGCAGAAGCCTAAAGCGGAGTCTTATTAAACTAGCTCATGGGCTTGTGAGTCAGTTTGGCTTTGGCTGCTGTGGATGGTCTCTGGTGCTTTGGGTAGTCTCAGTTAGCTTTCATCAGTCTGTGTGGGCTTGATGGTGTAGGGCAGTGCCATCTACGTGTCTGGCATGGAGCATCACAGAGTATCCAAAGCAGTGAGGGACCGTTAGCCCAGTTCAGATTCTCACACTTCTGCTTTCATCATGTTTACTAACATCTCACTGGCTTCCAAGTAAAGCAATGTTTCCCCCTCTTTCTAAGAGGAGCTGCGGGGCAGTGCTGTAAAAATCCTAAAATCAAAGAGACTGTGGCCGTATTTTTACCTGATCACAGCTTGGAAAAAGTTTGAAATGGCTATCATCATAAAGAATCTGGTAGGGCATAATAAAAGATAAATGAAGAGTAAATGCTGCCCCCAAAGCTAGGGCCCTATTGTATTGTTTTCAGCCCAGACTTTCCGGCCTATCCTGGTGGCCCAGACTTTCAGACCCACAGTCCCATAATCCCACTGAAATGCACAGACACTTTAATTAGTTATACACTGATTGACCTGTGGCCCAGGCATATAACTTGCTAATTCTTTACCCTTAATCTAACCCATGATTCTTGTTCAACCATGCGGCTCGGTACCTTTTCTCAGAGCAGCATGGTTGTCCTCTGCATCTGCTAGCTTGTCTGGCATCTCTGTGGCATTTCTGCTTTGTTTTTCCTGTTCCCAGAGTTTTCTTAGTCTGCTAGCCCCACCCATACTTCCTGTCTGCCTTTGGCCAATCAGCATTTTTATTAAACTAGTAGGCGGGACAATTATTTACAATGCAACAACATAATTCCTCTACAGGGCCCAGAAATGAAAACTGTCTGGGAATAGGGATTAGCATGCTGGGAGATTCAGGAAAATATCAGAGGGCCAGGGGTTCCACAAGATGAGCTCTTATCCCCCACTATTCCAAACTGGCAATGGTGGCACATGCCTTTAATCCCAGCACTCAGGAGGCAGAGGCAGGGGGATCTCTTGTGATTTCAAGGGCAGTCTGGTCTACAGAGAAAGTTCCAGGACAGTCAAGGCTACACAGAGAAATCCTGTTTCAAAAAATGAACAAACCACCAAACACATTGATGTGTACATGCTAGGGAAAGCATCCTGAAACTGGGGTATACCTCCACGTATATCCTGAAAAATTTATTTTAACAATGAATGAAACCTGTGAAATTAGGTTTACCATAAAATTCAGAATCATTGTAATGCATGTGTATATCCCCCACCACAGGGGAAGAAACTACTCTAACATAGGTAAATCTTTATAGCACATAGAAGAAGTTAATTGCTCCACCAGTGTTTTCCCCAAACTACATTTGCTCAATTTTATATTTATTTGAAAAATAAACTTAAGAAATTTTTAAATCTCTTTATGTATGGGAATTACATAAAGATTTAATAAGGGCTTTCACTACTAAACTATGTTTTCAGAGCCATCATTCAGGAGGATAGACAAAATGAGCCCTTCTAGGCCCTTGATGAATGATATTTTATGTAACACTGAACATATTCTTTAAAATTTAAAATTGATAATATAAACTTAAATAGGTGTATATAAATATATATTTTTGCATATGTGTTTGTGTTTTATGTGTGTGCTGTGTGTACGTGGTGTGCATGTGTGTGTTGTGTGTGTGTGTGTGTGTGTGTGTGTGTGTGTGTGTGTGTGTGTAAGTCTTCATTAGCCAGTACTATTGGCACCATATATAACAAATGAAGTAATAGCTGTTTGGGGTCACACTGAGTGATCTGACTTGGCCCTCCGTGAGTGTTTTTGGCCATGCTCATGCCGTTCCTCTTCTCGAGATCTTCTTCCTGGGATGGGGCACACCTGTAATTCCAACCCTGGGGAAGCACAAGAAGTAGTATCATCAGTTTGAGATCAGCCTGCTTTACATAATGAGATCCTGCCTCAAAGCACAGGGATGAACAAATCAGTCCTTGGCTGACTCCACACATTCACAACTGAATCCGAAGGCCTTAGGCAGGATAAGGTCAGAAGCATTTTTTCTGACTCCTTCATCTTCTGTCCTCTCCCCTTGGGTTACTGCTCAGCCACATTCAGCACCCCTCAGGCCTCCCACACCTCCTCCCTGTACACGGTCTTCTAATTACATTCCTGCTTCCCCTCCTGTGCCACGTCATCACACAGACCTTCCTTGGCTCTCTCTACCCTTGCTTTCATAGCTCCATTGTTTAAATTGGCACATACCTGGTGTGTATTTCATACCTGTCTCCTAATTAAAACGCAGCATTGGTCCACAAGGGCACTGCCCTTACCTCTGTGTTCTAAGGAGTGCCTATAACTTAGTAGAAACTTCAGAGGTGTTTACTGAATAAATTACAAATGGCAATACCAATCTGCTGTATAGCAAGTGAACAGCTATAGGAAACCTCAGAATCTGAAGTTCTCAATGGGCAAAAGTGAAAGCACCGAGTATGGAATAGTGTCTTGGTAAGGGCAGTATGTGCCAATCTGGTAGGTTTGAAAATAACTCCACTGTTGGATCCCAAAATACTGTCTCTAAATTTTAGGAAAAAAGTATTGTTTCTGCCCCATCTGCCTCAGAAGAGCCCTAAGGAAGATCAGTAGTGACAGCCTAA
This sequence comes from Phyllotis vaccarum, assembly GCA_033318265.1. Classification (NCBI taxonomy): domain Eukaryota; kingdom Metazoa; phylum Chordata; class Mammalia; order Rodentia; family Cricetidae; genus Phyllotis; species Phyllotis vaccarum. The sequence goes on along the minus strand of JARWLC010000001.1, from coordinate 107,202,767 downwards.
GTTTGGGATTGGCTGCATGTGCATGCTTCAGAGTCATTGTGCTGACATTTTAATTAAAATGTGAGTTTCGCACACTCTCCAGTCCTCCCTCTTTCCTGTCCACTTGTAGGTGTGGCTGTCCTGGAAGGCCCCATGTATGCAGTAGGAGGGCATGATGGCTGGAGCTACCTGAATACAGTGGAGCGATGGGACCCTCAGGCTCGCCAGTGGAATTTTGTTGCCACTATGTCTACCCCCAGGAGCACAGTAGGTGTGGCAGTACTAAGTGGAAAGTAAGGAGATATTTGAAGTTCTGTTTCTGTCACAATAAACACATTTATTATTGCACAGAGGAGAACTAACCAAACTTTTCCAGTAACTTCTGTCCGTGATAGCCTGTTCCTAAGTTAAACTTTCATTCTCATGTTCAAGGCCACACACTTCTAATTTGAAGTAAGTTTTATAAAAATATCCAATATTAAATTGTACAGCAACGATCTGGTGGTTTAAATACCTTTAAAATTTTATGCTTTTCAAAGTCCTACAGTGGGTTGGGGAGATGTTCGCAGTTAAAGTGCCTGCTGAATAAGCCTGAGGACCGAAGTTGGGTCCTTAACCCAGACAAACACCAGATGGGTATTGCTGCCCAACACCCTGCCAGCCTGGAAAGGCGGAGACAGGGCATCACCACAGCAAGCTGCCTAGTAAGGCTGGCCGTATCCAGGAGCTCTGGGTTTGACTGAGAGTCCTTCCTTGGCGAATGTGGTAGAAGGGCAATGGAGGAGGAGGATTCCTGCCCTCAGCCTCAGGCTCCACATGCACGCACACATACCAGTACCCACATATAGGAATATGCATATCCACACATATGAAAAATGGAAAAACTGATACATGAACTTAAAAATTAAAATACTATGATCTCTCAATGCTTCCCGAAAAAAAAAAAAAAAAATCCATCATTTTTACTGCACCGTCTTTCCTTTTGTGCTGCTTCTTTCTGATCTTGGTAATTGATTACTTCAGAATGGATCTCAGAAAAGGTGTTTGCTTACCCTGTGTCTGCTGTAAATAAACAGATTGATACAGGGTCTCAGTGGGGACTGAATACAAACCTTTTTAATCCTCTCTTCCACCGTAAAATAAATCCTTGATGGTTTTTAATTCATTTCTTTGTTTCTTTGCTTTTGTGTTATCCCTGATAGAAGGAGGGAGGGGAAGGTCGGATCAGACCAGACAGGTGCCCTAGAACTGTGGTGTAAGAGAGGTAAGGTGATGGTAGAGTGGAAAGCACCCTTAATCCCAACCCTCGGCGGGCAGAGGCAGAACTCTGAGTTTGAAACAACTTTGAAGTTGAAGCAAATTTGGCCTCCATAACGAGATCTAGGCCAGCCAAGGCTACAGAGTGGGTCCCTGACTCAAAACACCAAAGGGGAAAAGTAGAAAATATTAATAAATATTTTCCTATTTATGCCTAAGCTCTTATTTCTTCGGGATCTATTTCCTATGTCCTTTGTGTTATTGTTGTAAGTACCTCACGGGCAGAGAAACGGAAGTCAGTGTTTAGATGAGTGTCATGTGTTTGGTACCCTGTCTTCTTTCTTAGTGTCATGGGGCATCATCAGTGGCACTTTCAGCTCAGTGACCTTTCTGCCGTGAGCCTGACAGCAGCTCTGTGTCCTAGCTGTCATTCCATTTGTTCATTTGTACAGACTTTATGCAGTTGGTGGCCGGGATGGCAGTTCTTGTCTCAAGTCAGTAGAGTGCTTTGATCCTCACACTAATAAATGGACACCGTGTGCCCAGATGTCAAAAAGGAGAGGCGGCGTGGGAGTAACAACCTGGAACGGACTGCTGTATGCTATTGGAGGACACGATGCTCCCACATCCAACCTGACTTCCAGACTTTCAGACTGTGTGGAGAGGTAATTTCCCAGGAAGGAAAACTAAGAACAAACAAACAAAATTAAGTTTCTCAGGCTTCCAGACAAAGTAATAAGTGTGTGCTGAGCATCCATCCCATGCAGTGCGGTCTCTCTGTGGCTCCGTGAACACTGGGTTCTCTCCCTGGCTGTCTCTCTACCTGCCTCCCAACCACCACCTTGGATTCTTATCCCCTCATATATTACCTTAGGGTTGAGCACATAATGCATCCATTGAGACAAGCACTTACTGTGTAGCTGTTTGGACTGGACTCTGTACCTTACCAGAAAAGCAAAGACGAACCTCAGGAAGCGTGAGTTAGGGGCTGGAAGGCGCAAAAGAAGTGGAATGGAAAGGGACATATTTGGCCCATTTTGATGGCCAATGAAATAATAGAGAATGGTAAAGGAAAACGAAAAATTCTTGTAAGTCTTAAAGGCTTAATCAAGTCATCCATACTGGGTGTAAGAAACTCCACTTTTAAGTCAGGTAGAGAACCTCCTAGCAGTGAAGATTTGGGTGGCAGGTTGTGTCTTCATATATACATATTTTTTTTATTTGGTTTAAGGACAGGAGAGAATTAAAGGCAGTTTAGAGGCAGATTCACTAGAATCCTGTGCGAGCACTCCAAAGCAGAAGACTATGGTTCACATGGGAAATGAAGGGCAAACGTTGTGGCCAGAGAGCAGAGTGCTGGAAAGTGCCCGGACAGGGGGCAGACTGTGTAGAGAGGGTCTCATGGAGTGCTGGAGCATTAAACAAATTTAGATTTTAAAGAGGAATATGAGGGGCAGGAGAGATTTCTCAGTGGTTAAGAGCACCAGCTTCTCTTCCAGAACTCCTGAGTTTAATTCCCAGAACCCACATGGCAGCTCTTAACTATAACAGTAGACTCTGGAAATCTGCTGTCCTCTTCTGGTATGCAGACATATATGCAGACAAATACCCATATACATAAATATATAAATAAATGAATCTTTAAAGAAAATATGAAAGCAGACAGATCCATTTTTTGTAAGATTAGAAGTATTTACTTAGTAACTGTCAGTGACAAGAGGGCCGGTCAGACTGAAAGTCCAGGCTTGCTGCTAACACAAAAGTCTGAACAACAGGCAGACCTGGTGTTGTTTTGGAAGGCAGGTAAATTATAGCTGCACCTCATCTGTAGGTGGGAGAGGGTAATTGTGACTCTGCTCATTACATGATGATCCAGGAAGGAGATCCAGGAGTCTTTTATGTGCTTTGTCTCACCAAGAACAAGTGTTGACGCCAGAAACACCAGAAGCAATATGGCATGTTGGCGTCAAGTGTCTACTCTTTAGTTGGTGTCATTGAGCAGTTCTAGTTAGAAGTCCAAAACAATGGACAGCTACCACAATTGAGAGTATAAGTCATCTTACACAGACCTTAATATATTGCTTTGCCTACATTTTCAACAGGGACACTGAAGCCTTGAAGCAATTTTACTATTATATTCATGTTGAGTTCTTAAATATTCTATATCTACAAATGAATTTGTTCCACTGTAAGTTAAATGTTTTTACAAAAATACTGACCTTTTCTCTGAAATGTGTCCAACATATTTATAAGGCCGAAGATAGAATTGAAGGACATTTTTACACAAAATATTTTAAGAGCAATATCAGCTCCGGTTGTAAATTTTTTTTCCAGATATGACCCAAAAACAGACATGTGGACTGCAGTGGCATCCATGAGCATTAGCAGAGATGCAGTGGGAGTCTGTTTACTTGGTGACAAGCTGTATGCTGTTGGGGGTTATGATGGACAGACCTACCTGAACATAGTGGAGGCTTATGATCCCCAGACAAATGAATGGACCCAGGTATACTATTTCATTTTTATTACCTCACTTATCTAGTATTATGAAAACAACTCTTTTGAGAAGACCCTCTTCACTTTATCCAACATTGATGTGCATCACACAAATCTGGGGGTTGGAGAGATGACTCAGCTGTTAAGAAATTGTGCTGCTCTTGCAGAGGACCCAAGTTTGATTCCCAGCTCTTGAATAGAGGCTCAGAACATCTTCTAACAGTTCCAGGAGATCTGATGCCCTCTTCGGGATTCTAAGGGAACTTCACACACATGGGACATATATATGCATGCAGGCAAACCCTCATACACATAAAATGAAAATAAAACAATCTTTTTTAATGAAATAAACTTGCCTCTGTACTAAATATGGAAAAATAAGAAGCAGTTTCTGATGTTATAACAGAAATCCAAATTCTTTTGCAGTATAAATTAATATGCAGATAAGTGATTAACTACCATTTGTTTGATGAAATATTCTAGCAGTATGTGAGAGATAGGACTGACTGCATCAGGGCTGTACCAAAGGGAGGGGGATACTGCAGAAAATAAGCAAGGGTAGTAGTCTGAAATATTTGAAGTGTATCCATACGTGAATAATAATTTTTAAATACTCAAATTATGGAAGCATATTAAATTTCTGCCTATACACTAATAAATATGACAAACCTAAATTACATTCTAACAAGTCAGAAACTCAATGTGGTGAGCTTATTAACAAGAGACTTCCAGCTAACCACAGTTCATTCTGGAAAGGCCCTATCCCGTGGGAAAAGCATGGTGTCAGGAGCCCTAAACAGCTGGTCACATAGTGTCGACAGTCAGGAAGTATATTGATGTCGGATGTCTTTCTCTGTGCTGTGAATTACCATTGGCCTCTTATTAAGGGACTGTTTTGGCCTATGTCAAAGCAGGCAGGAAATCCAAGCAGAGATAGAGGAGAAGGGGGCGGAGTCAGAAAGAGATACTGCAACAGCAGAAGTGCAGGTGAGCCATGAGCCACGAGGCAAAATATAGATCAGCAGTTAAGTTGAAAGCGCTAGTGAGTAGTAGGCCTGGGCCACAGACCAAACAGCTTGTAATTAATATAAGACTTTGTGTGATTCATTGGGATGGCAGGTCTGGATCTCAGGGCTAGGCCCAGGACCCAAATCTATGGAGTGAGCCCACCCACACTTAGAGTGGGTCTTCCCTTCTAATTTTGTCCCTGGAACGCTCTGCAGACGCGTGCAGAGGTGTTTCCTACATGGTAACTATGAAGGAGAGGCTGACAGTAAGAGTATAAACAGGAGCTTAAGTTTTAAAATGGCATAGAACAGAAGAATTTCTATTATATGACTTCAGTAATTGAAATGACTCATGGAAGGTACAAAAGGTAAGTGTTAATCCCACGGATGCCAGGAGAGAGGTTACTGACCCACATCATGGCCAAATTAACTGACACAGGCATTTCTATTTGTGTACTTGGGCTGTCTCTCCCTACGGTTGGGGTTCAACAGATAAGCCTTGGACATAGGCAGGGTAAGGGTTTTATAGTTCAAGAGTGGGGTTTCCAAGTGGGGGATTTGGCAGGCAATAGGCAGAGCTACAGATGCAGAACAGAAGCATAATGAATTAGTCACAATAGCCTCCTGAAACAGCCATGGTTGCAAGGTGGTCATAACAACCTCCTGAAACAAAGGCATGGTTGCCATTTTCTGGAACCTTTTATGGTTAAGGTTACAGGTGGGGCACAACCCAGTCCTTGAGAAATAGAGATTTAATCATAAGCAGGAATGAACCTAGTTTGTCTTTACTATGAGTCAGTAATCTGTAGCCACATAGCTGTTTTGTTTGGATGCCACTAGTTCTGTTGCTGTTTTAAGTACTTAAAAAGGGGAACTTAGACTTGTAGTACCTGAAAATGACCGCTTTCATTTTATTACATTAGCAAGTGGATAAAAAGACTTTTCTAGAAGGGCTGAAGATGAAATCACAAATTCTACAGCCTCTGACCACCCTACTGCAGCACTGTCCCAAAGCAGAAAGCGGTGGCAGTATATTTAACAAGTGGTCTAAGCTGGACTCTCTCTGGTTGTCACTCACCTCCACCCTGGACACTTAGAAAATCCATCTTCCCCACTCCCAACACCTATGTCTCTTGATTCTTTTTCAGGTGGCTCCTCTGTGCCTAGGAAGAGCAGGAGCATGCGTTGTGACTGTGAAGATATGACTTCATGCTTTGTTCTCCCTTTATTAATATAAGGACAGTCCTACCAGTGGACCGTGCTTAGTGAACATGAAATGCCACAATCCTAGGCACAAAGTGCCTCGTTTAAAAATGAAGATGATGAAGGAAGGAATGGATGGACCAGGATGAGATACTGTATCGCTTAGTAAATTAAAGCTACATCAGGCAGACTGGGATCATCTTCCTGATAGACAATATGAAGACAAGTGCACTGCCCCAGAACAATCCAGCACTAACTGGAGATTTCATCTATTTTTAGTCAGGCACATTTTATTCACATTGTCCAGAGTTATTACAGTATAAGCATATAAACTTTTAAAAATTTACTTTATAAGTTTGTCATACCTGAGCTTCCATACTTTTTATTGTCTAATCAAACCACTATTTTAATGACATACTAAAGACTATGCTGTCTAGTTTTTTCGGGTACAATGATATTACGTATACTATAGCTGTGAATTTTATTACTAAAATTGGGTTAACCCAAGTATAAAGAAAAAACACTTAAACATTAAAAATAAGACTGACCAAATAAAACTTGGATAGGCTCTCTAGAAATAGTCATTCTGTTCCATGTAGATCCACAAGAACTGTGTGTAATAGGCTCTAAGCTACGATTGGAATTAAAGCAAGATGCTTTACACTAACATATGCAAGGTCTGTAGAGAAAATAAACATATATGCTCTCTAATGTCCTCCCACCCAACTAGTATTTAATTATGGGGACCTTTTTTCTTTTATACTACAGAAGATGACTTGAGTTTGTCTTTTTTATACTGATGCAGTCAGTTATTTGGCTGTTCCTACATTCTGATCACTGCTGCCTTGTCACTCACGTTTTGACCCATTGTGTTAGGAACACATTGTGTTTTTCTTTGTAATCAAAAAATTGCGGGGTGGGAGGGGTGCTAATTGAATATTTGAAAAATAAGTGTTTGTTACACAATTTTGTACATTTGTAAGCTCTAATTACATACGTGACTGTTAATAGTTTCAGTGGATTGTTTATTGTTTGTAAAATGCTCTGGGCAGTAATATTGTATGAAATTTCCTTTAAGATAAAAGTCATTAACTTAATATAAAATGGTTGTAAAATGAAGCCCTATCTTTCAAAGTATGATGTTATGGTTAATATATTTTTATTTTATAGTGGAATGAATAGCCTTTACTTTAGTTGCTGTATTTAGAAAGGGAAACAGGGTCCCTTTTTATTGACCTGACTTTTGTTTTGTTTTTGTTCTATGAGACAGGGTCTCACTGTGTAGCTCTGACTGGCCTAGAACCAAGTTGACCTTGAACTCACTGAGATCCTCTGCCTCCTGAGTGCTGGGGTTAAAGGCGTGCACCTGCATGCCCAGCCAGTTCCTTAATATTTAAGGAAAAGCTTGTTTAAATCACTCATGGAATTGTACAAACATTTTACTTAAGGAGAGTAAATTATAAAGTGTAGCATTTCACATGTCTTAATATTAACTTGCATCGTACCTTGAGTGAACTATAAACACGTGTATAAAAAATAAGCACTAATTCCAAAATATTATATAACCTAGACAAGAGAGATAAATTCCTACCTGCATACAAATTATAAAAACTGACTCAAAAGGTCTAAAGATCTGTGCAGATCTGTAACAAGTAAAGAGCTCCAGTCAATAATCAAAACAATTCTTAAGAAAAAGCAATGTCATTTTCTACAGTAGTAGAAGAAGGGGAGATGATTATTTTAATTAATTTTTAAAGTACTTAATAGCACACTGTTGCCTTTCATGGTTAAAAACAGAAAACTAGAAAGCAGAGACTTCCTTTACCTGCTAAAAGGTTTTTCTGAAAATTCAGTTAACAACTCAATGAGAGAATGAGACCTTCACCTCTGTGGTTGAGAAAATGTCTCTTCTGTGGTGCTGTCCAGCACTAAATAGAGTTCTAGCCAAAGAAATTAGAAAAAGAGAAAGAAATAGGGAATTCATATTTTTAAAAAGTAAAACTATATTAATAGACAGTATAATCCTTATAATCCTACATTTTAAAAAGAATCCACCAAAAAGAAAAAGCTCCAGAAATGTTGCTGGATGTAAGATGACAGAAAGTCAGTTATGTTTCTGTCCACTAACAAGGAAAAGTGAGGTAAGATTAGGGAAGCCACAGTGATCCTAACCTAGGGGAAATGAAGCCCTTAAAATCCACTTACCAAGGAGGTGGCATATGTAGATGATTCCTACGCTACTGAAATAGACAAGATGTAAATACTCAAAAGGCATCTTGTATTCACAGGTTGGGAAATGTGTTGAGATGACATCAGCCCCACCACCATCTACAGAGTCAACGCACTCCCTATAAGACCCCAAATGAACTTTTTGCTGGATTGAGAAATTTAATCCTACAATGCAGATGACATTTGTAAGAGACACAAAAGGACCAATAAAACAAGCAACCTCGATAATGGGGAAGGGGGAGCACTTAGATTTTCCAATTTCATTCATTTATTTACTTATTTATGCAAAGCTATACTAAGCAAAACTGTGGTTCGGATACATAAGTAAACACACAGATCAATAGGATGGAATTAAAAGGTCCAAAAGTAACTTTGGAAAGTGCACTAGACTTGCGGATATTCAGCAAAGATGCCAGGCCATTTAAGAAAAGTTTCCACATGGAAAAGAGTTCAACACTTCACCCTGTGTACAAAGTTGATACAAATTAGATCAAGAATCTAAACATAGGAATTAAAAACAAAATACTGGGAAGGATACAGATACACGTTTGGTGACTTTGGATTAGGTATTGTTTCCTGGATATGACACTAAAACAACAAGAAATAAAAATAAATTGGACATTGAAGACTACTCACCTATCAAGAGAGTGAAGGTGAAGGTGGGCCAGGCTTGGAGATCCACACCTTTAAACTCAACACACAGGCAGGGGGATCTCTGCATAGATGACGGAGTGAGACTGTCCCATCTTAAGGAAAGAGGAGCAAGGAAATGTGAAGGGGCCTGAGAGATGGCTTATTGAGTAAGAGTAAGCGAAGGATGCTTGCTGCGTGCGCTTCAGGCCTTGAGTTCCCAAAAGCAGGCCTGACTGTAACCCCAGCAACTAGGGAGCAGATGCATGTGGATCCCAGGGGCTCTCTGGCCCACAAGCCAAGCACAAAGCAATCTTCTAGTAAAGTGAGAGGCCCTGTCTTAAGGCACCAGAGCAGAGAGGGAAACAGCCAATGCCCAGCTCAGACATGCCTGGAATTACACACACACAATGTGAAAAGACAACTCAGGATGGGAGAAGACAGATACAATTTATATATTTGGTAAGAGACTAGAATCAGATTTTAAGAGGAATTCAGAAAGTAATGAAAATGATGATAAGCACATGAGAGGACACTTGCCCTCACTGGTCATTATGCAAATCCTCAGCACTATGAGATCTGGCTTCACCCCCCCACCCCCCGAATGACTGTAATTTTAAAGGCAGAAAACGAGTGTAGGAGAAGACATGAAGAAGTAGTTCACTGTGGGCATGTAAAATGGTACAGCTGCAGAGACAGCCTGCTGGGCTACCTGCTGTGTGACCCAGCAATCTCACTCCTGGCTGTACACCAAAAACCTGTTCAAACAAAACCTGCATACAGAAATATTCACAGCAGCAGTAAGTGTAACCACCAAGTGTGCACAAGGTAGTGACTGGATGAATGCTGAACACACACAAGGGGTCGAGTGCTGATGCACGTTCCAACTCAGATGAACCCTGACTGGTGTGCTGCATGGAAAACGCCAGACAAGAGGCTGTGCAGCGGATGAAATGCCCAAGATAGACAAAAGTATGCGAAAGCAAATGTGTGATCAGAGACTTGGAGGGACAGTGGGAAATGGATGCTGGAGGAGTCAGGAGTTTCCTTTCGGGATGAATGTTCTGGAACTACTTTCTGGTGATAGTTTCACAGTGGTGAAGGTACAAAGTGTCACTGGTGGTAAACTTTAGGCACATCTTACCACAATTCTTAAAAAGCTTTATTAGAGAGCCAGGCATATATGCCATTAATCCCAGCACTCAGGAGACCCAGGATCTGTGAGTTCGAGACCAGCCTGGTCTGCATAGTGGGTTCTAGGACAGCCAAGGCTATGAGGCTCTGCCTGAAACAACAAGTAAATAAATAAATAAATAAATAAATAAATAAATAAATAAATAAATGAATGAATGAATGAATGAATGAATGAATGAATGAATAAATAAATAAATAAATGGCTTTATTAAAGACACTATATTTTTTGAAATGTCATAATAATACATACTACTAGGATTAAAATTCTGGATTTATAAGCATTCCAAAGAGAATTTTTAAATGTAGTTTTTAAATGAATGAGTTTTAGAACTCTGATGAAAGAAGGCTCTTGAGCTCTTTAATTCAAGAGAATGAAGTTGAAATTAGATTGGAAGCATCAAGACAACTTGACCCCACCTTCTGTCCCCTGACCCAGGCAGGTAACTCCCTCTGGACCAATGACGCACAGGCAGACCTCTGAGTCCAAAAAGAGCCTGGACTGGGAAATGTGGGAAACATGGGTACTTTGATTTGATTGCTTTGCTTTACAGACACTAAACTATATTTTTGTTATTTTAAATAGTTCTTAGATTATTGTGTTACTGTTACTTCCTATAAGTTTTTGGCCAAAGCATAACATGCAGGTGTTGTTTGTTTTTGCTCTTCCGGGATCTGCCACCCAGTTCCCAAAAGAATCACACATGGAGGCTTATTCTTAATTATAAATGCTTGGCCCTAACTTGGCTTGTTTCTAACCAGCTTTTTCTTTCTGACTTTTTTTTACTTAAAAGTTGTTTTTTTTGGTTTTTTTTGTTTTTTTTTACATACCAACCACAGTTCCCCTTCTCTCCCCTCCTCCCAGGTTCCCCCATTCCCCCACCCACTTCTCAAAGAGGATAAGACCTCCCATGGGGAGTCAACAAAGTTTGGCACATCAAGCTGAGGCAAGACCAAGCCCCTCCCCACAGTAGCAAGGTTGAGCAAGGTGTCTCCTCTATGGGGAATGGCCTCCAAAACAACAGTTCATGCACTAGGGATACATCCTGATCCTACTTCTAGAGGCCTCACCAACTGCTCAAGCCACACAACTGTCATCCACATTCAAAGGACCACCCTTCGGTCTCAGGCAGGTTCCCCAGCTGTCAGTCCAGAGTCAGTGAGCTCCCAGTAGCTCGAGTCAGCTGTCTCTGTGGGTTTCCTCATCATGATCTTGACCCCTTCACTCATACAATCCCTCCTCCCTTTCTTCAGTTGGACTGGGAGCAGAGTCCAGTGCTTAGTTGTGGATCTCTGCATCTGTTTCCATCAGTTGCTTAGCCAGCTTTACTTAACTTTAAAGTATCCCATCTGCCCATTGCCTCTGGGCTTTTCCTTTTCTGATCCTTTATATCTTTCTTTGTTTCTTCCTCCGTGGCCTCCTGTGTAGCCCTGTGGTGGCTGGCCCCTGGAGTCCTTCTCTGCCTACTTCCTATCTCTTTCCTTCCAGATTTCTCCTTCTATGTATTCTCTCTGCCTGCCAGCCCTGACTATCCTTTATCCTGCCTTGCTGTTGGCCGTTCAGTTCTTTATTAAGCCATCAGGTATTTTTGACAGGCACAGTAGCACAGCTTCACGGAGTTAAACAAATGCAACACAAACAGATGCAAGCAACACCTTTACATAATTAAACAAATGTTCCAAAGTATAAACAAAAGTAACACACCTTAAAATAATATTCTACAGCATTCAGGCTGTTCTAATATGGAGACTCTCAGTACATTGCGCAAAAGCAGGTCACGTGGCTTAGTATTTCTAGTTTTGAATAAACTCTACTCAGCAGAGGTCTATTACAGCTCTGTGTGATGATAGCAGTAGTGTGTGTGTGTGAGTGTGTGTGTGAGTGTGTGTGAGTGTGTGTGTGAGAGAGTGTGTGTGAGTGTGTGTGAGTGTGTGTGTGAGTGTGTGTGTGTGTGAGTGTGTGTGTGCACCCTTGTATACACAGGCCAGAGGTTGAAGGCTGCTGTCTTCCTCAATCACTTCCCATCTTAGTCTCTCACTGAACACTGATCTCAATAATTTGTTTAGATTGTCTGGTCAGCAGCTCTGGGGACCCTTCTGCCTCCACCTCCTCAGCGGGTTGCTGGGCCTAGCTTTTCTTGTGGGGTACTGGGGATTTGAACTCAGGTCCTCATGCTTACATAGCAAGCACTTTACCAACTGTGCCATCTCCAGCTGACGTTGCCACTTTTTAAGATAGTAAAAAGATGACATTAAGAATTCAACTAAGAACCAGGACAGAGGCAGGTGGATCTATGAGTTCAAGGTAGCCTGGCCTACAGAGCGAGTTCCAGGATAGCCAGGGCTACAGAAAGAAACCCTGTCTCAGCAGGTAAAAGGAATTCAGCTAAAGATCGGTTTGAAACTAAGACCTCAACTAAAATTTGTAAATGGCTCTCTTTAAAGTTATGCGTTTTTGTAAATATATGATGAGCTGACTTCAGCAAAGGTGTGGATGGGGTTGAGTCTGTGGACAGCTACATCCTTGCTCTGAGGAAGCTATTGCAATGAGGTTAGGGAGAAGATGCTGTGCAGAGAGCTGTCTCTGGGCAGCGACAAGAATATCTGTGCCATGTGAGAACGTCAGAGAGAAAAACACTAGAAAATGGGCTTGGCAAAGCTGACCTACTTACTCAATTCTGTATCAGAAACTCTGGGGCAGAGCTGCAGAGGATGTGAAGGAAGGAATTAGTCCAACAGAGAAATCCTTACCTCAGAAACTTTCTCATCAACAGGACTCTGGACTAGCTGGTTTTGTGTGTCAACTCAAGCTAGAGTCATCAGAGGAAGGAGCCTCAGTTAAGGAACGGCCTCGATGAGATCCAGCTGTAAAGTGTTCTCTCATTTAGTGCTCAATGGGGAGGGTGGAGGGTGGTGCCATGCCTGGATGGCTGGTCCTGGGTTGTATAAGAAGATGGGCTGAGCTAGCCAGAGGAAGCAAGCCAGTAAGCAGCACCCCTCCATGGCCTCTGCATCAGCTCCTGCTTCCAGGATCCTGCCGTGCTTGAGTTCCTGTCCTGACGTCCTTCAGTGATAAACAGCAATGTTGAAGTAAAAGCCTAATAACCTCTTTTCTCCCCTCTTGCTCTTTGGTTATGATATTTCATCACAGGAGAAACTCTACCATTCTCTGAGCAAACAGCTAGGAAGCTAATGTCTTGTACAAATAGGTTATAAAGCAAAGGAAAGGGCTATGTTATTTCCCTCAGCACTTACAGGAGTATGTTTTATATTTATTTTTATTTAGCATGTATTTATGTATGCATATTTAAATATATTTATATTTTGCATGTGTCCACTATGCCTTCTCATAATAAGCTCTCAGTCACTTTGTATGAACACAAATATGAAGGAGATTTGATGTTTGGGCTGAATCACACCCAAGGCAGTGTGAAATAAACTAAGAGAATCCCTAAGGTTTCACTCTTCATGTGCTAGGAGCAGAAGCTGACCAATTATAATGTTAACTGGAAATGTTGTTTAAAATCAAGGGTAAGGAGCTGAAGATATGGCTCAATGGTTAAAAGCACATACTGCTTTTGCAGAACTGAGTTCAGGTCCCAGCGCCTACATTAGTCAGCTCACAACCATCTGTAGCTCTAGCCCCAGAGGATCCTAACCTCCCTTCTAGGCTCTGCTGGCACCTGCATACACAAGCACATACATCCCTATGCGCGCGCGCGCGCGCGCGCACACACACACACACACACACACACACACACACACACACACACACACACAAAATTTAAAATTAAAAATATCTTTTAAAAATAAAATCAGTACCAGTAATCTTTAAGAAAATGAAATAAAACGAAAACTGTCCCACTATGAAGGTCTATATGCCTCTATGCGTGCCCCATGATGTAGCTCACAAAGATCTGCCTACCCCTGCCTCCAGAGTGTTAGAATCAAAAGTGTCTACCACTGTGCTTGGCACCAGTCCGTACATGATTCCAAAATACATGGAGGCTCTGCCGATGGTTGCAGTAACTGCTGGATGCAATCTGCAAACAGGACCCCAGTTACTCAGCCTGACAGCACGTCCTCTCAACCTACTGAGTCAATGAGAGTGCGGAGCCAGACAAATCTCTAAGTTCAAGGCCAGCCTGCTCTACAGAGTGAGTTCCAGGACTCACTCTGTTAACACTTCAAAGCTGTTACACAGAGAAACTCTGTCTTGAAAAGGAAACAAAAAGAATCAAATGAACCATGTAGTATGAGGTTTCTGGCCCCGACTTTCCGGCGTAGCCTCAAAGTTGGGACCTGCAGTCCCACAGTCCCACAGAGACACACAGATGCTTACATTAATTTTTTGCTGATTGGCCTAAGGCCCAGGCATATCACTTGCTAAGTCTTTACCCTTGAACTAACCCATGACTCTTATCCTGTTCAGCCATGAGGCTCGGTACCTTTTCTCAGAGCAGCATAGTTGTCCTCTGCATCTTCTGCTTCTCTTCTGCTCTGTTCTTCCTGTTTCTAGAGTCTTCTTAGTCTGGTAGCCCCGCCCACACTTCCTGTCTGCCTTTGGCCAATCAGTGCTTTTTATTAAACTCTGAGGTGGGACAATTATTTACGGTGTAACATCATAAATCCACTACATATCCACTTTCCTCTTTTTAAAACAAGAACCCCAATTCTAATTTCCTTTATATAATTTTTTCACTTATCTATAACAACTTGTAACCAACACTGTAAACAAACACAAACATCCATAATCCATGTTTTGGGATGTCTAGGCTACTTCCTGCTGAATGGGGGCTCTGGCAATCCCATGGGAATCCAAAGAAAAAATTAGGATTGTGGAGGACAAGTCTTTAGTGGAGTACTCTATAAGGCTGGGTCATCTCAGCCAGTCTCCTTGAAATTGTTCTGGATACAGAGCTTGGGTTTTTTTGTTTGTTTGTTTGTTTTTTTCCCAGACAGAGTTTTCTGTGTAACAGTCCTGGCTGTCCCAGAACTTGCTTTGAAGACCAGGCTGGCTTTGAACTCACAGAAATTCTCTTGCCTCTTCTTCCTAAATACTGGGACTAACAGTGTGAGCCATGGCTTCTTCTGCCTACTCTGTCTTTCTATATCTGCCTTAAATACTTTCTTCCCTCAGTTAAGGCGTGGCACCACCACTGCCTGCCTGGGATCCTGGAACTTCTGTAAACTAAGATGACCTCAAACTCAGATTGGATTAAGGGTGTAGGTCACCACTCCCGGGAAACTCCCTGTGCTAGGATTAAAGGTGTGAGTTACCACTGTCTGATTCTCCTAGACTGACTGTGTGGGTAGATCCCTCTGATATCTCCAAATGTTTTTATTATATTTCAAAATATCCCCACCCAACCACATTCAGCAGAAATATTAACAGAGGTCTGGTTTCTTTCCTCACAGATTTTCAAATGTATTGACATTTTATTCAACGCTGGGTGGTGGGAAAATTAATCTCCTTGAGTCACACTTGGAATATGGACAAGTCAAAATAAGATCTAGTCATTCCAGGACATAGAGAAACTCAGTTGGAGCTGAGCTGGAAGCTTCCTCCAGGCTGGATAGCTTCCACAGTGCTGTGAGGTGCTGTGTGGGCTTCTGGGGAAGAAAAAACCAGCCTTGCTCCAGCTGTGGACCCGTGTGCTACACTACTGAAATGCCAGGCAAGATGTGCCTACGAGAACAATAGTGGTGACTGTTAAGGAGCTAACAGCCTCTTCTCTGGTTGGGTTAAAGACTGCTCCAGGAACGGGAATCCATGCCTGGTACTGTAAACCTTATCAAAAGCTAGTGACGGGGAATGTCATAAGCCATAGTGAAAAATCTACTGTTTCTCTAAGTGGAGTTGTGCCTGTCACATACTGCCTTCTCCATATTTGTTTAGGATCATAGATCAGTACTGAACTTCCTTTTGCAGTGTGCAGTAGTCACTGATTACTGCAGAGTCAGAACCGAAAACAAAGTGACTGTTGAATGTTCAGTCCTAAATAGGATATTAGTATCACCCCTCCAAGGTTCAGGAGACACTGTACAAGAGGGAACACAAAGAATATTATAGTAGGGGGATGGTAAGCTGGCTCAGCATGTAAAGGTGCTTGCAACTAAGCCTGCGGACCTGTGCTGTGGGATTATGTTCTGGCTCATTGTAAATATTTGTCCCTCCTACTGGTTTAATAAAACGCTGACTGGCCAGAAGGCAGACAGGAAGTGTGGGCGGGGCTACCAGACTGAGAAAGTTCTGGATAGAGGAAAAGTCAGGCAGAGACACCAGCAGACACAGAGGAAAGAAGTCAAAATGCTGCTCTAAGAAAAGGTACCGAGCCACTTGGCTAATCACGGGTTGGTTTAAGAGCTATGAGTTATCAAGTTCTATGCCTGAGCCTTAGGTCAATCAGCATGTAGTTAATATAAGCTTCGACTGCAAGAGGGTCCAAACCTCAGGGCTATACAAAGCTAGCCAGCTGTGGCCAGGTCTGGATCTTGGGGCTAGTCCGGGCCAGAAACTTGTTATTAGAGACCTGAGTTTGGTCCCCGGAACCCACGTTGTGGAAAGAGAGAATCAACTCCCAAAATGTGCCTTTCACTTCTACATGTGCACTGGGGCATGCATATGTGCATATATGCATGCACATAACAAATACACACATGCATACATTCATTTAAAAAGCACTAATGTAAGAGCCAGAGGCAGAGTGTTGAGGAACACTGTCTTCCAGGTATGGCATGGTCATTGCAGCTCATGAACTCACAGCATCTGTGACTACCTGTACAGCACTGGGTTCCTGAACAACAGCATTTTAAATATACTAAGGAGTATGCATTTATAAAAGCTCTTTAAGAAGATATTTGTCATAGTCTAAACTAAAAAGTAAAATTCAAAAACAGAAAGAATTATAGCAGGCACAGGTGTGGGATAAGACTTAGGTAGATTATTAGATGAATCATCCTACTCAAAATAACCCAAATAGGTGGGCAGTGATGGTACATATTTTTGATCCCAGCAAGAACATCTCTGAATTCAAGGCCAGCCTGGTCTACAGAGTGAGTTCCATGACAGCCAAGGCTTTTATACAGAAAAACCCCATCTCAAAATAAATAAATAAAGTATCTGAAAAATATGAAATATGTTTTCTTTAAAACATCATAAAGGCATTCAGAACATTGAGGATTAGGAAGATAAAAGTCTAAATGGCAGAAGAACCTAAAATGATGGGCAGGCAGTGAGTGGTTTGCTTTTTGGTTTGACTGACCTCCCAGGAAACAGGATAGAGAAGGAGGAATGTGGGGATGCTGAGGTGGGGTGACCACAGCAAAAAGGAAATGCAGTTTTTAATCCTTACGGGCTAAGGTGAGGATCAGCTAAGGGAACATGGATCCTCATTGTGAAGACACACACCAACCACTCTGACTCACAATTCTGTGTAGTTAATACTGTCTAGCCCATTGTTCTCTTTTCCACCAGTTACAGTGTGCTTTAAAAGTTGGGCTAAAGAGCTGGACATGGTGGTATATAATCGCAGCACCAGAGCGGCTGGGACAGACAGATCAAAACTGAAGCCAGCCAGACTAAAGAAAAAAAAATATAGAGTTTCTGGGAGTTAGGTGGTCTATCTGCGAAGGTTTATAATAAAAAGCAGCAAGCACTATAAAAGTGTACTTAAAATTCATATTTTTAAATCTGTAGTATGACAAAGTTCCAAGTGAATACATATTTACACAAGTAATTTTTGAAGACTCAAGTTAGAGAAAAATGCCTGGTACAAGACTATACCTCAGGACTGTCAGGATATGACAATGTATCTCAGTGGGTAGAGTATCTGACTAGCAGGCATGAAGCCCTGGACTGTAACTCTACCACCACATGAACAGAAATAGTGAGCCACACCTGTAATCCCAGCACTTGAGAGGTAGAGGCAGAGGATCAGAAATTCAGAGTCATCCTTTGCTATGTAAAGAAGAGACCAGCCTAGGCTACATGAGATCCTGTATAAAATTAATCCTGTGGACCAATACAGAAGGAAAAGGAGGGAGGAGAAATAAATATTACTAAGTATGCTTGAAAAGACTATTAGGAATCTTATTGTTTTATAGTTACCTAAGATTATACAATATACATACACACACATATATATATACAAATTAAAGGAAACTTTGCCAGTTGGAATGATAATGGTTCCTTTAAGTATCTAACAAAAACCTCAGAACCAGGCATGATAGAATAAAAATATTTTTTAAAAAAAAACTTCTTTCAAGATGTTGGTTAGGGGAGTGCCAGCACAGGCTACTGCTGCTGCCTTCCATTGCCTTTCAGAAGTTGAAGGTAAATCCCCATCACTGAAGACACCACAGGCTTCAGATACTGAGCTCAGAGGAATTGAGCTAATCTGACCCAAAGGCCACCTCCCCAAGGGCTAGCTTTGATAATAACCAGAAGATACTATGCAAGCTGCCAAGAGAGGAGCGCATTCAAAGTCCTACCCAGCTTTGACACCATGAACCACACAATGATCATCACAGCACCATATCCCTAAAGTGCAATAGTGGCACCATATCTTGGCAGTAACCAACAGCTGTCTAATTAGATTTAAGGCCTGATTAAGAGGAGGGAAATTATGCCTGGTACTGTGAACATAGTCGCCTGTAGCTAATAAGGTCATAGATCTTAGAGGAGAACCCACCACTGCCACTTTTCTAACCCAGCATATTTCCTAACTGCATTCTAAATACTTACTCTTATACCCACAGAGAAGCGTGGCTCCCAACCCTCATCAAAGAAACATCTTTTTGCAGCAGGTGGAAACCATCACAGAAAGACACAACCAATCAAAAGGCAGAAAATAACTGATTGTGAGGGTCCCGGCCACAGCGGATGCAGCTAGAACCCAGCCTATACACCTAAGGCTCGGGGAGCATTATGAGAGGAAGAACAGAAAGACTGTAAGAGCCAAAGGATCCAAAGTCAGTTGTGAGACTCTATGTTCTATTAAGACAGGGAAGCCACAGCCATGGAATCTCAACAGTGTGGCTGCTTAAACTAGACCTGAACCATGACCACACCAGATGATGTGCTGGCATGGATGCAGGAAATCACTGATTACCAGCAATTAACAGCTCCTGAGCTGGGAAGAATTATTAGTCTTCCCCAAAGGAGAACCTTAAATGGTCATCCATCCCAAGTAATCACTCCCCCAATAGAAGTACAGATTCAACAGGATGCATTTATACATTTCTTCACATACACACACGCATATGCATGTATATACATATATATGGGAGCCAGGTAGAGGCACATAGGAGTTGTTGAATAGAGGAGAAGAATGTAATTACATTTTAATTAAATATTTTTAAACTAATTAAATTTTAAAATATACTTAATTCAGGGAAAATATAGTTTTGAGGATAGCAAACAGCCGCTCTCTGGCCAAATCTGCCTGGTGTTTGTTTTTTGTGAATAAAGTGTTGTTGAAGGATAGACTCTTAGCTGATGGGGCATCTACGAGAAATTACATTTAAAACACGTCTTATTGACTCATCTTAGGGCCACATGGCTTTTGTTTGCTGTAACTAAGGGAATTCGAATTAACTTGTTTATGTGCTCAGCACTTCATGTATGTGCTATCTCACTCCATCTTTCTAACGGCTGTAGGAAGGACTCAGGACTAGTCTCCATTAGTGGTACAGAAACTCTCTAATAGATGGCAGAGCCAGACTTTAAAACAAACCAGATTTGTGAGCGTTTTAAAGACCATTTTAGATTGTTGTATGGAGGAGAGTTCATGCTGTCTTGGTTAACCACAAGGACATGTTTCATGCGAAGGTCAGAAGTTGTAATGCATGGACTTGCCACATCTAAGGGATTGTCTAAGATTTTATTTTTTGTGGGTAGTAATAGTAATACAATTCAGCCTGTTATGTACATGAATTGTCTCTCTCTCTCTCTCTCTCTCTGTCTCTCTCTTTCTCTCCTCACATGTGTTCAGGTACATGCTCATGCTTCCCCTAGTAAAAGGACAGAAGAAGGGTATTTTAGAAGGGCTGGCATGCTTAATGGGTGCAGAAAAGCATTGTTGCTATAAATAGAGCAAAGAGCAGAGATGCTGAGTAGAGTGGTAATGAATGAAAATGAGGGATGAGCCACGAGGAAAAAGTCATGAATCTATTATTAGAAATGTAATATAACGTTAAAGGAACAGCTGCCATACATGTCTAGGAAAAGTGTAGAGTTATTTGAGGAAGTAATTATGCCTCAGTGATGCAGTAGTGAGAAGCCAATCAGACTCTAAAGCCCATAGCTGAACAGGATCTGTTTCCTACAGAGACTATATGGCGTGCAAAAGGATGGACTACAGCATATATCTGATTACCAGGGTCTTGTAAGTAGAGTTTTTCTGTCCTGCAACCACTCTCAAATAAGCACACTGAGGCTTAATATTAATTGTAAATGCCCAGTTGATAGCTCAAGCTTGTTACTCTTACATTTAAATTAACCCATTTCTTCTATTAATCTACATTTTGCCTCATGGCTTTACCCATCCTCTAGCATATCTTGCTTCCTGGGCAGATCACTGGCATCTCCTCTGACTCTGCCCTCCTTCTTCCCATCACTCTCAGTTTGGCCTTCCCACCTAGATTCCTGCCTAGCTACCAGCCTGTCAGCTTTTTATTAACCAATGAGAGTAATACACATTCATAGCATAGGAAAGGATTGTTCCTCAGCAGGATCTAAGATCTGTTTTGTCCTGCTTGAGCTGATAGACTAACCCGTTATTGTTTAATGGGTGTAAGCATAAGATACCTGCGAGTAAAAGAAGCATTTTATTATGACACAGAAAGCAATGTGAGCACCATGTGTGGGTCAATTCTTCTTGCTCCAAATCCCACAGGCACACTGCAGAAAATCCCAGGTGGAACTATACTTACTTGGGAAACCTATTCCTTTGCTGTCAGTGGTAGCAGCTCTGTGTTTTGTCCTCAAGGTTTCTAACTGCACGCTCACATCTGATACATAGCCCAAGTGTTGGCAGGGACACTCTAGACTGAGACTGATGGGCTCTCCACTTCCTCTTGCAAACTTTCCAGTGGCCTCTGTTGACAATGCCTAACTGTTCTGCCTGGCAAAGGATGAAAGGGCCCATATCCATTCTCAACCAGCAGATAAGAAAGAGTGGATATGAAGACAAGAAGCAACAAGCTGAAAAAGGGCAGACTCGATTATCAGAAGTGCCTGGGTGCAGCTGAATGGAGATATTGTTGAAGGGATATCTGGAAGAAAGAGCAGTGATCCAATTCTTTTTAACACATCAGTATCTAGTACCAAACTGTCTATCATCATCTATCTTTCTCTGTGTGGTGCAAGAGAGCCAGCAGGAGAGACAATCACATGGTTTGCTCGGAAATAACTGCAAACCGTGGTCCTTGACTATAATGATTAATGGTCACTGTCAGCTCCACTGGCTTTCGAATCACTATGGAAACAGCTCTGGACATATCTGCCAGGGGTTTTTCCATAGACCATGGAGTAATACCGCTTACTAGCTTATTCTGGCTCCTGCTCAGATTATTTTTTTAGTATAATCCTGTGGTGATATATTGTATAATTAATAAAATGAGTCCAGACTATCAGAGGACAGAGCCATCTCTCCAGCCTTTTTTGGTTTTGTTTTTTGTTTTTTTCGAGACGGGATTTTCTGTGTAACAGTTGTGGCTGCTGGAACTCACTTTGTAGACCAGGCTGTCCTGGAACTTATAGAGTGAATTCTAGGAAAGCCAGGACTGTTACACAGAAAACTGTAGTAGTGGGGTTCTCGGGTCCCGGGCGGCCAGAGGTCCGGAGACCCACAGACCTGCCGGGACCGCTTAGCCGCCCAGCCGCCCGGGTCCCCAGAAACAACTCAGACGCTTATATTAACTTCATGCTGTTTGGCCTATGGCTCGGGCACATTGCTAGCTAGCTCTTATATCTTAAATCAACCCATTTCTATTAATCTGTTGGCCACGTGGCCCGTGGCTCACCCGTTCCTCCTTACATGTTGCTCCTTGGGCGGCTTCAGCTCGATCTGCCTCTGACTCCGCCCTGCTTCTCCTACCTAAGCTCTGATTTCTCCTCCTACTTTTTCTATGGTGCCTGCCATGGCCCAAAACAGCTCCTTTACTTAAAGATTGAGATTCACAGCATACATAAACGCACTCCCACATCAGAAAACCTTGTCTTGAAAAACAGACAAACATTATATCCAATATAAGAAGGTAAGAAATAAATGGGATTCATTATAAGGCATTAGAAGAATTCAGAAAAAAGAAGAAGAGTAAAACTTTAAATGTGACGTGGACAAAGGACTGCCTCTGGCTAGAAAAGGAACAGACATGGATCATAGGCAAATGGCGGCTTATAAAGGTACAGGGAAAAACCCTTTGTCAGGATGAGGTGTTTAATTTTAATTGAGATTATCACTTAGGTGAGCCAAAGGGGGCTTTGATTACTGGGCTTCAATACTTTGATACCTTGGTAGTCAGCAACAGGAGGAGGAAGTGGCCAAATAAGGGAATAGACCTTGGTGGCTAGCTTTAGGAATGTAATTTAATGGTTTGTTAGCCAGGCAGATGGAATGGGGTGAAGGGTAAAGGGCTGCCAGAGTCAAGTTTGTCATGCCCTTCACCAATTTTAAATTGGCATGGATTTAGTCAAATGACCCTACAAGGTGGTTTAATAAAACTTACTTATCAATCAGCTCTTCACATGTGCTGTGAGATATGCTTTATCTCCCACGTTCCTATGTTCTCCTACTTTTCAAGACTATTTCTGTTGTTGTTCCAGACAAGATCTCCTATACCCCAGGTTAGCTCCAAGCAGCTGCATGGGTGTCATGAGTGAGAGCAAGCATTCTGAGTAGCCAGGAAAACGTGTAGGATTTTGACCAGTACCCAAATAAAAGAGACAGGAAATAGGAAAGAAAGGCGGGGAAAGGAACTCAGCCATAGGGCCCTAAAATGGATTTCCAAATAACAAAAACAGGAGCGGAGAGGGAGGAAGGGAGAAATTCCTCCAAGACTGAAATACTCCATCCTAGAGGGAAGTTCCTTTAAGATAGGAAGTAAATAACTCAACAACTCAAAACAGCTCCTGAAAGTCCCTGAAACTCACAGAATTTACTGTCCCCCTCCCCAATACATAAATAGGAAGGACAGCTGAATCACTCTCCACACACAACAAGTTGTAAAGACTTTCCGAGGAACATAAAGAGCAGCCTCAAACAAGCTGAGACCGGCTGAACTGCCCCAAAGAAACGAAGATCAATTGAGGCACCTGAAAAGGGCACCCTGCAACTTTTGAGCTGCCTGAAGGCTGTGTACTGTGCTCTGTTGTACCGTGTTGAGGGACCCCCAAAGACCACCAGGGAGCTGGATTCTGATGCAAACACACAAGAGTCAGTTTATTCTTTTGGACTGGTTCATACAAACCGGGCCAAAAACCTATGTTCTGACGCAGGGGAAGGAATTAGGCCCCAAGCTCAGGGGTGAGAGGGTTTTTAAAGACAAAGATATGTAAGTGGGGTGTTACATGTCTTGGCGTTTCAGGATTGGGTAAAGGAGTATGGGGTACATACTATGTAAACTATTGGCTGAACTTTTGGTGTGGAACTAAGTTTTGAATCTACTGGCTGTCAGGTGCATTCCCAAAATTTCGCCCAGATACTACCTAAACCTGAGTCTTGCCCTCAGGCACCAAACAGCCCTCCCTGAAACAAAGCTCTGCAACGGTAAATTTATGCCTTCACATGCTCCAGGTTTCCATCTTTTTCTGTCACTCATATGGGGGGAGGCTTGGATGCAACTGTGTTTTGAGTTATTTCTGCAACTATAAATAAACAGGGTAAAACTCATTGGTTCACCAAGTTGGACTTTGTATCTTTTGGTATTTAAGCATTACCTGGGCAACCCCTTGGCCAGTATCCAAATAAAAGAAACAGGAAGCTAACTAATCTTAGAAGAGTTAGCTCATACAGAGCCACTGTGTTGTCATATGACCAAGAAGCAAAAGAATGCCAGGATTAGACATATGAACAAATTCTATAAAGACATGAAGTGTAAACATTGTATTATGCCAGATGAATAATAACGGCAGTAGTTGTGGCCTGAGGATTTTTCTGATCATTAAGAGTTGATAATACACTGCTCAGGACACGGCAGTCTGTGAGGGCTGGCTTGGAGATTTTCTGTATAGGCTCCTTGAAGCCACAAGAGCTATCAGCCTGAGGACAGGCTGTTATATGCCTCTAGGTTCATAAAAATTGCATTATGGGGGTGATGAGCAAAAATGATTGTAAAATATAACTCTATCAATGATGGCTAAACTTGAGGGGAAATTATTGTAAAAGATAACTCTGTTTTGTCATAGTTTATCAATGATGACCAATCTTATGACCCCAGATATGCAAGAGAAAAAGTTAAACACATGTCCAGAAACAAAAACTATATGATCTGTGTTTTGGAACATGAATCTATCCCTAATTATTGAATTCTGTATAAACAAAGAAGCATTCTGACTGCTAGTTAGTCAGGCCGCAAGATTCTCACCACCATGCCTGATTCACCCTTCCCTCATCTATTCCTAACCTCTTCTATGGAACCTGTTGACCAATGACTGGATGGGTGTGTGTGTGTGTGTGTGTGTGTGTGTGTGTGTGTGTGTGTGTGTGTAGCATCTCTCAGGAAAAGTCTGTTGTGGGGGTGGGGGCACATGGTTCTGTGGTTAAGAGCATTCAAGTGTATTTCCCAGTACCCATGTCACTCCTGACTGTCATTTCAGCTCCAAAGAACCCAATGGCCTCTTCTGGCCTTGCTGAGGATCTCTATTTTGTGAAGGCATAGATTTACTCCTACAAAACTTTATTTCAGGGAAAGACCATTTAAGTGCCTGAGGGCAGGGGAAAAAAAAATCTCAGAAACAAGCCTAACAGCTAATAAATTCAAAACTTGGTTTCGTGCCAAAAAGTTTAACCAATAGTTTCCAATAATTATTGTACCCCATATCCCTCTACCAAATCCTGAAATGTCAAGACATGTAACACCCACCTACATATTTTTTCTTAAAAAAAAAAAAAAAAAAAGAAAGAAAAAAAGACAAAACTCTCACCCTGAGCTCGGGGCCAAACATAGGGTTTCGGCCTGGGTTCATTCAAACCTGTCCAAAAGAATAAACTGACCCTTGTGTGTTTGTATCGGAATCCAGCTCTCTGGTGGTCTTTGGAGGTCTCTCGACACAGGCACAACACACTCATGTCCCAAATCCACATTCAGACATACGCATAACACAAAGCTAAAACTAAAAAGCAATTTTTTTTAAAGGGAAAGAAGTTACTCTTTTGCCTTTGCCCTGAAAAGCAGGAAGGCCAAGCAGTGACAATCCGCAAGCATTGCCTGGATGCGTTTCTCTCAGAATACAGCCCCTAGCCCTGCACCTTCAGATTATTACTGCAGCCAGCACAGCTAGCAATAAATCATGCATGAGGGAAGGAGACTGAAAATTGGTTTTTTTGGTCAATTATCAGTGTCTGTGATGTAGAAACAGCCATCTGAGGAAATGTATAACAGTTCACTCTCCGGTTGGCAGTGTTTCCTAGCTTTAGCAGAATAAGTAGTCCCATCAGGTACAATTTCAGGCTACCAGCATGACATCACTACAGAGCTAGAGAGATGGGCTCAGCTAGCCTTTGTGACCCAGGGCTAATTATAACTGCTCACCAGGAAATAGGAAGAGAAGAGCTGGATCCACCTGGTCCAGCAAATTAAAAGATTCCACCACTTTCTCATGGGAGCGGGGTGGGTGAGAAGTTTAAGAGATATGGTGAGCCATGCCTTCCTGCAAATAATTTTATCTTATTTTATTTCTAGGCTGAAAAGCAGCTTAAAGTTCCCAAGTGATCGATATTATCAACAAGATAAGAAGAATTTGCTGAAATTGTCTCTAGAAGGTAAAATCCATCAAAATACAAAACAGCCTCTGGGAGATGTGGA
Source organism: Phyllotis vaccarum (assembly GCA_033318265.1). Taxonomy (NCBI): domain Eukaryota; kingdom Metazoa; phylum Chordata; class Mammalia; order Rodentia; family Cricetidae; genus Phyllotis; species Phyllotis vaccarum. Next base: position 107,176,746 of record JARWLC010000001.1, on the reverse strand, counting down.
CCCTGGGACAGACATGCTGAGCTTCATCATTTTCTTCCTATTTCCAGAAAGTGCTAGAAACTTTTGTCACTTTCTCTGACTAATGGTGTTGATACCTCAATGCTTCAGTATGTACACACTGCAGCTATGCCACACTCCAGAGAGCACCAGGAAAGCATCTTGCCCATTTTAAAAATGAGTGTTGACTGGATTAAAGATGCACAAAGATTTAAAGACAGTCTTTTAGAAGGAATAGCCAAATATCCAATGAAAATATTCAAAGGGGAGCTTGAGAGACAACTCAATGGTTGAGAACATTTGTTCTTGCAGAGAACACAGGTTCCATTCCTTACAATGGCCCATAATTCCAGTTCCATTTTGATCTGATTTTGGCCTCCAAGGGCACTGCACACTGTGGTGAATGTACACACTTTCAGGCAAAACATTCACACACTAAAATAAAACTAAATCCTTAAAAACATGCAAATGTGCTCAACATAATTAGTCGGCAGATGAATGCAAGTTATGTCTAGACCCAGCATAACTACCACTCTAAATAGACAAACTTTCAAAAGATTTCCAGCTTCAGCTATCAGCAAGAAGAGTTTTGCTGGTGTTGATGCAGGAGGATCAGAATTCAAGTTCATCCTTGACATGTAAGATGTAAAAACATGTATAAATATAAATAATATAAATATAAACAAAGCTGTTTTCCTATTGCTGGAATAAAACGCCATGACCGGGGCAAACTTACAAAAGGAAGGGTTTATTGTGGGCTCACAGTTCCAGGGTGATGACAGTCCTTTACGAATTTGGCAGGGAAGCATGGCATCAGGCAGGCAAGGTATCTGGAGCAGCAGCTGAGTGCTCTGGTCTCAAACTGCAAACAGGAAACAAGAAAGCACACTGGAAATGGCACCAGGCTTTTGACCTCAAAGCCCACTGCCACACAGCTACATCAGCCAGAGACCAAGTATTCAAACATCTTATGGGGATGTATTTGATGCAGAATATTTGGGCACTATGTGAAGATATGTTTCTGTGATTAGTGTAATAAAAAAAAAACAAACTGAAAAACCAATAGGTAGGCAGGAGAGAGAGGCGGGAGTTCCCGGCAGAGAGAGGAAGAGGGTAATCGCGGCATGCAGGAGACACCTGGGAGATGCAGAATGAGTCAGACACACAGAATGGGAAAGAGGTAAAAGCCACATGGTAGAATGTAGATTTTAAAATATGGGTTAATTTTAATTATAAGAGGTAGTGGGACAAGCCTAAGCTAAGGCTGAGCTTTCATAACTAATAGTAAGTGTCCGTATCATTATTTGGGAGCTGTCAGTCCAAAGGAAAGTCCTACTATAGATATTCTCATTGAAACTACTACAATATTTGCACTTTGTTATACACAGCAACCCATCACCTACCACAACACCTGAACTGATTACAAAAGACAATCTAAAATGCATATTTGGTCTTTAAAATATGGGGCCATACATTTGTCAACACAATGCATTACTAAAATTTAATCATATTTATACATTTTTATTTTTAAGAAAAAAATCAGCATCACATATGTGGGAAGGAAGATTTATCTATGAAGGACACATTATGTATGAACTTGTACTTACACACCAGTAAAATACTGTCAGTGACCTGTAGTGAGTTGCATACCACTGAAGGAGAATAGCTTACGATTCACTATGGCAAGGAAAAGCTGCACACCGAGAAACATGAAGTTCCAAGGAGGTTGTTAGAGCCAGGACTGGCCTTTGTGCTGCCCATTGGAAGGGCTGCCCACTTTGACAGGAGGTGCTTTCACCTAACTTGAGCATCTCTGGAAACACTCTCATAGACATGCCTGGGGGAGGGGGGGTCCCTAAGTGACTCAAAATGCCATCAAGTCCACAGTCAAGACTAAACTAAACATCACATTACTACCCCCCCCCCAAAGTTAGAATCATTTAGTATTATAGTAGTGGGGGTGGGGAGAAGGTCCACAAACAGTGTTTCATAAGCAGAGCTCGTTATGAAAACGCTTCTGCATGGCAGCTCTTATGAAACCCAACATCTCAGAGAGAAAAACATATTAAACAATATGGAACAAGCTTCACATATGTGAAACCAAAAGATGATAGTTTCCAATTCATGAAAACCCACGAGAAAGCCACTTCTTCCTCTTATTTTAAAGGGGGTCAGGGAGCACCGTGTAAGGGCGCATATAGAAAAAAGGAAGGACAAATGAAGGGCATGTAATAAATGAGTGAATGTACTCAGAAATAAAACAGCCCCAGGAAAGACAGTACTAGTCAGTCTAAAAGCTGAGCCATGCACGAGCTCTAAGGAAAGCTGCAAGGATCAGAAAAGTCATTCTTCAAAGGCTTTCAGAACAAACAGTACCAAACAGTTCATTTATTTTATGTGACTTCGTGGTGCCTTAAAAAGAAACAAGTTAATATGGATGTGGGTGATAGAACTGTCATCCCCAATCCTAAATCAAGTTTTCTACCTAGGCAGTTTCTAGAATCTGACCTTATCCTTCATCTCCGCCGCATGCTCTGTCAAAATTCTTATGTTTTCATTTGAATGTTCTTCACATTTTTTTTTGAGACAAGGTCTCACTGTGTAGCCTTGGCTGACCTGCAACTCACTATGCAGACCAGGTTGTCCTTAAACCGTAAGAGATCGATCCGCCTGTATCTGCCCCCGGGTTCAGGGATTAAAGTAAAGGCAAGCAGCATCATGCCCAGTTTGAATATTCTTAAACGGCATTCTGATTAATGTGTCTGCCATATCTTGTCCAGGCAAACCTTCCTTAACTTGCATTTAAAGTTATGTTTCTGATGTCTGTTACCTTGAATGTGAGATTTCACAGACATCTGTGTGCACATGTCCAAACTCTTCAAATTCTATACATTAAGCAAGTGTATTTTATTATACATCAACTAAGTCTCAATAAATCTCATTTTTAAGAAAAGGGAAATTTCATGTACTTATTTACTTACTAAGTTTCAGAGATTAAAATCAGGCCTTGCACATACTAGGCAAGTACATTCTACTGAGTTGCAACCACAGCTTGGAAAATTCTTTCTCTGACACATGTCAATCATATCACTCTTTTAACACAAATTCTTCACTTGCAGAAGTACAGTCCAGACTCCTCAAGCCAGTGCTCAAACTCCTCCTAGACCAAGCTCCCAGCACGCCAGCGTCAGTCCTCTGGAACACAGAAGTTTTTACCACTATACGCTCATTTAGGTTGTTCTCACTGGAACATTTGCTTAATCTTCTTCCTGTCCATTCAAATCCTATTCACTCTTCAAAGCCCACCCCAAATCCTGACTGCTGTAAAGCTTTTCCTGAATCCCTCTATATCTCCACATGCCATCAATACAAGACTGTTCTTTCTCTGCTTGGTGTTTTCTTTTATAGTGAACTACAGTCAGCTATAAAGCAAGACACTCAAGAAACAGAATTTTTTTTTAAAACAAAGCTTCTGTGTTGAACTGAACAGAATTGGATTATTTTCAAATAACTTTTACTATAGAAACTTCAAAAGTAGGGTCAAAATAGAATAGTGCTCCAATAAATTCCCATGAGACTATCCTCTGTGTGTGTGTGTGTGTGTGTGTGTGTGTGTGTGTGTGTGTGTGTGTGTGTGTGTGCATACAATGCCCTCAGTGTACAAAAGAGGGTATTGGATTCCCTGGAACTGGAATTACAAATAGTTGTTAGGTGCCTTATGGGTATTTTGAATTGAACTCCAGGAATCTTGCTGAATTTGCACTCTTAGTTAACTTCCATGTTCATGAACATATCAACAGTTGCACTAATTTCTGGCTTAAACAGAACATTAAATAAAATAAACCCAAAAGGGGGTAGGTCAGAGAGATAGTTCAGTGTTTAAGAACACTGCCAGTTCTTCCCATCTTTTAATATATTGGCTTACAACTGGCTTGCCTGTTCACAGACATACATTCAAGCAAAATACACCCATACACTTAAAATGAAATAAACAAAAAAGAGGTATTTCTTTTTATTTTATGTGTACAAGATTTTTTGGTACATGTATGTCTGTACATAGTGTGCATGCCTGGTTCTGAGAAGATCAGAAAAGGGTATAAGATCCCCTGGAAATGAAGTTACACACAGTTGTGAGTCACTGTACGCGCTCTGAGAACTGAACCTCAGTCCTCTAAATGAACAAGAGTTCTTAACAGCTGAGCCATCTCTCTAGCCCTGATTTCTGGCCTCTTTTACTTTGATAGTTATAATTCTAATTTAAGAGTAAACATTTTAAAACATGCTCTTTTTTTTTTTAAAAAAAAAAAAGAGAGAGATGAAGCACATCTTTTCTAGCACCCACTCCCATCATTCAGTTACACCTCAACATTTAGGTTTTCTTTCAAAGCAAAGCAATCACTAAATAAATATGGATAAAATATTGGCTTGTTACTGTAATAATTTTCCTGGTTCGGCCAACCTACAATGCACAGAGTCCAAAGATAAATATTTGGGGAGTGTTCATTTTTTTATGTATATGCCAGGAAAGGGCATCAGACCCAACTATAGATGATTGTGAGCCACTATGTGGTCCCTTGGAATTGAACTTAGAATCTTTAGAAGAGTAACCAGTGCTGTTAACCACTGAGCCATGTCTCCAGCTCCTATGTGGAATGTTTATGTAAGCTGAAAAACTACAAGTCCACGCTTTCCCAGGAGTGATGAATAATTCCAGCACTGTGGAGAGGGATCTTAGGTATACAAAGATCAGAAATTTAAGGCCATCATTGACTACATAGTGAGTATGAGGCAAGTTGGGATACATATAACCTATCTAAAAAGAAACCCAAAAATTACTCTTATGATTATTTATAGAGGGTTGGAGAGATGGCTCAGAACTTAAGAAAACTTGCTGCTTTTGCAAAAGACCTAGGATCAGTTTCAAGCACCTAAATGCCAACTCACATCTGCAACTCCAGTTCCAAAAGATCTGATGTCTTCTTCTGGCCTCTAAGAAACTACACACATATAGTGTGTATACATACATACAGGCAAACTACTTATACACATAAAATACAGATAAACATTTTTTGTAATTTTATTTATAGGACATTTATTTTACTTCTTGGCATGATGTTACGCTGTTCTTTGATCCATGTACCTCAGTATGGCAAGAATAACCAGCTGCCAATTTAAGAGCCTGGAGTTAAATTTAAAGGTATTATATTTCTTAATGTCTTAATGAAGTCATTGCCAGTGATTCAGTGTTTGTAGTCTACTGAACTCTGGATAAAACCTACAAGGGCCCCATAAGGTTAAATGATAGCACAACAATGTCCAAAGGAGCCAATTACTTCAGCATTTGCCATCCAGAGCCCTAAAGCTGAAGAATGACCAAAATCAAGTCTTCATTTTTATAACTATGAAAATGTCATCTAAATGTGTCCACCACTAGCTTTCCCAAAAGCAGCGTGCTATAAATAAACACCCTGCATCTGTTCATTGATATGTATGCACTGCTTCGATGTCTTCTTGAGCTTAATTGCAGACCACACACAATAATAGATTTTCAGTAGCAAGTTTAGCATGTTAGCCATTTCAGCTTTAGTGCATACGTGCTGTACTTCTGGCTAATTGGTGGAGAAAATTTGCAGCCTTAAATTGTCATGCTGGAATCCATACTTTTGAATGGTATCCATATCAGCAGCATCCTCTTTGTTGTGAGACTCCATGACTTCAACCTCTGATATATTGGAAGTCTTTATTTAGATATACCACATCATAGCTTTTTATCTCCCCCACCAGATCCCCCACCTTTTCCTTTCAGCTACATACTAATGGTTCTACTGTGGCATATGTTGCTTTGGCAAGTTCTTTTGAGACCTATTTCTGTGCCATATGCATCCTGATCCTGAAGGATGTGTGAAATCTTGGAGCTGGGCCGAGCATGGTGTCTTGCCCCAGATGTTTCAGTCCACAAAGAAGGCGCCACTGAATTGTGTGTTGTTTTTGTTGGTACAAAAAATATGATTATTGTGCCTGTGTTTTTTCTGTTTTTTAATTAGAAAGTGTGTGTGTGTGTGTGTGTGTGTGTGTGTGTGTGTGTGTGTGTGTGTGTTGGCCTGCATGCATGCTTTACGCCAATGGAGGCCATACAAGGGACCTATGATCCCCTGGAAATGGAGTTACACCCATGAGCTGCTGTGTGGGTTCTGGAAATCAAATCAGGGTCTTCTGGAAGAGGAGGCAGTGCTCTTCTTAATGGCTGAGTCAGCTCCGACCTCTTGACGATATTTCTTACATTATTCCCTAATCTTCTTATTAAAAAGAACTTCAGTCTTTCTGCAGCAGTATGCTTCAGCTGAGCGGATCAAATGGGGGACTGACTCATTCTTCTATGGTTCTTTCCAAATCTTCACCATAGACTTTTGCAAGGACACCAGTTCTACCCCCATCCTGTGCCTCTGAACTTGCTTAGTTCTATCCACACCCTCCATCCTCCACTTTTTCCTCAGTGTGAGAAGGACTGATTTCATCCGGAGGAGGAGGCAGGATCTCTCAGATGGATACCTGGCCATTTTCTTTTGACTTTGCCCTTCTCTCTTTCCTTCTTTTATCTTTTCCCTTTCTCTCTTTCCTTTTCTTGTTCCACTGGAGGCCATCAGAGAGTTTTTAAGAATGACTATGCAGGGTTTGGGACATGTGTTTTTGCAAGAACTGCTTATTATTTGCTTCTCTGGTCTAACACTGACCAGTTTCAGAATATTCACACTGATGCAATCGCTCCATCTAATGTGCCTTGCAGCTTTTATTGGCCTCATGACATGCACTGACAAATGCAAAGTTGTTTTTTATACCATAGTTGATCTGTACTCCCAGCTCATGACCGAATTACTGGGTGGGATACACTGGAAGCTGGCTAAGTGTGCATCTGTAACATCAACCATGTGAATTGTAACTGTCTCCATTGCATTTCCTATGCCTTCAGTCCAACTACCAGCTGCATTCTGACATGCTGTGGTTGTTGATGATGGTCATGTTGGTTTATTACCAAGGATTTTTTTTTTTTAACCAGTAAGAGCAAAAGGTTGCTCACTGAAACTCTTGGTATTTCTATCTGGAGAAGGGGGATGACATAAATGATTGTAAGAGATCTTGACCTCTGACATGAAAACATTCTCCACTTAGGGTATATTCTTCTTGCTATGCTGTTCCCCCCCAAAATGGCTGTGTAGCAACCTAATTTGATTCTTTTCTTTCTTTCTTCCTTTCTTTCCTTTTCTAACTTCCCCCTCCCTCTCTCTTTCTCCTCCCTCTCCTCCTCCCTCCCTCCGTCCCTTTCTTTCTTTTTGACACGGTGTTTCTCTGTGTCACCCTGGCTATCCTATAACTCTGTAGATCAGGCTGGCCTCAGATTCAGAGATCTGCCTGCCTCTGCCTCCTGAGCAGCAGGGCGTGCACCACAACTGCTCAGGCAACTAGTTTTCATCACATAGAGACATAAACCAAATGGAACTGGTTCAGGACTTGGAGGAAGACTAGCTGGAGACTGCATCCAGAGAGGCAGATGGATGACAAGCAGATGGTGAGGCAGTCTGGCCTGTGCTACCTCAGAGCAGTGGGAGAAATTATCACAGGTATCTGTATTCACACCTGCCATGCTCAGGCTGGCAACTTCTAAGATGTTCTCACTCTGATTTTCTGACTTTTCATTAAAGTACAGTTCTACTCTGATTCAAAAGTTAATCCTTTCTTCCACTTAAGAAACAAATTCAATTCTTTTTGTTTTTGTTGTTGGTTTGAGATAGGGTCTCACATAGCCCAACCCAGGCTTCAAATTATTAGAGTGGGCACTAACTTTAAACTCCTAATCCACCTGCTTCTACCTCCATAAGCCTCAGAACTACAGAACTGAATATTCTAAATGTTTGCTGCTTGGTACCAATCAGGTTAAGATCAGAGCTCACCATGTGATGGTAGCACATACCTTTAATCCCAGCACTCAGAAGGCAAAGGCAGGTAGATCTCTGAATCTGAGGCCAGCCTGGTCTATATAAAAAATTCTAGGATAGCCAGTGGTACACAGTGAGACCCTGTCTCAAAAAAATAAAATAAATAAATAAAAATCAGAACTCTCCCAGCACCTAAGAGGCCTCAAGGGCAGGCAGATCTCTGTGAGTTCGAGGCCAGCCTAGTCTACATAGTTAGTTCCAGGATGCCTTGGGATACATAAAGAGATCTGGTCTCAGAAAACAAAAAGCAAAAAGTTTAGAACTTTTTGCCCTACGCTGCTTCTGATTTTTGTTGGCTACGTATGGTAAAGATGGCAGTAAATTCTTTGTGGTTCTCTCCACCACAGTAAAGCATAATTGCAGTCTTCTTGAATTTGTGCTGGATACATGCACTGTTTATCCAATAGGACATGGTGGGCATAGCCTCCTGCCATTGGAAGCTTCCAGTTTTACTACTTGGGACTCATTTATGGGACAGGGATGCTCTGCCTCAGAATCCAACCACTGTGATCTGAGGAGACCAAGTTACACAGAGAAGCCACACATAAGCAGGCCCCATGTGAAGAAGCTGTGGCCAGTGTCTTTAAGAGGCCTCTTGAAGCAGCTAGCATCTCTGGTCATGTGCATAAGCCATCTCAACCCAAACACTACCCCCACGTGAGTCACACACAAACACAATCGCAAAGAGCCCAAACAAAATGTGCAATAGTAAGATGGCCATGCAAGAACACATGGGCCACGTGGCCCACGGATTAATAGAAATGGGTTGATTTAAGATGTAAGAGCTAGCTAACAATGTGCCCGAGCCATAGGCCAAACAGCATGAAGTTAATATAAGCGTCTGAGTTGTTTCTGGGGACCCGGGCGGCGGTGGGTTCCTAAGCAGTCTCGGGCGGCACGTCTGTGGGTCCCGGATCTCTGGCGCACGGGACCCAGAGAACCTACTATAACATATATATAATATAAATGGAATCCTATATGTCTCTTCTTGTGACTAACTTCTTTCTCTTCGTATGTTCAAAGATCAGAGCAATTATAGTATCTGTTAATATCATAGGCTATTTATCCATTCACTACTGAAGAATATCTTAGTTTCACAATTATAATTAAAGTTGCTATAAACAGCTGTGTCTGGGCATTTTTATAGTATGCTTTCATTTTGTTCGGGTAGAAACAAAGAATACAAGTGCTGGGTCGTGTGGCGAGAACACAGTTGGTTAGGAAACTGCTAAACTATCCTCCAAAGAAACCATCACTCCTCATCCCTGACAGCAGTGAATGAGATGTTGCTCCACATCCCTGCAAGCATTTGGTGCTGCTGGGAATCTGGTGCCAGCCATTCCAGTGGGTATGTGACCACAGTGTTTGTTCTAGCTTTTAATAGCCTAATAATGCTTGATGCTGAACTTTTTATTCTTACTTGTTATGGTAGTTTGGATATTACCCCCCCCCCCATAATCTCATAGGTAGTGGCACTATTAGAAGGTTTGTTGAAATAGGCATGTTCTTGTTGGAGGAAGTGTGTCACTGTGGGGTCAGACTTGGAGGTTTCCTATGCTCAGGATACAGCCCAGTATCTCAGTTGGCTTCCTGTTGCCACACAATGTAAAACTCTGTTATTCCTCCAGCACCAAGTCTGCCTGCATGTCACCATGCTCTTCGCCATGATGATAATAAGCTGTACCTCTGAAACAGTAAGCAAGCCCCCTCAATTCAATGTTTTCCTTGTGAGAGTTGCTGAGGTTATGGTGTCTCTTCACAGCAAAAGAACCCCTAAAACATTTGTCAGCTGTGAAGCTGTTCTGACTAAAAGTTTGGTAAGAGAATTTTCGCACATTTTAAAATCAAGTTGTTTTCTTGTTTGCTTTTCAAGTTCTTTGCTTTCTGTACTAGTCTTTTGTTATCTCTTACAAGTGTTTCCTCAAGTCTGTAACTTGTTTCCTCATTTTAATGACGTCACTGGCAGAGCATTGCTTTTTTTCTTTTGTATTATTACATTTATGTGTATGTGCATGTGTGTGTGCAAGCACAAATGTTTACCACAGCATGCTTTCGTGTGTATTCAAGGGTGTGCGTGCATTCAATCATTCAGGGGTCAAAGGACAATTTGCAGGACTCTGTTCTCTCCTTCCACAATGTAAGATGGAAACTGAACTGTGGATGTCAGTCTTGGCAGCAAGGGCCCTCATTCCCTAAGCCGGCTCTAGGCCATGCTTTTAACCAAGTCTGTTAATCTATTATCTCTCCTATGGATTGTGTCTTTGATATTGTATCTAAGTAATCATCAAGACCAAGATCACTTAGACTTTCTCCAATGTTGTCTTATTTACAATTTATCATCTTTCATTTGGTCTTCAGTTGATTTAAAGTAATTTTTGTAAGGGTTTTGTTCAGATTTCTTTGAATGTGGACATAAGAGTAGTTTCATCACCATGTGTTGGAAAGATAATACTGCTGCTACACTATATTGCTATTGCTCTATCAATCATCAGCTGACTAAATCCATTTGGATCTGGGATGTGATATGACCCACCAGTGTCTTTGTCCATTCTATCATATTTACCACATAGACTTGAAGATACTTAAAAAAATTTTTTTTCATTTATTTTGTGTACTTGGGGTTGGGGAATACATAGTGGGGCTTTCATGTGGAGGTCAGAAGGCAACTTGCAGAAGCCAGCACTCTTTCCTCCATGTAGAATCTGGAAATCTAATTTGGGTTTCCAGGTTTGACAGAAAACGTCTTTTCTCACTGAGTCACCCATTTTGTTGGTCCATTGAAGATACTTAAAAAAAAATCATTATTAGTGCACTTGTGCATGCTGAAGCACATGTATGGTGGCCAGGGAACAATCTTGTGGAGGTGGTTGACTTTTTCTACTTTAACACAGGCTCTGGGGATCAAATCCACGTGGTCAGACTTACATAGCAAGAGTTTTTACCTGATGAGGCAGTTCACCTGCCCTGCCACATTCTCTTGATGGTGTAGACTTATAGTAGGATGTTAGGTCAGCTGATTCAGGGCTCCTTCTTCTTAAACACTGGAGTGATTATTCTGCATTGTCTCCTTCACCCTATGAACTTCAGAACCTATTTGCTAATAAACCAGTTAAGATCTTTATTGTGCTTCCATTAAAGCTACAGATCAAATTGGCAGCTTATAGTTCTGATCTTACTATTCACAAACATGGGGTGTCTCTCTTTTTATTCAGTTCTTAACTTTTTTCATTACATTTATTTGTGTGTTTGTTGCCAAACAGGGAGGTCAGAGGACAACTTGAGGTAGTAGGTTCTCTCTTTCCATCATGTTGGCATTATGTTGGTTCCTGAGGATTAAGTCATCAGACCTGGCAGCAAGGGAGGGCCCTTACGGACTGAGTCACCTCAGGCCCTATTGTGTTGTTTACTGTCTCTTCTCAGTTCTTCATACAGATCTTATATATGTTGCTAGACTCACAGCTGCATTTCATTTTGGTGGCACTTATATAAATGGCACCATCCTTTTCTTTCAAATCTGCTCATTGCTGTTATGGACGAAAGTAACTAATCTTTGCAGATTAGGAATGTATCCTGCAGCCTTGGTATAATCAGTTCTTCCAGTAGTTTTTATCTTTTTCCTTCTTCAGGTTTTCTACATGCTCAGTCATCACCTGTGAACATTTCTCCACCTCTCCTTTCAATCAGTATGCTCCTTTTTTCTTCTTATTGCAATAACTAGAACATTCACCAGAAGGAGACCCAAGAAAGGAGGACATCCTTTCCTTGTTTCTTAATGGGAACATTTTCAAGTTTCTTAGCATTAAGTCTGATACCAGCTGTAGACTTTTTGGAGGTAATGTTCACAATTGGGAAATCCCCCTCTATTCCTATAGTGTTGTTTGGGTTTTTGTTGATTGTTTTTGGGGTTGGGGAGGTAAGAATTTTACATATGTTAAAGTGCTTTGTTATTATAACTGTTGATACAACCTGTAGTTTTCCTTCTTTAGCCTGCTGTTATTGTGACAGGGCAAGATAGTACAGAAGTTGCTCCATCTTGTATTCTTGCTGAGGCCATTTTAGGCTTGACTAGAATTTGATTTCCTTAATGAGAAACCCCATGGAAAATTACCCAGCTCTACTGTAGGAACCTAAGGTCATGATGGCTTATCTTAGCCTCTGTTAGACTGCCTGCTTGCATTACACACACACACAGCTACTTAATGAGATGCCAGAATGTAGGTTGTTTGGTTTGGTTTTTGGAGACAAGATTTCTCTGTGTAACTGCCCCTGACTGTCCTGGAACTTGCTCTACAGACCAGGCTGGCCTCATACTCACAGAGATCTGCCTGCCTCGGCCTCTCCAGTGCTGGAGTTAAAAGTATACACCACCACACCTGGCCAGGACCTGGTTTTTGCCTTCAAAAACTCTGTGTTGTGGACACTCAGTGCTACCCTTGAGTCCAAGAATGCCTGAGTTTAATCTCAGTTGGTTGGAATAAAGACTTTCAAAGGCTTAAACAGCATCTGAATGATGATGGGTGCCCCCCCCAATACTAGGGAGGAAATCAATTACTTTCAAACCTAGAAACATCCTACACTGCAAGAGGTAGATCTCACTTAGCAATTGGTATGCAATTATCCTAAGCAACTCTGGAATTCTATATGCTAATACTTTACTGCACATTTTGCATTTGTGACTGCAAGGTATTTTGACAGGAAGGGTTTTTATTTTGGTTTTTGTACTGTCTGGGTTTGATTCTAGTTTCTACTTTCTGAAAGAGTCCGTGGAGAATTTATAAAACTTCCCTCTTAAATGTTTCGGCTAACTCTCTGGGAGATTATTAACTGTTGATTCAATTTCAAACTTTGTCTTTGATTTATGAAAATCAGGAATTGAATCAGGAACCCAAAATCAAGCGCTAACACAACTGCAACCCCAGTGCAAAGTTCATTCTCATCGGAAGATGTCTTATTTAAATCTCCCCCCCCCCATCAGATTCCTAACAGGTGTAGGGAGGGGAAAAAAGGAAACAAAAAGATGGGCTGAATGGCATTTTTCAAATAGCAAAAGAGGCAGTTTTGAAACACTGTAAAGACGCCCAAATGCTTGTGGGCCTGCCCGGTTCAAAGTCTAGAGCCAGACCGCACTAGCTAAAACTGTCTTAACGACCTTGAAAAAAAGGACCTCTTCAAGCCTAGTTTCTCCAAGTCTTTTACGCAGACCTCGCAGAAGCCGTCTGGCCCATGAGCCAATTCCCGCCTCCTATTTGCCACAGTGTGACCCCTGCTTTTCTCCTGGAATTTCTCCACATCCACTCCCGCAACAACCGGCTTCTTCACCTCAGATTTGCTGAGGACCCTTTCCGTCCACAGAGCCCGCCTCTGAGTTCGTCTCACCCAATAGGAGCTCAGACAGGAAGTTGAGCCGAGCCCGCAACTACCAATTTCCCGGGGCTTAGCCTCTATCACGTGACTACCACCCGGCCCATCTCTCTCAAGAAAAAAGGGAACGCCAGAGAAGCCCCGCCTCACTCTCGCTGATTGGTCGCTGTTTGCACGGTCTCCTGGGTGACGGGAACGCGGTAGCTTGGTGGGGAGTTCTGGTGCGCCTGCGCACTTACAAGATCGGGGGTGCCACTGGAGCCTGGAAATGAAGGTAAATAACTTATAAAGCAGGGGGTTGAGAAGACGCGGCTGCCGCTGGTTTTCTCAGCTCTTGGAGCGCGACTCTGAGTAGTTTGTGTCCCCGTCCTTTGCAGGAGTGCTGAGGGGTGGGGGAATGCGCCCCGGGAGCGGGAGGGAGAGGATGGGGTTGTCGGGATGAGAGGAAAGGAAGCTCGGAAAGTAAGCAGAGGAGGCCTGTGCCCTCTGGAACCCAGAAGAGCCTGATGTGAGGATGCCTGAAGTTCTCAGCAATGAGACGGGTTTCTGTGGAGGTGACCCGATGCGTTAAGCTGCCTTATTTCTGTGGCTCATCCCCAGGCAAGCTAAGCCACTGGCCCAGAGCCCTAGAGAGAATAGAAGTCCCCAAAACAGTAATCAAAAATTACTTGGCCTGTTTCTCGTCCAGTGTCCAGATTCCTGGTCGCTGGAAGTCTGCACACTTCTGTGCATCGTCCCCAGCATGAAAGTTTCCTATGATTGGGTTTCTTGTGAATCCCACAGCTGCATCTTCTTCGCTTCTGCTATTTATCTCAGAGATACCTACCCAACCCTACTCTGAAAAAGAAATGAGAAAGCTGATTTTAAAATGGTTTTAGCTTTCCTAAAGCTTCACTGTAGCGCCGTGTCAATTGGATTGACAGATAGTTCTGCATGGTTTTCTTCAAAAAGTGATTAACTTTCCAATATGATGTATCAGAAAGGTGGAAAAGCTTTTTTCTTTGTAGCTGAGAATCCTATACTTGAAAGTTAAAGCAACTTGCTTTAATGACTATAACCAATTCATAAGAAGCAAACCTTTGGGTTTCTGGTTGGCAAGTTGTAACTTTGATTCTGGGTTGTACCTACAGGGGCTATAAAGCTCTGTGGGAGAAAACTAACCTTTAAGATCACACAGCCCAAGACAGATCTGCCATGAAGGAACAAAGTAAGATTTATGGACAATGTAGTCACACAGTCGCAGAAGTAAAATGTTCCTAAATACATGTGTATGTCTATGTTAGTTGAAATCTGTGTGTGCTTGGAATCATAGCGCATCTCTTTAAGGTGTGATCCCCAGGACACTGGCTTTCAGGAGGTGGATACAGAATGTGTTCAAAAAGCCTTGGAGTTGTCACTCAGACCCAGTATATAAACTGCATCTACCTAGATAAGGGTGTCCTTATATAATCTAAAACACTTAAATCTAATATTTTTCATGCAGGTCACATTTCCAGGTATTCTAGATTTGAAGTCTGATACAAGAATAATATAAATCAATGAAATATCATTTTTTTAACTTACAGCAACAATATTATTATTAAAGAAATAGATAAAACTATGATAATATATTCGTTTTTTCTGAGTATCTCCAGACTTATTTAAACACGTAGTCAACAGAGAAATTATAAGTGAAGCCAGCATTGTTGCCCACATCTTTAATTCCGTCACTTAGAAGGCAGAAGCAGGTGGATCTCTGCAAGTTTGAGGTCGGTGTGGTGTACATAATGAGTTCCAAGACATCCAGAGCTGTTACACAGAGAAACCCTGTCTCAAAAGACAAAAAAAGGAAGAAAATAAGGAAAGAAAGAAAGAAAAAAAGAAATAAGCTATAATTTGCGGGTTAAAGGGTAATTTTAAAGGGATTGTAAGCATCTTAGATAGGTCTATCATAATCATCCAAGATTTCTAAATATTAATTTTGTTAAATTTTATCCCCCAAATCTGTGTCACAATTAACAAATGCATGTTTAGATTCTGTCAGTGTGCACAAAACACTGTGATTTTTTTTTTATAAAGTTAACAATTGAAAACGTTTAAAAATGTTTGCACATCATACACAGCTTTACCAACCAGCATTCAGAAGACAGGCAGGTGGAGCTTTGTGAGTCTGAGGCCAGCCTGCTCTACATAACAAGTTACTCTCCAGCCAAAGCTGCGTATTGAGACCCTGTCTTAAAACAAAATCAAACGAAAGGAGTTGTGTGAGTCTGTCTTTTATCTTGAGGTCTGTTCTAGTCTCATTCTGTTGAACGATAAAGTTACCTGTTTCTGTTGCAGTGATAGGGTCACCTGACAGAACTTGGGGCAAGGTTAATTTCAGCGTACAGATCCAGATTTCCAGTCCGCCAAGCAGGGGACTCACTGTTGCAGGAGCTTAGAGCAGCCAGTCATAACACATCTTCAGTCAAAAGTACAGAGAAATGGATGCAAGCATGCCCACTTGCTCATTCTGGATTCATTTCTCTTACACAATCCAGGACCTTATGCCTAGGGAATGGTGCCTCCCATGGTTGGCTAGGTTTCCCCTTGCCAGTTAACTTAAGATAGGCCAGCCCAATGGACAGGCCCTCACTGAGACTACCTTCCCAGATAACTCAAAGTTGTTTCAAGTTAACAATTAAAGCTAACTGTCACAAAGTCCATCCTGCTCCACAAACTACTTGTGTTTGATTGACTGGTTGATTTTGTTTTGTTCAATTATTGTTGATTTTGTTTGTTTGTTTGTTTTGAGAAAGGGTCTCACATTATATCCCTGGCTGGCCTGTAACTCAGGTGTAAACCAGGCTGGCCTCATACTGACAGAGATTCCTCTGTCTGCTAAGTGCTAAGATTAAAGGTGTGTGCTGTTACACCTGGCTCTCCTTGGGGTTTTTTTTTTTTTTGTTTGTTTGTTTTTTAACAAATGCTATCATTTATTTTGTAGCCTTATCATTTATTTTGAGCCATATCAGCAAGATTTAAGTTTTGACATATTTTTCTGACTAATCCATAACTGTTTTGAAAATGTGAAAATTGTGTTTTTTTTTTTTAGCGTGTTTTCTCCCTGATAGAAAAGACTTGGCTTGGTTCACTGATACAGTTTGCCTGGCAAAAATCATCAGGAAACTTCATTGCAGTAACAGGGTAAGAAAGGAATAATTATTTTAAAGAATGGCTGTGTGCGCATGTATCCACACCTCACCTGTTCCTGTACTGTCACTTTGGTGTAAATTCTTGTGTGATAGTTGAAATAAACATTCAACTCTATTAACATCACAGAACCTTTTCCTTGATCATAACTTTTAAAAAAATACAGATTTTAAAACTACTATGAAAGAACACAGAAACCAACTGAAACAAGAGCCTAATTTTTAAAATGCTTAGATAAATAAGAGAAACACTGTAGTAACTTTTATTTTCTACTTGCTTTCAGAGCTGATTGTATAGTTAAAATCTTTGATCGCCATGGCCAAAAAAGAAGTGAAATTAGCTTACCTGGGTAAGTACAGGGGTGAATCAAAACTTCAAGATTTGTTGCCTACAAAATTAAAAAAAAAAAAATTAAATCAAGAGAATAGCCCCATCTCTTTTATTTTCTCAAGCTATAAAAGGGTTTTTATCTTTCTTTATGCTAAAATTAGCAAAGCCTGCATGTGGTACTTGAGTTAGAGTTTATGTCTATATAAATATTCACAGGGAAGCATGTAGGGATGATAAATGAGCCCAAAATAAGGTTTTTCTGGGGCTCAGGATGATGGTTTGGTGGCTAAGCACTTGCCTCACAAACATGAGGACCAGAGTTCAGATCCTGAGAGCACACATAATGCAGGACAAGGGAAGAATGGTGACACACCTGTCATTCCAGCCTTGGAAATTGAAGACAGGATTGATCTCTAGTGCACACTGGCTACTTAGACTAGTCATATAGGTGAACTCTGGGTTTGACTGAGAGGCCCTGCCTCAGTAGATAACGAAGAAGAGGGTGATTCCCACCATGAGTCCGAAGCCTCTACATGCACGCACACACATGTACCCCTATACATGCATACACATATAAACACCTCACACATGAAAAATGAAAAAAATTTACAAAATAAGGATTTTCCAATTAGGAATACCAAACCTGTATTTTCTGTGTTATTTCCTCACCAGCAATCACTGGAAAACAGTTACTTTGCACAATCTTAAGAGAATGAAGATGTCTACCATTTTCAGGGTGACATTCTAAATGAATGGTTCAGTGTTATCATCTCCTAACAGAATTGGCAGGTACTCACATGTGGAGACTCCCTGACCACAGGAGACTTGTGCTGCTATGCTCCAGTGCATATCTGCTGCCCACAGTTTGTTGACCACTCTTCCAAGTCCTGTCATTTACTTCTGGCCTGGCCTCTCCCACCTGCTCTGCTCCATCCTTCTGAGGCTAGTGTTTTCTTTACCATCTCCCCAACTCTGCACTGTTACTCTGATTTCTGTATTTTGGGAAATGAGATCAAAAAAGTTATTCATTGATTATGCCTAGCAGAAGGTACTCAGTAAAAATGCTGCTTTTAGGAAACTGAGTTTAATTACCTAATCTCAGTGATACTTGTTTTAATTGCATTAGAACCTCATCTGAATTCTGCTGCTGGATTCATAATAGTTGGATTTGACCAAAAAGGATCTCCAGACAAATAAAATGTTAACTATCTGTCTTTAATTGGCAAATGCTTTTTATCAGCAATTTGAAAATGTCCCTCTTCTGTGCTCCCAAAGTTTCTGAGGCCAATAAGGAAATTAGGGTCCCCAAATACATCTTAACCATATGAAGAATAATAAAATAATTGACAACATAAATGTAAATTAAAGTATGTTTTAGCCACTACCCAAGAGCAAAAAATGTCCAAATGGAAAATAACATTATATAAATGAAGAAGATTGTTTTCTGAGAATTGGAGAAATTATAAAATTAAAAACATATCGATGCATTAGATATTTTGCATGCACATATAATTATTGCACAAATTCTATTTGGTATTATAATAAAAACCCAGATCCAGATATTGGGGAAAAGCTGAAATATCAGAGAGATAGAGAAACAAACCACAGCCACTTCTCACCTAGCAACTCCTCAGGTCTATCTCCAGGATCCTCTGACCCTAACCCTCTCAATTCTCAGCCTAACAGGGAAATGTCAGGCTGAAGCTGGACCCCCCCCCCCTCTTCTGTCTCTGCCCAGCTCTCTCACTTCCTGGCTCAGCTTTCTAGAGCTAGGATTAAAGGTTTATACCATCACTGCCGGGCTCTGTGTGGCCTTGAACTCACAGAGATCCAGACAGATTTCTGCCTCCTGAGTGATGGGATTAAAGGCGTGAGTCATCCCTCCCTGACCTTCATGACTTGCTACTGTGGGTGGCTCTGTCCTCTGAAGTTCCAGACTAATTTATTTTTAAATATACAACATATAGCCCTTTTTGTGTCAAAAATAAAAAAGGTTATAACTAACATAAAAAATATACAATAGGTACAATCACTATATACAGTCTATACAAGCAATAATTACATAATAATGTCTAGTTCATTAAGAATTGACAACTTCAAAGAAAATATTCCATTATTTGGCCTATTTTGGTAAGTCCAAAGGATTGTACCTAGTTTATTTTCTATATAACTTGTATTACCAACCTAAAAGTATCTTTTGATGTCTCTCAAACTTAAAACTATAACTAGGAGAACTATAACTATCTAATTTTCAACTTCCTCAGAGACCTAAGAAGGAAATAACTAAGTAAGCAGGAAGTGCAAGCAAGTGACTTCTAAAATATATGAGAAATGACAGAAACAGCTGGTTGCCTGAACAGTTACCCAAGGTTCCTCTGCAGTGTTGAGGCATCCATCTTAGGCCTACAGGCCTAGCATATCTGACAGACTTCTCTGTGAAGCAGGATATTCTTAAAAGCCTTCCTTCCTTGTCTTGGCAAGGCTAAGAAGCTCTTTCTTTTGTGTCTTGCTTGTTCACTGTGGGCATCATACTGTTAGCAGTCTAGGCAAGAGCACTTTCCTGCCCCATGACTAATTTTGCCACAAAGAAAGTCAACTCCATATGGAGTTTCTTCAATGGCTATGATATTCTCTGAAGTAGATTGTTGTTGCCAGGAGCAAACATGTCTCATTGTCATAAAAGTAAAAAAACAACAACAAAAAAGACCCCCTATGTAATTAAGATATCTTAAATGTAAAATCTGTAGGTCTCTGAAGTATTTGAAGATGATTTGTCTATCTAAAATATGTTTATGTTTGACCTTCAAAACATGTCTGATATGACTATAAGTTTGATTGTAATGACTACTAACTTGCATTTCTTTATATCCTAATTTGTTGGTAATAATGACTTTCAAGGACTAGCAATTTGCATTACATTGTTAGATGAATTGCTAGGTACAATATTTTGAACAAGAGTAGAAATATATGTACAGTAACAAAATTAATCTCAACTTTATAGAAATATACACAATTTGTATATAATATTCAAAAATCCAATGTAATTATTTAAAACTAATAGTTGAATTTTAAAAATAAATTCAATGATCTACCCTCATATTCTACCATATTGATATTCCCTTTTTTCCCAGAGTAGATTCAGTAATCTGCTCTTTTATCCTATAACATCTGATCTTCATTTTCCTTTTTATTTTTTTTTCATGTCAAACAAGAACCCCGAATCTTTCAGCTTTTTTTCTAACCATTACCACTAACAATTTGTAATCAATCACCCTAAATAATGACAATTATCCATAACCCATTGAAAGACCCAAAACTCTACCTCTTGGAAATGTGGGCACCATGTTCTTAAATTTACTTCCTGCTGTTTTGGGAGTGACAGAATCTTTAGGGATCCTGAAAAGAAAAAATTCTGATTAATTGTCAAGTCCTGGAATAGGTAACTATATCATTTGTTGTACAGTCTCTGCATAATGGGAAAGTGCAGGGCTTGTCTAGTCCTGGCTAGAGTTGTCTGTGAGGCTGGTTCATCTCAGCGAGCCACCTCCATACTGTCCTGAGTAGTTTGTAGTTCAAAGCTGATCTCTGGTTGGCATTTGTCAGCCTAGAGGCTTTGTCTCAGTCCATGTGACGTCATTGTTGTGGGGCCCCATCTTCCTTTTGGGTACTTCAGAGGTCTCAATCAGGTGTTGTCATGGTTCACTGCAGAAGACTGATAAAGATTCAAACCCAAAACAATGTATAGGAAGTCTTTTTCTACAATTAGTTAGTACTTTATATGATCATTAATATCATGATGAAAGTTTAAAATATATATAATCTTAAAATTTTTATGAGATTAGTAATAATAGAATAGTTCCTTAATTTTGGTTTTCTTTCTGCCGGTACCAGGTGGCTCTGTGTGGTGGGATTCAGGTGTCAGCTGATAAGGTCGGAAGACACTTAACCAGGGTCCCAAGCTCCTGAAGGGGGAGTGGCCAGCCCCATTAAAAAGGGGCTGCTGAGATCTTAGTCCGTTTTTAGTTCCTGATTGCTAGAGAGACCAGTTCGACATCCATAGTCCATCACGCAGATAATCTAGTCAGCTCTGCTTATATAATAGAGTTTTCATTTTTTTCTTTAATAAGTATGCCTGGGTTTAAAGAAGAAGGTCAGACTCCCACTCCAAAGCCAGCTTTGATTTTTCAATTGAACTGAGACTTCAACTCTTATAGGAACAAAGAGATATTGATGTTAGACAATGAAATTTTACCTTGTAGAGTATGTTGGTACCAATAGGTCTGGTTTTTCTTTGCTTATATATTTTTTTCTGAATATTCTTCCCTTCTGCTTTAGACATCTAGATGTCCAAAGTCTTTTGACTCCTTGAAGATGGGTATTTCTGTTTTTCTGTAAAGACAAAACAAACCCTGCCCCCACCCTTGTTTGGTGAGATTTCCTCACAGCTTATAGAATTGTCACAGTGGTGGATGGGCCATCATTACTCTTTATCAAGAGGTTTCTCCTGTTAGAATTGAATCTTCATTAGTTATGATCATTCCATAACTTTTCTTCACCTGCAGAAACAAAAGCAAAACCTCTTCCCCAACATAGCACATATTTTGGTTTCCATTGTGAGGCCAACACATCTTTAAAGTAGACAGGATAATTTAGCTTAGTAGTTTTGAAATAGTCCAATGCTGCTCTGCAGCTGTTGTTCATTTCTTCCTAGCATTGAGAAAGTTCAAAGTTAATAAACCATTATTTAGTCTATTTCTAGGGATCTTTATTACTTCTTTTTGTTTATTTAACATATCCTTTAAAGTTTGATTCTCTATCTCTCTGATATTTCGGCTTTTCCCCAATATCTGGATCCAGGTGTTTATTATAATACCAAATAGAGTTCATGCAATAATCATACGTGTGTGCAAAATGTATATGCTTTATATTTTAATAAGCAAAAAACTTTTATTTTACTAGAGACATATGCTGAACCATTGTCAGTTTTAATTTGTACAGGTATTCCCATGATGGCCATAACTTCTCGCAAATGTGTGGTTACAGAATCAGCCTTTTTTTGAACTCAAAGCAATAGCCCATTGAAATCCTGAAAATGTATCTATTGTATGGTATACATATTTTAAGTTTCCAAATTCTGTAAAATGAAACACATGCATCGGCCAAATTTCATTTCTATGTGTACCTTTAGGATTATTTCCTGCTTGTAATGGAGTTTAGTTATAGAAGGAACAGATAGGACATCTTCTTACAATTTCTCTACCTTGTTGCCAAGTGATGGAGAAATCCTTTTCTAAACCTTTGCTATTGATGTGATATTTTTATACTCTGGGGCTTTTAGCACATTTAGCACATTTCCTATTAATAATTTTTCAATTTCACCATTACCCTGTGCTAGAGGGCCTGGCAGACCCATATGGGATCGGATGTATGTTATATAGAAGGAATGATTCTTATTCCTGATTATTTCTTGTAACAGAATAAATAATGAAGTTAGTTCTACTCATCAGGAATAAAGTCAGCAGTTTCACTGTATAAAACAACTCTTTCTGTATACTGAGAGTCAGTAACTATGTTAAGAGGTTCTATAAAATCCATTAATAACATCACGATAGCATATAATTCTGACTTTGGGCCAAAATTATAAGGGCTTTGATCTGTTTTACTTATATTTTCTGATTTTTAACCTACCTTTCTTTATTTAGTTGCAGTAGTATAAAATGTAGGGAGTTCCAGAAATTGGTGTTTCCCATACAACGTGAGGAAGAATCCAGTTTGTTCCCTTTATAAATTCAATTCTTTTGCTTTGAGGATATCTGTTGTTAATCTCTCCCAAAAAATTACTGAAGGCTCTTTGTGAAGGTTCATTTTCTGCCTATAATTGGTCATTTTCATTATTAGTTAAAGGCACAACAATTTCTGCAGGGTCCATTCCTGTCAATTAATGAAGTCTTAATTTTCCTTTAAAAATCAAATCAGAAATCTTTTCTACATATGTTTTTAATTTCTTAGTTTATGTGGTAGAAATATCCACTCCAATATAATATTTTCTCTCTGCATTAAGATTCCTGTAGGAGAATGCTTAGGGGGTAAAATAACCAGAATGCAATTAAGGTCTGGATTCACATGATCCACATTTGCATCTTGTTTCTTTCCACATTTCTTTCCACCAAAGCCAGTTCTCTCTCAACTTCAGTGGATAATTCTCTTGGACTATTTAAGTCCTTGTCACCATCTAAGGTTTTGAACAAATTATCCAGTTCATCATTTTTTGTCCCAATGGGGGCTATATATTGCAAATTTCTCTTAGTAATCTTTGAAAATCATTAAGAGTTCACAATCTGTCTTTCCTGCTTTGCACCTTTTGGGGTCTTTTTTGTAGACCTATTTTATATCCCAAATAATCAGTAGAATCTCTTCTTAGTAATTTTTCAGGAGCAATTTGTAACCTTTAAGCAGGCACTCTTTTTTTTTTTTTTTTAACTTTCTCAAACATTCTTTCTAAAACATCTATATTTGAGTCAGCCAATAAGATTTCATCCATGTAGTAGTAAATAATAGATTGTGAAAAATGCTTATGTATCATGTCTAACAGCTGTTGTACAGAATATTGGCACAGAGGGGGCTATGTAACATTCCCCGTGGTAGAACCTTCCATTGATATCTCTTTACAGGCCAAGAGTTATAAGTGGGTACTGTAAAGGCAAATTTTTCCTGGTCTTGATCTTGTATCAGTAGTGAAGAAACAGTCTTTTAAGTCAATAACTATGATAAACCATTCTTTAAGTAATAGAGAAGGCAAATGAATTCTAGATTGTAGAGAGCCCATTGGTTGAAGCACCTTGTTAACTGCTCTTAGATCTGTTATCATTCTCTGTTTTCCAGATTTCTTTTTGATAACAAATACAGAAGAATTCAAAGGGCTAGTTGATTCAATATGCTGAGCATTTAACTGCTCCTGTACAGCTGTTATAAGGCCTGCAATTTCTCATTTGTTAAAGGCCATTGCTGAACCCATATAGACTTGTCTGTTAACCATTTTAAATGTAGGGCTGTTGGTGCCATTGAAAGATCATCAGCTGCTTTGCCTTGTTTTTGAACAACAAGAATGGTCAATGACAGTTTTTTATAATACCTTCTAATATTTTCCCCAGAAACATATGTTAGTTTATGGTTCATTTCTAATACTGGAGGAATGTCAATCTGAGTATTTCATTGTTGCAATAAATCTTGTTCCCACAAATTAATGGCAGTGTTAGCCACATATGGTGTTAATTTTCCTCTCTGTCCTTCTGGCTCTATACATTGAAGATATCTCGTGTTCTGTTTCACTTGGGATAATGTTCCAGTTCCCAAAAGCTGAACATTTACCTCTTGAAGGGGCTAATATGATTGCCAAGATTCTGGTGAAATTATTGTTATATCCACACCTGGGTCTACAAGACCTTCAGTGAAAATAACATTTATTTAGATTTTTTATTTTTGGTCTTTGTTCATTTATAAAAGTTTGCCAAAATATTTGCTTTATGTTTTTTTTCTGAATTTTTTGTTTTCTATAACTGTTCTATCATCCAGAGCAGTATGGTTTTTCATAATAGGTTTTAGGTTCCTGTGTATCCATAGCCATAGAAATCCTAACTAAGACAGAAGTTGGTATCCAGAACTGAGGTGTTACTGTGATAGGCCTGAGCATGTTTTGTTTGGAGGAATTTGGACTTTGGTACTTTGGATTAGAAAAACAGTGTAATGCTTCACACACTGCATAATGGGCCATGCTAGAGGGAGAATGAAAGATAACAGTGCTGAGAGATGTTTGAATGGGGAGGGGGAGAGCTCATTCATTCAGGTTATTTCGGAGGAGGAGATTTTTGGTATGTTGTCTAGAAACCGTTCTTTTGATATTTTGGTGAAAACATGGCTGCCTTTTGCCTTTGTCCTGAGTCTGCCTGAGCTAAAATGAAGATTAATTCCGCTGGCAGTGGAAGTCTCAAAACAGCCTAGTATAGACTCTGTAGTGTGGATATTAGTGGTAACTCTAATTTATAATGAAAAGGAGCAAGCTGATCAAGATAAATTACAACATGTAAATTTTGAGGAAAAGAGTACCAGGAAGTGGAATAGAGCAAAGTCCTGTGTTCAAGGAGAAAATGGATTAAGAAATGAAATAAAGGGAGTCATGACTTCAGGGTAAGATCCCACCCAGCTAAAATTTTTAGAAATTAAAGGAAAACTTAGAGCCAGGTGTGGTGGTGCATATCTTTCTCCCAGCACTGAGAAAACAGAGGCTGTCAGATCTCTGAGTTTGAGGCCAGCTTTTTTTACAAAGCAAATTCTAGGACAGCTAAGCTTAGGCAGTGAAAGAAACGACTGACATCAGAAAGCTGGTGAAGATGTAATTGAACAAGGGAGCCATGTTCCCATCCTAACAAGCAACATAATATGGCAACTTTGACCACATGGTGCTAGAGTTAAGGATAGAAGAAAGGGGCTATTGAATTTCCCCCACCCAAGACTAAGGAAAGCTGGTGAGGCCAGGCATGTCAGGGGTGTCCCTGCATGAAGGTGTACAGAGGCCATTGCATGAAGCTGTGAAATTGAACCCAAGATAGAAATGCCAGAGCCATGGGATACCTACCAAGAAAAGCTACTAACAGGAAGTGGAACCAGGCCAAAGGAAAGAGGTGTGTTTCGGTCAACAAAGCTGAAAGGAGTTGGAAATCTGAAGAGTGCCTTGACATCAGACTTAGAAGTGCAGGGTTTGGAGATTACCCAGTTGGTTTTTGGTCTTGCTTTGGTCCAATATTTTCTCACTATGCTCCCTTCCCTATGTTTTGGAATGGCAATGTATATCCTGTGTCATTATATATTGGAAGTATGTGATCTGCTTTTCATTTTGATTTTATAGGAGAATATAGTTAAGGAGATTGCATGAATCTCAGAAAAGACTTTGAACTTTAGACTTTTAAATAGGTTTGAAGCTTACAGACTATGGGGTCTTTTGAAGTTGAACTGAATGCATTTTTGCATTATGCTATAGCTATAAGCCTTTGGGGGCCAGGGAGTGGAATGTTATGTTTTGAAAAAAAACGGCCCCAAAGGGAGTGGCACTATTAGATGTAGCTTTGTTGGAGTAGGTGTGGTCTTGTTGGAGGAAGTGTGTCACTATGGAGGCAGGCTTTGAGTTTTCCTATGCTCAAGCTACATCCAATGTCACAGTCCACTTCCTGTTGCCTTCTGATCAAGATGTATCCAGCACCATGTCTGCTTGCAGCTGCCATGCCCCCTGCCATGATGATAATAGACTGAACCTCTGAACTGTAAGCCACTATCACAATTAAATGTTTTTCTTTATAAGAGTTATTGTGGTCATGGTGTCTTTTCACAGCAATAGAAATTCTAAGACAACTGGTGTCTTATTTAGAGTTACTATTGCACTGATAAAACACCATGACCAAAAGCAAGTTGGGGAGGAAAGGGTGTGTTGGGCTTATACTTCTATATCATTGTTCATTATTGAAGGGAGTCAGGACAGGAACTCAAACAGGGCAGGTATCTGAAAGCAGGAGTTGATGCGGACTCCCTGGAGGGGTGTTTCTTACTGGCTCTCTCAGTCTGCTTTCTTACAGAACCCAAGACCACCAATTCAGGGATGGCACCACCCACAATGGGCTGGGCAACCACTAATTAAGAAAGGCTTTATAGACTGGTCCAATATTATAGAGGCATTTTCTCAGTTGAGGTTCCCTTCTCTCAGATGACTGTAACTTGTGTCAAGCTGGCATAAATCTAGCCAGCACAACTGACCCCTTGTCAAGTTGACACACAAACACATTGCTGGGCCACAGTCTTTTTCTACGTATTCACCCACAAGATCACACATTAATAAAGGCACACCAATATAAAACATTTTACAAACATACAATTTCAAGCACTTTAAAATTTCTCTTTAAAAATATTCAGTCTCTTTTAAAAACCAAATTCTCTGTAACACCCCCAAATCAATCAATGAATCAATCAATAAATCTATATCTATCTATCTACTTATCTCTTTCTTTTTAAATTTTAAAGCCTTTAAACTGTGGGCTCGTGTAAAGTAAAAATTAAATACTTTCTTATTTCAGGAAGGAAAAACATGGGCACAGTCAAAATCTGAACAAAGCAAAATCAAACTCCCGACAGTATAAATAACAGACCGTCCCATGTCTGACACCCACTCATTATCTGGGCTCCTCCACAGGGCCTGGGGTCACTTCTCCGGCTCCACCCTCTGCAGCACACACTGCTTGTCCTCTAGGCTCTGGCTGGTTCCACTCACTGCTGCTGCTGTTCTTGGTGGTTAAACCAGGTGTCTCTTGCTGCAGCTGGGTGGCACTTTCACCAATAACCTCTCATAAGCTCTACTCATGGTGCCAAGTCTCAGCCTCTCTTCATAACCCCTTCAGTCCTGGGCCTTCAACACAGTGCCAAGCCTCAGCTACTCTCCAAACATGCCTTCAAAACCAGCACCACCTAGGTGACTCTTATACCACCAAGTTTGGCAACCAACATGAGATACAACTGCGGCTGCCTCTGGAACACAGCTTCTGTGTGCTGACTCTGAGGAAACACTTCCAAAAGATTTCACCTCCATGATGCTGGTGTCTTCTTAACCACGAGCACTGATTATCCCAGCAAAGCAAGGTTTAGTGGTTCTGGTATCTTGTTAATCATGTCTGACTTAAGCATCAGCTAAGCTTCACTCAGAGTATGCAATGACCCCCAATAAAGTCTTTGAGTGACTCTCAAGCTTCCCTCCAGAGCTTCACAAGCCAGGCCTCCACCCTCTGTATTTCTCTAAAAATTCTCGTCTTCCACAGTTCCCCAGAACAGCTCACCAGGCTTTGAACACTCAATGGCTTTTCCAGCCAAAAGATCCAAAGTCCTTCCACAATCCTCGCCAAACAACATGGTTGTCTTTCACAACAGCGTCAATATCCTGCTATCAACTTCTGTCTTTGTTAGGGTTACTATTCCTATGATAAAACACCAAACTACAAATCGAGTTGGGGGGGAAAGGGTTTATTTGGCTTACATTTCCATACTATAGTCCATCGCTGAAGGAAGTCAGAGCAGGAACCTGGAGGCAGGAGCTGATGCAGAGGCCATGGCAGGGTGCTGCTTTCTAGCTTGATCATCTCCTTTCGTACAGACCCCAGGATCATCAGCCTATGGGTAGGCCCACACAATGGGCTTGGCCCTCCCAAGTCAGTCAATAATTGAGAAAATACCCTAGAGGCTTTTCTCATGGAGACATTTTTCTCAACTGAGGCTGTCTCCTCTGATGACTTTATTTTACCTATCTAGGTAGAA
This sequence comes from Phyllotis vaccarum, assembly GCA_033318265.1. NCBI lineage: Eukaryota > Metazoa > Chordata > Mammalia > Rodentia > Cricetidae > Phyllotis > Phyllotis vaccarum. Next base: position 107,148,550 of record JARWLC010000001.1, on the reverse strand, counting down.
TTGCATTTCTTATACTGCTTTTTCATTTTTTAAAAAAATATGAAATAACCTTTCACTACTTGATCTTACATAATAAAATGCATTACTTTGTATGTTGACTTTGAAAAACCTAAAACATTGGTCTTAAAGAATTCCCTCCTAGGGAGCTCAGGATACAGCTTAGTGGTGGAGCACTTGGCTGACGTAAGTGAGGTCCTAGATTCAAGTGCTAGCCCCACCAAACAGCCAAGCCCAGTGGTACATGGCTACAGTCCCAGTTATCAGGAGGCAGAGGCAGGGTCACTACAAGTTTTAGCCGAGACTGGTCTACATGTGAGTCTAGGCCAGCCAACTGCATAAGAAGACCCTTGTCAAAAAAAGGGGGTGGGGAGAAGAAAACATATTTTAAAAGCTACCTATGGGTTCTGATTTTTAATTAATTTATAGAAATGCTTGATGCATTTATTCTCGTGGAAGATGAGGTTTTTTAAATAGGACTCAGGAAAACCTGGTAATTGGTTACGTACAGTTATATTTGGCGTAGTTCATGGAAGCGGTGCTGAAAGCAGAACTAAATTTTCTCCTTTCTTTCAAAGCAAAACCAAAAGAAAACATTAAGATTAGCCTTGTATTATTAGTGGACAGTAGGTTAAATTTCTCATTTTAGGATATTTGCGACCTATTAAAAGATATCAAGTGATCTTGTGGATAGAAGATGATCATACATAGGTGAGTATTTGTTTCTTCTCTCTGACTTTTGAGAACTGGGCAGTAATGATTTTCTCTTTTCTAAAAGCAACTGTGTTGCCATGGATTGGGATAAAGATGGGGATATCCTGGCGGTGATTGCTGAGAAGTCTAGTTGCATTTATCTATGGGATGCCAACACAAATAAAACCAACCAGCTAGACAATGGCATGAGGTAAGGGTACCTTTGCTGTTCTGTCAGTGGCATAGCAAGACATTTGTATCATTTTTATCAGTGTCAGTAATTGTACTTATTATTGAGGTGTAATATGATATTTTTAACAAATGCACACAACATGTACTGGCCAGATCAGTGTAATTAGCAATTCCCAACTTTGTAGATATTTTTAAAGTTTTTGCTGAGAAATGGGACTTTTTGTCTTTGACTTTGGAGATGCGAAGATAAGTTCTGTTGTTGTCGTCACTTGGTTTCATTTGGTTTTGGGTTTTTTGAAACCATCACACACACACACACACACACACACACACACACACACACACACACACACACACACACACACACGTATCCCTTACTGACCTCAAGCTCACTGCATAGCTAAGGAGGACTTTAACTCCTGATCCTCCTTCCGTTCCCCCCAAGTACTGGGATAGCAAGTTGCAAGCTACACTTTCTTGAATAATTTTCTATTTGAGGCCAGGGTCTACATAGCAGTTCAGGACAGACAGGACTAAAGAGAGAGACCCAATCTCAAAACAAAACAAAGCCAACAAGAATAAAGATGTTATGGTTGTGGAATAGCTTCTTTTAAAGAATAGCTTATTTTAAAAAGTCTTTTGGTGAACATACTAAAATGATCACAATGAGACAAAATTTATATGGGAAAATCTGGAGGTGAGATGGTTTAAACTGGTGTAAGCCACCGTGTGGGTGCTGGGAACCAAACCTGGGTCCAGCCAGTGCTCGTAGCCTCTGAGCCATCTCTGTTGCCTCCAAAATTCTTTTAGCACTTAGTCTTTATCTAAAAACTCTAAGGGGTGTGAGGCTTTTGATTGTTTGTTTGTTTTGAGACAGAGTCTTCCTAAAAGTCCATGAGCTATAATGTTGCACTTCAACTTCTAAGCAGAGGTTAAAGTTATATATGAAATATTTCTTACAGGATTATTAAGGGACTATGATTGTGAATTGTTCTGTAATATATATCTTAATATTACAGGGACCAAATGTCTTTCCTTCTTTGGTCAAAAATTGGAAGTTTCCTGGCTGTGGGAACCATTAAAGGAAATTTGCTCATTTATAATCACCAGACATCTCGGAAGATTCCTGTTCTTGGTAGGTTCTGTCTAGCAACACTGCTGCATGGTTGAGGTGGTGCAAGAGAAAATTCATAGAGAAAGGCTTCTCTGGTCCATCTTAGATTGTGGAGCAGGAAGATCCATCTCCTGCTTGCTAAGATTTCCTGAGGTACACAGGATGGACAGAGTTACGGTCAGCTATGCCTTTGAGCATCAGGACATTAATGGCAACTGTTTTCGTGATTTTAAAGACTTACACATGCAAGTTCTTACTCTCCATCCTCAGATCCCCATGAGCACTGCAGATTTAGCATCTCCCAAACCCTCTTGATTGATTGGAAAGTGTCTCAGCTTTTCTCTCCAGTAATGCGCAGGTTGCAGTCTGTCTAATCACCACTCCTGTCTACCATCACAATGACTCATATTTTCTGTCAGATTTCCTGCATCCTCATCATTTGTCTGCCTCCTGTGTACTCATGGGTCCTGCATCTTTAAGTCCAACCACTCACAGTCAGGAAATAGTCAGGAAAAAATGTTAGACTTGCACTGAACACACAGACATATGTCCCCCTGCTGTTCCTTCGTGGGTGATACAGTAGTGAGGAGAGTCCCTTCTTAACACATAGCTCACTAGGGAACATTCACATTTGCACCTCAGTGAATTATACAGTAATTATCATGAGCAGTTAAAACGATCAGTGATAAGTCAGCTTATACCAACACAGACAATATAGACCACAGACTGAATACTAGCTTTGGAATTTACTCCTCTTAAGAATTACCATGACAAATCTGGTTCTGTGACAAACCAGCAAAAGTTGTAGAGGAAAATATTGTTGTCTGCTGGACCCTGTATATATTATCCAGACAAAAAGATGTTCTGTGTCATTATCTTAATTTCTAGCTTCGTGACAAAGCATTTGAAGTGTCTAAACGCTAAGGGCTTGAGTGAGAGTAGAATCCCTTGATTGTTCATTTCCATGGTACAAAAGATTAGCATCACATTTTTTAAAATTTATTCTTTTGAGTAGACATGTATCTGCAAATATCTGTCTCTTTTTTCAGGAAAACATACTAAGAAAATCACATGTGGGTGTTGGAGCACAGAGAACCTTCTTGCTCTGGGTGGAGAAGATAAGATGATCACTGTTAGTAACCAGGAAGGCGACACAATAAGACAGGTGACACCTCATGGTCTCTGCTGCGAGAAGCTCATCTTTCCTTGTAATAAACAGCTTTATGCCAAACTAATACATAAAATTTTAAGTTGTGCTGGGCGGTAGTGGCACAGGCCTTTAATCCCAGTACTCAGGAATAGAGGCAGGTGGGTCTCTGCAAGTTTAAGGCCAGCCTGATCTATAGAGTGAGTTCTGGGACGGCCAGGGCTACAGAGAGACCCTGTGTGGAATATGGAATATGCATATATTTTCATATTTTAAAAGAAATTGATATTATTTTATGTATCTGAGTGTTTGCCCATAGTTACGTATGCATACCATATACATGCCTGATATCCACAGAAATCAAAAGAGAATGTCGGATTTTCTGGAACTGGAGTTAGGGATGGTTACAAACCACCATGTGGGTGCTGGGAACTGAACCTGGGCCTCTCTGCAAGAGCAACAAGTGCTTTTAGCTACTGAGCATCTCCCCAGTGTCTGTCTGTTTCCATGTATCCATACACATTTGCAGCACCCAAAACCACACATACGCTGACACTTGCACACACCCAAATCCTTTTTATGTATTACTAGGAAATATTTTTTTTTCCCTTGCATTTGAAACAGGGCCTCACTCTGTAGCCCAAGCTAGCCAGGGACTCATTATGTAACCCAGGCTTGCTCTAAACACATGACCATACTTCTGCCTCAGCCTCCTGGAAGTTTTAAATTTGATAATTATACATTTTATTTTTAGAAAGTACTTGGTAGTTCTTTTAAAACCCTTCTTGAAATATGCGTAAAGTTGCTGTATACATGTATAAAAAAATCCACAGATGATTTTGATGAAACTCAGTTACAGGATGACAAAGCAATGCTGAGAGATTGCTGCTCACCTATCACATAGAGAAAGTGATGTATGATGTGACCACATATTCAGTTGATAAAAGTATAGATGAAAATGATATACTCCTTCTTGATGGCCTTTTGAAAAAAGCTGCCAAACTACACAGGCCAAACAAAAACATTTTAGAACTTTATCCAGCAAAGTGCTTCACAGCACAGAAGTATATTCTGCTGGGCTATAGAGACTGGCTCAGCAGTTAAGGGCACTTGTTCTTACAGAGGACCTGGGTTTGAATCCTAACACCCACATGGCAATTTACAACCTTTCATAATTCTTATTTCAATAGCCTCCTATGATCGCTAAAGGCACCAGGCACACAGATGGTGTACAGACATACATACAAGCAAAGTCATACACATAAAATAAATCTAAAACTAAAATTGAAAAATAAAATGTACAATTTCCTGAAACTTTTTAATGTGCCCTTTCTCATTTTTATGCGTAGCCCTGTTTATTATATAATCTTTCACACTCTTGCGCTCGCTCGCACGCTCTCTCTCTCTATTATGTTTTACAGACTTTCAGTGTCTTGTCTCTCTGTGAGTTACATTCTTTAGAACTTCCAGCTCCTTTTCTGTAGCGTTAATAAGACTTGAAGCATTTGGCCCAACCAACGCTTCAGGGTATGGTGAGCCTTTCATATAAATTTCTCCCTAGAAGAACTCCCAGGCCCTAATGAGGATAGGAAAGCAGGTCGTGGATTACATGCACTCTGCTTTCCGTGTGGTATTTGCTGAGAGTGTCTGCAAATTCATCCTTGAGCTTAACTTTCCATTTAAGAAAAACACAGGTTCTGTTTGACCCAGAATTCCCAGGTATTTGGCAATAGAATTTTCAGGTTTATTATCCAAATTTAGTCATAAAGAAAAGCAAGCTTCATGTCTTACTAATATTCGGAGTGACTCTATAAGGTTTGTTTTGGGGAGAGAAGGTATTGCGAACTGAACTCAGGGCTTCAGTCATGCTGTGCTTAGCGTGTGTCTTCTCATTAATGAGGGTGATTTGATTACCGAGTTCATTCACAGTGATGATGTCTTACCTCTGTAGACACCAGTGAAATCAGAGCCAAGTGACATCAAGTTTTCCACTAGCAAGACAGATGACCGAATTTCTTCTGCTGAAAATACAGTAAGCATTCTCACTCAAGCCCACGCCCAAATCATTTTGGTAGCTTCATAGTGTATTCAATTTCCTTTTCTTGACCTGCTCAGATTTCAGTAAATTATGTCGAGGTTAGCCTTAGTCTCTTAGACTTAAAAGCTGTGTTTGCCGTTGCTAATCGCCTTACATATGAGCAGTTGAGGGCATTTCCTGCTATGACTGGTGTTGCTGTGCCCATTTCTGTGGTAGCAAAAACTCTTTAAGAATAGAAACATTAAAGCCAGCAGTGATGACACACACCTTTAATTCTAGCACTTGTGAGGCAGGGGCGGGTAAATCTCTGATTTTGAGGCTAGCCTGATCTATAGAACGAGTTCCAGGACAGCCTGGACTACACAGAGAAACCCTGTCTCAAAAACAAAAGCAAGACAAATTTTAAAAATGGAAACTGATTTCTGTGTGATTTAGGATTTTTCCGAGTTGCTGATGATACCTCTGAAAATCATAGCTTATGTTTCTTTAGTATGTATAATTTCCTTGCTATATTGTAACATTCTAGAATCCAGATAATTTTCTTAATAAACATGAAAATATGTAAGAAAGTAATGTTTCTTAATTTACTGAAAGGCTGCTTTAAATTGATGCCATTGTAATTGATAATATTTTGGAGTCCAGGAAATATAGCAAAGTATCATCTTCAACATAAGTTAATGTACGCTTTTCTCCTGGACGTAAGAATTAGCCTCCAGGGAGAATTGTAACATAGGGATCCTGCTTGAGCCACACTCATCTGAGGAGGATGGTTAGAAACAATAGCTAATTTATCCTTAGGAGTGCACACCTGTAATCCTGGCTAGCTCACAAGCCAAGTGGCCTCTTAGAATGAAGAATTCTATTCTGCAAAAATGAATTCAGCTGCAGGAAAACTATGCCAGAGTCACTTTCCTAAGCAGCACAGTATCTGGTAAGAGATATAGAGTTCAAAAGACCATTCCAAAGGCATTGTGGTGTATCTCAAAAGGATATTGAAAATAAAGCCAAAGCCCTTTGCCAGACTGACCATATACATCAGTAATGCTATTTGCTATTTTAGTTATGTTTTATACTCATGATACCGTTTTTGCACATCAGCTTTGGCTTGCTGTTTTCATGATGGGATTTGACTGTTGGACTTACTCACTGATCGTCTCTTGAAATTCTGAGTAACTTATCCCATGACCTCTCGACCTTTTCTGGCAGATAAGTGCAGTAGTTGGCAAGAAAATGTTGTTTCTTTTTCATCTGAATGAACCAGATAACCCAGTTGATCTGGAGTTTCAGCAGTCCTATGGCAACATCGTCTGCTATAGTTGGTATGTCCAAAACTAATTATAGAAAAAAAACATGGATTTTTTCCTTACTGATTATGTTTGTCTGTCCGTAACATTATAGTCTCCTCATTACAGGCTGTGTTTTATGTGTGATGCTACCCAGCATGTTATCTAATATACTGCAGTGCCTCTATGAATTATAGTTCATCATATGAAGGATTTTGCCATTTCTCTGGATAGGTCGTCATCTCTTTAATCCTGTGATTGCTTTGCTGCTGTAGGTATGGTGATGGCTACATCATGATTGGCTTTTCCCGTGGAACATTTCTGGCCATTTCTACTCACTTCCCAGAAGTTGGGCAAGAGATATTTAAGGCTCGTGACCATAAGGATAGCCTAACCAGTGTGGCATTGTCACAGACTCTGAACAAAGCTGCTACATGTGGAGATAACTGGTTAGTTAGAGTCACATATCTCTGGGAATGTGGGATGTCTTAGTGAGGGTTTCCTGTTTCTCTGACGAGATACCATGACCACAACAACTCTTATAAAGGAAAACGTTTAGTTGGGGCTGACTTATAGTTTTAGTTCATTGTCCTTACAGCAGGAAACATGGCAGCATGCAGGTAGATGTGGTGCTGGAGAAGGAGCTGAGGATCAACATCTTGATCCAGGCAGCAGAAGGAGGCTGTGTTCCACCCTGGGTGGATGACACACCTCTATTCAAGGCCACACCTCCTAATAGTGTCAATTCCCCGTGAGTCAAGCATTCATACACGAGTCTATGAGGGTTATTCCTATTCAGTCCACCATACTCAAGAAAATCAACAGAACTTTGGGGTTGATGTGCATCTGATCCATTTCTTGGATGCTTTGAACATTTTTCAGTGAAAAAGACTTAAGTCCTCTACTTCCCTTCTCAAATTCATATGGTCAACACTCAGTCTCTTGATGTAGTAAAATAGCAAGACTGTTTAACAAATAAAAGATCTAGAGTTCTTATGCCTCAGAACAAAAGAATAAAGTGGAGTGTGCTAGAAAATCAATTTTAAAACTAAAACGGAATTTTGGGGGTCCATGAAGTAAGCACATTGCATATGCCTCCCCTACTGATCCAGCTGTGAACCAGGACAGGTATCCAGACCGAAGGGCCTTTACGGCCAATTAAGGACAAGACCAGAATTCGGTGTGCCACAACTCAGCAGGGAGTCCCCCATTTGTCTGCCAGTCTTTCCTAGCCAGTGTTCACTGCAGTCTGAAATCTGAAAGTGGGCTCGGGCACATAGATTGAGGGTCATGAAGAAGCCATTCACTGCAAGCTGAAGCTGTAGAGAAGAGAACACCTAGCAGAATGAGGGATGAAAGTGGGAGGGGGGAGGGTCCAACAGCATGTCCAGGGGAAACGGGGTGGGGGGGGATCCAACAGCATGAACAAGGGAAACGGGGGAGGGTCCAACAGCAGATCCAGGGGAGGGGTGTTGGGAGGGTGACTAGGAAACAATGTGCAGAAATGCCAGCATGAAACCCAGTAAAAAGATATACTCCTTATTCTTTACTTTGCAGCATAAAAATCCATGATTTGACAGAATTAAGAGATATGTATGCTATAATTAACCTGGATGATGAAAATAAAGGTATTGATTTTGCCAACTGGCTTTTTGTCATTGTAGTTAAGGAGCATGATGATTGCTGTGTGGTTCACATTCTTATAGGAGGAACCAGATTAATACCTTTCTGTGAAACTCCCTAAAATAGTTTCTTTAGGGATTGTGATAAGTTGTACTACTTGACTAAAAGCTTGAGAGTATGCTTGAGTATCAGAGGCTCATAGCAAACTTTAATCCCAATTGTACAATGGATGTTTACTTTTGTTTGAGCCATAGCAAATGACTCAGTGCCCATATTGTCTTATTAATAGTATTGTGAATAGCAAGGTGATTTAGGGAAGGATGCATCTAAGGTTTTTGTGTCTATTGCAAGAAAATATTTATTTGATTACCTTCACCATATATTGTGGTTTTGAATGATGGTTTATTTTGTGAATTGTTTCAGGATTGGGTACCTTATCCTGGACTGATGATGGTCAGTTGCTAGCGCTGTCTACCCAAAGAGGCTCGCTCCATGTCTTCCTGACAAAGTTGCCCATCCTCGGGGATGCTTGTCACACAAGGATTGCATATCTCACCTCCCTCCTTGAGGTCACTGTGGCCAACCTCATTGAAGGAGTATGTAAATCCCTTGATCTATCCTTTGTTTATAAATTGAAACAGTTTTATAAATTGGTTCACTACTGTCCAATATTGTGTTGTAGGAGCCATCGATCACGGTTTCCGTCGATGTGGAACCCAACTTTGTTGCAGTAGGTCTGTATCATCTGGCTGTGGGGATGAATAATCGAGCTTGGTTTTATGTCCTTGGTGAAAATGGTAAGTCTAAATCCAAGTGTAGTGTTTTTGTATACCATTCTATTTCTGTACTGTTTAGAAATCACTATAAAGGATCTTTGAGACAGGGTCTTCCACTCATTTTCATCCTGACATCTTTATTAACTTAAATGGCTTTGTTTCTGCTCTAAAATCTTCACATAAAGTCTAGACAGATTGCATTCTTTGCTTCTGTATCGAAGACGGCATGGTGTAAGTTCTCCATTACCGACGCCCTGGGTGGAATGTCACATTCTTCCTTTGCTAAAGGGTTGTAGCTACCCTGTGAACTTGACTTAATCCAGAAGATAAAGCTGCTTTAAAGGTATTATGAAGCTGCTGAGGTGAAATAAAGCCTTGTGACCTCACTCAGCACCAGTGGCTTTGTTGAGGCTCACCTAAGCCTATTGGTGCCCATTCTTCCCATTTTGTGCTTTGGATAATCCTTGCTCATATAAAGGAAATGTGGTCTTTCTCCCCTTCTCTCTATTCTTTTCCCCAATTACTAGGAAACTCCTTTAAACTTCTTATCACTGAAGGCATGATTTGTTCTGTTTGCGATTTTAATCTGTTACTGTTTTGTATCTGGACCACTGGAGAATCCCTGAGGGTGACTTCTATGGTAGTTAAGAGTTTCTTAGAGGGGCTGAAACAGGTTTTTCATTCAGAAGATCCTTGCCAAAGTATACATTGAACAATCATCTGCAAGTAAATAGTGCAGTACTTTTACCTATAATCTTAATGTGTTTAAATGTTTTTGAAATTGTTACAGCTGTAAAAAAGCTAAAAGATGTGGAGTATCTAGGCACGGTCGCCAGCATTTGCCTTCATTCCGACTATGCGGCTGCACTCTTTGAGGGCAGAGTCCAGCTGCACTTGGTAAGTACGGCCCTCCTGTCCTGGAAGCCTAAGTTTGAGAATATAGAGACTAACTAGAAATCCCAGTATGTGAAGAAGAAAGAAAAATGAGAAGGGAAGAAAGAAAGAAAAAGAAAAGTCTTTCCCTGACTATGTCCAGTTGACTTCCTGCCCCCTTACCCCGAAGCCTATAAGTATCAACAGTGCCTCTCACAACATTGACTATAGTAAGGTGACCTGGTTGGTAATTTGCATGTAGAAGGAGCTTCAGATGAGCTGTGAGTACCTGCAGAGAATGCACTCACTTCCGTAACTGGGAGTGTCATAGGGATCCACCAAACCATGCCTACTGAGTTCTTAGAGAGATTGGCACCTGTGAGGTTAGAATTCAGACCAGCATATAGCACACATTTCTTGACTCTTTGCATTTAGGAAGCCAAAGAAATCAGAAGCTGGACAGCTGCTGAGCTGCTACACATTAACTTCCCGCTCAAAAGGATGCTCAGGGCTGCCCGGTGTGCCAGCTGTCATGTTTTGTCCATAAGCTGGCCTAAGGTAGTTTGAGAGTCACTTTATGTAGCTGAACTTGGGAAAAAGACACTTTCCCTAGCTGTACACCTTATTTACACAGATAAATCAGCAGTTCTCAACCTGTGGGTTGCGACTCCTTTTGGGGTTACATATCAGATATTTATATTACAATTCATAACAGTAGCAAAACTACAATTATGAAGTAGCAATGAAGTAGTTTTTATAGTTTGGGGCCACCACGGCATGAGGAACTAATGTATTAGGAAGGTTGAGAACCATTGCCCTAAATAAAACATCTTCATATTTTAGATAGAAAATGAAATCTTGGATGCTCAAGAAGAACGTGAGACCCGGCTCTTCCCAGCAGTTGATGATAAGTGCCGGATTTTGTGCCACGCCCTAACTAGTGATTTCCTCATCTATGGAACAGATGTATGTATGAGCTTCTGGAAGGCAGAGCACGGACAAGGTCCAATTCTTACTTTACAATCTTGATCCTCTTTTTTCCTCCCTTTATCAAATTCAATACAAATAAAGATGTCTGTGGTCAGTTATATGCTTATGTAGAGCCTGTATAAGTTGACATGACTGGCTAGCATCAATGTTTGGTGATTTTAAGCAATTTTGATTACTGTATTGGCTGGATGGTTTTATGTGTCAACTTGACCCAATCTGCAGTCATGCCTAGAGAAATGCCTCCATTAGTTCCATCTGTGAGGTATTTTCTCGATTAGTAGTGCCATCCCTGGGCTAGTGGTCCTGGATTCTATAAGCCAGTAAGCACCACCCCTCCGTGGCCTCTGCATCAGGTTCTAGCCCTGCTGGAGTTCCTGTTCTGACTTCCTCCAGTGAGAAAGTATGGTCTGAAAATGTAGGCCAAATAAACCCTTTCATCCCCAACTTGCTTTTTGGTCATGGGGTTTTGTTGTAGCAACAGAAACCCTAAGATAATTGCATAATGCAAAGGGTAGACTCTGGGGTCTGACATTTGGGGCTCTGATATCAGTTCCGTTACCTGCTAGCTGCTGAATAGCTACTCCAGCCTCACATTCCCTATGGGTGCTAATGTATTCTCCTTTTACATATTGTTATATTCATTTGCTAAATATTTGGTTTAAATTTGATCTCTTGGGGTTTAGTTTGTTTGTTTAAATAACCCTGTGTTTTATCTTCATGTTATGTCTGTATACCACATATGTGCTTGGTGCCCTCTGAAGCCAGAAAATGGTGTCAGATCCCCTGGAACTAGAGTTATAGATAGTTGGGAGCCACTGTTGGGGCTGGGAACTGAACTCAGCCAGTGCTCTTAACTGCTGAGCCATCTCTCCAGCTCCAATGTACTACACTTTTTAGTTTTTGGAGTTTTTTGGTTTGGTTTGGTTTGGTTTGGTTTTTGTGAGGTGGGGTCTCACTATGCAGCTCTTTCTGGCCTGGAACATTTTGTGTAGAGTGAGATGGCCTTGAACTCACAGAGATCCATCTGCCTATGCCAGTGCTGGCATTAAAGCATGCACTACCTAATTTCTTTTGTCTAGTTTTGGAATCAAGGCAATACTGACATCAAAAAATGAGTTAGTCGCCTTCAATTTTCTGGAAGCATTTATTAGAATTGTGTAAATACTTCTTCTACGTTTTGTATATTTCACCAGTGAAGGCTGTCTGATGGCTCAGTTCTTCCTGAGCAGTTCATTTGACATGGCTGTACTTACATAGATGAGTAGGGAGACAATAAACCCCACTGGTTGGACACAGCAAAGCCAGATCAGCATGCTAGGTGGCGGTGTCACTAACTGCCAGCCTGCCTGTGGCTGGGGTGTCACTGACTGCCAGCTTGCCTGTAGTTGGGGTGTCACTGACTGTGAACCTGCCTGAAGTTGGGGTGTCACTAACTGCCAGCCTGCCTGTAGTTGGGGTGTCACTGACTGCCAGCCTGCCTGTAGTTGGGGTGTCACTGACTGCCAGCCTGCCTGTAGTTGGGGTGTCACTGACTGTGAACCTGCCTGTAGTTGGGGTGTCACTGACTGCCAGCCTACCTATAGTTTATGATGTCACCACTGTCAATGACTGGTGTCACTGGAGTCTACTGGTTTGTTTTTGAAAGTTTCTCTAGCAAGTAGGAAATCTATAAATTGATTGTGACCACATATCACTAAACATATTATGGTCTCTAAATTATTTAATTACTTCTGAACTCCCGGTTCATTTCTCCAGAGTCTGTACCTTCTATCTGTATTAAATGCATTAGCCTCTTCCTTAATCAAAAGTAATAATATTTTTCTTTTAAAATTATCTAAACTAAATGTGAAAAGTCCATAATTTCTTCATCACATTTTAAATTCCCTGATCAGTCTTCTTTTTCTTTTTCAGACTGGCAATATTCAGTATTTCTTCATTGAGGACTGGCAATTTGTTAATGATTATCGACATCCTGTTGGTGTGAAAAAGCTTTTTCCTGATCCAAATGGAACCAGATTAGTTTTCATTGATGAAAAAAGTGATGGATTTGTTTACTGTCCTGTAAGTCTAGAAAGTTTGAAACTGTGAGCTGAAGTTGACTCAGTGATGGCAAAGTGCTTGTCTAGTGAGCTTCCTGTTCTGGGCTCAATTCCCAGTGCCGGGAAACCAGAACAAAAAAATCAAAATACTCCGATTTTTAATGCAATAAAGTGGAAAAGGGTTTTATTGTTTTGTTTCGTTTGTTTCTGAGACAGGGTTTCTCTATCATATAGCTTTGGCTGTCCTGGAACTTGCTACATAGACCACTCTGGCCTCAAACTCACAGGAATCCACCTGCCTCTGGCTCAGGGCTGGGATTAGAGGTGTGTGACACCACACCTGTTAAAAATATTTTTTTAAATAAAATATTTGTCAAATAAAGTTTTCCATCCCAGAGAGTCAAGTTTTATAGTCCTTTGCTGTTTTCTTGTGTTAGTGAGCAATGTCAGAAACACTTGTCTGTTCTGTAATTTTTTATAGTGTCAGAGTCTCACAGAGATTTGTCATTGTAGTTAAGACAGGATGTTATTATACTATGTAGCCCAGGCTAGCCTCAGCCACTCAAGTCTTGACTCAGAAACAAACAATGCCTCAGAAATCCATACATCTTGAGCAGCCTCAGCTTTTTAGTAACTTGGAGCCATTGTGTCTAAACTTACAATTTCCACCATAAACTAGTCCAATTATCAGATCCAGGATTTTCCCGGTAACTATTGTTTTGCTTGTTTGTTTGGGTTTGGGGGTATTTTGCAAGCTGGATATATTACAATAATAGGAAGAGAGGCTGGGGTCACAGTGTGTGGGGCTGGAGGTGGGCTGGGTGGCCATACCCGCCAAGACAGGAGACAGGCTCTTAACAAGGCAGTTTGTAATGACAGACACGTGTGGCAGATTTGTAAATCCTACTTCATAGGTTAATGATGCTACCTATGAGATTCCAGACTTCTCGCCAACCATTAAAGGTGTTCTTTGGGAAAACTGGCCGATGGATAAAGGTGTATTTATCGCTTATGATGACGATAAGGTGTACACTTATGTTTTTCACAAGGACACCATCCAAGGTACTGAATCATTTGTTATACTTTTACTGATTAATGAATTGGAAACTTTCTAATATTTGTGCCAAGCATTAGCTTGAGGTATTGGGGGGGTCTGCTTTCTAATGCAGGATCCAAGGTTATTTTGGCTGGCGGCACTAAACTTCCCTTCTCCCACAAACCTTTGCTGTTGTACAATGGAGAACTGACCTGCCAGACACAGAGTGGGAAAATCAACTCCATCTACCTCAGCACCCACAGCTTCCTTGACAACATAAAAGATGTGGAGCCTACTGATCTGAGACAGATGCTGACACAAACCCTGATGCTCAAGAGGTAGGAGTGGAAATGACTGGACAGCGGCCCTTTGGCCTTCATGTCCTGCTCAAAAGATGTGAATGGTGTTTGTCTCACAAGCTGTTGGGAAGCTTAGGTAAGATAATGCAGGAGAGGAGTTGGAGAGATGACTTGGTTAGGAAAGTGCTTGCCTTGCAGCAGGAGGACCTGAGCGCAGTCCCTAGAACCCACATTGAGAAGCAGCTGGGCATCACAGCATGAGCATGGTCAGATTTCTGGGGCTCTCAAAAGAAAGGGGGTGGGTGGCATTTGAGGAGCAACAACTAAGATTGTCCTCTGGCCCCACACCTGAGAATCATAAGCATGCTGTTGGGTGTGTTTTTTATACATGCTTATTATGACAGAAGCACTCAGAGCCACAAATGGCCCCATCATTGGAAAGCTCTGATTATTGAACAAATGATGAAGTTTGATTTTTGCCTTGCTTGAGATTTCTTTTTCCTCATTTTTTTTTCCTCTTACCTAGGGCTCCTGTAAGTTCCTCACGGCTCTTGAATGAGTTCCTCAGGGTCCCCTAAGCTCTTTTACTCTTCCCTATTATTCTTCTGGGATGAATCTCCTCACACAACTTTTTCACCAGGCATAGAGATTCCAGAAACTGTCTTGAGGGCCAGGGCTTCAGCTTGGTGGTAGAGAACTTACCTATTGGGCCCAGGGTCCTGGGGTCCAACCCTGGCATGGTTCAAAAGAAAACAGGTAAACTCTCCTTGTAGCCTAGTGTAGTGGCTCTTGAGATGATCTCAGGTTTGAAGCCAGCCTGGCCTATATAGCAAGATCATGTCTCAACAAAATAAACAAAAATCTGTCTTCAATTTGAGCTGCTGTTTACAGCTCCCACCAGTCCAGACTTGCCAACCTCAGCACAACCTCATCATCTATTACAGAGGTTCTCAGACTTCCTAATGCTGTGACCCTGTCATGCAGCTCCTCATGGTGTGGTGACCCCTAGCCATACAATTATTTTATTACTATTTCATAACTGCAATTTTTTTACTATTATAAATCATAAATATCTGCATTTTCCAATGGTTTTAGGCAATCCTTGTGAAAGGATCATTCAACCCCCAAAAGAGTCGAAACACAGATTGAGAACCACTGTTCTACAAAGTTCTGTTTTTTCCCATCCATCCACTGTGTATTTGCCGAGAGAGAGAGAGAGAGAGAGAGAGAGAGAGAGAGAGAGAGAGAGAGAGAGAGAGAGAAGCAACAGGCAGCAGAGAGCATCTGTGCCATCAACCTAGTTTAGTGAACCCTGAAATGTCCATATTTGTAATAACAAAATACTGGTTCAAAGCTGAGAGTGTCTGGGGCTACCTACCCAGCCTCATTGCAAAAACACAAAACCCACATTCAGTCAAGGATCCTGTCTCAAGCGACCAAGGCAAAAAATGATAGAGTAGGGTACTTTATGCCCTCCTATGGCCTCCATGGCCACACACAACTGCATAAAGATACAACACACGTGCACTAAGAAAGATAAGAAAAAAAAATCTAAGCAAATGAAGAAAGTTTGGTATGCTTTTTTTTTTTTAATTTGCAAGTGCTGATTATAGGTTAAGAAATGTGTCAAAGACTTGTCTAATGTTTATAAATGTTTTGAAGATTTGTGGTGACACTTAGCCCAAAGACTGCCTAGTAGATCACAAGCAAAGGCAGAGCTATGGTTCAGCTTGTGTACTCTGTCCTAGGTTTTCTGATGCTTGGGAACTTTGCAAGATTCTAAATGATCGCACGGCATGGAATGAGCTGGCCAAAGCCTGTCTGCATCACATGGAAGTGGAGTTTGCTATCCGAGTTTCCCGGACAATAGGGGATGTTGGCACAGTGATGTCCTTGGAACAAATAAAGGTATGCAGTGTTTTGTATGTCACTAAATTAAAATCTAGATGCTACTTACTCAACTTTTTACATTTCAGTTAGTCTTAATTAAATCAACTTAAATAGGTAAAGTCATTTCTGCTAAGCAAAACTTTTTGGAAAATAAAATTCTTAAATTTCTTCTCCTGGGAATTTTATTTGTAGGGAATCGAGGACTACAATCTTTTAGCAGGACATCTCGCCATGTTTACTAATGACTTCAACCTGGCTCAGGACCTGTACCTGGCATCCAACTGTCCTGTGGCTGCCCTGGAGGTATGACAGCAAAGAGACCTGGGCAGTCCCTTCTCAATAGTCAGACTTCTCAGCACCAGATGCCACCTGCCTTCTCCTGAAGAGTAGACATTTCAGCTTTCAGAGCCCCTGAGTACTCATTAATGTCAAAATCACTTTCACTCCGCATTCAGTAGATATACAAAAAGGCATGGTACTGTAACCTTGCTAAATAATTCAACATCTAAATGTGCCTGAAGAGAACAGACCTTGTAAACCAGCAGAAACTGTAAAAGGAAAAGCAGGTGCGGCTTATTGGTTGCTGTTTCCAGGTGCCATTCTAAGCACTTAACCTGTATTAACTCACTTAACCCTTGCCACAGTCTATCTTATGGGACAGTACTGTTATCTTCTCTATTTTCCACTCCATCTTCAAGTTGCTGCATGAAATTCTCCTCTGTGTTAGAGCTGGAGGTCACAGAGAAGGATTGAACCACAGGCAGAGGTGATGGGAGGCCTGCTGATACAGACTGTCAGTGGAAGGCTACAGATGAGCTGGCCCAGGTGGTGCCTACTGTAAACCCAAGAACTCAGGGGACAGAGGAAGGGGGCCTGCTCTAGTCCACCATGAGCCTGGTCCAAAGAACAATTTCCAGGCTGGTCAGGGCTTCATAGCAAGACTTTCTGAAAAGAACAAAACAAAACAGAAGTACACCTGGATTCGGATTCCAGCTGTATGTGACCTTGGGCATGTCCTTTAAGCTGAACTGAGGTCCTGCTACTTCATAGAGTGGGTAATGAGGCCTAACCCTCGGGTAGTTGGTAAGAAAATGAGTTTATAATGCAACTAATTTGAAATAATTTATATAACTAGTGATGGCCAGAAATGAGCAAGAAAACACATCTTTTCTCTCACAGACATTGAAACAAAACTCATCTATCTTTTACAATATAAATATAATCTTGTGTAATAGCTATACAAGTGCCATTGGCTTTGTAAAGGCTCATGGATAGTGGTTCAGTAGAGCAGGCTAATGGCACTCTGCTCTATAATAGTTCAATAATAGTTCCTTCAGCCCTGCTTCCCATCTGCTCCATCCATACGAGCTGTATAGCATTGTGAAAGACCTAGCCTGCCTTTGCTTTAGTTCTGGATCTCTGAAATGGGTACAAGAACATTACAGAAGGTAGTTATGAAAAATAAAATAAGCTGATGTTCTAGATCAGGAGCTGGCCAAAACCAAACCAAAACAAACTAACAAAAAACAAACAAACAAACAAACAAAAAAAAAAACAGCACTTGAAAGAGTTAGTTAGGTTAAATTCTTTACAGCCTCAATCGGTTGAGGAGTGAACTGGACAGATTCCTCGCAGGTTATCTAGTGTATTTGGGACTGTCTACCAAAAAAGTTTTAAG